>JANLNO010000001.1:10433324-11033324 GCA_024678965.1 Bradynema listronoti | reverse complement strand
CGTCGATCCGCCGGAACTACTCGAGTCTGTTTGCCGCTCCGTTCAGGCGCTTCGAAATGCATTTCATGCAGCGCCCATTTTCGGAGTTCAATATATTACAGAGACGGTAAAGATTTTTCTAGTCAATTTAAAGGTTTTGACAAAAAATTTTCTCACATTTTTTCATTATAAAATAACCAAATTATATGATATTATTATAGAATAACCCAATACTTTTTGATGAGACCGCGTCGGATTCAAATGATATAGACAAGGAATTGGAAGAGGACGATAAAGCGCAACGCGTTGACGCTTTTGCTGTAAGGCTTATTAGACATATACATAAGATTTCCACATATAAACAATCAAAAGTGGATAGACTTAAATGATCAATATAATTAAAGGCCTACTTTACTGAGGGTTCAACAAATATGGAAGAAGGCGAAGAAAACACAACTCAAAATATCGTATATTCGGAGGAACTTGGCGTGGCCATTCAACGGCTCAAACCGGGCTTTACAATTGCAGATTTGTGGGAAATAAACGTCAATTAAATTCCTTGTAACTGTGAATTATGATCCATTTTACATATATTCGCCATCCACGTAAATTTTCTTACTTTCGCCACACATTCTTCAAATTCAATAATTTTTTATTAAGCGTAAAATAGTATTATTTTTTTAACTCTTGAAATCAAGGAACCGGATTTCAAAAATTGCATATTATTAATTTATAAAATAGTTAAGGCAATAGTAAATATTTAAAGGCAGTGAAATTAACATGAGATCTATTTAATTGTTCATTCTGTTCGAAGTTCTAAAAAAAGTTGTTATAGATATTGAATATATTCGTCCTCATTGTAAACAATTGTCCATTTTGCAGGCTGTTCACATGTCATCAATTTTTCCGTATTTTTATATTTCCCATCCGGGCAGAGTCGATTGAACGTCGTAGATGGTGGGAAGCCAAGTATTTCTCGATCTTCTTGAATTCGATAAGAAAATGTGGATTGATGTGTGCCAATAAAGTATTTTGCATGTGCACAAATCCACTAAAAATTTTAGATTTATCATTGTTGACTTTAAAATTAGTGTATTTAATATAAAGAGAGTTTAGTGTTTTGTTGATTATATATGATTATATTGAATTTACAATTTAAATTCGATGATCATAGTTGATTTTATAAGAAATATGTTAATATTATACGATAACATTTGACTTTTTAATGTCAGCCTTAAACCAACAGAATATCATTAAAGGGTGATTAGGGATAAGAGAGATGAGCATTAATAAAAAGAGTTGCATTGAATGGCATCCCAAAAAATCTCCAACCTGGTCGATAATCGCAATTTGTCCCTCGGAAAGTGTGGTGCCGTTGACCATTTTGTCGCGAAATCTGTTAAGTCGAATTCGTTTTGTGGCGAGAAGCTTTTCCAACGCGTCGATCTCATCTTTGTCCGCGTCGGTGCTAAGAAAGACAGAACGAAAGTCGAGCTGTTCGCACAATGCTAAGATCTGAAAAATAAAAACATTTCAGACCAAAAGTTATTTAAAAAAATTATATGCCTAAATATCTTTTCTAAGAAAGTTCTAAGCCTATGTTCAAAGAAAACAAAGTTAAAAATAATCAAAAAAAAGTTGGTAAAATCTCAAACCTGTCGTGAGGTGCCTTCAATCGACGGCAGGTCTTCGACGTGCGCGCGCAAAAAGTCCGCACGTCGCCAATGCACGGCCAAATATTTGCCGCCGGCGCCTTTAGGTAGTCGTCGCCCGACTACGTCGTTGCGCCAGTCGGCTGCCAGCGGCGGCATGCCGTCCCTCTCGTAACTGGAGTGGAATATTTTCTCGCTAAAGTTTAGGCAAATAAATTGAAAAAATAATGCTTTGAAAGTAAAAATTATTTACCGAAACTCATCGGCAATTTCGCGTAAAACCTTTGCGTAACGCATCGAACGCCGCGCCCGCCAATAGAACACGTCGCCGTAACGGTCGTGAAGTATGGTTTCGGCACGGTGGACCAATAGTGAAGTTCTAAAAATGATAATGAAGATCATAACATTGCAATCCATACTCTATACAAATACTGAAAAATTTGACTCATTAAACAACTCTGACTCACTATCCGGATTGATAAGTTATTTAGAAGTCATGTTGTCTCCTAATGACGACTTTCAATCTTGAAACAAGAGAGTTGTTTAACCATTTTATCTTTTTCTAAACAACTAGAATTTAAATGAAAATCAAATCCCAACACTGCTCCATACTTCTTACTCCCACTCAACTCCAAACAAATCGGGGAAGAGCGTCAAACTCGAAGAATAAAAAAGAAAAAAATGTATACATACTCTGAATTGTTGATGAGATTATTGGAGAGAATAGCGTCTGTCAATGTGCTCGATTGTCCCTGAATAGAAAGACATATTAGGTTGATCACGTAAAACTGGTCGTCGGGCGAATAGAACGATCTCTCACTAAACACAATAATCATAAGTTTTCTTAAAATTATTAAACTTTGATGTCAAACAGTCTATTCATTTCTCAACTAACCCTTTAAAGTTCTGTTAAATTCAAAGCCACAAAGCAGAATTAAGTTGGTAAGATATGGTCCAAGTCCAATATCCCATAAAAACATTCGAAAACAATTATTGACTTACATCTCTTCTCGATTTCGTCGATCTCCGTTAATGCAGGGTCGTTTGTCAAACTTAAGCTGAAATCCGCTATTTTCGTCCCACCCTTCGGTATAATGCTGTAAATAAAGCGCAATGTCCACCGCATTTCCGGCCTCCTTCAAAAAGTTCTCGTATTCGATAACCGGCACGAAATCCGATAAACTTCTCACGTCGAAGAATTGACGCCACGGATGTAGAAAATTCGAACGCTCACCACGTCGATACCAATGATAAAGACCAATCCACGGTGGCAAGACGAGTATATAGTTGTGGCCTTAAATTTAAAAATTCTAATTAACAATACTGCAAGATTTTAAATGCTATAGCGTGCATGGAAGCTTTAAAAGGTTGGCTAGATCCATCTTACGCAAAAAATCTTCGCCTGCCTTTTTCGCGTAGTTGTCGAACGGTGTTTGCAACTCGCATATAAACGTCTCGTCGCAGATTGAATCCTTCGCCGGGATTTACTCCGTATAAGAGGAATTTTCGCTCTTGTCTGCTGAACTGCTCATTCGCACCAAATTTCGCCAACGTCACGTCAAGCGCGCGTTCGCAATTCGCTAGCGAGTCGAAATAAATAAGCCGAAATAGCGGAAAAATTGAGAAAATTCTTAAAAAGTGACACGAAATCATAATAATAGGATAGAACAAAGCAAATCACATAAAACCGCGTGAAACCACATGGAATACGCATGCAAAATCTGCGAAATAGAGCCTAAAAATAAATTTTAATTTTTAATTGTGACCGAATGCCAAAACCCATTCCATCGCAAATTCAAAAAATTTTCCAAATACTCAAGCGGCCACTTTATTTCGAACGTTAAATAATCCATGTTTTTAAGACAAATAGTCAATTCTCATTTTTAAAGAATTTAAAGGGGGAACCAAATTTCCTTTAACTGTGAAAAAATTATCAATAATATACGAATTAATATGAAATAATAAGTTCTTTATTCAATTCATTGCAAAAACATAATTTGTGTGGATTTTTTGATCTTTACGGGGGTCAATTATTATATAAATAATAATCTGTATAGACTAAGATTGTGTGAAAAATCTGCTTGAAATACTTAAGCCAGGGAAAATAAAAATTTCACAATTATAAGAAATAGAAATTGAAGTTGCAAAATCAAAAGTATATTACATACACATTACTTTTTTATTAATTCGTATATTATTGATAATTTTTTCACAGTTAAAGGAAATTTGGTGTATGTAACATTTTGTAATGTGTATGTAATATACTTTTGATTTTATACATTTTGTAAATAGCGAATGATTGATCAAAAAGATAATTGACTAGATTCATATAGGGAAATTGTGCGAAAAATAAAATTTATTCATCAAAAATCAGGTTAAAAAATATATATGCCAAAAATTATGTGAAATTATGAATCGAAAATTGTAAGCAAATAAGAAAAAAAAGGTACAAACACAGATTGATATAAATGGGAAATTCACCGTGAACAAAAAAATGAAGAAAAATTACATATTTTCAAAAATAAGCAATCACAGTTAAAGCTTAAAGTAAATACAGCATAGATAGAATAATAACAAAAGAAAATTCTACATCTAAAACTAAAACTAGATATCAGAGTTGTGAATTTGCTCACGGTCGACACACGATAGCTCATTGAATATTTGTCCGGCGTCTCTTCGTTTCTTCATCATTCCAACTCTCTCATCTGCACCAAGGCAAAGTCAAATTTGATGAGACGTTTTCGGTTCTTATGGGTTATTGGGGCAGCAAAAAATTTAATTGGCTAAATCTCATTTTATGCATCCTATAAAAAACTTTTTGATGTATGACTTTTTTCGAACGAATATTCCATTAACATGAACCGTAAGTGAACCCTATTAAGTATTATAAAATAACTATATTGAAATGGATAAATACAAAAAAGAAATAATAAATGAATGAATAGAAAAAAAGCTTAACAAATTTAATATCTTAAAAAATTATTAGGTAGTTATACAATTGTTGAATATCCTATTATAATTAACTGAGAGAAAATGAACTCATTTTTTTAAAAATGAAAATAATTGAATAATATTATACCAAAAATAAAGAGATTTATTAGGAATTTAAAATTATATAATTTATTTATTACTCGCCATTTTAAAATTCTTTATTATTACCGTCCTTCACGTCGTTTGTCGAGGTCTCGTCGATCGTCAAGTTTGAATGATGCTGATCGCTTAGCTTATAGGTCGGATAATTGACGGCTGTGGCTACAGGCGGTGGCGATGAGCCGCTGATGGAAATCGACACGTTTGTGGCGCAAAATCCACCGCCTCCTTCTCCTCCTGCACACCCGGCAGTCAAAATGCTCTTGTTCTCGTCGACGGGCGTATCGCCGGATGGAAAGAAGATTTGTGCCTTCTACAATCAAATACATATAGAGAAAGGGAAAAGTATTTTAGAGAGAAGAAAATAAAAAGAAAAGTAAAACAGTAAGAAAATCAATCCCCAAGCCATTCGGATGGAAAGTCAATATTAGACCCGCATTTTTGCTATTCTCAGAAACGAACTTAGACCCAAAAATATTCAAAGCTGACCGTGGACGTATTTGTGGCTGTGTTAACGACGGTGGTGCTTAACGTTGAGGCGCCATACGCGATTCCACTCGTCGATATCGATGACGTCATTGTCATCGTGTTTAAACTCGACGTCACTTTGCCACCCACCTGATTTTGGGAATGCAATGATCCATGTCGATTACCCTTAAAATGAGATTTGATAAAGAAATTCGACCTAAGTAGTCGAACTTCAGGCTAGTTACTAGTCTTTAGAGCCTATACTAAAGTTAATATATTTCTTAAATAGACACCACAGTCGTAAATTCGTTTCACTTTGGCTCTAGACTCTTAGATTAGCCTCAAAAATTCCCCTTTCAACATTGAGCTCACCTTAGAGAAGATTTTCGTCGGCAAAAACGTAAAATTGCTAGAGCGCGGCGATGGCAACGGAGTAGTAAACGCAATTATGTTAGACGAAGTCGTTGATGACGCGACGGAACTAGGCGACAACGGCGGCGGCACACCCATGGTCTTGGCAAATAGCGGTGAGGGCGTCGGAGGCCCGGTGCTGCCGCTCGCCGTGCCGCCACCGTCGTCTGTCGACGTCGGCGGTGTGGAGCGTACGTAAAGCGCTAAATTATTGAAAAATGAGGCCTTTATTTTCTCACTCGTTTCAAATTAAATGTTTGCTTTTTTTAAGTTTCCCTTTACTAATCGTTCCCGAATTTCATATAGGCATTTGTTAGAAGTTCAAATTTTGCCCAATCCCTATTTTTAAGCTAAATCTGCTTCCCCGCTCCTCTCGCCCCACTGCTCGCTGAAAACAGCATACCATTCAAGCGTTCCTCGTCGGCGTCCAGCGATTGTTGCATTGTATTCGTCGAGTTCGAGAATTTCCGCGTCAGCGGTCGCAAATGCGCCAGCCATTGTTTAAGCTCATCGGAAGTAAACGGCGCAAAATTCAACATCTCCGAATTCCAGCACAACGCGAAAACACTGCACAAAGCAAAAAAATAAATTTTGAATGAGTGAAATTTTACTTAATTGGTAAGCAATTCGATTATAATATAAAAATATTACTGTTTTTTCGTCGTCTTCATATCCGATGTTTTCAAGTCGGTTGTAAGATAAAAATACGACAAATTAATCACCAAATCAGCCTCATGAGACTGAAAAAATTTAAGTCTATTCAATTTAGTTATATACAAAAAATGAGTCAAATAAGTCCATTATATGTATTATATACAATAAATGACATTAAATCCGAAAAAACCAGCTAAAACATACATTTTCATTTCGATAAACGTAGAAAATTTCGTCTTTCAAAACCTAGAATTTTCATTTTATTCAAATCATAAAATGGAAAAGTAAAATGAACAGACCATCCAACACTTAATCCACTGACTGCCTCGCTCGTTCCGCTTCAAATACGTATTCTGACTGTCCAATAGCAGAAGTTTTTGCCGACGAACCGAGCCCTCATGGGTTTTGCGAGCCAGCTGTCGGCACGGAATCGCAGCCAACGTTTGCAGAGACAAAAAACCGCCGGTCGACTGTAAATTGTGGACAGTCAATGTCAATAATTAATTTCACTTATTCGGTTCGGTAAACAGTCAAATAAATACGAGAAAAATTTACTTTGTTCTTATCGCTCATTCGTGGAATGCTTGAAAGTTCGCCGACTTCGTCCGGCTCGGCGAGAGGCTACAAAAAAAGCAGAATACTAGATAAATGTAAAAAAAAGTACCAATGAAAAAATGCTAAATTAGACACAGCTTTTTTTTGATCAATTTGATTTTTAACGCCACATAAATTAAAATAAGTTTTGGTACATTACCACTAGTTTTGTGCCTTTATTCGCATTTTTGCCCGCGGTTTTAATTTGCGAACTCTGCTGGGACGTATCGCCGCCGACAATCGACGACATCGTCATCGTCGTAATCGTCGTGCCGGTGGGCGTCATAGTCATTCGCGCGGGTTGTGGTTGTTCCGCGGACGCGCCGACAATGTTCGACTGCGAGACGGAGCCGCTCATTTTCTTAGCACCTGACGCGCCGCCATTCAAAACAGCGGACGTAGTGCCCACGCCGCGCCGGGTCGGCACAACAAATTTCTCGCTATTAGTTGCCGATGGCATTAACGGCAGCGGGCTGTTCACGCTGGAGCTGCTGCTGCCGCCAGTTGAGCCGAACAGATAATGTTCAATGCGGCCGGCGAGTGGTGTACGGCACGCGGCCGTGTCGACGACCAACTTCTCCGACGAGACACTTGTGGAAATAGTGTCCGGCAGAGCGACTGAAACCACCGCCGCCGTGGTCGTCGTCGTTGTCGCGACCGAGTTTTGTCCAGAAGTGGTACCACTCGTAGAACCACTAGCAATGGTGTTGCTCGAAGCGCTATGCGACGGGCTGGGATCACCGTAGAAGAAGCGAGTAATTTTCGCTTGAATCGTGCTATAAACAATCCAATCATATCTTAGCAATTCCTCCTCAATCTGTGGCTTACACGTATCATGTTATTGTATCCAAACCTCAGCGGAGAGTCGATAATTGACGTGTTTGAGCCGCTTTCCAAATGTGTACGCTTTGCGACCATTTTCAGACCGGTAATATCGCGAATCGGTCGATTCCAGTCGCTGTCGTGAATTGATGGATTCGGTAGTCGAAAATGCACCTTTAAGCGGTCGACCTCTTTGTCGGAAATAGTCTCCACATTGCTGTAATCGATTTCGGATAAATCTGAAAAGAAAAAAATCCCAGTCAATTTACTTGATTAATCATCTTTAAAATCTTTCTATGAGAAAAGAATTCATCTAAAGCCTTCACATATAATTTATATAATTTAGCATCTCTAAAAATAAATTAGAAAACCCCTACTCAATGTTTTTTTAGCCTCATCAAACGAGTAGTCGCATTCCTCATCTTTAATCGCCTCGCTAAGTGGCCGTGGCGTTAGCTGGCCGCCGCTGCTACGCCCAAAAAACCCGCCGCCGGCTTTCTGCCGGCCATTATTGCCCCACGAGGCCAATAACAACAACCAGGCATTCGACTCCTAAAATTGAGAAAATATTAGTGAATAAAGTTTTATAAGTTAAAATGAATTAGCTTTTCTGAGTAGTTAATTACATTTTTAAAAATCATTATTAACAAATTACTCCCCATCTCCTCCGTATATGTACTCATTTCTAAAAGTATTTTGTATATGTATATGTATGTATATAAAACGTGTATTTCATCATCTATAGAACTGTCATATATGCTCGTATTCATCAAATATATGAATGGGGGGGGGAGAAGCCTTTTATATGATTATTTATGCATGCACCATTTGATAGCGCAGTCCATCCAAAGGCGAGCGCACCATCGCCGGCGGGCTTTCGTTCCACACGGAGGCGCGTCGCGACACCTGTCGGCGGCTGTTCGAAACGAACAGCGATAGACAGCGACCGGTTGGAATTGTGCACCGCTCGCAGGGCTCCGGCGGCGGCGAGCTCATCAGCAAATTGAAGCTGAATGAGCGCGCACGCGCCGAAAGAGGCGGATTCTATGTGAGGCAAAATAGTAAGGGACTCAATCAAGTATTAACATATTGTGGCTATGCAAATATTATGTTATATAACTAATACTACTTAGCGTAGAATTTGATATTTTTTAAAATTGCGCATAGCCCAATTACCTTTAGCGATATTATATATATTAAAAATAAAAAATCAAGCCAAAATAATTTCAAATCCAGTTCAAAAAACGTACGATCTCCTGATTTCGAACCATCAAATCGGGCTGAATTTTCATCTTAAAGTCAAGCATCATTTTCATGCGTTCGTTGGAACTCTCAAAAAGCGTTGTGGGACGCGATGGCGTCAGCGGCGTGGCTGGCGGCAGTGCGCCGCGGCCTCCGGTTGCGCCCATTGGCAACGCAGCCCAAATTTCGCGCGGCCGTTTGTTCAACAAAAGCGCCAACTCTTTGGGAGCGCGTTCGCTGGACGGCAGAAATGCGCCGTTGTTGATGATCTGCATTAAATTGGGCAGACTCCAGCCCACGACAGCTTTGCCGTTAATCTAAAAATGAAGGTAATACATAATTAAAAAAAATTTTCCGGCTAGGATTGGCTGAAATAAGAAAAAGAGTAAACAAAAAATTACGGGCCATAGCGAAATTATAACGAGTCGGCTGGAAACCAATTACTTAAAACAAGAGGAATAGCATGCTCTCAAATCATAATTAAAAAATGGCTACTGGTTGACCTCCAGAATTTCGTCGCCGACGTCAATTTTTCCGGAAATGCCGGCGGGAGTCTCCAAATTAACACGCGTCACCATACCCATTCCAGTAAACATGCTGCTGACTTCAAAGCCCTGAACAAAAAAATAATAATCGCTTATTAAATTAGCCAAATTCGGGAAATATTTTAGTTGGGCCCGGCCAAAACCGAACATTTATCGAACCAAATTAGAACTCGAAAAAACAATTTAACTCCCCCCGATCGGCCAAAGCCCAAAAACTAATCCTAAAAAGCTCGTGGAAAGCTCACCCAATGCGATGGGACGCTCTTGTGAATTGTGACTCTCTCCAGATATGTCGTATACAAAATGCTCGGATCCTTCATGCGAACGATTTTCGTACAAACCTCTTGAATTCGTTTGCCACGCTAAAAACGTCATATATATTAAGTAGAAAACTAATGAAAAAATCGCCACCAAAATGTTTACCTCAACCAAAAGTTGTGGTACTGAGAAGAATTTCGGATTATTTAGATTGTTTACGCAGTCAATCATTTCTTTTATAAAAGCCGAAATTTTCTCGCGTATCGTAATGAATTCGGTCTTATCGTCGAAGGGACTTCTTAATTAGTCCATATCAAATTAGACAAATCCCAAAAGCTTGTTGTCTTTCTCTTCTTTCAAACAATTTTCTGCTCTCCACCACTCGCTATCTTATCCAATTATTCCCAATATATTCTCGTAAAACACTTTTTGCTATTACCTGTCCAACCAGCACATTAGTCGCCGTACATTCGTATAGACGTCGGTGACCGCGCACAACACCGCGTTCAAGACCTCAAATACACGCGCCGATTGCGACGGATTGTTGATGACGGCCGTTGCGGTTCCGATCGCGCTCAACATGTTTGTCGTGCTCACTGTCACGTTCATTGCGGCTCGTTGCAAGTTGTCCTGGTTAATTGTGTCCGTCTAAAATCAATCAAGTTATAAGCCGAATACTAACACGATAGCCGGAAAATCCTAAGTATCAAAGCTATACCCTTCCAAGTCTTATCCTCACAAATATTTTCTATTATTAGTCTTTTTTCGTAGCTACCTAATCCCCACCCTAAAAAATAATACACCCCGTAAAATAACCCCAAACTCACATAGTAAACAAGTAGCGCAATTCCGTTCAATATTTTTTTTCGTACGGCCACTTTGTTGATACTCACTTTTCGTAGCGAATAGTCGTCAAAATTCAACAATTTGCTGCCTTCAACGTTGTGTGAGACAAAGTTCTCTGCATAATTCGAGGTGGTTTCGTCAATTCCTGAAAAAAATGGCCAATTTTTTTTTATCAATAGTATAAATTTAAAACCTCCCATCGTTCCTTTATTCCTCTCAATTCTCCATTAGATCTTAAAAAATTCCTCTCAATTCCGTACCTCGAATCCAGTCGGCGACTTGCGCGCAACTCCACTGCTCGCATCGAAACGCCTCTGTTTGCAGAAGATTCGCGCCGCTAAAGTTGTACGAAAACATGTTGCGTAGCGCAACATTCTTGCGCATTGCCATCGTAGCAGTCGTTTCCGCGCTGCCTACGACCATATTCTTTTCTGTTTATTTCGGCTCCCGTTTATATGCTTTTCCCCGGTGAATTGGTGAAATAATTTCTTGTAGGAGAAGAAAAATATTAAGAAAATATGGGCGCTGAACATTTCCAACGTTTATATGCGCTGCGCATTGTAAAATTTTCCTCATTTTCGGAATAAGAGTAACATAGAATAATAGCAAAAGCGTTTCCAAAGCCTTAGCATCATTGCTATAGCGACATAATTTTTCAGAAAAAAAAATCATATTTGAAAAAAAAAATTTAATTAAAAAATTGAAAATTATTTCGGCGCAATTTTAAAAATGGCTCAATAAACTCATTGATACAGATTTCTTCCAAAGAACAGACTTCTTCCTATTACAGACTTCTTCCAAAGATGGGCCGTAGAAATGTGATTATTTTTTAAAAAAATTTTAAAAATTTTAAACTAAATTTTCACAAAATGTCCATGCTTAATGTGATATTATGAGTTATAAACATCCAATTTTGAAATAATATTTTTTAATGGTTCTTCATTTTTCTAATGGTCTCGCGGCTTATTCGCAATTTTTTGTGTAAATAAATGATGGTATGTGTGTTTATGGCGCTGGACGGCGGCGAACGCAAACTCGCGAACAAAACGCGCTCAAAAATATGTGCGGTTCCTCGCGAGGACTCGTCTCGTTTTTTTCGCGTGCTTGCATTAGTCGCCGGCGCGCACCCAAATCCATCCTCGAGATTTTTTCAATCAGATGTAAAAGGAATTTTACAAATCGATGAAAAATAAAAAAATTATAGCGAAAAAAAACGGTCAACTCGAAATTGGCCGCTATTTTTTTTGTGCATTGGATTCAAAAATCAATTGATTCATACATATCAAATGCTAAAATAATTTCGTAAATGATAATACAATTTTTTTGAGACGAGAAGTTACCAAAAGTGTCTAAAATTACATTAGATTAATAATAAAATTTTCTTAAGAAAATAAATCAAAAGCCTAAAATATGAAAATTTTTGGCCAACTTGGGCTATAATGGCTCAAAATAGCGTAAGAAAAATAATTTTTAATAATTTAACGGAAAAAAATTACAAATTTATATGCTTTTCACATTTTATTGTTGCATGAATGCACCTCGACTTGACACATAAACAGCCAAAATCCATAGAAACCGCACTCGGTTTGATAAATGCCGAAATTTTTTTAGGATCAAGTTAAAAAAGTAATGGAAAAAATTGAAAAATTTTTAATCACAAAAAAATTACACAAAGTAATTAAACTATTTTTTAAATTTATGATAAAATTATTTATTTAAATATGTAAAGATAAGTGGCAAACATTTGGGATTGAGCAAAAAAATAGAGGAAATATTTGTAAAATTTGACGTATATTTTCTTCTAATTGGAAAATTCCAAAACAATTTCTATAAAAATACATTGAAAAATGATCGGGCGTTGGGTGAAAAGTTATTCGACAAAAGCTGACTTTTCAACCAGCCAATTGAAAGGGAATGAATTGGAAAACGAAAAGAAAATCTGCTAAAAAATTTGTTCTGAGATTCCGCAATGTGCACTAATAGTATGGGATCAAATGGGATATAGAATTGATTATAATATATGCAGTGGACCAATATAGACTCGACTAATATGACAATAAACAATACAGTGATAGGAGCCAACGCGTCGCTAGACTCGTCCATAATATGGCCAATAGGCATACGGATTGTACGAGATTGTCTGCAGCTGTTGGGAATCCTTGTTGGGTTGTGTTTGCTCGGCGTAAACACGTTTGCTGTGCTTCGAGGCCTAGAAATGATATCTATATTAATGAACTCGAATTACAATTGCATAATATGGAGGAATATATTGGATTGATTCTTACAATATCATAGCCAAAATGAATCTCCTTTCTCTCCCCTCCATTTTCATCTTAGGTACAGAAATTAGATCAAAGTTACGCACTTTTTTTGAGTGAAGACACGAGGCACACGTGGCGATACACATCGGAATCGTGAAAATGAGTGTGGCGAGTGCCGCGCCGATAATGCAAAAGCCGGCGATTGTCGCCCAAAGTTTGACGCGCATGCCGCAGCGCAGATTGCAAGCCGGCTGCTTGTCCTTGCCGACCCGATCGAACAGGCCTATTTGTTCAAACGTATTATCAATTACACTAGATTAATGCGTATAAGCTGCAGGCTATTGAGCAATTTTTAATTCCAGTTTATTTAAATAAAAAAAATGAAAATGTTGCAAAATTTATGGGACAATTTATCTTTTATAATATTTGTATAAATAAAATTCTGAGGTTTAAAATAACTTTAATTCTACTTTAATTTAATTTAATTGATTTAATTTAATTGAATATCATTATTTAATATCATTAATTAATTATTTAATTGATTATATAATATCATGTTACCTTTTACACAAGCTCCCGAGGTGAAATACGAAAAGTAAACCTGAAAATATTAAATGAAAAAATTTTTAATTTTTGTAATTTTGGCCCAATTTTTGGAGAAATTTCGCCGAGTTTTCAGGCATTATAAAAAAATTTTTTTTTAAATTGAAAAAATCTACCATGATATTAAATTCAAAATTTTCTTCTTTATCAAATACTTTTTAAACTAATTTTCTACTTTGAAAATAAGCTACAATTAAAAAAGTAGTCGCCCAAAAAATTTCCAAAAATTAAAAAGTGCCTTTACTTTTTTGTGAGTAACTTTTTTTCCATGTAACTAAGCAACTTCGTTTAAAAGGTAATTAACAGAGAAGAAAATATTGAATCGAATAGTGAGGTATGATTGTTCAAGTTTCTGGAAAATAATATTTTTAATCCTAAAAATATTCGCGGACCTCTTCGCATTCGTCCTCGCAGCGCGATTTCGAGTCCTCATTCGATGACATGAAATAGCTGGAAAAATAGGCTTTTTATAAAATATTTTGAATATTTTAATGAAATTCTTGACTCATATTTTAGATGTATAGCTCGCAAGGGGAAGTTTGAAAATTTTTCAATATTATTGGGTTTTTTCCAATTGGAAATTTTCTTATTTTTATGTTTTTTAAGTAAAATGTTTGTTTTTTCTCGCCGTAATCCATTTTCAACAAATTTTGCTTTTTTTTCTTTGAGAAATTCAGCCAAGCGATAAAACAAAATTGGATTTTGATACTTTGGAAATTTTATAGAATAAAATAGAGAAGGGAAGTGATGAGCGAGAGAAAGGATGGAAAAGAGAGAGAAATGGAGAGAGATAGAGAGAAGGATTACGGGAAGAAAGATAAAGTGACTTTGGTTATCATTGAGAAATTGATGGAAATAAAAATGAGTGAAGAAATGGCCTAAATTCTTTCTCTCTCTCTCGAGAAAAAATTTTTCTTTTATAAAAAATTGATAATGTCCTACTTATTTTAACAAGAAATTGGGTTTTTTTGCAAGAAATTGGGGCTATTTTAATATTAAAGCGCTTTTTTGTCAGCGTTAAAATACATGAGTTCGAGAGCGTGAAAAAATGCCTACCCGGGCGCGCAAATGCACGTTTGTCCGTTAGCGATCTGATTGGCACCACAGGTGGGCGCGCCGGCGTCCTGCGCCGAAACCGCAAACGCCAACGCGATTAGAAGAAGGTAAACGGCGAAACGCGAGCCTCGCGCCACCCAAACGTCCAACCTTAACAGTGCGATTCCTCTTCTTGAGATCATTTTTTGGCGATTTATCTAAAAAAATCGATAAGTTTATATGACCCACATCAAATAAGTATAATCTTTCTTTGGCTTATAAGCCGCAGAGGCCGTTTGAGAACTTCGAAAATTACGCATTTATTATGCTATTATGAATAAACTTTAAAATGTTTAGGCTCCAAAAAATGTGGTATTGTTCTTATTGATTTAGTACCGAGTTATATGCGTCCCTCACCCCAACAGTCCAAACAAAATGCCAAGAAGCCAAATGTTTATTAGAAAAATAAAATTTATGAAAATTTTTTCGGTGAATTCCGTTTAAATAAAAGTAAAAATAAATAAAACAATAAAATATGTGAAAAAAGGACTTTATGAGCACACAATAGTATCGCCAAATTGTATTGATTCGTGAAGAATCAGTAGAGAAAAAAAAGGGAAATGCGTGAAACAAATTTGGTTTAAAACGAAGAGAAAAATCACAACACTTAAAGGAATTTTTTAAATTTCTTATCCAATTTAGAAATAAGAGAGAGAGGGGAAAGAGAGAAAAGGGAAGGGGAAAGAGAAAAAGTGGCGAAGAGAATGAAACAGAGAGAGAGAAAGAAGTAAGAGACAGAAAGAGTAGAAGAATGGGAGAAAAGAGAATAGGGGGAGAAAAGGGAAAAAGAGAGAGAGAGAAAGAGAAGAAAGCGAAAGAAAAAATGAAGAAGAAAAAAGGGACATTTATTTTGAAAGATAGAAAGAAAAATGAGAGAAAGAAACAGTGAGATAATGATAATGAAGAGAGAAATTTGATTAGACAAACGCCGATGGAGAAATGAAGAAGAAGAAATTTCTGAATATATTTTTCCGGAAAATGATTTTCTGTCTTATGAAAATCACTTCATTTATTATTATTTTTATTAATATTTCTGCATATTTTTCTCTTTCTCATTTCAGCAAATTCCTTCAAAACTTTTCCAAAATTTGCTCCTTTTTTTCGAGAGTCGCGGGGCAAATCAATACATCAATGAATCAGGTAAATAAAGATAAAGAAAAAAATTCTCTTTTCTTTTTAAATCCAAGAAAAATTTCTCTCCCATTTTTTTGCAAATCGGGAGTGGGGGGGGGGGGATCAATTCATCAAAATCTCTTCTTGCCTTTTCTTCTCGGCGTAAAGAATAAAGAAACTTTTTTCTTTCTCATTTTTCTCCAAGAGAAAGAGAAAGAAAAAGAGGTTTCATTCAAGCTTTTTTTCGTTTTGTCGGAAATTCTTCCAGAAAATATTTGTGCTGCAAAATCGGGAAAAAAATAATAATAAAATCATAAGAAAGATTGGCTCCAAACTGAAGCTTAAGCTTGATTTATGAGGCGAGAGGATTCTCCTCAAATGTGAGCGCTTAAAAAATCAGCTAATGAAAATATAAAAAGGAATATTATTTTATGGGACAATTTTTTGTAGAAAATGGAATTAATCCTTATAAAATTAACATGGCACATTAACGTGGAACCAGCGTAATAGGCAATAAAATACAGCTTCATTTAGAGAACTGTAATATCGTAAAAAGTTACGAAAAATTAAAATTTCTAAATTTGACGTCCATAAAATTTTGAAGTCCATAAAATTTATTGGAATATTTATTTGATAGAATTTCCAATTGAATTATTGAATTCAGAATTTTCTCCTCTATCCATTACTTTTTAAATCAAATTTCTAACTTACTGATAAAAAACGTTACAATTAAAAATGTAACGTCACTTAAAAAATTTCCAAAAAATAAAAAGTGACTTTACCTTTTTGCAAATAACTTTTTTCCAGGTAACTTAGTAACTTCTGTTAAAAAGTAATCAATAGAGGAGGAAATTCTGGATCGTACGATTGGAATTGAAAATAATATTCTGGTCCTTGAAAATTGGAAAAAAAATTAAAGTTAAAGATGGAAAAATAATTGTGAAAACAAAAGTGAAAATATATTTTGGCTTAATTTTTTGAGATTTGAGAGAAAAAATGGGCTAAAAATGGTAAAAAAATTGAAAAAATGATGAAAAAAAAGTTTTTATGATAAAAACGAAAAAAAACCGATGGATTAAATGAGAAAAATAACCCAAATTCTGCGTGAAAAAATCATCGCCAAATAAATTTTTTTTATTTTTGAAAAGGGGAGAGAGAATGAATAAAAGAGAGAGAGGTGAGAGAGAATGAGAGAGAGAGATAAAAGGAGAGATAGATAGATATAGAGTGAGGTAAATCCAAAATATGAAAAATAAAAATTTCAAAAAAATTCTAGGTATAGTACGCTTTATTACCAGGCCGGCTGAATTCTCCGGACTCGGAAAACCGAGGAGTCCAAACGACCGCAGATCCAAGTCAATGATGCACCCGAACGGGAATCATGCCTGGAGCCAGGAGGGATCGAAGACGAAACTTTTTCCTTAAGGAGTATAACACTCTTATAATCTTGACCGAAGAACAAAGGCGCGGTATGATCCAGTACAATACCTTGGAGCCGGACGGAAGCCGGGCCGCTTATATCACGCGGATATGCAATGCCGAAAAACGGCGATGGGTTCGGCTGGCGGACGAGAGAAGCCAGACACTCTGATGATATTTTGCCGGCATTTCATTTGATTCACTTAAAATGGAATCGGCTATTATTAAGCTGTTTTCATTGCGGTTTTTTCAGCTTTTTAAGGACCAAAACACTATTTTTAAGGAAATTAATTTATGCTTTCGAATTGAGAATTTAATTCTCTATCAATTACATTTTAAATCAAGTCTCTAAGTAAGTTGGAAAAAAAGTTAAAGCTAAAGAAGTAAAGTCATTTGAAGAAAAAGTAAAAATAAAAGTAGACTTACTATTTTTTAATTGTAATTTTTTTTCCATGTTATTTAGGGACTTAATTAAAAAGTATTTGATAGAGAATCAAATTCTGAATCTAATAGTTTAAATTAATTTTCTTAAAAATTGCGTTTTGGTTCTTAAAAAGTTGGCCGAAATTGAATGTTCGTGCACGGGAAATTATACATTCCGAGTTATTAAACAAATTCCAATTTTGACCGAATATTTAAAAATCATAAAGTTGGTTACAGAAAAATCTCTTTATGCTAATAGATTTAGAATTTCTTCTCTATCGATCCTTTTTTAAATAAAATTAATAAGTAATTTAGAAAAAAAGTTATTAGCGAAAAAATAAAATCAATTTTTAATTTTTTTTTTTTGAAAATTAAAAAAATATTTTTTCCATTTTTTTTCTTTATCACTGAATCCGAGAATATTTTTCAATTCAATCCAAGCCAACACAAAAATAAATAGTGACGAATTTTCATTTTTCATATTTGAGTGCCAAGCTTAAGCTCAAGCTCAAACCATGTATATATTCCCAAAACGAGATTTTTTCGTGTAATTTTTCACTTTTTTTCACTTATTTCAAAGTGAAAAAATAGCAATTTTTTGAACTTTTAAATAGTTTTCCATCATTTATAAAGCATTTTTTTTAATCTTTTTATAAAGCACATTTCAAGGCATTTTTAATTTTTAAAGCATTTTAAACAACTTAAACCCTTTCATCAAATTTGATTCAGCTTTTAGATTTCTGACATTTTTAAAAATGGCTGATTCGCACTTTTTTAAAAGTAAACATTTTGGTTAGATTATCCCAAATCCAGAGGCCAAAGGAGTTTAGGGCCTAAGTTTAGTCCAAAATCTGGTTGTTCTAAAATTCTTTTACGAGTTTTTAGCGAAATTAAATTTGCTTCCAATTATAAAAAAAAAACTCCCGTGAGAATTGTTTTGAATTGAACGTGAAAAAAATGCTGAAACAACAAAAAATGCAACAAAAAAATGCAAAGCGATGCTCAATATGAACTGGCAAATAAATCGGCATTTCAAAAATCAAAAAATGTACAAAGTGAACTTATGTGAAAAATAAGAAAACATATGTTATTTGCAGTGCTGGACTTAGACGACTCAGAACTCCTCTTCCCGCTTCTCTAATGCCTGATGGGGAGTCATCCATTTAGGAGTCATCCAATCCTTTCCCACTTCCCTGATGCTTGATGGGTGAGTCATTTAGGAGTCATCCAATTCCTAAAGCCTGATGCGTGGATCATTTAGGAGTCATGGATCCTTATGACTCCCAAATTTGAAAAAAACCTTTTTAAATGACTCGGAATCAAGCCACAGCAGTGGTTTTCGTGAAGCTAGCAATACATAGAAAATGGGAAATGTGAATTACCTGAGCTAAGCTTTAGTTTTCGTCTACATAAACGAGAACAACAACAATTCATTCATTTTACATCGAATGAAGGTGGACCATTTAAATTGACAACAAAACTATTATCAAAGCCAAGAACGCTATAAACAACTCCATGAAAAAAGCCCCCCACGAAAAAATTGAGCCGTTTTTAATTTCAAATAAATTTTAGTGACGTTCTATTTTATACAATTTTTCAATTTATTTAATATTATACAATTTTTTATACAATTTTTCAATTTATTTAAGTTCCACCCATTTCTTTATTATATTTAGGGTTTGGGAGAATAATAAAATATGGTAATAAAAGAAATTTGCAATTTATTTAGATGAATGTCGGATGTATTTTTTATATTAATATAAATTTAGAAAATTTAAAAAAGAAATTTTTTCGACCTTTTAATTTTTCGACATAATTTTTGATTATATATATTCATCCGAAAAAAAATAATGAATGAATAATAATAATGCTAACTATTATTATTGTTTCTACAGCAAAATATATGGAAAAAATTTTTTTCATTGTTTTTTGTGCCAATTTTTGCATTTTTTAAAAATGGAAAAAATTTTAAGCAGAAGAAAACCGAACTCAGCAAAAAATTTTTTATTAGCCTAAGCTTCAGGCTTACGTAGTCCGTGGGCTAAGATCCGTTTGTGCTGGCCCGAAATTTTTGAAATTGCCTGGTAAAAAACAAATCATATTAGAAATATTTTGGGCCGGCTATGCCCGGCTCATTATGGCTCGGCCCGACTTTTTTTTGGCTGGTCCGGCCCCAAAAATTTTTTGTCTGGCCCGGCCCGGTCAGGCCTGATTTAAAAATTACCGGCCCGTAACATTTCTATAACAGACCACTAAAAAATGATAGACTATAGCTCGCCCTGAAATTGCGTTTCTGTTAAAATTTATCTCAAACACTAAAACGAATTTGTATCTGGCTTAAAGTAAAGCCTTGGACTTATGTTATTTATAAACGCGATTAGCTCAAAAATGATGTGTCAAAATTTTCTTTATTTTTATTTATTTTTAAACAAAATTCCAATTTTTTACGTCATGTATCAATTATAATAATGTCGTAATTTTATTTTTTTTGATAAATATCAACCGTATAAATTATCATTATCTAATTATCATTATAAATTTTTTTAGCATAAATGCACTTTTTCTTAATTGTTTTGATGGAAAAAAAATGTTTTTCGAAAATACTTTTAATTTGCCATGGCATGGCTTACGAAATTTGTTTAAGAGCTGGTAAATTGTAAGAGAAATAAACTGTAATTACGTGTATAATCTAAACTTACCGTATAACAAAAACGGTTAATTTCTAGCTCTAGCCCAAGACTTAAGACTAAGCTAATAGCTAAAAGGTGGACTTTAATTGTTAGTAGGTTAGCATATGTAGTAATCGTGTAATAATAGCCATTAGCTTAGTAATAATAGTTCTTTTACTATTTTACTAAATTGCTAATTACAATTAAGATTTTAACAAATTTTCCGCCTTTTTACTTACAGTTTGACTCTAAAGGTTAGAGACATTCGCCTTCCAGTTACATTAGTCTTAAGTGGGATGTTACAATAATCTTTAAATTTCATTTTTTTTCAACAAAATTCAAAATATTTTAAAAAGAAAATTCCCTCTGCCCAGCAATGTGGAATAATATGACTTTCGAATTAACAATTATCCATTCTCATTTTATATATGACAAAAACAATGTTTTTCATGCATATTTAATGGGGTATTAATTTATTATTATTCTCATTATCATTCCACTTTTAATAATCAATTTTTCTCCTTTTTCACGAGATTTTATATTAAAAATTTATGCTAAATAAAAGTATGCTAAATAAAAATCCAGAAATGAATCTCATTATATAACAAAATAAGAATATAGAGAGAGGGGAAGGAGTCTGTGCAGTCCAAAATTTGTGTAAAAGGATTTTTTTAATTTTAATTGTTATGTTTCATTTAAAAAATAAACATTTCAACTTGTTAATTTCATAATATAATCATTATTATACTTATAATGATCATTATATGGTCAATAATGAATGCGTAAAATGTGCCAACTCCCTGCTTATTTACACTTTTTTTGCTTCTAGTTAGTTCTCAACTTTTCAAATTCGAATAACTTGTGAAGAAAAAAAGTGCAAAAGAAATATTTCAGAGAGAAAGTGAAAAAAGAGAAGAATTATATTTTGATGAGAACGAGTGGAGAGAAATCTTTGAGAGAAAGAAAAAAACATAGGGGAATATTAATATAGAGAAGAGAAGGGAAATCTTTTTGAAGAGGAAAAGTGGAGAAAAATACTATTGGAGAGAAAAGGAGGAAGAGAAAAGATGGAGAAAAAATATCTTCAAAATTTTTTTCAAAAAATGCGTTAAAATTCTTCATTTTTTTAACTTTTTCAAATTTTTTAATTTTTTCGAATACAATTGAAAGAGAATATTTGAGTCACTCTCCCCTCCCCCATTCCATGGATTGAGAAAAAAGTAACGGGGGACAAGTTTGTCCCGGTTCATATTCATATTCAAAATTTGAAATATAAAAAACGAAAAAAAAATTTGAAGAAAATTTTTTGGCTATCGGTGGAAAATTAGCGAAAAAAATTTCTTTTTTTCCATCAAATTTTAAAACAAACAAATTGATATATAATTTGAAAAATGAAATTTTGGAAAGTAAACCAAAAAAATTTCGTGAATAAGTGAATGAAGTTAGTGTGGGTGAATAGCTAAGTAAGTAAGTGGCTAAGTCCAAGGGTAAAGAAATTGCGTCATTCGCTTTATTTCGATACATTTTTTTTAATATTTTTTTCTATCGTGGTCCCTCTTCCCTGCTCGTCCTGTCCAATGGCACCATCTCCCAGTTTTCAAAGTCTTTTTTTAATCCACCCAACTCAGTATATAACTCTGTATTCCCTCAGTGTTGTACCTTCTTTACCACAATCGCTCCCTCGTCTCCTCTCCCCCCTCATTCTCATCCTCCTTCCTCCTACTCCTTTACATGCCAGCTCTTGATATGCTAATATGCCTCTAAGCTATCCTAACTTTTCATTGAAAAAAATTATAACTCCATTTCCCAAAAAAGAATATTTGAATAAAATCCTTTAAAACTCAGTAAAATTTCGAGCTTTTTTTCGCCATTTTTCCAACTTTTTTTTTCTCAATTTTCTTATTTTATATTATAAAATACATATCATTTTGTTTGTTTGTTATTTCAATGTTTTTTTTATACAAATATTTAACATATATATTTTTCTGGAGTTGAGTAAAATAACTAATGAATAATATTTATATCCCCTCGTGGACCTGGCCCCAAATGTTATTTTGATAATTTTATGTAAATATAATTCTATCGATTCATTTTATTTTTTCAGAAATTTTAGGTCCCATTACTTATAAACATTTTCTATATTTTATATTATTAACGGATACATACTTCACTTATTAATACATATAATAGTAATTTACAATATTATATATTGAATATTGAATATTGAATAAAGGAAGAAATTAAAAAAATGAATGTTCATCAACGAATCGTTGAGTTGATTACCGTATTTTTGCTCTTTTCGCTGGTCAACTGTTTCTCCGACGAATTCGAGTGAGTTTTTGTGCCTGTACTGGATTAGAATCCTCTTAAAAAATCGAAAAAAATGAATATGAAGCAAATTTTTCCAAAGATGCGGAAAAAAAATTAAGCAAATTTTTCCGAAGATATTTTTAGAAAAACGTGGAAAAAAATTAAAAATAAAAAATATTATTTAAATTTCAAGATAATGAAAAATTATTTTCGCCGCTGCGGGTTATACAATTTACAAACTCGGTGTACATGTACATATAATTTTAGCTCAGCACAATTGTTGAAAACCAAGCGAAAGGCGATGCGCAACTCGCTGGTGCGGTTCGGCAAGCGCGCTGGCGCGCGGTTGCTCCTTCCGTTTTACGACGGCTCCGGTGCGCTTCGATCGGTACGATTCAACGCGCCATCAGTGACCGCTGGCGAGTTGCTGGCAGTGCCGGCGGTCAGCGACGGCGAGCGCCCTCAGTCCAATCCGGAAGAAGGCAACTACGAGAGCAGGTCCATGTTTAGAGTAATACAAGAATATTGTAGAAATAAAGCTTAGAAAAATGTGGACCAATTGAACGATAATTTAACTGCCCGTAAATTGAATCTGAACTCAATTTGGCAAGTCCAAACTCGATGGCAAGAGTTGTTTATTAAAAATTGAGTTTGGACTTGTCAAATGAGTTTGGACAAGTTATTCAAACCCCAATGATGTTTGAACCCTGAACTGAACTCCTAAAACGAAATCTGAAAATTCTGGACCTGATTTTTATTATATGGCGTCTAGAGAAGCCTCGAAAGTCTTAGGTATTGCTGTTGCCTACTTCCCGTAGCTTCTTTTTTCAGCCCCCATTTCTTTTATGGTGCTAGGTATACAATAGCAAAAATATTTCACTTATATGTATATCTAACCACAATTTTTGCCATTGTATACCAAAAGTTCTTTTATTCTCAGAGTATTGAATGTGCAAATTCAACTTTTCAGAATCGCTCTCATAAGGCCGTCGCCGTTGAAGTTTTCGCGCCAAATCGAGCGCTATTTCATGCCGCCGCGTTACAATTTGTTCCGCTACCGGCGCGCCGATAACAACGACAACATCAATGACGACGAGCCACCGTACTTCGTGCAGACGGAATACGGCATTTGAATTTTGGAATTGGAATTGTGAAATAATGACAAATTTTTATTTATATCTCGTATAATCAGCATAAAAATGTGATTTATTCGAAAAATCGACAAATAAAAATGCACTCTCATTTTATTCACATGCACTTTTAATGCTTTGCTTTTAGCATTTTAAATGTAAAAGAAATAAAAAATAATAAATTTGAAATTAAAAAATTTCTAAACATTTTTTTTTCGAAAATGGCAAAAAGTTGGTGCTGCCAGATCATTGCTTCGATCCGACTATGCCACGGTATCTTGGGCAATGGGACCCATTAAAAGAGGCGAATCGGCCAGGCAAACCAACAGTTTGCGTTTCGCATATCGGCGTAATTGCGGGTTCGTTGTTGTCATCAAAATCATCAAAATCCTTCTCGTCCGGCTAACTCAGTTAGCTGTGGGATGTACAAAGAGGAACACTCAAAAGCCACTGGTGAATGGTGCCCAGAGGGTCCAGTGAATCATTATTTTTTAACTCATTTATGATTTGTTATGGAAGCACAACATTGAAGAGCTCAACTCCAACTATAAGGAAATGGAAGCCAAGCCAAAATTCAAACACGGCTCCACACAAATTTATGGCTAGAAAAAAAGGGGCATAAAATGCGTGGGAAATTTTTCATTTTATTTTTGGCCAGGCTAAAAATTGTGGTGAAAATCCATAAAAATCCCAAATCCCTAGTGAGAACGAATTAAAATTGACTGTTTTTTTTTGGAATTTTCACATATTTTCATTCCAATTTCCAATGATTCCATCATTTTTTTATTCATTTTTGCTTTTTTATGAAAAGTAAAATTTTATTTCGTTATTTTGGGCAATTTCTAATCGAAAATTTTTACAATTTCTCGATTTCCAATATAAAAGTGGAATAAAAGTGCATTCATTATTAAATATTGCATTATTTTTGTTATGCATTTTTGATTTGTTTGAAACATTTTTTGTTGCATTTGTTGCATTATATTTTTTGACAAATCACAAACACTTCAAACCATTATCAAACATCTAGAAATGAGCTAGTAAGTGTAAGTGTGAGTGATAAGTGGAAAGTATGAGTGCTAGATTTTAGAAGAATGTGTGAGGAATCCCCCCGTGTTATTTTACAGCAATTTTTTTTAATTAAAAGTGAAAAAATATTTTCACATTGGAAAAATTTTTTCACAAAAAAATTTTTTTTTCATTTTTGCAATTTTTGTCCGGGGGGTTATTATTTTTTTCATCGACTGCCAAAATGTGTAAAAACGGCACAAACGAGAATGTTTGAACTATGCTTGATGGAACCATCCATTGCGGTCTATACCATATAGAAAATTTTGCAAATTGTATCTAATTGTAAAAATGAAAAAAATATTTTTTCATGTTTTTTTGCGTTAAAATGTTATGTATTTAATTGTAAGAATATGAAAAAGGTAAAATATGAAAGCTAATAAAATTTCACATTAATAATAATACCAAATCGAATTAAGAATTGAGAATTATGAAAGTAAAGATATTATTACAAAAAAAAAGAAATGAAAAAGGGCAAATTAAAATCGGCGCAGGAAATATAATTGTTTTTTGGCAACAAAGGGGAATAAAAGTTTTTTGCTCTTCGTTTCCGAGTTCCGAGTAAAGCAAATAAAAAACGTAAAAAGAGGTAGTGCCGGCCAGGCTAAGTTCCCCCCCCCCTTTCTTCCCTCTCCCCTTCATCACTCCAGTGTGCTGATTGATGTGCAAAAGTGGAATGAGATTTTTAGAAATTAAATTTAAAACAAAATATGAAAACTAATGGGAAGAAGTGGACAGAGGGAGAGGGGAAGGGCAAAAGGGAGAGGAGAAGAGGGGAACAGGATGAGGGATAGAAGAAAGAGGAGAGAAGAAAGGAAGAAAGACTCGAGAAAAATGGAATTAAGTGAGGGGGATAGGAAGGAAAAAAGTGAGATGAAAAATGAGTAGTAAGAGGACGGAAAATGGTCCCCAGATCTTCTTTAATATTTGCAGCGACTTTAGCGACTTTAGCGATAAATGGCATACATATAAAGAGAGATGTAATCGTGAATTTGGAACACAAGGCACAAGGAAAAGAAAAACTTTTTTATGTTTTTTTTTCCGTAAAAATGTGTTTTAATAATCGGCTAGTAATAAATTATCACAAAAGATATTATTGGAACAGTTTTCATTTTTATTTTATTTTGTTTTCTCTCTCTCCTTCTCTCTCTTCCTTTTTCTATGTATTTATTTCGTAGTTGAAAGTGCCTACAAAGCACTTTTTTTGTCTCTCTTCAATGGCTAATAGAAAAATAGAAATAAGAAAAGGTTTAAAAGAACAAACTACAAACGATTACAAAACGATAATTTGAAAAAAAATTAGATTGAAATGAGTGGAAAATATTGCTTTTGCATCATTCATCACAATCAAATGACACGCTACATGTAGGCGTATAATTTTCAAAGTTTGGTCGAATTTTCGAAAATCCATTTTGAAAAAATCTTTTTTCACTATTGCATTCAGAATTTTATCGACTACTTTTTAAATCAAATTTCTAAGTAACATAGAAGTACAAATTACAATTTGAAAAAGTAAAGTCGAATAAAGTGGTGTAAGATTTTTTTTTGAAAAATTTGACATATCTCATAATTTTAACTGGTTATTTTACGACCAGGCGAAAAATAAATCAAAGGGCTAATTGTAAGACATAAAAGGAAATGGAATGGGGAACATTTGGCGGAACGACGAAAAAAAATGGAACGGAAGGAAAAACTTTTCGAGATACATACATTGATTCCATTTTTCCATTTTTTTTAATTTCGGCGGAATCTTGAATAAAATGAAAAATTCGCAAAATTCGCATTTATGCCAGATTTTGAGCCTTCTAATGATCGAAATATATTTCATATGTCATTAGACTCCAAATCGACCCCATCGAAAATGGAGTCCGAGCATTGGATCCTAATCGAGCTACGGACCTCGGACACGATGCTAATTTTTCAATTTTTATTCAAATTGGACAGCACTAATTTATAAATAATATATATTTTTCTCGTGCACTTTTTGCATGATATTTTCAAAAGAAAAAAAAGTATTTTAAATATTTTCCTCATTAAAATATGCAAATATGAAAAAGAAAAATTATAAATTTTTTGTTTGTATTTTCAAATATATTCTTATTTTTTCAATTTTTTGTTTGTTTTTCGAATTTTTACGTGCCAAATCAAAAAAAAAAACTTTTCGTCGGATTTCGAAAATAACAAAATCGCATTACTCTACTTTAATTTACTGTATAATGTGGTCTAAATAGTAATTTTTGTATTCTCAATTAATTGGAAAAATTTTTTTTTCAATTTTCACACATTTTTCAAATTTCTCATAAAATTTTGAGTCGAAAAAAATAATATTAAAGTAATTTTCGATATTTTTATGTTTTGTATTCATTCAAAAATACTGTAAAATATTCATCTAAATATCGTAAAAAAGCGTATATTCACTTATATACCGTAATACGTTTATTCGAATATTCTACTGTAATAAAGCATTTTTATCATAGAAAAATTTACATGTTATTTGATTTGGTAATAAAAAACGAGTTCAATTCAAAATTGGAAAATCTCTTAACATGATGCCAATTTTTCATTTTTTTCAAATCTTGGACAATACGGATCATCCCCGCCAACAATAAATTGCATTTTAATGCTTTTGTAATATCATTTTAGTTTCTTTTTTATAATTGCACTTTTATATTAAATTCAATTTCATTTTCAGCTTTTTTAATTAATAATGCTATTATTAAAAAAAATTTTTTTTCAATTTTCACACATTTTTCAAATTTCTCATAAAATTTTGAGTCAAAAAAAATAATATTAAAGTAATTTTCGATGTTTTCATGTTTTGTATTCATTCAAAAATACTGTAAAACATTCATCTAAATATCGTAAAAAGGCATATATTCACTTATATACCGTAATACGTTTATTCGAATGTTCTACTGTAATAAAGCATTTATATCGTAATGAAATTTACATGTTATTTGATTTGGTAATGAAAAACGAGTTCAGTTCAAAATTGGAAAATCTCTCAACATGATGCCAATTTTTCATTTTTTTCAAATCTTGGACAATACGGATCATCCCCGCTAACAATAAATTGCATTTTAATGCTTTTGTAATATCATTTTAGTTTCTTTTTTATAATTGCATTTTTATATTAATTTCAATTTCATTTTCAGCTTTTTTAATTAATAATGCTATTATTGCATTTTTTGCAATGTTTCTCGAAAAAAGTATTGTAATTTTGCTTAAACTTTATGGCGGTTGTTAGGCGAAATGTTTTTTTGGCATTTTTTAAAGCTTATTTTTAAGTTTTCGCAGAAAGATTTCTTTTTTTGCTTAAACTTTTTCCACATTTTTCTTTAATACTTAACATTTCATTCTCTTCCTCCCCCTCCTCTTGTTTTCCTACTTATTTTGTTTCTTCTTAGCCGCGGCCCAACATTAAGAAAGTTTCCAAGTTTAATAATAATAATAATCCAATTAGCCATATATCATATGTTTTGTTTAGTATTTTCAAAAAATAAAAATTTTTTCTTGTTGCTCGAAATTTGAATAAAATTAGCTCAACTTTAATCATAACAAAATACCAGATCAACTAAAAATTTTTCGAAAATTCTTTGAAAAGTCTCGCGGCTTATACACAAATGCTGAACTTGTGCAAAATGATTTTTGAAATATTCCATTTATAATTTTACTCTTTAGATTGTTACTTTTTTGTGCAGGGCGCTTTTTTAATATAGGTAATAATTTTTTTATAATTATTCGGGTGAAATTTTTCATATTTAATGCTAAAAAATTATTCGGGTGAAATTTTTCATATTTAATGCTAAAAAATTTTGAGAATTGAAAAAGTAATTGTTTGTTGAAGAAAAATTAAGTTATAAAACTTTAGCATAACAAATGTGTTTTTTTGTTTTTCCATTAGTCTACAAATTTGTGTTAAGACAAAACGTGATGGCCGAAATTGGATGGAATAAAACTGGATATATGTTTAGACTTAAATCTAAGTTTAGATTTTAGTTAGACTTAAGCTCAGGCATAACCTCAGATTTAGACTTTTAAGTTTAAGCTTTAGGTCTAGTCATAATAATCTTGTTTTGTCTCGTTTTGTTTTGCTCCGTCCCGTTTTCTCCCGTTCCGTTTTGTTGCATCGCCCTAGAAACTATTCATCAGTCGTGATAATAGTCCAGAACTGAGACCAGTTTTGATACTTGGAATGAATCCTTGCATTTTTTAACCTTTTCGTTGTTTTTTTAACCATTTCCGCTGTTATTATTATTTTTACTTTTTCTTCTTTTCTTTTGTTATTGTTGTTGTTTCGTTTGCTTGTTTTTTCCATTTTTTCTTGTTTTTAATGTTTTTCTTTTTTTTTGTTTAAGTGTTTATATTTTATTAAGCCTTTTGAATTTCATGAGGAAATAATTTTCGATGCTCTTTTTGGCGGTCAGTCAGCATTTTTCGGAAATAAGTGAAAAATGTCAGACACGCAAAATACAAACGAGCCAAGATGGAACTGAAAAAAATAAACTTAAATAAAAACCACCAGATTAAGTACATGGACATATGCACTTATGCACAAGTTCAAGAGCACTTAGGTTTCGACTAAAAAAATAAAAATTAATCAAATTGGTTATTTTTGATTTCTTAAGGCATTTTTATTTTTTCAAAACATTTTTAATTTTTTTAAATTTTTAATCATATTTTGTTTGCCAAGCATTTTTATTTTTATTTTTTGAATAAATTAAAAAACAACATAAATTTAGTTGTAGATGAAGTGCAGCGGATGAAAAATAATAATATGGATTGAAGAAGCACCGAAAAAAACATTTTCTAATAAGAACAGAACAAAAACGAGGCCAACTCGAAAATTTGAAAAAATGCATTTTTTTCGTATGGATTGGCATTTTTTTCTATGAATTTGTATTTTTTGTTCTATATTTGCATTATGTTAGTTATTATAAAAAATAATTAATGTACTTTAAAACAGAAAAAAAGGTATAAATTTATAATAAAATAAAAAATTCTCTAAAATAATTGATTTTAAATTAACTTTTTTTTAACCAAAATTCAAATTTATGTGGAAAAAAATGATGAGCACGATATTAAAGAGTCAACTTGTTTACTCGCTTTTTGCAAATGTTTTGCGAGAAAAAAGAAAT
The DNA here is from genome assembly GCA_024678965.1 of Bradynema listronoti. NCBI lineage: Eukaryota > Metazoa > Nematoda > Chromadorea > Rhabditida > Allantonematidae > Bradynema > Bradynema listronoti. The sequence goes on along the minus strand of JANLNO010000001.1, from coordinate 11,003,537 downwards.
GTTTTTTATAAAAATAATTTTTTTTAGCGTTTTGTTTTTTCGATTTTTATTTTTACAATTTTTTCCATTTCTTTTTTATTGTTATCAATGTAAACTTCGTTATGAAACTTTAGCAAAAATTTTAAATTACCCTAATTTAATGGGATATGAACTTTGTATTGTTTGAGCTCGAATCTGAATATAAATGAGCAAAACAGAGCCCGAATATTGGATCGTAACCCAGTTATAGGCAATGTTTCCAAAATTTAAATAAAATGAAAAAAATTGGCATTGTACACAGCCCTCCATAACTTGGCTACGATTAGGATCTCTTTTCTTCTATTCAGATTTTTTTTTTTGAATCAGAATTATAAAATTTTTGGATCCATTTAGAGATTGAATTCAAAAATAGACATAGGCACAATGTGAATTAAATTTTTAGGAAAAATTTTTGACATTACATCATCATTTTAGTTAATATTTTCCATATATGATTCATCTTTTCGAAGATAAAAAATAAAAGAGAAATTTAAAAAGCATTTTTTTGGCGGAAAAATGTGTTTCAAATTAGCTTCATAGATTTTAACGCATAAGAACGCATTTTAACATATAAGAAAAGATAAATAAAAATGCAAAAATTGGCATTATGTTGCGAGACAGATTTAAAGGACGCATGAACACCAATATAAATTTCCACACAATTTGTTATAACTTTTTTTCTACGATAGATAGAGACGTGAATTTTTTTGCATTTTGTAGAGCGTACTCGATTTATGGGAGACGTGTTTCAGCGATTTTTAAAATGTTTATTTTTAGCATTTTTATAGAGGAAAATGCAACGAAAAAAGTGCATATGGCTGAGCATTTTTTCGGAGAGTGATCCGATGGACTTGAAATTTTTGCTATGAGCTCCCCTTACATACACTATTACACTCTATAAATTTGAACCTGATCGATTGGATAGAAGCCGAGTTATGAAACCTCAAAAAACGGCAAAAATGATAAATTTCCGCATTTTTTTCGTTTTTTGAAGTTTTATAACTCGGCTCCTATTCAATCGATCAGGTTCAAATTTATAGAGTGTAATAGTGTATGTAAGGGGGGCTCATAGCAAAAATTTCAAGTCCATCGGATCACTCTCCGAAAAAATGCTCAACCACATGCACTTTTTTCGTTGCATTTTCCTCTATAAAAATGCTAAAAATAAACATTTTAAAAATCGCTGAAACACGTCTCCCATAAATCGAGTACGCTCTACAAAATGCAAAAAAAATTCACGTCTCTATCTATCGTAGAAAAAAAGTTAGAACAAATTGTGTGGAAATTTATATTGGTGTTCATGCGTCCTTTAAGAAAAAACACAATAAAAAATTTTTATTTTCTCATGTTTGTTTGTGTCCGAGTTGTTTTGTGCTAAATTGAATGATGTATAAATTATTTTTGAAGTCTTGGATTAATTCATTGATTAATAGAGATTATTGATTTATTGATCGTTGGACATGAGGACATCGCGCATACCCGATGACATACCTTTCATGAGATCAACGCCAAAAATCAGCGCTCTTATATTTCTTGACCACTTGACACGACCGATGCCAGCCTCTTGAGGACTTTGAGACCTGTTATTCGCGATACTGTGGCGACTGTGCACGTGGCTGACACGGTGCCGTCGGCACCGTCGTCATCGTTGACGGAACACCAACACCACGTCGATGAACGATTATACGGTACGAAATCACTGCCGATACTGTATACGGTTTTAGAACTGTCGGAAGTTAGCTTATCGTCATCGCCGACATATTACGGGGAAATCGAAGACGAGGAGGTGGAAGATTACGGTATTGTCGGCTGGTTCCAACAAATGGTCTCCTATTTGCTCAATGGCCATATGACACTGTGCTTTGTGATTTCTGGTATTTTCTTCAATTTTCTCTGTATTTACGTTTTTCTACGATTTCGTCGTAATGGCTCGCCAATCATACAATATTATTTGGTAAAAAATTTCGCATTACAACGCGATGTCATTTTTAAAAAGTGTTGAATTCATTCAACTTTGAGTTTTTAGGTGACTTTGACCTTCTGGCAAACCGCCCTGTTAACCAACGCGTTCATGCTCTATTGCTTGCCAACACTTCTCTACGGGTACATTATTTCCACGGGTGCCTATGTGTACGTGTATCCGTATGCGTACGCGCTAGCCAACACCACGCATACTGGGTCCGTGTGGATTGTACTCACGCTTACCATTGATCGTTGGCTGGCGCTTTGCCGCCCGCTCACGCATCGTGCCATCGGGAAACGAAGGTGACTCTATCTTTAGAATTTATATAGAACTCTCTTGTTTATAGTGAATATTTTCCGAAGTCTCCCGCGCCTTATACGTCTAAATTAATAAAATTCATACGCATCTAATTTAGTCGCGTTAAACGTCTCATGATCATCGTTAGTATTGTGGCGATTTTGTTTTCGGTGCCGCGCTTTTTCGAAGTCACAATTACATTTTCATGTGACTTCAATAACACGCTTTGCATGCCCACAGTTACCCGCGCACCGCTCACTCAAGTAAAATTCATTAAAAATTGATATTATATGTTATAAAATAAAATTTGTAGAATCGCCTCTACTGGACGGTTTATCACATTGTGCTCGCGATGGCGTTCGTCACTTTATTGCCGTGTTTGCTGCTGTTTGTGCTCACCGCGCGCATTTCGTTGAAGTTGCGGCGCGCCATCGTACGCCGACGTCATCTTTGCAAGAGCGACGCGCAAAAGGACAGCAATAATTGCGCCAATACTAGTCAGAGCATCAGCTCAAAGTAGGGAGAATTGTGCTCAAATTTTCAGAATTGTACCCGAAAATCAATATAATTTATATCAAGAAATATAATTTTCTTCCAGAAAGGAACACAAGGCAAATGTGATGCTGGTACTCGTGATTACGAAATTTCTCCTATCCGATATATTGCCCACCGTGGCGGATGTGCTTGAACATGTAAAAAATTTTCTGTGACATCATTTCAAAAGCTTGTCCGAAATAGTTTGGTCAATGTCTTTTCCCTTCATCTCAAATCATTCCTTTTGGAGTTAGAAATGATCTTATTATTAGTCAATATGGCCACCGCTCCGCTTACCCAGCATATTACACAATTTAAAATATATAATTTATTTCTTTTTTTTTTGTAATAGTTGGTCGGTAACCAAGTATTTATGTCGAGCCCGTTGGCCACGCTTTTCGTCGACGTGAGCAATTTTCTTTTGGTGCTGAATTGTTCCACCAATTTTTGGGTGTTTTTTTACTGGGGCAAGCGATTTCGTCGCTGTTGTCTGTATTTATTCGCGTCCTCAACGCTCGGCCGAATTCTCCACAAGTGGCTGGGAATCGCATATCTTGAGGTTGGTTTCCAGCCTAACTTAAGAGCAGTATAGTTATAATTTTATTTGATTACGAACTGCATTTTTAAAAGCTTATTCGTATACATATGAAATACGCATATAAAATTTAAAAAATTTCCAAAAAAAAAATGGCAAAAGGTTGATGCGACCGGGATCATTGCTCAATATTCAATCCGACTATGTCTCGACAATGCCACGATTATACGTGGCTATTGCGCGGCTGCCACGTTATCTTGGGCAATCGAAAGAGGCGGATCCGGCCAAGCAAGTCAACAATTCGCGTTCCGCACACCGGCGTAATTATAAGAAAACAAATGTATTATGAGAAGCACAGTAACGTAATAAGAAAAAGGGAACGTCTTCAATCATTTGCGTTAATAAATAATAATAATAATAATAACGGTAATATTATCCCGGCAGATAATCTATATCATGATGATATCTCATATGGCGATGAATGATATTTTGTCAAGTGATGAGACCGAGAAATAAAATATATTTCACTCTTATATTAATTCATTATCATTACACTTTTCATTGCGCTCAAAATGATGATAATGAAGCGAGTTTATTTTCGAACGAAACTGGTGTCATTGGATAGCTGGTAAAGTGATAAGAAAAAACTACTCTTACACCAGGTCCTTTTGACGCATGGACGAAAAGTTATAGCCATTTGAAAATTCCTAATTGTCAATAAACTGAATCAAAACTGAATCAAAAATGAAAAAAAATTAACTAAACCCTTATGAATTATTGCATTGTACGTCCAAAAAAAGAACATTTGAATTTTTTTGTAAAAATAGCAAAAGGTTGGTGCGGCCGGAATCATTGCTCAATCTTCCGAGACTACAATGTGCACTTTCTTCCGTGCACATCTGGACCTCAATCGAAAGAGAGCGAATCCGGCCAAGCAAGCCAACTATGCGCGTTCCGCACACCGGCGTAATTGCGGGTTCGTTGTGTCATGTGGAATCATAGTTGTGCACCATCACAATACTTTCTCATCCGGCTGACTCAGTTAGCTGTGGGACGTACCGAACCTCCGAAGAGGCCACTGGGAATGGTGCCCAGAGGGTCCAGTGAACCACAAACACTGGTATTGACTTAACTCTAGCTTGGCCGAGTCAAACCGGAATCGAAATTATGCAATAATGAGCACGACCACGATTGATTGTTGGGGATAGAGTTGATTTTTTCGCTTATATAACCGACGATGTATTGGCGAAAAAGCGGCGATGGACTTCGCCAACCGGTTAGAGAAGTCAGACATCAATAATATTTTTTCAGACAATTTTCCATCTTTTTTTTATATGATTATGTAAATAAAATTCAATTTATGCAATAATCGTTTCTTAAAATCGTAATAATAACATCACTGCTTTTTGGCTAGTCAACAAAGTTGATTCTGGCAAATATTTCAATTATGACCATAACAAATATGCATTATAGATTAAAGACTTCGATACGACGAGCAATCAGGGCCAATATTTTAATGGTGCATCCTCAATAACGAATGTTGTCCATTCGAAGAACTCTCGAGGTCGATTTTATAGCCCTGCATATTTCCCGACCAATGAGAGGCAGCCAAAACGGTTTGATTCATATCAAAAATTATTCACTTTTAACCACTTTTAGCTAGGAAATTTTCTTAGCCAAAACTATTTTGAAATGGTTAATAATTTAACAGAAATCAACCTTAATTCAGATATTTTTATTGAATATTTCACTTATTTAACACATCAATTTTAGCTCATTTGCGGGATTCGAACGCCCAAAAGCAGATCTCAACGAGTTGGGCAGTCAAAAGTCGTTGAATAATATTATTACGCGAAATAATCATTTATCGCTGATGACGAATCACAATCGAATGCAAGACTCCACTGAAAATATGCTCGAGTCCGTGCCGCATCGTCGATTCCAACATCCACTTATTGTAACTCCCACATCTGCAAATAAGTGCTTTAACTCCAAAAGGTCCTCGCTTATCTACGAGGACAGGTCACAAAATCATCGTAATAATCATCTTTATCACTACGGTAATAGCGTGAGCGGTCATCGTCGTCATCGTATTCACCAAAGTGTTGTGGTGGAAACGTTGAGCAAAAGCCGCAATGCACTTCTGCCGTAGAACAATCACGACGATGACAATGAAAGCACGAAGGAGTTGCGTGAGGAGTGGTATTTGCAAGTCGCCGGTGTATTCTAACCACTAATCAGCGATCGGAACTTTGTGGACAATTAACATAAATTCATTAGAGATGGTTCGGGCCGCTAAAAAGGGATCGAGTCTGATTAAATCGAATCGATTCGAGTTAATACACATAGGGTCTCCAGGATCACTGGGACTCATTGAATTCTCTCCCCATCATCGAATTTACCTACAACTCCTCATGTATAATGTCATACTAGAGATGAGCCGTGCCGAAACTAGCGAAACGAGTTCAGTTGGGCTCAGTATGCTCGTTTTTAAGAAAGTGCCTTTAAAAAGAAAATAATAAATTTTTTTATCTTTTTGCACACATTCTTAGAAAATGATTGCCTAATAATGTTATAGAGCCGAGAAATTTAATACAAAAATTATATATTAAGATATAATTGCATTTTTTATTAAATAAAATTGCACGATTAAATTTTAATCAATTACAATAAAATAATGGAGAATGAACCAAAAATATTAATGAAAATGTTTGTTGTGTTCTCTAGGCAATTGGCGGAAAAAATGAAAGAAATTCTATTCATTTTGAGTTAATGGAAAGCTGCGCTACAGCATAATCCCCGGTGACCATCCACTGCTTATTGCCGACGCCAAACTTGGCCTCGACCCGGTCGACGGCGCGTCGAGAGAGGCCTGCCACCGTCTCCGCCTTGAGCGTACGTAGCGACAAAAGCGATGTGGGCGCAAAGCCACAAAGTGCTCTCTATGCAATAAATTCATTTTTGGATTTTCGAAAAGATTTAAAAATTGTAAAAACTCAACCTTAAACGACGTCGTATACGGCCAATAGCGATCGCTGACGAGCTTACGATAGTTGAGATCGCCTTTGAAGATGAGTAAATAAGCTGCCCGCAGCTCGTCGTATAATTCGGGCGCGCGCTCGCGCATATCGCAATACGGAAAGCATTGCGTCCAAAAGGGATGCGCTTGAAATTCGAATCGCTTCTCGTTTTGATAGGCACGCCATCGATTGCCCGTCGTTTTCAGTTGCGTGTCCTCGCTATCCACCAACTGTTGAATGACCCAATTGAAGTCGGAGGCCGTCGTATCAGATACGTACCAGGGAAATGCCTAAAATTGTAACAATTTAGTAAAATGGCCAATAAATAATAATCATTTATACAAATACGTAAAGCAGATTCGACAAACCTTTCCATGAAATACAACTTTGTCGGCAATCTTTTTCGAAATCATAAAGTCGGCCAAACAAATGTCCGTAAAGACCTCAAGTCCGGCGTTATCCAAAATGATGTCCACGCGTTTCTCACCAAATGTCGGCCTAAATGTGAAAAATTAAATAGCATTATAAAAGAGATATTTTTAGCCAAAACAATCCTAATAAAATAAACATACGGATTGAGTAGAAATTTATCGCAGGTTTCGACGAGATTATCCTCGAGTATGTTGGAATGAAGTTTATCCAGCTCCTGAAAGATTGTGGCCGACATGCTGTGTTGATCACCGCCCGACAATGATAAATCGCATTTGTTGCCCCAAAGTGAAACCTAAAAATTAAGTTAAATTATTCTAATTTCTGTGAAGGTAAACTCGAGATACACAAACAAGCCTGAACTTTCCACAAAAAATTAGAAATAAATCCAATATATTATAACAAAAACCTGCAATAATTTCAAGAGAATACGACGCGTATCTTCGATGGTTAATTCCTTATCAAAATTGGCGTTTAACTCCGTGCTAATGGCTAGCATATGTACCATACTAAAGTAAAATTGAACTGTACATAACATTAGGCCCTTTTCAAGAGTAAGCTCGAAGAATAATCGTGACAAACCCTTCGACATAGGAACGCTGTTTCTCAGTACCAAAGTAATCGAAGTTCTTCAAATGCTTTGAACTTTGGAAAAATTCACACAACTTAGCGTACATAAAACATTCCGTGAAAAGCCACGGCAACTTGAACCAAGTAACGTTGGACTCGCCTCTCTGAAAAAGAAGAATTCAAAATAAAGATTCAGATAAAATTTAGTTAAAATTTTTCTAGGTTATTGTGTATAAGTCAAGAGAAAATTGTTGTAAACCTGGTTGCGAAAAACGTGCAAATGCATGTTCCACATATCGGCGTCAGGCGCGTCCGACGTGACGTCAAGCAAAGGTTTGTCGGTGACGATACGATAACGCATCTCCGAAATTTTCGAGATGATTAATTTCACGTCGACCCCACCCTCCTAAAAGAAAACTAGCTTATATCTCAAAAGGTTAAAGGCAATAGATTTCAAAAAATTCCAACTTCGCCATATTGCTTAATGGCCTCCGGATGATAGCGGTGCATCTGATCGATAATCTAAAAAATTGGCGTCAGATAGAAAAGAACATGGAGAAAGTAACTTTTGTTATAATCTTCGGCCAACGTTCCGTAATCGATGTAAAGCAAAAGGATCTAAAGTTATAAATAAGTGGACTTAATTTGCTTATAATTAGTCACTCACTGCTTGACGGTGCCATCAATCATCGGCGGCAACGCATCGCCGCTCATAGCCGATTGAAACAATCGTCGCCAAATGTAATAGATGCCTGCCAGGGTTGAAAAATATAACAGAACTAAAAATTAGAAACAACCACTAATCAGTTGTTCCGTTAAATACATTTCAATCCAATTTTTTGCTGATTGTCTGAGAAATATATTTGCTAATTGAAGTGGCAAAAATCTTAAAAGTTAAATTGAAATTAAAAAATTCCAAAATTAATATTTTCTCGTATTATTAACTCGAATTAACATACGTGAAACCTAAATCACCTCATTTGATGTTAAAAATTTACGGAATTGGTTCATATTTTAAAATTTTATTTACGAAAACAATCGTATTGAAATAAAATTTTTGAAAAATTTATTTTAGAAAAATTGTAAAACGTGACTTTGCTAATAATTTGAGCTGGGAAATGACCACCTAAGTATTTTTTAAATTCTTTTATAGGTATGATGAAAGCGACGGTGCTTCTTCCCGACGAGAGTTATTGTAAGACGGATTTGGGTATTTTATTATACAAGAGCCGAAAGATTTACGGGTTTCATGCGGAAGTTATTAACGTGAAAGATCCAATTGGTTTTTTTGGACATGTCGAGTACGACATTAATATTAGGGTACGTTTTTGAAGCTAATTGTATTATCTATTTTTTACTTTTTAGGAATAATAATAGTCATAAAATAAATGAGTCTAGGCGATGCCACACAACTCATTGAATTTCGAAAATCGAAACTTTGTTCTCACATCTCGATTTAAAGAACTCAACCGGCTGCATAGTCATTTGGCCACGATTCATCGACAAGTAAGGGAGAGAAGATTTCTTTAATTTTGAGTTGTAAAATATGGGTTTAACTATAATTTTACTGCAATAGCTTTTGTCATATTTTAGCTCTATCTTAAAAATACGTTTCCGAATTTTGTCGAGGCGAAAGTATTCGGGTCTACATCGCCGGAAACGATAACCGAGCGACGGCGCGCCATCGAAACGTTTTTGAATTTTGTGCTAAAGAGCGAAGTGCTTTGCAAGTCGCGAGTTTTGCAGACATTTATTGAGGTATTGATTCTTCAAGGGTTCTATAAATGGATTTTATATTTTTTAGTAATTGATTTATTAAGGGTGCAAAAGAGCAATTGGAGGATGATACGATGAATGCTGACAGAGTGGAAGAAGCCGCGAATGAATCGGCGAATGCGACTGCTTCAAACACGAACAAATCGTGCACTGATGGTTCATCGAATGAGAGCAACGCGCCAGCTAAGGACGCCTGCGGCGACGGCGCAAAAACGCCCGCTTTGCCGCCACCTCCTGTTATTGCGGGTGTCGGAGGCATTAGCTCAAAGTTCGGCAACGCCGAGCCGATTAAGCCTCAGTAGAGTCATTTTTAAATTTAATTTTTATGTATTCTAATTTTATGCTTATAACCCGTTGCAGAGCTCTTTGATCAAATTCTAATATTGTTGCATTAAAACAATGTTGTTGTTATAAGATTGGGTTATGTGCCTAAAGTCAGGATAATAATGTAAATATCTCACTTCACTTAAAACAAATTTAATTTTTTTAGAGATTTTCTAGAGAAAATTTTGAATATTGTAGATAATCTTATAAAGTGTATTCAATATCAAATTTTGAACAACTCTGGTCTAATAAATACTTTTTTAATGTATTTTTATGAATTAATTTGTATTATTCCAAAAAATAATTTTCCACTTTGCATTTTTTTGTATATCTGTATATTTTTTTTAAATAAAATTGTATTATAATTTTGATACAGAAGAGTTTTTGACTCGCTCAGTCATCAATTATTCAAATTAGGGTATTTGAAAATATTGAAACAATTTTTTTTTATGAAAATATTTTTCGTCATTTTTTCATTCGAATAAATAATAATCCAAATTTTTTGAAAGATTTTTCGTGAAATGCTGTTTATTTAAACGGCTTTAAATATGTTAAAGAGTACTATTATTTACTTTATTGATATTGCTAACTTAATTAATACCTTTTAATGGGGCTTAGTTGTTAAATATCACCAAAATTTTACGCATTATTTTTGAGGTTCAGATAAGAATAATGACTAGCGAAGGTGATTGTATGACGAGCCGCGCGGCCTACGAGGAAGAGCCCGAAAAGCCGATGGAAATCGAATCTTTGTGTGTGAACTGCGGCGAGAATGTAAGGAATTTTTTTAATTTTGAAAATCAAATTTATTTAACCCATAAGTGACGACGTGTACACTTTTGTGTACATGAATTTAAATTTGTGCAATTATTGGCAAATTTGTTCATTCTGTTCTGTATGGATTTATAAACATAAAAAGAATTTGTCGTATAAGAAATTTCCTAGGCACATATTTTGAGTGTGATTCCAAAGCTTTACCCAATTAAAGAACAGAATGAAGGCAAACGCCAATTTGCGCGCAAATTTGAACTCAAAACATTCATTGTCATTTATGGGTTAAATTTTGGACTTATTTTACGATATTATCTACTTTTTAGAAAATCGACTTTAACTATTGGAATTGGCAAATTTTTTAAAATTTTTAACTTTCTCATTTTTAGGGTGTCACAAAGTTAATGGGCACACGAATTCCTTTCTATAAGCAGGTGATTCTCATGTCATTTTCTTGTGAACATTGCGGCTATCGAAACAACGAAATACAGAGTGGCGAACCAGCACAGGTTACTTTTTTTATTTGTTATGATTTTCGACAATTTTTTGGATTTCTTTTCATTCTCATTTATGGCTAAGCTTTTTATCTATTTATAGGAATTTGGCACCGAGATTGTGTTGAACGTAAAGACACCAACTGATTTGAATCGAACCCTGGTCAAGTCGGAATTTGCCTCCATAGAGATTCCCGAAGTTGAACTCACTATTCCATGTCGTTCTCAGCCTGGCGGTTAGTTTTTTATGCATTGACCCCATTAAAAAATAGGCGCTAAATGGTCTTGTAAATTGTTTTTTTATATTATTTATAATATTAGTTTTTAATATAAATTTTAGCATTGTAATTTTAAGAAGTGACAAATGTCGAGGGCGTATTGATGCGCGTGTGCACGGGACTCGAACAGGACCAATTGGCGCGACGTGAGTCGGACCCCGAGAACGCCAAAAAAATCGATGAGTTTATTGGACGTTTGCGAGATCTCATTGCGCTTAAGACGCCCTGGACATTAGTAAGCAATTGTTTTTTTTAATTATAAAATGATTTTATTCGATTTAGAAGTTGCGTGATCCCACCGGCAATTGCTTCATTCAGAATCCGGATCCGTTACATGTCGATCCCCACTGTATCACCAGCCATTATTGCCGGCCGTTTGAGGAGAACAAACTGCTCGGTTTCGCCGACGATGACGCAATCTTCGAGGACGTCAGCCAAGAGGACCTTGAATGGAAGTCCTACGAGGACTGCAAACAGGAGGTGCTGCGCTTTTCTGGCAGCTGCCAGCGCTGTGCCATGCCCGCCGAGACGCTGATGAAACCCACGGGTGGGGGAAATTTAACTGAATAAATGTCGACGATTATTAATAATAAACGGCGGATAATTGTTAATACATGCTTTATATTTCTTTTTTACAGACATTCCCTACTTTCAAACCGTCATTATTATGTGCACGAATTGTGAGAATTGCGGTTTTAAGTCGAACGATGTGAAGAGTGGCGGCGAGACGAAGAACCTCGGCTGCCGACTGACATTGACCATTGAAGAGGTTTTACATTTTCTGTTATTACCTTTTTGAAAAAAAATTGTGAATTATTAATTATTCTGGTATGATTTTATGAAACCAGTGTTGTCAATTTTATGTAGAATTTTTCGATATGGAAAAAAGTTTTTTTTTTATGGAAAATTAAATTTTAAAAAATTATTTTGTTTCTAATGAATACAAATCTTTTCAATGAGGTCAAATCGCTTAGATTTTCATATTTTAAAAATTTAAACAAAAATGTAATTGTGGTTGTAGGGAATAAATAATATTCTTAATCGGTCTACGCGTTCAATAACTATTCCTTACAAGACCTATGTGCACAAAATGTAGTAACGACTTTTTCCTTTTTATGTAATACTGAGTAAAAACGAGCACAAGAAGAGAACTTTATTTTTTATAATATCTTTTTAAACAAAAAAAAAACTAATAATAAAAAGTCCAGCACGGCAAGAAAAAAAACTGGAGCCAAAAAGCGCTTTTTTATTTTCGCAACAAAAAAAAAAAACCAAAACGCAGTCCAAATGCCAAAAAAAAAAAAATTAAATTTGAATTGTTTTAAATAACCAAATTCATGTTTTCGCTATTCGCGACAGTGGTCGTAAAATCCAAAAATATGATCTTATTTTTTTTATTTGGGCACATTCAAATATGATAGCTACAACATATGTCAAAAATTTCCTCTTTTTACTCATTTTTTAGGAGTTGGATCTGGCACGTGACGTACTCAAATCGGACACGTGTTCGCTTAGCTTACCGTGTGTCGACGTGGAAATGGGCGCCGGTGCGCTTAGCAGTCGTTTCACGACCATCGAGGGCATTCTTGGCGCAGTACGTGACCAGTTGGCCGAACAAGGTCGCTTCTACTTGGGCGATAGCGCCTCGGCTGAAGAGCGCGCGAAGCTCGAGTCAATTCTCATCGAAATCGACGCAATCAAACGGCTGGAACGTAAAGGTACTAAACTCATTCTCGACGATCCAGCCGGCAACAGCTACATTATGGTAAATCATTAATGGAGCCTATTTTTCTAATTGTTTTTTTTTCAGAGTTTGACGGCACCGTTAGATGATCCACGCTTATTAAAGGAATACTATGTGCGCAGCTACGAGCAAAATGAGGAGCTCGGCCTCAATGATATGAAAGTGGACAATTACCAGGAAATGGAGCCTATCGCCGAAGAAGCAGAAGAGCCACAGGCCGAGGAAGCGCCGCGAAACGACAATGCGGACGACGGAAACGAGACACCTCAGCCGAAAAGGCGAAGACAAAGCGAACAGGACGTTTAAGTATAGAAAATGAAATTGATTGTCCTATTTTCAATGTGTATAACTCGTTGAGAAGATTATACAAGTGAATTTGCAATAATTGTGTGTAATTGTATATTTTTTGTTATTTATTTGCTTTTTTGTTTATTTGACTTGATAAAGCGAATTTCGAAAACTTAAAAAGATTTATTGAAAACTTTAAAAGTTTCGAAAATATTTTTTATTTTTGTAGTTCTATTTACAATTGCTATTTTTCTTGTAGCTACTGACCACTCTTTATTCGTTTATTATGCCGCCGTTCGAGTTTACGTTAGTGACTAGACCGCTGGCAAAGGTTAGAACTTATCAAAACATGATACGTAAAGCTTCAATGATCAATGATCAAAAATTTCCTCCATTATGTGCATTTCATTCCAGACCGATCTCGTCAATGTTCTCCATCGGCTGACATCCGTTTTCCTGGATAGAGGGGCCATCGTCACAAAGCTAGACAGCCTCGGACATCGTGATCTCAACTTTCGCGGACGAGACAAACACACCAATGAGCACGTTTATGCGAGCAAGTATTCCCCATTTTTGATAAAAGGAAACACAAATGTCTCTCCTAACCATTTGTTTAATTCAATTTTAGTCATTTCATGGTGAGTTGTCATATGTCGCTAGATACTTGTAATAAGCTCTACTCCACCCTCAAGAACGATCGTGACCTGGTTGGTATTTTTGAACAGGCCTGTGGATTATATACCTCCTATCTTTGGGAATAACTTGATAAATGTTAAGGTACGATTCGGCATTGTGAATATGAACACGTTGGTGGAATCGCCGGAGGAATGCCAACTCGAGGATCTGCTCAAGCCGGCCGCTTACCGGCAGTCCGTCCAGGATCTGCGCGTACGCCAAAAGATGGGACATTTCACACGACAGCGCATCTACAAGCGCACCGAGCGCGAATGGCGTAGCGTGCCAAAGTCCTATCCAATCGCCAGACCTCAGTCTTAATTTCCAAAGAAGAGATTTTAGCCTTCAACTTATGTTCGCTTGTTTTTGTTATCATTTCATAACTTCTTATAAATATTTGTATCATCAACGAAAAATTTATAAGAGAAGTAAATAGGAACTATGAAAGACACAATACATGTAATTTTGTCCTATCGAGTTAAAAGAAACAGCATTAAAGAGTGAAAGCTTTGCCATTGCCCATAGTTGCAAAGTTAGGATATCTATAATAATTTGATTTCGATCCAATTCAACTTTTTCTATGTCGTTTAAAAATAAATTTTTCAGCATTATTGATATATTGTCTATGTCAGAAGAAAATTTGCCAAGTGCATTTGTACAAGTTTACACAAAATTGTTAGTCATCCAGGTATTAAATAATGCTTTTTTCTCCAATTGAATAGTTTAAAAAGGCTCTCATGTCTTTTAACATTGATGCGCATTAAATTGAACTGCGTAACCACTATTCATTTCCAATCGAAGGCATTCGGATCAAATCGTATACACTGACCAGTGCCATGAAACCATAATACCGTGACTTCAAAAATGGTAGCCAAACAACAGATGCGTCAACAACAAATACAGCCGCAGCCACAGGCGCCAGCACAGTGCGCGGGAGGCCTTAGTGTTTCTTGGTTGTTTTAAGCTTTAAATTATTTTTTACTCACTTATTTACCACTGACTAGCTGGATTATTGGGACATCTGGATCCGCTAGACTCGTTGGAGAATCTCAGACAATTGAAAGTTCTTTCTATTCCACCTCAATCCAAACTGACTATTGTTCGTTAACAATGCTTGAAAATGAATGTCATGTAAAGATGAAAGAGAAAGAAATTTTTCATGTATGCTTTTCGATCTTATTACCATTCCCAGGCCATAAATTCAATTTAAGAATTATAAAAATAATTTTCAGAAACTTCCCTACATTAGGCAATATTTACAATGCGGCTTTATGATAATGAACAAGTATCGAATTCAGCGGCTGATCGGACAAGGCGGATTCGGCCAAATTTATCGAGCGGAAGATGTGGTTAATGATTTTGAATTGATTTTTACTATCTCTTACCTCTTTCACCCTCTCTCTCAAACCTGGGTGAGGATAGACCACAAATTTCTCAATACTTTTTTTCTTTTAGCGTTATCACATCACCGTAGCAATCAAAATTGGCGTACGCTCGCTTGAGCCAGCGCGAATGATTCTCGAGCAAAAGGTGTTGCGCGTCTTAAGCAACACCAAACACTCGCCCATTCTGGTTGGTTGTTCACCCATTTTTACTCTAATTTATATAGCTGCTTATTAGAAATTTATTATAATTTCACGTCTTCTTCTTGCAGTTGGCCAGTGGCTCATTCGGCGAGTTCATGTACATTGTCATGGAGCTGCTCGGCCGCAATCTAATGGACCTGCGCCGCAGTCGACCATTGCGCTATTTTTCCGTGGGTACAACATTACGCATCGGTCAGCAATGCACCGATGCTCTTCACGCCATTCATCGCATCTCCTTCCTGCATCGGTGAGTGTCCGCATTTCATAAATCATAAATTTGCCTGGAAAATTTGCCAAATTTTTAGAGACATAAAGCCATCGAATATTTGCATTGGCTCCGAGGGCTCTAAACGTCGTCTACTGTACGTGGTCGACTTTGGAATGGTGCGACAGTTTCGTGACGCGAATGGCGCGATTCGCAATGAACGGCGCTACGCTGGCTTTCGCGGCACGACACGCTACGTCTCCATCACTGTGCACAATCGACTCGAGCAGGCATTTGCTTTTTACAAATTTTTGATAGATTTTCAATTAAAAAAATTTTTAATATAATTTTTCCCTTAGGGTCCTGTCGACGACTTTTGGAGTCTATTGTATTCGCTAATCGAAATTGGCGAGGGTTCTCTACCCTGGCGATTTCTCACCGATCCCGTGGAAGTGCTACAGATGAAGCTGAAGACTCGAATCGAGGACATGTGCAGGTCCGCTTGGAATTATTCAAGTTCTCAAATCATAACTTATTGGTGACCAATGTTTTGGATAGAATTTTTTCAAAAAAGTCTTAATGTTTACGAGTATAAACCAAGAAAGGCATTTAAGCTATTTTTTATTTTAATTTAGCAAAAACATAATTTTTTAGAAATTTGCCGAGTGGTATTGCGGATTTGGCCGATCATTTCGATGAGCTTGGTTACGATGAATTACCGGACTACCAGATGATTAAAACAATCCTTCAGGCTCTTTTTTTATATCACATTTATTATTTTTACCCACTAGGAATGGTGAAGAAAGTTTCAATTTAAAATTATTTATATTTTATTTATTTTTAACTTTTTTTTGGATTGATCCCATTGTGGTGCATATTCGATGTTCATGTTTAACGAAATAAATGATTCCATTTTCAGAAACACATGCCCAATGAAATCACGTCAGATTCGCCCTATGACTGGGAATAAATAATAAAAAAGAAATTTTTTTCTTGTCTAATTTTTCATTCTACTAACTTTGACTGCTTTATCTAAAAAACTTGTGTTTGTTTTTACCGAGATAAATAAAAAAATTTGAAATTTATCGATTATTTGCTATAAAATGTGCTACCTTCCTCAAAAATAATTAAGGCGCTCTATTTTATGCCTTTCCAAAACTTTTTTAAATAAAAATTAAAATAATAATTTTCAAATATGCACGAGAAGAATTGGAGTAATGTCAAATTTAAATTTTTTATTTAAAATTTTCTTTATAATAATTGAAAAGAGCTGATTTTTCTCTATGCGTCATCGTTCTATTAAGTTTTAGAGTGTGAATTTCGAGCTGTTTCTTCCATAAAATTATTTTTCTTCAATCTTTGGATAATCTTTGGATACTGTATTTATATTTCGTTTTATAGACATGGACCCGGAGACTGAAACGTACATAGTCGTGCATAATTATTGTTCATTTGAGAATGGCGGAACTTCTACAACGCCAAACTCAAACGTCCGTCATTTGCCGCTGTGGATCGGAGAGCGTGTCTGCGTGTTGGCCACACACGGCGCTTGGTGCTACGGGTATTGTCTGGCGGACGCATTGCGCTTTGGTTTGTTTCCGCGTTCTCACGTCACACGGCCGATGGGCGTCATGGCATTGATGGGTGCGGGCGATGCTCCGATCACCGCTTCCACAGGAAGAGGTTGTGTTAAGGCGCAACGGCGTATTTCCTACGAGGCACAGCAGCTTATTGACGAACTTACTGATACCGTCCGAATGTGGTGGATCTGTGTTAAAGCACGTTACAGCAAATGCGATTGCACGGGCGAAAGCGGCGAGCTTTTTCTAATACATATTCGAGATCTTATGATAATTCGCAACAAGTTGCGCTCCGGAAACGTACCAACCGGCGAACTTAAGGAAATTCGCCAGGTAATCATTTATTTTAAAAATTTTCTTTTAATTATTTTTACATTTAGGCAATTGCTCGAAAAATTGATGCCGGTAATCACGGCATGGGCTTAGGCATGCATATTCGCAACGCTCAAGGTCACGTACTCCGCGCCGAAAAGCTTGCCGTTGTGAATGCGTACAAGCGGCATGTGACCGCGCATAGTCGTCTTTTGAATGAGCCCATTGAAAACAACACGTGCGAGAGATTTTCCATTCTATTAAGCATCAATTCGGCATTCGAAATAAAGGTGGACTTTTTTCTATTGCTATAATAATATTCTTCATTTTACAACTTTTTTCAGTCTTGCCCCTATGACGCTGAATTTGCGGTTTATGTGGCCAACACTCGCACGGGTGAGGCCGTCTCCGAGACACTCGTCTTGCAATGGTCGCGTGCCACTAAACGTTTTCGTCATGACGCGTGCCGTGCGCTATTTGTCGATTTAACGACGCGTGAACTTTGCGACGAGGGCGGCTTGTATTTGGTAGTTGTCATGTGCAAACTGGTGCCCACTGACGCTTATCACGTTAACTCGCCTTGTACGGGCAAAAAATTTACGGCCGCCAAATTATCAGCCGCTAATGTGCTAAATAACAACAACACGGCGCTCGTTAATTCGAGTTCTAATAACGCGGAAATGACACATCAGGTACACGCACGAGCCGATGTCTCTTTGGTTGATCAGGTACGTAACACGTATGGAATTTTTATTCAAATTTCGAATCTGTATTTTCAGATCATATTTATTAATATCATAAATTCCTTTTTCTTTTAGATACGTGACATTGTGGACAAGGAGAAACGCGAGCTCTTATTGAATTTGGTACACGTCAACGAAGCGCCGGCGAATTGCTCCATGGGTAATACCGCTCATTATCATGCCGGCAGCGCGTCCGCCAAGCCGTTTCCGCTATTTTTTAGTAAATCGAACACGGATAGCTCTGAAACCACGCAGCACAACGTGCTAGCTGCCACCGCGGCGTCATTTGACTATAAAATTCCGCTAACAATGACGCTACAATTGATAGCCGGCCCGCTGGAGATGATTCAGGACTATAATCCGGATATTTTTCTCTCCACGAATCCGCCGCCGCCTGCCATTCTCCAACGAATTCGGCCCGTGCATGTGAAACAAGCGGTCGACTTTCGTCGTAATGACGTTTACGTGACGCTAATATCGGCGGATTTACGCAGCATTGCCGGCACAGGCGGAGGAAAATCGTCTGCCATACATCATTCCTCAGCCATTTCTACTATTGGCTTCTCCGAACGACATTACGTCGAAGCGATTCTTACCGTTTGGGACTCCAACGGACAGCAGCTTCCAAGCTGCTTTGAGTTTATTACGCCTGGCGAAGTTCGTTACATGAATTCGATTCGATTACGCGTGCCATATTTTGACGAGACCGTCAAAATTATACTGCCCGGCTCGGCGGTTGAGGGGCTTCATCTTCGATTCCTATTTTATAATCGGCGTGGCGCTTCAGCCGGCGAGAAAAAGGCGGCCGTAGATCGGACGCCTATTGCACTGTCCTATTTGAATATTATTCAGAATTTTGCATTGGCGGCGGACAG
This sequence comes from Bradynema listronoti, assembly GCA_024678965.1. Taxonomy (NCBI): domain Eukaryota; kingdom Metazoa; phylum Nematoda; class Chromadorea; order Rhabditida; family Allantonematidae; genus Bradynema; species Bradynema listronoti. Next base: position 10,984,520 of record JANLNO010000001.1, on the reverse strand, counting down.
CGCTTCTCAGAATGTCGAGCTCAACGTCTATAAGATTGAGACAAGTAAGTTCAACGAACGGAACATCGCATATTTACGCTTAAATGCCCGTCGAATGGACGCGTTGACGCCGCGCGGCATCAGCACCAACGTCGCCGGTGGTACGCCGATAACGACCGCCTACGGACCGTACGCGTTGATCGAAAAAGGCGCGCTAATTGTGCGCCATTCCGCCGTCTCCACCTTTCACACTAAAAATCATTGTCTCCTCGAAATTTTTCGCTGGCGAAAATTGGAACTGTCGAGCGAAGCGCTTGTCGATCGGTTTGGAATTATTTTTCATTTTACTATTATTAAACCTTATTTATTACAACTTTTTTAATGGGCATAACATTTAAAGCTTCATTTTATTTATTTTTCAGTATCCACAATCTCATTGAGGGTACGGACTCACCGAAGATATGCGATGAACATCGAACGGAAGAGCTGTTGAAATTTCTCCCGAATTTTCTCGACGTTCTTTTCGATTTGGCGATCGATGAGCGGCATGCCGGCGCGAAATTGCGGGTGATCGTCTTTGACGCGCTTGTCTACGCGATTCGATTATGCGACGAACCGCTAAACGCGCAATTTACCGAAGTACTCGACGACTACGTTCGTCGTTTCTCATCCACGACGGCACACGTGTTTCTGCTCGACATGTTACTTTGGTATTTGGAGAACCAGGGTGGCACTCGTCCGCAAGGAAGCGTGTCGCGCGATCGTTTACTGCCCGTGTTGAAATCGCTCGGCAAACTCGTTGAAATGATCGTCGTGTCGAAGCGATGCGAAAACGCCGTTGCCAAATGCAATTCTAACGCCAACACCAATAACGAGGCCGAAAATATTTCGGCGAAAAAATTCCGTCAACGAATGGACAAGGCATTGCATGCGCTTGCCGCGTTAACGTCTCGCGGCACATCGACGCGAATTACCTGTCAACACGCAGCGCTTAAATTCTATTCGGCGATTATTACGCCTCTAATTGAATACGAAGTAGGTGATTTAATATTCGTTTACTTTATTTGGATAGAGCGGCACTAACAAAAATTGACTCCTAATTTTGAGGCTTGCAGGAATTTTAAAAATTTCCGTTAGATTTTGCATAAAAATTCTATATTTTAATTGAAATCAAAGATCTACGAGCCCATTCATTTGGCGGAACACATTCATTCGCTTATCGAGAACTTGTCCGACGCGATTGTGTCCCGACAAAAGTTGTGCTTTTTCGCCGACATTGTCGAGACGCCCGTCTTTGCTACGAAGCAGTGTCGCGCCCTGCTTATGCCAATGTTCTTGGACGAAATTCTAGTCTTTGTCACGCCGAATTTTCGCTCCAATGAAAGCTTTGATACTGGAACGCTGACGAGAGGTTTGGAACTTTTTATAGACTTTTTTTTGCTGAGAATGCTTCATATAATTTTAAAAATAGCTCAAGCAATAATTAAAGCTTTAATCACATTATTTTTTATACCATTTTTTTCAGATAGCGCGGCGGAATTAATGCGTCAGCGTTCGATGAGCGTGGACGCGCAATTAATGACGCGTTATCGCTCGTCAGCCGTTAATAATAATAATAATAATAATAATAATAATAATAATAATAATAATAATAATAATAATAGTGATAGCGCTGATGCGCAACTCGATGTTGTGGACCAGGCTGCGCGTCTTCTCGCCGACGTTCTCGAAAAGCTGTTTCCGCTGGTCCACAGCAATAATAACATCGGCTCTGGCAGTAGGATTAAGTTCTCCTCAATTCGCTTTGAGTACGGCACGTCGGCGGAGTTGCGTACCATTCTATTCCGCACACTTCGGCACGTCAATCAGACGTTGATCGTTTTGCTTGGCGATCCCGTGCATCGCCGCTCGTTGCATATGCTTTTGTTGGCTTTACTCGACAAATTCTCCGCCGATTGTTTTATCGGGTTAGTTTTATTTTTCAAAAAAAAAAAAATGATTGGCATTAATAATGATAATAATAATTAGGTACTCTAAGTTCTTGTCTATTTCAAACCGGCTTTTGATATTAATTCTATTCTATTCTATTATTTATTCATTTTTAGCTATTTCGACTCGCTTCATACAGACATCAATCGGCTGGACATGTTGAGCGAAATGCTGCATATGTTTCGCGATATTCTGGAGCATCGCCAGCCGCCGATTATGCCTGCTGAATGGTATCAAATGCGTCACGTTCAGCATAAGCTTTTCGCGCGCAATATGCGTTTTGCCGCCGCTTTAATCGTTCAACGATTTGGCGGCCGATCCGTTCAATCTTCACAACAAGAACAACAAAATCGACTAACCAGCAATAGTGAAATGTATTCGCATCCGTCGCTAATGCTTTCCCACGCTGAATTCGTGCCTCAAATTTGGCTGGAATGCACGAAAACCGTCGTGGCCATTATAAAATCGCTAATGAACGTTCGATTTTTGATTTTTTAAAGCATTTTTTTTTTTATTTTAATAGACATTTTCGATTCGTTTTAGATGCTCAAAAGTGGTTATCTAGCGGCTGGTGACTTATACTCTCGGAGAATTTCTTTGAACTCCACGAGCACTGAATTCGATCATCGTCGAGTGGCCGACGCGTCGTCGCGCGTATCCGCGCTTGCCGTAATGGCGACGTACGAAAAAGCGGCACGCGAAATGTGCACATCAATGGCATGCGTGATTCGCACACTGTGGTTTGCCTTGACCTCGACGCAAAAACTTCAACTTCTCGCTGATGTTTTGGGCCCGATTCTTGAGGTTTGTTTTTTTAACCCCAAAAACATTTAATCATTGTGCATAAACATTTTTATTACCTCTAGGTGGCGTTATACGAGGAGGAAGCATCGCTGCGCGAAATTTTAATTCCTATCCTATACGATATGTTTGAGACGGAGAACTATCAGCTATTGACGAGTGGATTGGCGAGAGATTCGAAGCGATTCTCGCAGACGTCTCGTCAAAGCCAAAGCCATTCGCTGTGGCATTTGGATGGCGCGCCGGACGTCGCATTCGCAACAACAATTGGAACAGTGACGTTTCGGGCCAGCGCAATCAGGAAAATTACTAGCTGTTCGAGTGGCGGCGAAATGAGTTCGACTAGCGTCAGCGATTCCAGTCAAAACGGCGGTTGGTACTTTGAAGTCTTTTCAAATAAAATTTAATATTTTTATTACAATTTGCTTTTGTATAGAATCTCGTCGCGTATTTATGGACGAGTTTATCGGTCAATTGGACCCATTACTGGACGCAAATCGCGGCGGGCCGGCGTTTCGTGAAGCATTTCGGCGAATATTCGCTGAGCGATGCGCCACACGACCCGACACCACGCTGATGGTGTTCAGCGGTGCCGGCGAGCCCACCGGCGTTCGACAATTTATCGAGAAAATCGATAAATTACTGGAGCTGTTACTCAATTATCGACAGGTTGACTTTTAGTGGATTTTTTGTAATGGTTAAAGTCATTTCAAAAGCTAATAGGATTATAATAGGCTAATTTGAATATGCTTAATTGCCTTTTTTTTAAGGTACGTTTGGACTCGGATTGCATCGAGAACGGTATGTTTTGCACGGTTCAGCTTATTGATTTCTACCAGAGCATTGCGCAAAACACGCTCTACGTCGGCTACCTCTACAAACTCTACGATTTGCACATTTTGTCGGGGAATTTCGTCGAGGCGGCGCTAACTCTACGAAAGCACGCGAATCTACTTAAATGGTGCGACGAGCCTCCGGACGAATACTTATTGGCAAAACCGCAGCATTTACGTTACGGCGGCTCACAGCTGCGGCTGAAAACAAGCATTTACATTGAGGTACTTTTTTGTGTTAATCGAATTCATAAAAAATACTTTCTCTTTTTTTTTCCAGATGGCCGACCTCTTCGATCGCGGCGAACATTGGGAGAAGGCGGTAGACGTGCTAAAAGAGTTAATTCCCGTTTATGAGTCGCTCATTTACGACTTTGACGAGCTAGCGCGTCTCATGCGCCGGCTGGCCGAGCTATACGCGAAAATCACCGGTGAAATTCGAATGGAACCCAACTATTTTTTGGTGGCGTTTTACGGCCGCCTGGCGCCCGCCTATTTGACCGGCAAGAAGTTTGTATTTCGCGGCGAAAAACTGGAACAGTGGGGCAGTTTCAAGCAGCGAATGCTGCACAATTATTACGGCTTCAAGTTTGTGGACAGCGTCGACTTGGACTACGTGGCAGATTACGCGAACGCCGGCGAGAAATTTATTCAGGTAATCAAATTGGTCGGCTATTTTCGAATTATTATGTTGGCCTAATATCATTTATGTGATGTCTAATTTTTACAGATTGTACCCGTCGTTGCGCAACCGTCGGCCGTCTACGAGCAGCTGAGAGCGTCGCCGAGTCGACTGGCTCGTTGGTATTATAAGCATCACAACGTGCAACGCTTCGAACAGCAACGACGCGAAATGCGCGCTGACACCAAGTGGACAGCGTTAGAGGCGAACGATGCCACGCGACTGTGGCTGAGACGCCGCTACGTCAGCGTCGCTAAGCCGTTGCCTGACATTCTCAAGTTTGCGGAGGTCGGGAAATAATTTTCGACTCAATAGTCTCTTTTTAGCCAATTCAGACTCAAATATCTTCAATATTTTATAGGTGATTGGTGAAACGGAGCCGGAGCTCGCAAATCCGGTCGAAGTGGCCGCATTGAAAATCGAAGAGGTCAACGAGCGTCTTGTCGAAATGGCTCAGCTGGTTGCCGCCGGTTTCGTTCAGTTTCTAGTGAATCTCGGCGGCACAATTCGCGGCGTTTTACAGGCGGACGTCGGCGGTGGAATCCGCAATTATGAGGTATATATTGTGTTTTATGTATTGTATTTGAATTGGAAATCAATCAAAATGGAGTAGAATGAAGAGAAAGGAAGATGGGGAAATGTATCACAATGCTACTTAATATACTTTTTTTTTATTTTTATTCTCATTAGGCGTTTTTCACGGAGCGCGGCTGGCGCAACGCCGACGCGTCAGAGCGATGCTCTATCGGTGCGTTAAAATCTCTTTTGCGCGAACATGTCACCATTCTTGAGTACGCGCTCTATGTGCACGCGTCGAAGCGTGCGCAAATTAACGACGCGTTTCACGCATCATTGGTGGAGACCTTTGGCACGTATCGACGTAGCATCGAGTCGCGTTTCGGCGCCGCCGATTCCATTCTACCGGCCGGCGCGTCGCTTCAATTCAGCGCCTTAAATCCGACGACGAATGCGAAATCCGGCCACAAAACGGACGGCGATTTCTCGACCGGGTTAGAAATATATTTTATTAACATATTCAAAAATTGGAAATAATCGGTGTGTATTTTTGTCACGGAAAATAGTGGCTGAATGGGTTGTGCATAAGGCGCTTAATTCTCAACTGGATTCACTCAAATCAAATATCAATGATCAAATAATTTTGTATAAGTGATTTTAAAAATGGATTGAATTAATGGGTACTTATTTTATTAGAAATATACCCCTCATATTATCATCCATTCATCGGTCGAATTCCGGTCAACCCTCGACTCCTTCGACAGCATCGACGAGTCAGCTGAGCGGATTAGAGAGAAATTATCACGCTAATTCCAATAGTAATAACAATAATAATGACATGGATGTTGAATTCGATTCATCGACGCTAAAATCTCTTACGCATCATATTTCAAATGCGTCTCTGGGCTCGTTTACCGCTGATACAAGTTCTGTATTATTCCGGCGAGTGCCCGGCGCATCTACGCTACTCAAGACCAAGTCTCGGCCGCATGCCGGCCTGATGATCGTGAATGGCACCACATCGGGGCATAGTCACAAACATCAGCATAAAGACAGATCACATGGGAGCCCAGCCCAAATAACGGATGGTATTGCTAGTGGTGGCGCTGCAACGGCAGCTAGCAGCAGCAGTCCCGGTCAGACGCCGCCGAGTGTGGTCAAAAAGCACGGCTTACGGGCCCTGAGTCGAATGATGAGCGTCGGATTTGGCGATTCCGGCCATTATCATCATCCGCATCAATCTAATAATGGACATCCCCACCAGCATGAATCGGACGACGAATTCGATACACATCATTCGCACCATCAACATCAGCAAAAGGCCGAAAATCTCGCGATGATCTCGGCGCTACGCCAGTTGTCAATGGGAACACGTCGGCGCAATTCTGCGTCAAATTCGTCCGCGTCGATGCTTAATTTATCCGGCGCAGCAGCGACGACGACCGCGTCGGCACTCATCGGCGATGTGACAACAACCACGACAATGACGTCGCGCAACTCAACTGCCTCCGACTCGTCGCTGATGTTGATGCTGGCAGTGGGCGGCGCGACGCCTCCTCCGTTGCCGTCGCGCATTTCCACACTTCATTCAACACAGCCAATTCGACACAAATAGACATCTATCTCTTTTTTTTTCTTTGTTCCACACAGCGCCTCATTAGCCTTTGATAGAAATATTTTATATTTTAATTTAAGTCGAAATGACCAAATTCAATCAATTATATATTAACAATTGTTTTTCCTCTTTTTCAATTCGCTCAACGAGTACAAATTTGTCAACTTTCAGACTCAGCATTATATAAAATATTTTAGTTTACAGTCGACGCCCCCATTAACATAACGCCAAGGGACTGCGCGTTAACTATGTTAATGGGAGCGTTATGTTAATGGGGGAGCGTTATGTTAAGGGGGCTAATGGGTGAAAACCAACCAAGCTGCCAAAACGATTATGTTAATGGGAATTTATGTTAATGGGGAAGTCGACTGTATTATTAAAAACAATTGGGGCTGCATATTTTTATTTTCATGTACGAAAATGCATGAATTTTTGCATGAAATTTCATTCTCAAAAGAATAATTAAATTCAATATTGATCAACACTAATTGAGCTGGTAATTGAGGCCTGATGCAGGCTGTCACTGCGATGCATTATTGCCATCGCGCCAGCAACGCGTCGTCGGCGACTCGCCTCGATTACGATACCCCAATCGAAGCTGCGCGACGTCAGTGTGCCGATATCGTAATGATCGGGAAGACGATATACTTTACGCAATCGCTTCAGTCGTTTGGCCGTCACGTTTTGACTGCGCGTCACAGATCTATTCAATATTTGAAATATTTCAAAAAAAAAAAAATTGTTCTCAACAGAACCGGCGCTTATACACGCGTGTCATTTTAAAAGAATAACGATTTGGGCTACTATTTTCTAACCTAGAGACAATGAGCACGAGCATGTTCAGGCTGCGGATCACCTCGATTTCCATTCGCCAAAAACACGTCGCGCCATAAATTTCGTCGCCGCCACTCGATAGGCCCACCGTCCAGAGGAAATTCGACTCGGAGATTTTGTCGAATTTTTTCGTCTAAATACCTCCAAATATTTATGCTTAATCGTTTAAAAATAGAAATGGCCCACCGAGCCTCGCGCTAATCCAGTGCCGCCCTTATTGAAGGGCAAGTAGATACTGAATTTGTCTTCCGTATAGACGCCGTGTGCCACTTCTAAAACTCGCACTCACTATACATATATAACGTAATTCGAGGAGGTCATTCGAGTTAGAATTCACACCAACCTTCGTCGCAAAAGGGCCAATCCCAGGAGAAAAGCTTCGGAAAAACGAGAGGGCCAACATCCGTATCGCTGAACACGGACAAACTTCTAAAATCAATTAGAGAGTTTAATCGAGTCGCTTAAGCTTAAGCCAATTAGTTTAAGTCTAAAGACTTGAGTCAACTTACTTTTATCTCAAAAGTAAATGTTAATGAAAGAATGGACTATTTAATGTTAAAAGCAAATGTTTGAAATGGAATGTTTCAACTTTTTTTTTTGATAAGCCTCGGCAATCCATTCAAATCTATACCGTTGCATTCCGTAAGAATTGCTGTTCATTTCGGAATGTTCTTTGGCGCGCGTGCGCCAAGTGCCCTGCGACGAATAGTCACTGTCCAGGTCGGACGCGTCGTCCTCGGTCTCGTCGCCGTGCATGTCACAGACTTCTTTTCGGTCCAGAAGTGCATTTGTGAAATTGATTAGATACAGGCTCTCTCTAAATTCTCTTCCGATAAGACGGTTTGTTAATCTTTTTTTAACAATTGATCTCAAAATTGTGTTTTGTTCAGTGATAATGCGGACTTGTCCGTCGTGTTGCTCGTCGTATCGTCCGATAGGGTCACGCTCGACTGAGTGGATAGCGAGGCGCGTTGTCGCGCCACCGTTTCCGCCTTGTCGATGGAGCGAGCTCGCTGCAAAACGCCGAGCGAAACGCCGCGCCCGCGTCCCAGGCATTCGAGAAGTAGCGCGTTCGTGCTATCGCGTTGTTTCATTGTCAGACGAGCTTATGCTTAAAAGCGAATCGGTCTCTGTATGCTCTGGATGTATAAGCCGCAGCGGATCAAAAAATTTTCGATTTGAAATTATTAAAGCATTCAACATTATATGTAACAAAGCCAACGATTATTCGGAACATCCTCGCGATTTATACACAAAAATTTTTGGGCAAATATTATAATCAAATCAAAATTTTTTTAGTGATAAATCAATGGAAAAAAAATAGCTTTAAAAAATTTCATTCTTTGTTCTTATTAATACAATCGAATCGACTAAGTAAGCTAGTAAGTAAGTACTTTAAAAGTGATTTTAGTCTTACTTATTAACTTACTTTTTAGCTGTAAAAAAGTAAGCAAGTGTTCGCAAAAAAAGCTCAAAAGAAAGTGACAAAAACATTTTTTTCAAAAAGAAACAATTTAAAAATGCTGAAAAATGCTATTAAAAAATGCAGACAATCACAAAATGCAAGGTGAAAAATGCGGGTAAAATTTCAACTCAAAGCAAAGGTTAAAAGTCGGGAAAATGCCGCGGCTTATACGCTTAAAATCGATGGGAAATTTTGAAGTTAAGTTTAAAATTTATGAAAAATATATTTTGAGTTTGGCCTCAAAATATAAATGAAATTATTTAATATTCGTTAAAAAAAATGTTTAAAATGACAAATAAAAGTGGTGCGAAATATATGTTTTTGTGTATAAGCCATCACACTTATTGTTTTCTGGTTTTTTGTTTTTCACTATAATTATTTCGCGACATTATTTTGCACTTTTCGATTATTAATAGAGCTATATAAATCCCTCCCTCCCTTCGAACAACTGAATAGATTTGTGAGTTAAACGCCTGAAAGGTGAGGGTAATTAGTTACTTTGAACTCATTTGTCTAGCAGATTTGAAGCTAAACAAAATGGCGAATAGGCCAATAATTATTTTTTATATAACTTTGCATTTTTCCACGTTCTTCGAATATATTTGATGAATTTGTAGGCCAATTGTCGAGTGACCAACACACCACACAATCCGTACATATACTTAGCTCGTAATATAGTTATTTTTTCATTATTTTTGAGGCTAAATAACCCATTTCAATCCCCACACAATCTATCTATTAATACATAGATATTGTGAAAAAAAACGAATGTATGTAAAAAATATTTTTCGATCATTTCAATGTTATTTGGCAATGAAATCGCTATTATCAAAGAAATATTAATCCAACTGGCTGGCTGGCTTTTTTTTCGATTAAGCACAAATCTGATCAACTAGCTCTTGCTTTACTAACTAGACACGCATACTTAACTTTCCAGCAAAATCTTTTTAATCTAACTGAGCTTATGCTAGATAGCAATAGCCTCTCAAAATTGCTCGAGCTTATTCCTAGCTTTTTTTATATCAATGGCCACTTTTACTTTTATTTTTATATTTATTTTTATTTTATTTTTTGATTGTTTTTATTTCGAATCGGCGAAAATTTGTAGGTAATTTTATGCATAATGAAACTACTTAAATGAAATAATCGACCAAATGTTTTTTTTTAAACATTTGCTTTAAATTAGCCTAAAATTATTACACTTTTTTTCCTCACCCAATTTGAGCTCAATTTACAAATTAATGATCATTGCAATTTAATTGTTAGTAGGGCCGAGCAATTAAAAAAAAGTACGAATATTTATAATTTAAAGTAAATAGAAACTATACATTACTCGTAAGATAATAAATTACTTTTTTAACAAATATAAATATGAGTAATTTAATTTTTGCGTAAAAGTCGTGTGAACACCTGATCGTCGTTTGGAAATTTCGATCGGTCGAAAAGGAATTCGCAGCGCGCGGTGAAAGTGATGCGCGAATGGCGGCAACTTAAAAATTACTTTTTAACAGGTTATCGATTTTTTCGTACTTTAATTAGTGCTTATAATAGAATCTCTAATGAGAGTTTAACACAGTACTCTTTGTGGCGCCACAAATACCAGTCGTTGCCGCGGCGCTCGAGTCGATGTGTATGAAAGACAAAACAGCTGCGATGCACTTGTGGCGTGCGCTTGATGAGATATACGGTGTCCGCGTTCGGACACAATAAGTCACAGTATGTTCGCACCGTACCGTTGTGCGTTTCCTAGAAGGAGAGTTCATCATTTCGCATTTTTTTAGGTTTTCAATGTTTTCAACCAACATCCAATATCGATTTGACTGGAAAAAAACCAAAAACCCACGTCAAAACATCCGGCATCGGGCTGTGCCGGCGCGAAACGGCGTTCACTGTCCTGCTCCTTTTCGCGCAGCGCGATCCGGCAATGCGCCGGCTCCTCCGTTATTCGGTCCGGCCCTCGGCCCTCACCGTCCGTTTCGCATACCAAATCGCGCCATTCTGAAATTCCATTTGAAAAATGACCCTAACAAAAAATAAAAAAATATTCAAATTTCCAAATGCCATTTTATCTATATCAAATATTGACCTATCCGCGAATACCCGACCATCAATAAGTTCGTACGTCATTGGATTCAGCGGGAAAATTTTGAATAAGAATAAATGAAAATAGAGTTTTCAAAAATTCGATCGAGATAAACTTATCGAGCCTGACATAAAGCCGACTTTTTATTTTTAATTAAAAGTTTGAACAAATATTCGAATAGCTGCTTACGCCAATGAACGGTGTTTTCCGCGTGAGCGAATGCGATCGATGGGACGAGCCAGAGCAAATATGCGATCATCACTATGAAAAATTAGTATTTATTAATGCTAAAAAATTATTTTTTGAAAGAAAAGAATTGAATGTTTAAAATGGACGAAAAATATCTCACCTTTTATAGCTACAAAATTTGGATATTTTTTTAAATTTAATGGGAGAATTACGCGATGCTATCGCATTTAATAGAGGTGATTATAAAAATGATAAATGAATGAGGCCTTGAGGACTTTGATGCTTCTTTTGTTCTTCTGCTGAATGTTAATCAACAATAAATATTATTATTATGAATATATTTAGCCAGGATTGATCGCGGCCCGGTTAGCATATAAAAATAACTTTATCAAAAAAAAAAAAAAAATTGCGCATGAAAAATAGCCAAGCCAAAAAAAGGAAAACATAATAAAAATAATTGGAATAAGAAAAAACAAATAAATTAATTGATCGGAAGAATATGAAAAAAGTGAAAGAAAAAATATAAAAAAAATTACATTAACTCAAAAATTGTTGGATAAACTTTAGGAAGAAATTTCTGACAATATTTAATACTAAAAAAACGTTTTTATATATATCTTGCAGTGCTTTAAATTCTGCACAAAACATATATTAAATCCGATAAAAATATTTATGAGACAATTTTTAAAAAGTCAAAATTCCAATGGCTACATTTGTAGTAAATTTATAATTTATTTAAAAAAAATAATATAATTTTATATGCTTTTATTAAATTATTTATACAATAGTATAAAATATATTTATGAACATTTTGTTAAACGGAAAATTATGCATTAAAAAATGTAAAAATCAATAAAATTGGCAAACTCATTCTTTTTACAGATGCTGAAGGCGCGACAACATTTAACGAGTTTTACAAGCTAAAGGCAGCGATACACACTTTGTGCAATGGCGAGGCATGTTGCCGCGGTCCACTAAATTAGACGCATCCTACAGTTGTCGTCGGTAGATTCTTTTTTAAAATTTAAATGCAAAAATTAAATAAAAAATAATTTTAAAATGTCAATTTATGGAAATTTATATATATTTTCACCAAATTTTAGTAATTTTGCCGACTTTTTTTAAATTTTGTTTTGAGTTTAGTAGTTCAATTTAATAATAATTATACTAAATAATGGGTGTAAAATCCTAATTTTATAAAATTAATATTTAAATATTCCATTATAATATAATTTAAAAATGTCAATTTATGGATATTTATATATATTTTCACCAAATTTTAGTAATTTTGCCGACTTTTTTTAAATTTTGTTTTGAGTTTAGTAATTCAATTTAATAATATCTATACTAAATAATGGGTTTAGAATCCGAATTTTATAAAATTAATATTTAAAAGTTCCATTATAATATAATTTAAAAATGTCAATTTATGGATATTTATATATATTTTCACCAAATTTTAGTAATTTTGCCGACTTTTTTTAAATTTTGTTTTGAGTTTAGTAATTCAATTTAATAATATCTATACTAAATAATGGGTTTAGAATCCGAATTTTATAAAATTAATATTTAAAAGTTCCATTATAATATAATTTAAAAATGTCAATTTATGGATATTTATATATATTTTCACCAAATTTTAGTAATTTTGCCGACTTTTTTTAAATTTTGTTTTGAGTTTAGTAATTCAAATTAATAATATCTATACTAAATAATAGGTTTAGAATCCGAATTTTATAAAATTAATATTTAAAAGTTCCATTATAATATAATTTAAAAATGTCAATTTATGGATATTTATATATATTTTCACCAAATTTTAGTAATTTGACTTTTTTAAATTTTGTTTTGAGTTTAGTAATTCAATTTAATAATATCTATACTAAATAATGGGTTTAGAATCCGAATTTTATAAAATTAATATTTAAAAGTTCATTATAATATAATTTAAAATGCAATTTATGGATATTTATATATATTTTCACCAAATTTTAGTAATTTTGCCGACTTTTTTAAATTTTGTTTTGAGTTTAGTATTCAATTTAATAATATCTATACTAAATAATGGGTTTAAATCCGAATTTATAAATTAATATTTAAAAGTTCCATTATAATATAATTTAAAAATGTCAATTTATGGATATTTATATATATTTTCACCAAATTTTAGTAATTTTGCGACTTTTTTTTTTTTTTTTTTTTTTTTTTTTTTTTTTTTTTTTTTTTTTTTTTTTTTTTTTTTTTTTTTTTTTTTTTTTTTTTTTTTTTTTTTTTTTTTTTTTTTTTTTTTTTTTTTTTTTTTTTTTTTTTTTTTTTTTTTTTTTTTTTTTTTTTTTTTTATTATTCAATTTAAAATATTATACTTAAGTAAACGAATTATAAAATTAATATTTAAATTATTATAATTTTTAAAAATTCAATTTATATATTTATAATTTTACCAAATTTTAAATTTGATTTTTTAAATTGTTTAGTTTAGATAATTTAAAATATTACAAATTGGTAACAATTTTAAAATAAATAATATAAAATAAAAATGTCAATTATGAATTATATATATTTCACAAATTTTGTAATTGCCGACTTTTTAAATTTTAGTTTAGTATTAATTAATAATATATACTAAATAATGTTAAATCAATTTATAATTATATTTAAATTCCATTATAATATAATTAAAATGAATTTAGTATTTATATATATTTTCACCAAATTTTAGTAATTTTGCCGATTTTTTTTAAATTTTTTTTGAGTTTAGTAATTCAATTAATAATATCTATACTAAATAATAGTTTAGAATCAATTTTATAAAATTAATATTTAAAAGTTCATATAATATAATTTAAAATGTCAATTTATGGATATTTATATTATTTTCCAAATTTTAGTAATTTGCCGACTTTTTAAATTTTTTTTGAGTTTAGTAATTCAATTTAATAATATCTACTAAATAATGGTTTAAATCGAATTTATAAAATTAAATTTAAAGTTCCATTATAATATAATTTAAAAATGTCAATTTATGGATATTTAATATATTTCACCAAATTTTAGTAATTCCGACTTTTTTAAATTTTGTTTTGGTTAGTAATCAATTAATAATATCTTACTAAATAATGTTTAAATCAATTTTATAAATTATATTTAAAGTTCCATTATAATATAATTTAAAAATGTCAATTTATGGATATTTTATATATTTTCACCAAATTTTATAATTTTGCGACTTTTTTTAAATTTTGTTTTGAGTTTAGTATTCAATTTAATAATATATACTAAATAATGGGTTTAAATCGAATTTTATAAATTAATATTAAAGTTCAATAATATAATTTAAAAATGTCAATTTATGGAATTTAATATATTTTCACCAAATTTTAGTAATTTTGCGACTTTTTTAAATTTTTTTTGAGTTTAGTAATTCAAATTAATAATATTATACTAAATAATAGGTTGAATCAATTTTAAAAATTATTTAAAGTTCCATTATAATATAATTTAAAAATGTCAATTTATGGATATTTATATATATTTTCACCAATTTTAGTAATTTTGCCGACTTTTTTAAATTTTGTTTGAGTTTATATTCAATTTAATAATATCTATACTAAATAATGGGTTTAAATCAATTTTATAAAATTAATATTTAAAGTTCATTTAATATAATTTAAAAATGTCAATTTATGGATATTTATATATATTTTCACCAAATTTTAGTAATTTGCGACTTTTAAATTTTTTTTAGTTTAGTATTCAATTTAATAATATCTATACTAAATAATGGTTTAAATCGAATTTTATAAAATTAATATTTAAAAGTTCCATTATAATATAATTTAAAAATTCAATTATGATATTTATATATATTTCACCAAATTTTAGTAATTTGACACTTTTTTTAAATTTTTTTGAGTTTATATTCAATTAATAATATCTATACTAATAATGGTTTAAATCGAATTTTATAAAATAATATTTAAAGTTCCATTATAATATAATTTAAAATGTCAATTGGATATTTATATATATTTACAAATTTTAGTAATTTTACGATTTTTAAATTTTGTTTTGAGTTTAGTAATTCAATTTAATAATATTATACTAAATGTTTAGATCCAATTTTATAAAATTAATATTTAAAGTTCCATTATAATATAATTTAAAAATGTCAATTTATGGATATTTATATATTTTCACCAAATTTTAGTAATTTGCCGACTTTTTTAAATTTTGTTTTGGTTTAGTAGTTCAATTTAATAATATTATACTAAATAATGGGTTTAAATCCGAATTTTATAAAATTAATATTTAAAAGTTCCATTATAATATAATTTAAAATGTCAATTTATGGATATTTATATATATTTTCACCAAATTTTAGTAATTTTGCCGACTTTTTTAAATTTTTTTTGAGTTTAGTAATTCAAATTAATAATATCTATACTAAATAATAGTTTAGAATCCGAATTTTATAAAATTAATATTTAAAAGTTCCATTATAATATAATTTAAAAATGTCAATTTATGGATATTTATATATATTTTCACCAAATTTTAGTAATTTTGCCGACTTTTTTTAAATTTTGTTTTGAGTTTAGTAGTTCAATTTAATAATATCTATACTAAATAATGGGTTTAGAATCCGAATTTTATAAAATTAATATTTAAAAGTTCCATTATAATATAATTTAAAAATGTCAATTTATGGATATTTATATATATTTTCACCAAATTTTAGTAATATTGACGACTTTTTTTAAATTTTGTTTTGAGTTTAGTAGTTCAATTTAATAATATCTATACTAAAAAATGGGTTTAGAATCCGAATTTTATAAAATTAATATTTAAAAGTTCCATTATAATATAATTTAAAAATGTCAATTTATGGATATTTATATATATTTTCACCAAATTTTAGTAATTTTGCCGACTTTTTTTAAATTTTGTTTTGAGTTTAGTAATTCAAATTAATAATATCTATACTAAATAATAAGTTTAGAATCCGAATTTTATAAAATTAATATTTAAAAGTTCCATTATAATATAATTTAAAAATGTCAATTTATGGATATTTATATATATTTTCACCAAATTTTAGTAATTTTGCCGACTTTTTTTTAAATTTTCTTTTGAGTTTAGTAATTCAAATTAATAATATCTATACTAAATAATAAGTTTAGAATCCGAATTTTATAAAATTAAGATTTAAAAGTTCCATTATAATATAATTTAAAAATGTCAATTTATGGATATTTATATATATTTTCACCAAATTTTAGTAATTTTGCCGACTTTTTTTAAATTTTGTTTTGAGTTTAGTAGTCCAATTTAATAATATCTATACTAAATAATGGGTTTAAAATCCGAATTTTATAAAATTAATATTTAATAGTTCCATTATAATATAATTTAAAAATGTCAATTTATGGATATTTAAATATATTTTCACCAAATTTTAGTAATATTGACGACTTTTTTTAAATTTTGTTTTGAGTTTAGTAGTTCAATTTAATAATATCTATATTAAATAATGGGTTTAGAATCCGAATTTTATAAAATTAATATTTAATAGTTCCATTATAATATAATTTAAAAATGTCAATTTATGGATATTTATATATATTTTCACCAAATTTTAGTAATTTTGCCGACTTTTTTTAAATTTTGTTTTGAGTTTAGTAGTTCAATTTAATAATATCTATACTAAATAATGGGTTTAGAATCCGAATTTTATAAAATTAATATTTAAAAGTTCCATTATAATATAATTTAAAAATGTCAATTTATGGATATTTATATATATTTTCACCAAATTTTAGTAATTTTGACGACTTTTTTAAATTTTTTTGAGTTTAGTAGTTCAATTTAATAATATCTATACTAATATAATGGGTTTAGAATCCGAATTTTATAAAATTAATATTTAAAAGTTCCATTATAATATAATTTAAAAATGTCAATTTATGGATATTTATATATATTTTCACCAAATTTTAGTAATTTTGACGACTTTTTTTAAATTTGGTTTTGAGTTTAGTAGTTCAATTTAATAATATCTATACTATATAATGGGTTTAGAATCCGAATTTTATAAAATTAATATTTAATAGTTCCATTATAATATAATTTAAAAATGTCAATTTATGGATATTTATATATATTTTCACCAAATTTTAGTAATATTGACGACTTTATTTAAATTTTGTTTTGAGTTTAGTAGTTCAATTTAATAATATCTATACTAAATAATGGGTTTAGAATCCGAATTTTATAAAATTAATATTTAATAGTTCCATTATAATATAATTTAAAAATGTCAATTTATGGATATTTATATATATTTTCACCAAATTTTAGTAATATTGACGACTTTTTTTAAATTTTGTTTTGAGTTTAGTAGTTCAATTTAATAATATCTAAACTATATAATAAGTTTAGAATCCGAATTTTATAAAATTAATATTTAAAAGTTCCATTATAATATAATTTAAAAATGTCAATTTATGGATATTTATATATATTTTCACTAAATTTTAGTAATATTGACGACTTTTTTTAAATTTTGTTTTGAGTTTAGTAGTTCAATTTAATAATATCTATACTAAATAATTGGTTTAGAATCCGAATTTTATAAAATTAATATTTAAAAGTTCCATTATAATATAATTTGAAAATGTCAATTTATGGATATTTATATATATTTTCACCAAATTTTAGTAATTTTGCCGACTTTTTTTAAATTTTGTTTTGAGTTTAGTAATTCAAATTAATAATATCTATACTAAAAAAATAGGTTTAGAATCCGAATTTTATAAAATTAATATTTAAAAGTTCCATTATAATATAATTTAAAAATGTCAATTTATGGATATTTATATATATTTTCACCAAATTTTAGTAATATTGACGACTTTATTTAAATTTTGTTTTGAGTTTAGTAGTTCAATTTAATAATATCTATACTAAATAATGGGTTTAGAATCCGAATTTTATAAAATTAAGATTTAAAAGTTCCATTATAATATAATTTAAAAATGTCAATTTATGGATATTTATATATATTTTCACCAAATTTTAGTAATTTTGCCGACTTTTTTTAAATTTTGTTTTGAGTTTAGTAATTCAAATTAATAATATCTATACTAAATAATAAGTTTAGAATCCGAATTTTATAAAATTAATATTTAAAAGTTCCATTATAATATAATTTAAAAATGTCAATTTATGGATATTTATATATATTTTCACCAAATTTTAGTAATATTGACGACTTTATTTAAATTTTGTTTTGAGTTTAGTAGTTCAATTTAATAATATCTATACTAAATAATGGGTTTAGAATCCGAATTTTATAAAATTAATATTTAAAAGTTCCATTATAATATAATTTAAAAATGTCAATTTATGGATATTTATATATATTTTCACCAAATTTTAGTAATTTTGACGACTTTTTTTAAATTTGGTTTTGAGTTTAGTAGTTCAATTTAATAATATCTATACTATATAATGGGTTTAGAATCCGAATTTTATAAAATTAATATTTAATAGTTCCATTATAATATAATTTAAAAATGTCAATTTATGGATATTTATATATATTTTCACCAAATTTTAGTAATATTGACGACTTTATTTAAATTTTGTTTTGAGTTTAGTAGTTCAATTTAATAATATCTATACTAAATAATGGGTTTAGAATCCGAATTTTATAAAATTAATATTTAATAGTTCCATTATAATATAATTTAAAAATGTCAATTTATGGATATTTATATATATTTTCACCAAATTTTAGTAATATTGACGACTTTTTTTAAATTTTGTTTTGAGTTTAGTAGTTCAATTTAATAATATCTAAACTATATAATAAGTTTAGAATCCGAATTTTATAAAATTAATATTTAAAAGTTCCATTATAATATAATTTAAAAATGTCAATTTATGGATATTTATATATATTTTCACCAAATTTTAGTAATTTTGCCGACTTTTTTTAAATTTTCTTTTGAGTTTAGTAGTTCAAATTAATAATATCTATACTAAAAAATGGGTTTAGAATCCGAATTTTATAAAATTAATATTTAAAAGTTCCATTATAATATAATTTAAAAATGTCAATTTATGGATATTTATATATATTTTCACCAAATTTTAGTAATATTGACGACTTTTTTTAAATTTTGTTTTGAGTTTAGTAGTTCAATTTAATAATATCTATACTAAAAAAATAGGTTTAGAATCCGAATTTTATAAAATTAATATTTAAAAGTTCCATAATAATATAATTTAAAAATGTCAATTTATGGATATTTATATATATTTTCACCAAATTTTAGTAATTTTGCCGACTTTTTTTAAATTTTCTTTTGAGTTTAGTAATTCAAATTAATAATATCTATACTAAATAATAAGTTTAGAATCCGAATTTTATAAAATTAATATTTAAAAGTTCCATTATAATATAATTTAAAAATGTCAATTTATGGATATTTATATATATTTTCAACAAATTTTAGTAATTTTGCCGACTTTTTTTAAATTTTGTTTTGAGTTTAGTAATTCAATTTAATAATATCTATACTAAATAATAAGTTTAGAATCCGAATTTTATAAAATTAATATTTAAAAGTTCCATTATAATATAATTTAAAAATGTCAATTTATGGATATTTATATATATTTTCACCGAATTTTTGTAATTTTTTCGACATTTTTTAAATTTTTTTTGAGTTTAGTAATTTAATTTAATAATATTTATACTAAATAATGGGTGTAGAATCCGAATTTTGTATTTCTTTTTCATTATTGTAGCTTTCAAGGATCTTAATAGTTTGATTCGATTTATGATCTTTTAGGACTTTATTTGATTGCTATACGATTTAAATTAGTTCCTTTTGGTCCTAGAATTTTGTAACCGATTGAGCTCTTTGAGAGCTACAAAAATGTAAATTACATCAAATTTCAGGATCTCTTATTACCGAATTACAGTGGTTTAAAAATAGAAAAACATGGAATAGAAAAAAATGCGTTTTAGGGCTGTTGATTGAATATAATTACCTTATACGAGATAATATATTATGTTGATGACAATTCAATCAACATGACTCATTTAAAATATTTTTTCCTTAATTTTTTGATAAATTAATTTTTTGGTCTTTATTTTTTTGAATAAATACCTACATTTTTTTCCAAAAGATATTTTTTTTGTTATTTAAATCTAAGCTTAAGATTGGACCTAAAATAAAAAAACGTGGGAGCTGTTTTTTTGCTCCTTCCACATGTGGCTTGTGTTATTTTTAGAAAAAACGGAAATGAATTAGGGACAGCTGTTTTCGGCTTTATTTTCTCTCTCTCTCTTTCCATTTCCTCATGCATAAAGAATTGAACAGCTGAATTTTGTGGATTTCTCAATGCCAAATCCAACTATTATCAATCATTCTTCAACGTTCTCAATGCATTCCTCATTAGAACGCAACGCACATATTGAAATCATTGCTAAATAATTGAAAATTATATCATCCATTTTTTTGTAAGCGTGCTTCATATTTGTTCCAGCATACATATTCACATTGATATCATTTAAATTATTTAAATGATATCAATATTAAAAAGGAATTATTTTTGAAAATTTCGAAACATTTTTTTATAATTTCAATTGAATTTCGAAAATGATTTGAGTTTAATCACATTGTAAATGATAATATCATTTAAATGAGATTGATACATAGGATATGGTAATATCATTTAAACGAGATTGATACATTAATTCATTTTTTAAAGTTTAAAAATTCAAATGAGCCAAGAGAAGGGTGATACTGTATCGGATCCGGCCGGCGCCATCGAGGCGGTGGGCCGCCAGGGACTCGGCGCGCTTAAGAGTGCCATCGCCGCGGTGGGCGAGGCGATTACCGACCTGGGTAAGAATCCCCCGCAAAGTTCCTCGCCGAATCTGTCCGAGTTAAAAGTTGTCTAAATTTTTTAGTGGAGGCCTCTTCGCCGACCAAAAAGGAGTCCGCCGTAAATCCGCTCGCCGGCGAGGATCAAAAGGAGCCAAATGTCGAGGCTATACATGGCACTGGCGTGGATCCCGTCGAGATTGAGGCAAATGAGGTCGGGAGGACGGTGGGAATGGACGCATCCGGCGACTCGGTGCCCATTGAGAAGTCCCTGGATGCTCAGCAGACCGTTGACGAGTCCAAAATAGATTACGAATCCGTCAAGGTTCAGGAACTCAACAACGAGTACTTGGAGTCCCGAGAGCTTATTGAGGAACCAGTAAAAGCTCAGAAGCCTGCCGATGAGTCGCTAACTGCTCAGGAGCTTATTGACGAATCATTAAAGCCCATCGACGAGTCCCTGAAGGGTCACAAGCTTGCCGATGAGTCGCTAAAGGCTCAAAAGGTCATTGACGAATCACTAAAGCGCACCGACGAGTTCTTGAAGGGTCAAGAGCTTGCCGACGAGTCTCCGAAGGCTCGTGAAGATGCTTTGGGGTCGGTTAAGCCCGCTCCGCAGAGCACTTCTAATATAATCAACCAAACGGTGACCGGCGAACAGCCCGTACCATTGTTCATCGAAGTCGCCGAGGGCGAGACCAAAACTACCGTAATCGAGACAAAGGAGACTGTAACGCGAAGCGAAGGCGAACAACCCATTCTCATCGAGACCAAAACCACCATAACCACGTCGATTGCGGCTGGAAACAGGGAAGTGTCATCCAACGGGGAGGAAACCCATTTTGGCCAGTCAGATTTTTTGGATCAGCCGGACCAATCGGACCAGCCCGGCAAAGAACCCTACCAATCTGAAAAGCAGTTTGCGACCAGTTCAGCCGCCGGCGAGAACTTCAAGGAAGAAGAAGAGATCATTCTGGCCGAGGGCGAGCCCGACAACATCACGCTCGGTGACGACGAGTACATGGTCGGCGAGGTGATCGACGTAGAGGGCGATCTGGATCAGGACTCCACCACCGGCACTATTGACAGCAAGGGCGAGCCCAAAAAGAAGAAAAGGCTCCGCCTCTTCAAGAAGATCAAACGTGGCACAAAAGCCATCGGTGAATGATGAAGTTGAACGAAATAGGATTCCACTGGATGTATATCTCTCATTTTTTGCAGTTGTGGACGTACCAAAAGCCGTCGCGTACGGCGCGTTGTTCAGCGCGGGCGCGCTCGTCGGCGGCTCGATTGTAGGTTCGAAGGCAATTGGCCACGGCGCGGTAACCGGCACGAAAGCTATCGGACACGGCGTGGTGAGCGGCGCGGGCGCGATCGGCCACGGGGCGCAGGCCATCAGCCAGGGCACGCGCGAACTGGCGCGTAACGCCGCCTCCGCGATCGCTGAAGGCTCGCGCGCCGGCGCCGAATTCGTCACGGACACCGGCGAGAAAATCGGTGGACTGATTTGCCAATGTATATGGAGAAATAGGATTCCATTGGTCCTAATTTATTGGCTGATTTGCTAAAATAGGATTCCATCTAATTTATGGATAAGACCCATTTTTCGGGCTTCTAGTAACTTATACGGTGGAAAATTTTAGTGATTGGAACGAAAGAATTCGCGCAAAACGTCGCTGACGGCACGGTAAAAGTCGGTAAGTCAAAAGGTCCTATAGAATTCCTAGGAGACTTTTGCGTGTATAAGGCTACGGGTGTTTTGAAAAGATCCAGAAGGGCCTTTGGTTTTTGAAGAGATCCAGAAGAATTTCGGGCTCTTTGAAGAAGCTTATACAACTTAATCTATTTTATTTTAACCCCATTTTATTCATAATGCCTCTAATATTTCTAGCAAAAGGCACAAAAATTATTATCGTCGACAGCGCCGAGGCGGTGGCCTACGGTGCGCTCTACGGTACCGGTGCTGTGATCGGCGGAACAAAAGCCATCGGACATGGCATGGTCGAAGGCACCGTACGTGTTGGTCAGTCCCACATTGGGTTATGCGTATGCGTAGTCGAGTATATTTCTGAAAGTTCCAGTTCTTGTATCTATAAAGATCCTGAGCATATACCTAATAATAAGCCTCTATAGTTTGTCTCGTTTTTTTCCAGCCGAAGGAACTCGCAACACGGCGGATTCGTTTGTACGCGCGTCGGCAGCCGCCGTCGAGGACATTGTGGACAGCGCACAAAAGGGCGCTAGTGTCGTTGCCTGCACCGCCAACAAAGCGGTCAACGCTGTCGAGGACAAGGCACTCATTTTTTGTTTAGGCACCTTTGTGCTCGTTATGGCTAGGCTTATTTTGACCAGTTTAATGGAGCCAAAGTATAATGAGGACTGGTTTAATAGAGCCAAAACAAAAGTTTAATGAGCCTAAACCATAATGAAGATTAGTTTAATGGAGTTAAAGTAAAATGAGAATCAGTTTAATGAGGTCAAAGTATGAACCGGTTTAATGGCACCAGGAATGACAGCCGGATTTTTATGAGAAAATAGGCCTGCTTTGAATAAAAATAGAATATCTGTATACGGTAATTATATATTCGGATTACTGTAGGCACGCGAGGCACTCCTCTCGGCATTCGAGGCCACCGCGGCCGGCGCCCAATTTGCCGGCTACGGTAAACAGGGTGAGTCCTATCGACGTTTGTCTTACAATGCATTTACAGTATTTTATTTGAACTTACAGTACCCGGTTGAGTTTTCTGTAAATTTTCAGACAAACCGTTGGCTATTCAAAACGAAGTGAAAAAGTCAAAATAAATTTTTTCTTTTAAATGAAAAATTTTTTTTGAAAAAATTTAAATTAAAATTTAAATAAATAAATTTTTTTTCCTTTTAAATTAAATGAGAAAAAAATAAATAAATGTATGGATCAATTACTCAATTACTGTGGGAATTTTGATGCTTTTTTGATGGGAGAGGGCCTTGTTGGTAGAGTGGAAATTTGATCCCTGCCCTCACCGAATTTTTTCGAGAATTTTTTGGGCTGGGTAAAAATTCGTCGGCTAATTATTATTTGCTCTTCTTTTTAAAAAGTTATCTTTTTTCGAATTTTTAAGCCAAATTTGGATAGAAATGGTCAAATTTGAATGACATTGGCCAAATTGGGCCAAAATTGGAAGGAATAGGGTCAGACTTGAGTTCAAAAAATAATCAAGAAAATTTTATAAGTTTTATTATCCTCGTTTTATTATTCGTTTCTAGAGGGAAGGAAGGATTGTGGGAAAAATATGATCATTTTCAAAATGGACATTGTAATCTACAGCGCCATAAATATACACATTCGATAGCCCTTGAAGAGCTGATTCCAAATACATATGGCTCTCTTAATCATTTTTTTGATTTAAGAGCTGTTTTGGTCTTTTGAAAATTTTTGATTATCAAAATTAAGCAAAATTTTTAAATTTAATTTACCAGACATTGTGAATAATGAAGATAATATTGTTTAATATATGTAGACTGGGGAAAACGGAGTCAACGAAAGTAAATGAAGACAAAGAAGATGAGAGAGGACTAAAGGAAAAGAGCCGAAGAGGAGTGAGGGAAAAGTAAATGGGGGAAATGAAATTTGAAAAAAATTATTTATGATGAAAAAATTTAAAATTATTCGAATATTCATTAGCTTAGCTTTTTGCTTTTAAGTGTTAAGTGAAACCGGGGATGGCCGCGAGTGTCACATTAAAAACTTGAAAATTTTGTTATCCTTTCACTCTCCGGAAAAGAAGGTAAGTAAGTTTTGTGTAAGCGCACGCGCTTAAGCTTGAGCTAAAGCTTATTCACTCTCTTCAATTTTTAAGTTTAAAAACATCGCGCCGGCCGATTATTTATAAATATTTAATTGAAGAAAAGGAGAGAGAGAGAGAAAGAGAAAATTTTTAGAGAATAGAAAAAAATTCCAAGTGCAAAAAATATGGCGGTCGTACCAGGAGTCAAATCTGTCTGAAGCGAGTCGTTTTATCCACTGCGCTGTTGAATTTTTGAACAAATTTTTCCGCCAATTTCGTGCATATAACACGCGGCTCCATTTCAGAATATTTCCAAAAAAAAAAAATACTGCCATTATATCAAGAAATTCGGGCAGGTGAAAAGCCATAATAATAATAATGACTGTTTCGTCGTCCTACTTGTGCTCTCCTTTTAAGCGAACCTGCTGGGCGCATATTTTTACTTAAGCGGATTTTTCTCAAGTAAAACTTAAGCGGATTTGCTTTTAAGTAAAACAAGCAGAAAATGCTTATGACAAATCTTTTTTTTCTGGCATTATTTTCTGGCGTTTTTTGTGGCATTTTATCCGTTTGCTTGTAATACTTTTTTTAACTTGACTGCTTAATACTTTTACTTGTTTAAAAAGCGAAATTTTCGGCAGTAAATTTTCCATTCTTTTTCTTCTCATTCGCTTATTTTTATTTCGGCTTTTACCTTACCTTTTTACTCATTTCTAGGCCAAACACTTTTGGCCTGGACATTATTTCACTCTTATAAGCTATAAGCTAAGCTAGCGCTTACGGCTTAAACTCAACCTTTAAAACTCGCTCAAGCTCAAAACTTATTATTATTTCATTTAAAGGTAAGAAGGCGCTGCTTTGACTTTTTTTTAGCTTTTAAAAGCTTAGCTTAAAGCGGCTACTTAACTATTAACTCGCTTTTTTGTTTATGTTTATTCTCTTGAGCTGCTTGAGTTGAGTGAGTAAGTGAATGAGTGGATTGAATGAATGAGGGTACTTAAACTTTTAAGTTTTTTTATTACTTAGTTTAGTTTTGATTTCCTCTTGAGGCTAGCAAAAAAAAAAACAATTGAAATCAGCGCTCGTGGGGACGATAAAATTGGGATCGGAATGAGGACGATGAGGGAGATATACGTTGAGTAGACGGAAGGTCCGAGACGGTGGCCAGAGGGATCGGAAAAGGCCGGGAATCGAAGACAATAAATTAAATCTCTATATAACTTAGAAAAAAAGTTAAAGTTGAAAAAGTAAAGTCAATTTTTATTTTTTGAAATTTTTTTGATAGAAAAAACCGAACGGAAGGGACCAAACGAGACAGGACAAAAAGGAACCGGATCAAACGGGATGGGATTTACCGAAACCCAAGAGGAAGAGAC
The DNA here is from genome assembly GCA_024678965.1 of Bradynema listronoti. Lineage (NCBI taxonomy): Eukaryota > Metazoa > Nematoda > Chromadorea > Rhabditida > Allantonematidae > Bradynema > Bradynema listronoti. Next base: position 10,958,489 of record JANLNO010000001.1, on the reverse strand, counting down.
CAAACGGGACTGGATTAAGCGGGACGGGATCTAACGAAACCGGATCCAACGGGATCGGACAGACAGTCTGAGGCTTTTGGCCTAATATAGGTTTATCCGTTACATTGATTTTAGGCATTAGGCTTATACGAATCTTTAACTTCATTAGTTGAAGATTCGTATATCCTTTGCTGGAACAATTTGATTTTAGGCTTGATTGCTATTTACATTTAGGTTTTTTAAGATTATTAAGGCTTTTAAGATCAGGCTTTTCAAGATTAGACTTTTCTATGGATAGAGCTTTAAGGTTAACTTACTTAAGCATAATCATGCTATTTTGTCTCGTTCTCTTTTATCCCATCCTATTTTAGGGGGGAGCATTTTCGCCCCGGTTGCCTGGCAAAATGTGTCCGTCTTTTTTTGGGAGGGTAAAGAAAAACGAGAAAAAAAGAAGTTAACTTTCGGTTAAAATAAAATTTTCTTTTCATTTTGCAAAAATATTTTCGATGAAATTTTTTACCGAAAAGTTTTTCGACAAAAACGCGCTAATTTTGAGGCGTTTTTGTTGAAGGAGTTTGCGTGAGGAGTTCGCGGGCCCAAGTGTTTTAATTTTTTTTTTGAAATAAATGTTAACATATTTTCTTTATTTTATATAAAACGCGGCGTATAGCTAGACTATACGCCGCGTTTTTCATACAGGTATTGCAGGTATTACAGGTATTGACATATTGAGACAATTTCGCTTGCTAATTTGTATATATTGAAGTCCAATGGGCTTTGGGCTTTGGGCTAGGGAGAGGGGCGAAAAAGTATTTCAAAAAATGTTAAATGGAATTTGAGCACGCCATTTTCACAATATTTTCTTTCCATTTGAATTTGAAGCTCTCCCTTTTTTTTCCTTAATAATTATCCGCGTTATGTGCGCCATTGATAATAGTAATATAATATCGAAATTTGAATATTTTTTAAAGTAATTTGTGAAATATTTTCAAATAATAATTTTAACGAATAATAAAATAATAATATCAATAAAATTGCCGTATATTTTTAAGGGACATCTTTAAATTTTTAGGCTCGAGCCCTACCTGTTTTGTGGACGGGGTGGGGGGAGGGGCTGTTTGTATTTAGTCCCATCGTTTGATAATAAAATTAACAAGCCTAAACTTAAGTTTGTCCTTAATTTCGTGTGGATCAGGCTGAAATAAGTGCGGGCAGAAAAATTAGGACCCCAACGGATCCGCATAAAAAATATTGGCGCCAATTTGAATTTGGCATAAAACACCCGCGGCTTATACAAACAAAAATTAGGATTTGATAAATTGGACAATTTGAGAAAAAATGATACAAATTTAACACCGTAAAAATTCCAATTACTACAATTACAAAGCACCCCTACTTTTTTTGTTTTCGTAGCTATATTAAATAAATAGTAACAAAAATAAATTATTAATTTTTTTCTCATTTTTTTCATTCAAATTAAAAAAAAATTTCAATTAATTTTTTCTAACCGAATTTTTCCACAGAAATTGCAAAAAAGATTTCTTTTTTGAGGCGAAACCTTTCAAAAATTTACCGTTTCGTCACAATCCTTGATATTACCGTCCCAAATTCGCTTCGCGACGGTTAATTTTAAACGATTTATGGTGGTAATTACTTTTTTTGTTCCGTGTCGGAAAAAATCGATTTTTTCACGCGGCTCACGTAAAAAGTTTTTTATAACTTTTTAGTTTTTTTAAAATTTTGTATTAAAGATTTTATTTTTACTGTATTTTAAGAAAAATGAATCGGAAAATATCGTAAAAATCGCATTTTGAAATTAGCCAAAATATCGGCGCATTAATGGTGTAGTGGATAGCTGTTGTGCTTCTCAATCGATTTCATTCCCATTTTGCTGTATTTGGAATTAATGTTTTCAAAATTGAATACCTAAAAATCAAAAAGTTACCGTAATTTTTTTAAATTTATACAGTTTCCTATTTTATTTTTTTATTGTCTATCGAACAAATTTCTGTGTGATACTGTACACTCTAGTTGTTGAAATTGTAGAGTTCAATCTTGGCAAGGTTCAATTATGGCCACAACATATGTATGTATATGTATATATCGCAATATATTATATATCTTACTGGAAAATAAGATTTCCGGTCATATGTATACGTATTTTCCCGGCCATGTACATATTTTTTAAATGAATGTGAAAAAAAAATCTTATATGAACTGGAAAATACGTATAGGATCGAAAATCTTATTTTCCCGTAACATATATATCCTAATATACACCCATAACATATATATGCTAATATATAAACTACGGTATATCTCGATATGAATTTTCGTAATCATCACAATCTTCATAAATTCGTTATACTTTTTTCAAAATTGATGATTAATTGCAAATGTTATTTTTAAAATCGTCATCAAAACATCATAAGTTAAACGATTTCCACATTTTTTTTAATTTAAGAAAGTAATCTTTTGGATATTTCGTTACATAAACACACTCAAAACAAACTGAAATAGACAGCTTAAAAAAGTAAGCCAAAAAGTCACCAGTTTAGCTGTAATTCTTAAAAAAAAATATTTTATGCATTTTGTTATGCCAAAACCAGGCAAAACGCCCAAATTTGCGCGGAGATTAGAAAATGGAAAATTGAGTGAGTTGAAAAATGGTGAGCTAGCTAAGTGATAAATGCGAGTGCGAAAGGTAAGAAAGTTTTAAGCTTAAGGAAAACAGCGAGAAACACACACAAAAATTAATGATAACGACTAAATGCGACTGTATTTTTGAACAAAATTAGCAAAAAAAAGACAAAATGGAAAAGTGGTGTACTCATCAAAAAAAAAGAAGGAAATACATGTTTATATGTACACTGTATTTTCTGGAGTATTTTCTTAGAAATTAGTAAGCACTTAAATGGAAAAAAAATTAAACTACGTCAGAAGCGCACTTTGCGATTATTAAATTTATTAAGAAAAGTTGTTACGGTTATTTTGTTATTTATTTGTGTGTAAAATTCTTTACCGTTACGAAGCAACACTTTACTTTACAATCACCAAAAGTGACATTTTTTCTTTCCAGCGTATTTCGCTTAAAAACCATAAACGCAAAGTGTTTTTGAAAAAAATTTGAATTATTGAGCATTTTTATTGTGGTTGTTTTACAGTAAACTATTATAAAAATTAATACGAGTGAATAAATGCAACTCTCATCATACTTACTTCAACGTTAAACTCGTTTGTATCTTGTATTTCGCTAAATTAATTTTTTTTTTTGAAAGACATTTTTCAAGCTCCAAAAACATTCAATTAAATCATTTTAATTTCAACAATATTTGCTTAAAAATGTACTTAAATATTTTCTAAAAATGTAAAAATAAAAGAAATTTATTTTCAATCATCTTTTAAGCTCTTCACAATATCGAAATCATAAATGTCTCATTAATTTTTCTACTTACAAATTAATTTTTTTCTGCACTTTTTTCTTTTGAGAGGGAGTATTTTTTTAAAACACATTGCATTTTTTCCTATTTTTTTACCTTTTATTGTACTTTACAAAAACTTTTATAAAAACACATTTTAGTCTTTACTGTATTAAAATGATTTCAAAAACACGTTTTTTGCAAAATTGATTTAATACAAGAAAAAAATACAAATGTATGCATACGTGCGTTTCTATATGTATATATATACAATGTATTTGTGTGTCAATTTTTAGTAAAAAATAATTTTTTTAAAGGTTTAAAAATACAGTTGATGGTTGAGTGGAGGAGGTGAAATGAAAAAAAATGATGAAGTTGACTAAGATAGATACGGTTTGGGTATTCTAAATATGAGTCAGGGTTCACTTTTGCTTAATATTTAAAAAAATAACGCAAATGTATTTATGTAAGTAAATCGAGAAATAAAAATGTTGAGAAAAAATGCGGGAGAGAAAAGAGAAAAAAGGCAGTGAATTTACTTTTATTTTGCTTTTTTTTGCTTTTTTAAAGAAAGAAAAAACGCAATTTGGTTTGATCGATGACAAAAAAAAGAAAAGAAAACCGTTTCGTTCCATTTTTATACTGTGCATTTTTCTTATTTCCTTTTTCTATTTTGTTGTTATTTACGGTATTCGATTTTCGAGAAAAGTTTTGCTAAAAAATTAAAGTAAGGAAAAAATTGTAAAATATATGAGAAAAATTTATAAAATGCATTTATAGCTTTAATAACTTTCTTGCTTCTCATCCACACAAGCATTTATTCACTATTAAGTTAGGTTCTTAATCTTAAATCCACACTTAAATTATATTTACTACACTGCTTTACTACTTCCCCCGCTCTCATTTCACAAAAATAATTTAATCAGTTTTTAATACATAACTTTTTATAGACATTTAATCATTTTTAAGTAAATTAATTTCAACCAAAATAGCTTTGTATCCATTTGGTTTAAGCCTAAAAGAATATTATAAATATTTATTATTGAAGAAGCTGGAGGAAATAAACTTCTTTGTTATACTTTTTTATTTTTTTAAATCGGCTTTTTTTTTCCACATAAATTTATCTCTCTCCACTATCCACATAAAAAGGTTTTTTCTCACTCAGTCACTCACTCACTCACTCAGTCACTCACTCACTCACTCACTCACTCACTCACTCACTCACTCATTCACTCACTCACTCACTCACTCACTCACTCACTCACTCACTCACTTATTCAGTCACTCAGTCACTCGGTCACTCACTCACTCATTCACTCACTCACTCACTTACCAAATAATTAACCCTAAAATCCCTAAAATCGCTTCATTAATGAATTAAAGACATCAATGAAACTGGGTCTGTGTGCAGCAAAAACAAAATATTACTCTTAAATTATTATTGTTATTATTTTATTAAATTAACAAAGAGTGAAGATGCGTTTTTCAGCTTTTGAGACTCAAGTGCCCGCCGGGCTTTTGCGCTTAAAAAAAGTAAGCGAAGGCAAAAAAGAGGGGAAAATGGTGAAAGATTAATTTCGAGATTATAGAGACATATTTGGTGAAGAAATCAGCAAAAAACATAAAAGAAAAGAATAGTAATAGAGAGAAATAATGCAAAATGAAGAAATAATTTGAAAAAAGAGAAAACGAAATTATTTCTTCTCCATTTTTCTTCCGCCTAAAATTTTTTAGTGTGTTTAAATGTTTTTAGTGACCTTAACTTAAAAAAATCACAAAGTTTTCGAAAAATTATTACGAGTGGTTTTCACGTTGGAATTTCCATTTTTTTACTCATTATAAAGTAGGAAAAAAAACTTTTCATATTTTACTTTTTTTCGTTTGCATAATTATTTCTTTTTTCGTGCCGATTATGCGCGTAGAATTAAAAATTTTTGCTTTGTTTAACTTAAAAATGTATTCATAATTTGAATTTGAATTTGAATTAGTAAATAAAAAAAAGTTTGTTGGGCAATGTTGAGAGGTTGGAAAGGAAAAAAATGAAGATACGTGCAGAGTAGTGATGGACAAAGTGGCTCAATGGATGGCTCGCGGCTTTTGAGGGGGTTTGCGAGAGCCCAAATGAGCCAAATGACTCAATTTTGAGCCAAATTTGACGAAATTGAGCCAAATTTTTTGAGAAAATGGCTCATGGTTCATGGCTCGCGAGATTTTTTTGGCATCTGGCTGGTTTGATCATCGTGAGCCACCATCGTCGAACCTTTTACCCATCACTGATTGAGAATTAACCCTAAAACCCTTAATATCACTTCATTAACGGAGAAATAGAAAAAAATGAAGCGGAGTGCAGAGAAAGTGCATTAGTGATAGACCCAAGTGCCCGGATCCGAACCTGAGAAACTTGAGACATTTTTGTTTACAAAAAAGATTCTTTTTTTGGCATTTTTTTTCTTCATCCAGGATTATCAGCATTTTTCTTTCTGAATGGTTGTTGAACGAGAAATGATTGATATTAATCGTTTGTAAATAAAAATGATATTGTATTGAAAAAATTGTGTAAATTTTCTCAATTATGCAATTTGCTTAATAAATTCAAGAAAAAAAATTCGATTTTTGGCGGTGCATTTAAAAAAAATGCCGCACTTTTTTGGGATTGGCAAAAAAAAAGTTTGAGAGATTGAATGAAAAATGTTGGAAAGATAAGGTCGCGGCTAATACATCCCGCACAAATGGCCACTTTATAAGTTCTTATTTTAATATGTTTTGTGTTTTTAAGTCAAGTTATGTTTTGAAAATGATACCTGAACTTGATTGATTCTAGTTTTGCATTATCCTAATTTGCACCAATTTAAATTTGGAATGAATTCATTGGCGCCAGTTTAAATTTGGCTCAAAACTCCAGCGGCCTTATATACTTTAACGAGAGAATTGACCATTTCAGCTCATTTCGAGAAGATTGAAATTTTGAAAAAGGTTTGAAAAAAAAATGGCAAAAGGTTGGTGCGGCCTGAATCATTGCTCAATCTTCAATTCGACTATGCCTCGACAATGCCACGATTATACGCGACTATTGCGCGGCTGCCACGTTATCTTGGGCAATCGAAAGAGGCGGATCCGGCCAAGCAAGCCAACAACTCGCGTTCCGCACACCGGCGTAATTGCGGGTTCATTGTGTCATGTGGAATCATAGTTGTGCACCATCACAATACTTTCTCATCCAGCTGACTCAGTTAGCTGTGGGACGTACCGAACCTCCGAAGAGGCCACTGGGAATGGTGCCCAGAGGGTCCAGTGAACCACAAACACTGGTATTGACTTAACTCTAGCTTGGCTGAGTCAAGCCGGAATCGAAATCATGTGATAATGAACACAACCACGACGGATTGATTTGTTGGGGTCATACTGATGGATTTTCGCTTATATAACCGACGATGCATTGACGAAAAAGCCGCGATGGACTTCGCCAACCGATCAGATAAGTCAGACACTCCAATAATATTTCTTCAGATATTATGTAAAGACAAATTTGACTTTAAATTATCAATTTATATAATTACTTTTTCGAGAATGATAATAAATTTTGGCTATTCGATTCAGAATTTTCTTTTCTATCTAATGCTTTTTGAATCAAATTTAGTTCTGGTTATAGATGGGGATTATGGATCCACATTGCATTGAAGATCCATAACCAATAGTGGATTTAGCATAAGTTTAAAATCAACAAGTCTAGCACTCTGTATTTCATTTTGTATATCTTGTGTATCGTTTGTATTATATGTGTCTATTTGTCTTGTGTGTATATGAAAGCAATTTTTTGTTTTAAAAGGTCTTTTGACATTTTTACAAAATGCTAACGCAAATAATTTTACCAGAAAAATGCAAAAAAAAAATGCGAATGGAAAATGTCTAAGAAAAAAAATGCTGATTTTTACCCTTTTTTCGTCGCATTTTTTTCTCGCCGCATTTTCTTCTCGCCGTACAGTTTTTTTCTCCGTACCGTTTTTCCATTTTCTTTTCTCTCTGTATTTTCTCTCTCTCTTCTCCCTACAGTTTCCCTATCTTTATTATACAGTTCTCCCACTTTTCTCTCCACAGTTCCCTATTTTGTGTTGACTGTACTTTTAGGTTATTATTTGTACCTTTTGTTAATTTCTTTTATTTGCTACAGTATAAAACAAAAAAAAATTTTAAAATTTTGCTCATGACGAGAATAAAAGTAACTATATACACGTTACGACGAGTACTATAGAAAAAAAATGTGTCAAACTTACAGTATAGAATTAAAAGTTATTAAAAAGCTGCTATATACATATTAAAAAATGCTGGCACAATTCATTTTAAAAGAATAAATTTTTTTTAAAGAAAAAAAATTTGGCAAAAAAAGAGAAAAGTACAAAAATTGGTGGAACGACATCTTGCGAATTTTCAACTTTGACCAACTTTTTGAAGGGGTTAAAAATATTTTACAGAAAAATAATTTTAGTCATTGGATTCAAAATTTGATTCTCTATCAAATAATTTTTAAATCAAGTCTCTAAGTAACTTTGGAAAAAAGTTACTGCCAAAAAAGTAAAGTCAATTTTTATTTTTTGAAAATTTGTTAAGTGACTTTACTTTTTTTGTTATAACTTTTTTTTTCAAATTACTCAGAGACTTGATTTAAAAAGTAATAAAGAATTAAATTTTGAATCCAATGGCTATTTTCCTGAAAATATCTTTAACCCACTCAAAATGTTGGTCAAAATTAAAAATCCGCAAATGCCGGAGCGGCTTATATGTTATTTCGAACTAAAAAGTGAAAAAGAGTGAAATAAAAGTATAAATTTACTTTTTAAATTTACTCTATAAATTTCCAATTTTTGGGCTGTCATTTTCAGCTTTTTCAAAACAAAAAAATTTTCAGTTAATTTTATTATTTTTTTTATTTTTTACAATTTTTTTACTCATTCAAATTTTGAATTGCTTAAAGTATTTTCTAAATAATATAAAGCTCAATAAAGAGCCAAATCGATCCGATGATCTGATAATAATGCTGATGATGATATTAATGAGGTAATAAAGGCTGATGATGATGTTGACGTGGATTCATGGCCGCACCGATATTTTTCAACTTTGACTAACTTTTTAAGTACCAAAAAGTTACTTTTTAGAAAATTAATTTTATTGCTCCGATTTAGAATTTAATTCTCTATCGATTACTTTTTAAATCAAATTTCTAACTTATTTGGAAAAAAAGTTACAATTAAAAAAGTAAAGTCAATTTTTATTTTTTGAAAATTTTTTGAGTGACTTTACTTTTTTGGCTATAACTTTTTTCCCAAATTACTTTGAGACTTAACTTAAAAAGTATTGGATAGAGAATTAAATTGTAAATCCAATAGCAAAAATTAATTTTTTGAAAAATATCTTTAACCCACTCGAAAAGTTGAAAATCCGCAAATGTCCGCGGATCCATGCTCGTATGAATGAAATGAACTTTACTCATTTACTCATTATTGATATTTATTTACTCCAATGTGTCCTTTAATCGAGTGCACGCATAAGTGTATAAATGTACAAGTGTAAGCTAGAAAAGTGTGCTTTTTCAAAAAAATAAAGTAAAATGAATAAGTAAAATTTTTTCGGCGGATGAAAAAAAGGGACACTTGACCAAACAAATGGCCAAAACCATTTGTGTGTCTTATTTTTACCATTTTATTCCTTTACAATCCATTAATTTATTAATTTAATAATTCAATAAATTAATAATTTCCAATTTTTGGAAATAAATTGAAAATAAACGGTTCATTCTATTATTTTGTTTATTTACTTAACGCTTTTCATATTTATCATACGTACATATACAATCTATATTTATGTATATGTATGCATATATTATAATTGACCTGAAAATGAATTTTTTTTATAAATTACTTCAATTTGAATAACAATTTTTTTTCTAAATTTTTATTTTTGAGTTGCGTGTAAATCGGCCGACTTTTTTTGGCGTAAAAATGTTATCTAATAAATATTTATTGGCAAAGTTTTAGAAAAATAAAGTTATTTTTTGCTGGTTCTGCGAAAATTGAAGAATTTCATTAGCGATTAACTTAAGCTCGCGCTTAGGATTAGCTTAACGAATACGATTACGATTAGGTCTAAGTTAACTAAGTAAGCAAAGTTCAACTAAAGTAAGAAACGAGTGAAGAGTTTGAATGAGAGGAAATAAGAGAAGGAGAGAAAGAGAGAGGAAGAGAGAGAGAGGGAGAAAGAATTATCAGTATTTCAATTATAACTCAAGTTGTTAGAGGCTTAACTTGAGAGAGAGAGAAAACGGAGGAATATGAGAGAATTTTCAAGCTACAAGCTATTTGTCTGCTGGCTGGCTGGCTGGTGTATTGGTGGGTTGGGCGAGGCAAAACATATATATGCAAATGACAATTGTGAGCAAGAAGAAATTCTGAAAGCGCGAACCAACTGAGTACTCACACAAACTCATTCACTCACTTACTCACTTACTTATTTACTCACCAAACTTAGTGCTCAGAAATTTCTCTTCTAACATTTTTACTCTTCCAGCCATTCGTCGCTTATATTTTACCCGAATTGCGTGGTAAAGAAAGTAAAGAGAGAGAAGTGAGTTATGAGTAAAATCTACGAATGAGCAAGTGTAAGTGCGATAAGCGTAAGTAAAGTAAGTGAAGTGAGTTTTGCGCATTCATCTCCGATTGGTTCATTTTTTTTATTGTGGAAAAAATAATCTCAGGCTTATCCAATACAATTAATATAGTTAGTGAGCCAACTAAGTAAGTTTAAACTTGTAAGCTCAAACTTGAAAACTTTGTAAAATTTCGATTAAATATTCAAAAACAATAAAATGGCAAAAAAAGGCAAAAGCATCCCTCAGAAAAACATTAAAATTAACTGTATAAGCCATGTTTTTTTTGATGCAAATATGTTTTTCGCGGTTTTGACTGGACATACACACACAAAAAAATACATTTATGTATGTATGTATGTATGTATGTATGTATGTATGTATGTATGTATGTATGTATGTATGTATGTATGTATGTATGTATGTATGTATGTATGTATGTATGTATGTATGTATGTATGTATGTATGTATGTATGTATGTATGTATGTATGTATGTATGTATGTATGTATGTATGTATGTATGTATGTATGTATGTATGTATGTATGTATGTATGTATGTATGTATGTATGTATGTATGTATGTATGTATGTATGTATGTATGTATGTATGTATGTATGTATGTATGTATGTATGTATGTATGTATGTATGTATGTATGTATGTATGTATGTATGTATGTATGTATGTATGTATGTATGTATGTATGTATGTATGTATGTATGTATGTATGTATGTAATATACATTATACTTACACATACTTTTCCTTGTAAATAATAATACTTTATTAAACATAGCATTTTTTCGAAAAAAGCGCATTACCATTTTTTTCGGTTTGCATTTTTTTCGGATTGCATTTTTTTCGCAATGCATTTTTTTCGGTTTCCATTTTTTTTGGATTGCATTTTTCTTTTTTTCGTTGTCATGCATTTTTTGAGCTCGAACTCGAGGTTAAACTCGGAAATAAGCGCATGCTTAAGCAGAGGAAACGACGGGGGGGGAGGATCTGAGAGAAGATTTCTAAGTCTAAGCTTAAGTCCAGATTTGTAAATGTAAGTGAATCGTAAAGAGCGAAAGAGAATTTTTTAATTTTCAACTCGGAAATTTGCATATATTTTTGTTAACTTTCTTTTCTAGATGTTTACTACTTTTTATTACTTTTTATTATATTTTATTACAGCGAATTCCAATTGACTTATTTCAATTAAAAATGGAAAGAAAAAAATTTATTTGAAAAAATCACTCAAAAAATATGAAAAAATAAGTAAAAATTGAGGAAAATTTTTTGCATTTTCGCATAATTTTCCAATTTTTTTTATAATTTTTTTCGAAATTTTCGAAAAATTCGAGGGCAAACGCCAAGAAAAAACAAAAGAAATAATTGAAGAGAGGAAGATAAAAGTAGGGAGAGAGAGAGAGAGAGGGAGAGAAAGAGATAGAAAGAGAGAAAAACCAAAAGGGAAAAAATAAAAAGTAGAGAGAAATTGCGGGTTTACTTCATTTTCGAGGCCATTTTCATCCATTTTTTTCTCTCCCATATTTTCTTTTCTCTTTTTCTCCCATCCCTCTCTCTCCTTTCCATATTTTCTCTTCTCTTTTTCCCTCCCTCTACTTTCTTTCTCACTCTCTCTCTCTTTTTCTCTCTTTTCCAATCCTTTCTCCACATATTGAAAAATATTGAAATATTAGAAAATTTTGAGCTTTTTTTAAGAGAAATAAAAGAGATTGGGAGGGAGCACTGAATTTACTAGAGCGTATCCCTCCCTCTCTCCCTCACTTTTTCGTCCTCTAAATTCCCAATTCTCTGGTTTATTTCTTCCTGTTCAATCAATTTTAAAGGGTTTTATTAAATCTTTTTTTTCCTTTTCCGATTACTTATTTTTTCACCATTTTTTCCACTTTTATTTTACTCCACTTTTTCGCCAGTGTTTCGTCCCACCAGAAGGGGATTTTCAAGCACCAAACTTCTGGTTTTTTTCTAAAGGGGAGAGAAGGGAGGGGGAGTGGGCGGGAAATGAAATTTATTTATTTTTCGTTGCTGTTAATCTGCTAGTGTAATAAACAACATTTATTATATGTAATGTGTTCAACTCGGTTAGCAGTTATGGATCTGAAGAAAGTTTGTATAGGTGTCTATTTTGGAGTGAAAACATCAATCATAATGATTATTTGGATTTAATTATTATGTTGTTTTTTTTTTGTTTGTTTGTTTTTTTTTTTTGAGGATCTCGGGTTCAATCCTGGCTGGGGACTTTTTTTATTGTTTTCCAGTTTTAGTTTTACGGCATTTTTAAAGGTAAAAATAATTAATAATCAATAAAAAAACTTACTCTGTTACTTTGTAAAAACAAATAACTTTAAATCCATCACATCACATCAGCAGGCGTGGATCATCAGCCATCATGATCATCATGATCATGATGATCATGATCATCATGATCATCATGATCATCATGATCATGATCATCATCATCATTATCATCATCATCATCATCATAAGTGATGATGATCATCACTATACGGCTCGTGTACTCGTATATTTCTGATAACAACGAATACATATACATGTAGATGAATAACCCAAATCTTATTCCTTTTCTTGTCCCTAAGTTTGAGTGCCTAAATTTGAGCGTATAAGCCACGAGTTTACTATATTTTTCGTAGTTATTTCTCGTCTCCATAATTCCATTTTTTATTCCTTTTTACAAACATTTTCTGGTAATCGCGAAAAAAATGCAAAAATGAAACAGAAAAAAAAGCCAAACAATCAATGCAAAAAAATGTTGTAAAAAAGAGATTTTCTTTAGCATTTTGGCATTTTTTTTTTGAATGCTTATTTTTACTGTAATATTTTTTTTCATTTTGTTTGTTTGGGTTTATTTAATTGAAAAATTCTTTTAAAAAATGACTGTGCATTTTAAAGCTGATGCTTTTTTGCATTTTTCTCTAATCTTTTTTATCCCGTCACATTTCGAATCTATTGCTGGCATTTTTCTCTGCTTTTTTTCGTAGTAATTCCATTGGAAACGTTTTTGAAATTGTGTTTTGAGAAAGAAAAGTTCAAATCGTACCAAAAAAAACAAAACATTTTCTTCCAAATATATTTTACCCATTTGTAAATTATTATGTCATTCGCTATTATATCATTATCACTCTAATCGCATCATTATCAGCATCATTGGCATCACTCTAATCAAATCATTAGCATCAGCATCATTCTAATTGTATCATTATCAGCATCATTAGCATCAATCTAATTTAATTATTAGCATTAGCATCATTCTAATGGCACCATTATCAGCATCGCTCTTCACATCATTATCATCATCACCATCATCACCACCACTTTTTTCATATTGAAAACCGACATTAAAACGTAAAAGCGTGAAGCATTTTCAAACGCGTTTTTATCTCAAAAAAAATGCCTCTGTGATTTTGTTGAAGAAGTATCTTCGAAATTTCTTTCGCATTTTTCAAAAAACTTTTCTTCGAAAAGAAAAAAAAAGTAAAGAAAAAAATTGTTTTGTGAACATAGTAAAAATTTTAATTTCGGTTGTAATTTTTGCGTTTTCCTTCGAAATATTACAAAAATGACGTCACGCGAGGGATTTTTGGGCTCAATGATGCCTATAATCTTTATACGATGATGTGCTGATGATGATCATAATCGTGATGCTGATATGTGTGATTGTGTAGAATTTTATTCTTCATACTCTTTTTTTCGAAAAAAAGAAAACTTTTTACATTATTTTTCGGTTTATCAAAATCTCTCTGAGAAATTGACGAGTTTTTCATTCCCCCCCCCCGCCACTTTTTCTGCTTCAATTCGGATCGATTAAAAAAAAGATAAGAGAAGATTAGAGGCTCAGAAGAAAAAAAAGCCGCGAAAAAATGTTGCTAATTTTTGAATTCAAAAATTCTATAATTTTTCAATTTACAAAAATAGCAACCCCAAAAAAATTTATTTAAGATAGACTATCCAATTTAAAAAAAAATTGACATTGCCTGAATGCCTTAATATCATTGAAGTCCGAGCTCTAACATAATTGAAGCCTATGATGTTAGTGATGATGCAAATGATATGGTTAGAGCGATGCCAACAATGCTGATAATTAAAATCATACTAAAGCTAATGATATAGTGATAATGATAATGACGAATGAAAGTTCAAAAATTTTGCAGATTCAATATTGACAAAATACAAAACGTAATGTTCTCGTTCCTAATTCTAAAGCACTTTTTCAAAGTACTTTACTTTTTTCGTGCATTTTTTATTCCAAAAAAGTAACTGTTGAAAAAATTATTTTTGATTTCATCTGAAAAAAGCTCATCAAAATTCAATTTTTTTCATTTAAGTTCCCGCGGGAATTTTTCGATTATTTCTCTCCGAGTGGAAAATTGGCGCGAAAATACTCAAATAGCTTTGGTTCGTCATTTTTTCGAGCATTTTTTCCTCCACGCGCCGAGATTTTGCATTTTTTTTTATTCTTTAAAAAGTGGTATGACTAGAAAATAGAAAGAGAGAAAATGAAAGAGTAAAATATAAATGCCAAAATGATATGAGCGAAAAATATGAGAGTCTCATGATATGCTAAATGATGATAAATAGCTATGATAATAATAATAATAATAATAATAATAATAATAATAATAATAAATAATAATAATAATAATAATAATAATAATAATAATAATAATAATAATAATAATAATAATAATAATAATAATAATAATAATAATAATAATAATAATAATAATAATAATAATGATGATGATAATAATGATGAGGTTGATAATGATGTGACGGAGAAGTTTTACTCATTTTAACGGCTAAAAAAATAAACTGCCATCCGAAGCCAACTTTTTTGCCTTATATTTTTTTTCTTGACTCGGGCTCTTGGGACAATATTTTCATAAATTTTTTAAGCAATAACTTTTGCCATTTTATTTTATTTTTTTTTGGTATTTTTTTCTTGAAAATTTACTATTTTATTACGCCATTTAGCTTTGCGCTTATAATATACCATAATTCGTCATGGACACAATGCCAATTTGTTATTTTATTTAAAATTTGAACAATACTGATTATCACTATACATATATTACTTAGCATCGAAGGCATTCACACATACACACATTTATAAATATTTTTATACACATATGCATTTGTGTGTTGCATGTATGTTGCATGTGTGTGTATGAGTGTTTGTGTGTATTCCCTCTCCAGTCACCCAGTCGTTAGCCGGTCGGCCGACAAAACGCGTTTGGCCGGATGGGAGGGCGCCGAGGACCGAGCGCTCAGTTGAAAATGTGCTGCATTTTCCAGCTCAGTATGGCGATAAGCGCTAAAAGTGCGTTTGATCAAATTTTAATTCAGCAATGAAAAATTTTTTTGAACTTTTTCTTACCGAAAAAAGTGTACTTATCATTTAACACACCTCAAAATGATTATTATTATTACTCGAAACGCGTAGCAGAAAATTTTTCATGTTTTTTGATGTATTTTGGCTTTAAAAAAATTTATAAACCTTTTTTTAACTTTACATATGTTGTGGCCATAATTGAACTTTGTCAAGATTGAACTCTACAGTTTTCTCAATGTTTATAACTAGAGTTTAGAGTATCACACCGACAATAAAAAATAGGAAACTCTATTATTTAAAAAAAATTGCAATAACTTTTTACATATTTTTTTAGACCATTTAAATATTGAGGTTACAGTCTAGATTCAATTATGGCTACAACATATACGATTTAATTACATTTTTTTAATTTTAAATTTTCATTTACATTTCAAAATTTAATTAAATATTTAAATTACAAAAAACTTGAAATCCCCCATGCTAAATATTTAGTCATAATATTACAGTTATCCTAACTTCATGGATACGATACTATTTTTTATTTTAATTTTTTTAAAATTATTTTAATAATATAATAATATTAAAAAGTTTTTTTTTATTTTTTAATAAATTTAATGTTAATGAAAAAATTTTTAATTTATCTAAATTATTCCTTTTTTTGTGTAACGCCAAACAGATAAAATTACTGTAAATTTTCTCGGTGGATTAAATCGTGTATGCGTAAACATGGAATTTCATTTCTTTCGGTTACGGTATCTTCTCTCTTTAAGCGCATTTTTTTCATTTGCGTTTTTACTTACACATTAAACGAGTGAGCACTTGCTTTTTTTCATCCGCCTTATTTATTGTCCTCCTTTGATAATAATTTCTTTTTTTTGGTAAATGCAGTAACAAAAAAAAGAGTAATAGCGACGAGACGAAGAGATCGTAATCGTAAACAAGCGGTATCATGTTTGGATTAACTTGTTATGTGTTAAGTCACACACACATACACACATGTGTGCTATGTGTATTTTGTATATTGCCTATGTTTATATTTTGTGTATTTTAATATTTTACATTTACACAAATTTGAATACATGTGTATTTGACTACATAAATTATAAATCTAAAAGCAATCTATAAACAACACACATTTGTGTATTTGTACATGGCATACATAATATGTGTGTCGTGTATGCATAAAATACGAGACAAAAAGTAAATAATTAAAAAAGAAAGAAATAAATAAAAAGGGGGAAGATGAAGTGTTTAGGAAACGCATTACTTTTCACGCGTTTTTCAGCTCGGTTTTGCATTTTTGCGTTTTACGGTTTGCATTTTAATGCTCGAATAAATGAATGAATGAATAGAACGAGTGAGTGAATATGACTGACATATTGGGTGGAACTGTGCGTTTTATAAGTTTAAATGAGGTTGAGTGGGTTTCAGCGAATTAATGAAAAAACTAAGTTCTCATTCATATTTAAATTTAAATTGGGATATTACTAAAACTATTCAATTGAAATGCGTTACTATTGAATAGCGAAAAAGTATAGAAAAAAACTGTAACATTAACAACAAAAAAACAACATAATATTTACCGTCTATTTTATATGTTTGAAGTTAAATCGTACCATCATTATCATTATTATTATGTGCATGAAAAAAAGGAGAGATTACTGTTGTTTACGAAAATGCGATTACCGTCTATCCTATTACTGTCAACTCACTAAAAAACTCTTCACTTTTTTTCAGCATTTTTTCTTTGTATTTAACAAAATTACAAGTGTCATTCTCGCATTTTTTCCCCAAATTTAAAATTAAATAAATCGAATACCAAGTTGAATTACTTCAAAAATATATGCTAATCGCAATTAATTCTCAATCAAAATATTCACACATAATTACTCGGCTAATTTTTCATTTTTTTTTATAGAGAACTTTTAAAAACAAATTTGTATGTGATCATTTTACAAATATGAAGATATTTTTAATAAAAGAATGAGTTCTCAGTTTAAAAAATTGTCATTTCCGCAATGATATATGCAATTGTATATTCGTTATTGGTCTCATTATAATATGAATTATGCCAATATTAGAAAAAGATTATAAAGTTAGTCTGAGAATGATGAAAACCAAGCATGAATTACCTTCATCAACATCATTTCTTTATAACTGTAACTGTATTCTTCTTTTCTGTTTCTATCTTTTTTTGTTTTTGTCTCAATGCTATCCTATTCTTATACAGTTTCTCGAGTTTTACTTTGTTAGGTTTCTCGCAAATTTACAATTTTTCAACGACAAAAATTATGTGGATTTTGAAAGATAAAATTGAGTAGCTTAATTGGTTGCTCTTAAGTTTTGCCACTTTATGTTTTCTAATATCAAAACCAAACCGAAATTGTCCGGTTTGAGATAAAGTATTTTATTTCGTAAAAATGAAAATGAAAGAAATCACTTTTATACATATTTTCCCAAGCTAACCAAAAAGTAAAGTATTACTTTTATAAAAATTAAAATACTATTATTATTTTTAGAAAACTTTTAAAGATATTACAAGATTGATTATTATTATTTTTTAATATGTAATTCACATTACATCACATGTATCAAATTATTTAGACATTATAAACAGGGTTTTAAAATGATGATAAATTTTTCTAATATGTACTTAACATTAAACAAAATACTCAAGACATTATTTTATATTTGTTTTTGAATATTTTTAATTTTAATGAATTAGTGCCTTTCTTATTAGTGCCTTTATTTATCTGTTGGCTGTAATCTTAGACTTTTGACAAGATTAACGCTTGCGTGTAATATAGTTTACTAGGTAATGATAGTGACACTGTGACAATAAATTAATAGCTAGTGTGAGTTATAAAAAAAGAGTGGAGAGAAATGTAAAGAAAAAAATTAAATAAATATGTTTATTATATATCATACACATTTCATATACAATGTACGTACATAATGCATGTAAAAAGTAGAAAAAGGGAAAGTTTAGGTTACATTTTTTGATACAACTTATTTGTTTATAAACTAATGCTCGTCTCGGCTTGGCTCGGCTTGGTAAACGGGTTTATCGTAAAAATTTATCGATAGAAAGCAAAAAAGCGAAAGAAAAAATTTTTTTGCTTTTACCGGATTATTTTTGCGTATGAAAAGTTAAACAAAATTTTTAGAAATTTTTAGCAATTCAACTTGTCTTTTTTTATAAGTTTGAGTGAATGCTATGCAAAAAGTGAGAATGAGGCGTTTTCACCGTATCTTCACATATATGGATGAAAAAGAAAAAGCAAAAAAGTAAGTGAGAATTTAATGTTTTTATCGTAAGTAGATGTAATAAATAGAAAAGAGAATAAAAGTAAGTGAGAATGAAGCGTTTTTACCGTAACTAAATGTCATAAATGGAAAAGCAAATAAAAGTAAGTGAGAATGGAACGGTTTTAGCGTAATTTACATGACTTCTAACTTACAATTTGTTAAAATCTACGAGAAAAAAAAATAGCACATTTTTACTATAAATTTTCACGTATGTGACATTAATGTGGAATGTATGGACTTTTGTTTGTTCGGACTTTTCTCCAATTTACGATAAACAAAAAGCAAAAAAAGAAAAGAGGATGAGATAAAGCGTTAATCCCACTACATCGCTACCCGATACGATAAAAAAAATGAAAGGGATAAAATTTAGTGTTTTATGATAATAAACAAAATTAATTTTTAAGGCACTTTAAAAATTTTGAGCTTTTTAAATTTTTAGACGGTAACGAAGACGGTATTTTTTAAATACATTTTTATTAATCGCTAGCAATTTTCGTTCCTTTTTACAAAGCTGGATCGTAATTATCTTTTTGGCAAAAAGCTCTGTTCAACGCTAATGCGATTTTTGCGTGGACTACCGTAATTCGTTTTTTGGTTTAATTGCAAAGAAAAAGCCGTAATCAACAATGCTAAATGAGGATTTTGGCGGTGAGGCTACAGTCGCGGAAATTGACGCGCCATCCGCCAAGAAATTTCGCCTCGATTTTGCGCCATTCGACACTACGGTAACGAAATATTTGTTATGATAAATTAGGAGCAAATTTGAGAAATTAAGTAGATCAATGGTCTAATGGTTGTGCGATAAGTTTTACTTTTCTATGAAAGAAGTTTGGTCTCGCCGTGGCCCCCATCTAAATTTTTAAGAAAAATTGTTACTGTTAAAATTGGAAAAATAGCAATGAAAAGTGAGTCTCACATACAGTATAATTCTCAATTAAAAATAGTGTAATTTTTACTTTTTAGTATTTCTCGAATAATGATGAAGAGGAGAATAACAACGCGGACGAGTTTCGAGCGCCGGTCAGCGCAGAATGGAAGTCGAACGGAAACGGTAACAGAGCGACAAATTATTTTGACAACAAAACCACCGTAACAAAAACAACAACACCGCCGACTGCGGCAGAGAAGGAAACGGTAGACGAGCAAGTAAACTTGAACAACAATGCTAGTGGTACTGTATCGCGAATGCGATGGGACGCCAGCCCAGAGGGCGCGGCCGCGGAACCGATGGACCTTTTGGAGGTGCTCAATGGAAGCGGTGCGCAATTTCCTATCGTCGCCAGGAAGGAATATGAAGGTCGGGACGAAACAATGGCGAAACCCTTTGATTTGCTCCAGAATTTGAGTCGAATTTCGAAAAGTTTCACGACAAATAGGGCACAAATCAAAGCTGGCATCATGCACACATCCACATCATCGTGCTCAGCAACATCATCCACATCAGCGGAGAATGTCGCGCCGAGACATACGGAAGATGACGCGATTGATGCAGAGGATACAATAGCGAACGTCGAGTCCGCTCCCGTATCCTCCTCATCCACAGCAATGAGCTCGCAGTTTCAGACCAACGTGATGTTTGACCTGCAAATGGCAATGCTTTTACATCAAGTCAATCAGAGCAACGCTTTACTCAATAACAACAACAACAACAACAACAACAACAACAATAACAATAACAATAACAATAACAATAACAATAACAATAACAATAACAATAACAATAACAATAACAATAACAATAACAATAACAATAACAATAACAATAACAATAACAACAACAACAGTGGCAACGGTATAAATGGGGGAAAAGGGTCCGTTATCGGCCACAATTACAGTAACAACAAAACGAACGGCAAAAAGACGACCGCGAAAAACGATGACGTCATCGCATACCATAACCAATACAACGGCACAAACAACAAGGTGAGAAAAAAGGAAAAAATGCCACAAAAAAATTACAAAAATACCAAAAAAATACCAAAAAATACCAAAAATCACACTTTACAAAATTCGAAAATTATTCGAAATTCAAATAATAAACAAATGCAAATTATTGTAATTTCAAAAAAGCAAACAGCTTAAAAATTTATTTATAATATTTTAAAGAATTTTACAGTATTTTTAATCTATCTTTAATAAATTAAAATAGCGGATTTTATAGCGGATATAATTTTTAGTAAAAATTTAGTAAAATTAGTAAAAAAAATTTAATTTTAAAAAATGAAAAATTTAATTTTACAAAATTAAAAACGATTTAACTGTATTTACATAACTGAAAATTTTCTTTTTGATAAAAGTTAAATGGTCATTTAAGACATACGGTATGTCTGTTTAGACATATCGCAAAATATATTTTTAAAGAAACTATATAAATATTTATATATGTAGATGTTGGGTTCGCGTGGCGCGAAAGCGATCGCGGCGTCATTGTTCTCGCACGGCTTATGCGGCTTACCGTCGCCGGTGCCAGCCGCGGCCGCCGCGTCGTCGAGCGCGGGATCCTACCGGACGCGCGCGCCCAAAGGCGCCTCGCCGGCGGCGCCGAGCGCGCTGGCCAACGCGATTAGCGCGCCGTCCATTCCGATTCCGGGTGCGTTGGCGGTGGCCGCGTCGCCGGCCGCCATCCTTTTCAACCAGGACGACTGGAGCTGGCATCGTAATCCGGCGGCGTCCATTCGATCCGGTGGCACCAACAAACAGACGCCCGTCTGGAAGTATTTCGTCTACAATAAGGCCGAAAATCTCAGCAGGTTTTTTTTACACACACATATGTATATGCTCAAAAAGGGAAGCTCAAGCTCAAGTTTTTAGAAATTGTTACAACAAGAGAAATTTCACATCAGTGATGGGTAAGTGGCTCACCGACAAGCGTCTGGACTCTCTTCTTTTTGCACGCTATTTCTTAATAAAAAATTTTTCTTTTCGACCAGATTGCAATTTTTTTACAGTTTCTTTTCGGTTTGTGAAGTCTAAAACTCAATCATTTTTTAATAAAATTACTCCAAAATAAACATGAATATCGAGCTTTTCATTGTAATGAAAAGTTTTTTTTCAAAATTTAAAAATTTCTATTCTGAACCAAGTTATGGTTCAATGAGCCAAAAAAAGTATGCGTTTTCTTTCTTTTTCGTCTATTCATGTTTATTTTGGAGTAATTTTATTAAAAAATGATTGAGTTATAGACTTTACAAACCGAAAAGAAACTGTAAAAAAATTGCAATCTGATCGAAAAGAAAAATTTTTTATTGAGAAATAGCGTGCAAAAAAATGAGAGTCCAGACGCTCGTCGATGAGCCACTTACCCATCACTGTTTCACATACAAAATTTGGAAAGAATTTATTTTTATTTTGCTCAAATCCTTAACATGTGAGCCAAAGTCCTTAAGGGCTGAGCTTAACCTCGAAGGCTGAGACTAAACTTGTGCTTAAATAAAATATCTGAAATTTGGAATTGACTCTTTTAGATGTATTGTCGATGCGTGTACGTACACGCTCAAAGGTCCACATACCAGCACGTTGGCGTGTCATTTGAAAAAGCATCCCGCTCAATACGCGGAGTTTCAAAGTTTAAAGGTCTGCTCGTCATTATGCTTACAGGAGAGACCATTTGACAAATTGAGGCACTTTTCGATTATGGGACCACTTGACCAATTGAGGCACTTTTCGACCTTTTAACGCAAATTAATGGCTCTGAGCTCATAAATTTATTAACTCAAAATAAATTATATCAAAGATTCAGGCGGTTTATACGCGCGAGCGCAACGCGGAACAACTAAATAATGCGTCGAATGGTCGCGCGACGAGCTGCTCCAGCTTTTCGGGCGGCGGCGGCGCGGGCTGCTGTTTTGGCGGAATGAACGGTGGAACCGGTGGCGGCAGCGGCGGCGATACGAAGACGAACTCGTCGTCGCCGTCGCTGGCCATGTCCGCGTCACGGTGCTCGTCGACGTTCGCGGAGTCGCGTACCGCGTCGCCGGGCGGAGGCGTCGGCGCGTCGTCTACTCAATCGGGCGCTGCCGCAGGTGATTCGAACTCAGACGCGATCGCTTTCAACGAGATTACGCGACGCAATAACTCATCCGCGGAATTGCGAGCTAATAATTCTGTTGCGCCGAGACAATTCTTTCCGAATATGCCGAATATGATGGACGGGAACGCCTTCAATGCGTCCAACTTCAATTTGGCGTACGCGGCTGCAGCGGCGGCCGCCGCCGCCTTCAATTCCGCGAGATCTTCGCGAGGCGTCGAGCCAGACGACGGCGTCAACGCAGGCGTTCTCACAATTGGCAGCGGAATTTTCGCGCTTGGAGCCGGGAATTTGGCGGGGGCGAATTCCGCCGCACAGGCGCGTTTAGCAATGGCGGCGATGGCCGCGGCGGCGCTTAAGAAAAAAAGCCTCGACAACTGTGCTGATGAGTCTCACAGTGGCACTTCGGGCGAGCCGCTTGAAAGTGCCAGCGGCGGTACCAACGATACGGAGAGCTCGTTGAACGTTTACGATTCTCGCGGCAACGAGGCTGACTCCACTTGGCGAACGCCGTCTAAATCCGCGTCCACGATGAGGTAAATGGCCGGCCTAGACCTGTTGGTCACTTTGTCCCAATGGGCATATTTCCCCGATTTAAAATTCTTCGTTGAGGCTCCATTTTCAAAGCGGGTTCATTCAAATTAGACCAGAAAAAGCGTTCCAAATGTTCCGATTAAATCGAAATTTTTAGCGAAATTCTCGAGGCGTTAAATCGACGCGCAGCCGCCGCCGCCGCCAAAGAAAAAGTTGCCAACGCGCAGAGCTCATCCTGCGCCGCGCACGACATCCAAGCGATCCAGGAACAGAATGCAATAGGCCTGGAAATGAGCAATGAGATCCAGATGTCAAACGACGAGGATGAGCATGCGGATAATGGTGCGAATAATAAGCTCAACGGCTGTTGGCACGCCGACGACGCGCGACAACTCGCGCTTGAGTGCCGGCTGGCAATGGCGTTAATCGAGGCGGGCGTCACGCTCGACGCCGCCGCAAAACGCCCCGCGCTGCGGGCACTTCTCAAAACCGCGCAACCACAATTTCGCATTCCTGCCGAGGCGGATGCGTCGCGCATGTCCGAGGTGAATTTTAGTAGTGGCACATTTTCAGTGGGACAACTTGTACAACAGTGTACTATATTCCGGTAAATTGTGTGCTTTGTTGACAAGTTAAAAAACTCAATTTTTTAGCATTTAAACAGCGCATTTTATCGCGTACGCGCGGAAATTCGACGCCGCTTGAGCGGCGCTCCGCTCGCTGTCGCGCTACACGTTGAATCCCGCCCGGACGTCGAGCCGCGCGTTTTTGTAGTCGCGCAAAATTTGTCGCGAGACAATTACGACAGCGAAATTTTTTTATTGGATGTTTGTAATGGTCCCGTCGAATTACAGTGTGCATTCGATACGGTATGCTATAAAAACTACAGCAACTAACAGAATGGATTATTATCATATAAATTTGAAGTTCTTTAGGCGCTCACAACGGCGCAAATTCACGTGCGAGACGTACGTGTGATTTTTGCGCACGCCTACGCGCCCGAAAACTGGCGTGAAGACACGCGCCGGCGTATTGCGCCAATCGCGCTTGCGCACAATTTGACACTTATCCGGGAATCGGTCCTAGCCAATGAAATGGTTACGCGACTCGACTCGACGTTTTCTTCGGCGTTTCGCGCATTCGCTGCGCGAACAGACGCGCGCGCATTAGACGCGTTGCGTAAAGAATGCGGCGTTGATGCAAGAAGTATGCAGCCATTTTTGGGCGTTTCGCGCAATTTTTGCGCTGTACCATTGGCGTTGGGCGATTCTTTGAAATTGGACGAGGCAGAATGGTAAACAAGCAAAATCAATTTCAATTCTGGAATTTCAACTAATTATAACTCAGCTTCCTAGAGTTAAAAGAGCATAATTTGACCAGTTTGCCGTACTAATTTTTTGAGCTGAATCTAATGAGCACATTTTCGTTCGAAAATAAAATTTTGAATATTTTCCGATTTTAAAAAAATGCCCTTACTATATGGTTTTTTTCAAAATGGACTTTGTGAGCTACAGCCCTTGAAGAGCTGATTCCAAATACATATAGGTCTCTTAATCAATTTTTTGATTTTCGAAATGTTTTGGTCCTTTGAAAATTTTTGACTATTAAAATTAGACCAAATTTGGAATTTTCAAGTGGTTGTAACTTTTCGCCCATGCTTCAAAACAACTAATTTGACCAGTTTCCCGTACTAACTTTTCTTTCTCTATCGATTAATCCCATATGTAAAAAATGTTTAGGAATACAATTTGTGAAACTGTTAAATTGTTGGAATCCTTCAAGCTCATCGAGTCATCTCTCACATTTGACGTTGTGTTTGTTGTGCTTGCGGAAGTTCACGCGTATTCCAAAGAGGTGAGTTGGTTTTAAATTTCACACATTCAATTTGTGACGGTATTGATTTGAGGGCGGGGAGATATCAGTGCTATTCTACTGATAAATTCCATTAATTTTTCTACAGATTGCCGACGCGAATTTGAAACGGATTTTGGCGGATTCCATCCGAGAAATTTGCCTCCAACTTTTTGGGTCGAATTTTCTCGGGCAACTCGCGCGCTTTTTTGCGCTGCCGTTCTTGCAAGATTTTCCGCTCTTCGACGAGGATTCCACGGAGGACCCAGACTCTCAGAATTCTCCCAGCGACGTGCTTGAATGGCTCTGCAAAGAAGTTAAAAAGAGAATTTTTCTTGGGAATGCTTGCTAAAATTTAATCCAGTAAATATAAATCCGAAAATTTTCAGCTTGCGCAACGTTTGCGCGCGAAATTCGGTGAATTGAAAGCGCTGCGAAACGACGCGTCCGCTTTGGAGCCGCCGGGAGGCGGCGCTTCGTCCGCGCTATGCTTCAACCTCATTCAGGCGGCCAATCAACGCATCGAAGAGCTCGAGGTTCGCATTTGAACTTATAAGAATAAGCTAGATTGCTTGCACTTGAACTTACGAATCTCGTAGGCAACTCAAGGCTTAAAAATTTGGCTCAAAACACCCCGCCTTATACATACGAAATTAGGCTAATATGGCGTAAACGTTGTCAATTGATAATATTTTTAGTTAGGCAATTGTGCCTGGGAAGAGTTGTCCGCGGAGGTGGTAAACGAGTACGCGCGCTTGTGCCGCGACACGGCGCGCTCGTGCGCCGTTGACGCACCGCCGCCGTCGTCGCCTTCGGCGCATTGGCTGCAACGAATGCGCTACTATGATACGTTAGTGACGGAAGCCGCACCATCTGCCAACCTGGTGGAGTGTCGCGCCGCGGCGCGACGCCACTTCTGCGAAATAGCTACGCAGCTTTTCGCGCTTTCGCTTGTCGCGCCCGACATTTGCGCGTCGTTGCGCACGTCGCGTGCCACGCCGCGCGACACGATTTTACTCGCAAATTACCGTTACATTCGTGACATTGCGTAAATGAAAATTCTATTGTAATCCTCCCGGTTTCCTCCGCCAAATTTATTTTATTGTATACTGTATCAAATGGCATACTGTATTTCAGTAATTTTCTTTCAATGTCAAAAAATATTATTTTAAAAAAGCGTTTAAATCAATCCCAAAAATACTGTAAGCAACAAAAAATTTTCTTCCAGAAATCTCATCATTTAATTTTGTTATTGTATTTTTTTCGATTTTTCTCTCAATTCTTTTCATTACCGTATTTTTTCTCGCAAAAGTTACTGTATTTTTTTAAAATTCCTTCTTCATTTTTCGTCACTTTTTCCATTAAATTAATTTTAATTTATTTTTTTTTCTAATTATTTAAATTTAATTTGCAATTTAATATTTGAGCTTTATCGAATCGATCCATTTGTTCGTCACAAAAAAAACATAATTTTATCAGTAATTACCGTAATCTCGCGGCGGATAAGCCTCGGATTGACTTGAGACATATTTAAATTTGCGCTAATGAATCCCTTACATACTGTATCCAAGCGGCCTATCGCGCGCAAAATTATGGTAATTATTTTCCTTAGATACCGTATAATAAAAGGTACTGTTTAGCGAGTGATTTTTATTCGGCAAAATATTGCAAAAAAGGTTCGCCGGAAATTTGCGCACTTTTGACTTTGAGCCATTACAATAAAATTATTTTTCGTCACAATAAAATTATTTTGAAAATTTGTGAAATTGACTTTACTTTTTCAAGCATAAATTTTTTTTTAATTTAGCTAGAAATTCGATTCAAAAAACATTTGATAAAGAAAATAATTCTGAATAGAACAACCAAAATTGATTCTCGGAAAAGCAATTTTGATGTGACGAAAAACTTGCTCAAGGTCAAAAGTGCGGCAAATTTCCGGCGACCGTATAAAAAAATAGTCAAAATCCGTCGTGTATTACGGTAATCACTAACCACTACCGTAGCTGTGATATATACCATATACCGAATCCGATTCATATTTGATGGTGTGTTAAATTTTCATTCCATGTTCACGTGATTCACCTTTTTCACGTAGATTTCGTCGTAGATTAAACTTCTTTCAAATTTTCTATTTATTTAATAACTTTCGATTCTAATTTAAATTTGAATTTAATTACGTTTTAAATTATAATTTTTTGCTTCTAAAAATAAAAAATTTCTATCCAAAAAAAATTAAAAATGCAAAAAAATGGTAAAAAATAATTTCGAATCGAAGCGAATTCGAACCAACGACCCAAAAAAGTGAAAAATGCCCTAAAAGAAGACCCAGAAGGCCTCCAAAGTGTCCAGATGTCAAAAAAGAAGCAAAATAGTCAAAATAAAGAGCCAGAATGCACTTAAAATGCCTTAAAAATGCCTAGAAGGCCGTAGAAAATGTTCAGAAGGTTCTTAAAATTACAAATCAATTTTTATTAAAAAGTTTTCAACAATTTAAATAACTAAAAAGTGATATTAACTAAAAAGTGATATTTTAAAATAATGCTGAAATTCGTTCCGAAATGTTTTCGAAACAATAGCGATAAGTGAATAATTTTTAAAAAAACAAATTTAGAAAATTCTCACATTCATTTTCAGACCAATCGTTTCGAAATCACGACACGCTTTTAAGATGGAATTTTTAGTTTCGCAAGTTATAGAAAATTGTTTATAGTTTCTGTTTGAGAGAGGGAGAGAGAGAAAGAGAAAGAAAGAGGAGAAAGAGAAAGCTGGAATGAAAGTGCGAGAGAAAGACAAAGAGACAGAGAGAAAGAGAGAGAAAGTTGGAGAGAAAAGGAGAAGAGAGAGTGGAAGAAATAAGGGGCGAGAGGGAGCGCTGGCAAGAGATAAAAAAAGAGAGAAAAATGACAAAACATTTCAAAACGCATAGTTTCCGAAAAGAATTATTTTTTTCTATACATATTTCTCTATTTTCAGCGATAGCCACCATTTTTCTTTTTCACTCTCTTTCTCTCTTATTCTCTTTCTTTCTCTTTCTCTCTCATCCCCTTTCTATTTTCCAGTTTCTTCCCTCAAACACCTCTCTCCGCATCTCTGCCCCGCACAGCCCGCACAGTGCACTTTTTTTTGCTGCATTTTCTAGACGTGCTTTTGGCGTTTTTTGGTCGCGTTGCACTTTCATACCAATCGTTTTTTTTCGCATTTTTTTTTGAGTTTCAAAATTCTTCCTTTTTCTTTTTATCTAAACAAAAAAAAAGAAAAAAAATTTATTTATTTATTGGACTTACGAAAACAACTCTTTTACAATCTATTTTTTTCTTTTTTTGACTTTGCTCGGATGACTTTTTATCATTAGTCATTTAGTCAATTATTTTATAATAACAATCAATCATTTTCACATATATAAATTTAAGCTTTTTTCACTTTTTTTCCCACTTTTATGTTTATTTTTTTAAAATTTTTATGTTATATTTCTTTAATATTTTCTGGGATGAGATTTATACGGCATGGTTTTATATCATATCCGTACCAAATATAAAAAATCAATTGAAAAACGTTTTTATTATTATTTTTTTATTATCACAACAAATCAAAATAAATATATTGAGAAAAATTCTCTTTTTTATGTTTATCATTTCATTTTTATTCTCAATTTTCGTGTCAACGTGTGTAGACGTAAAAAATAGGAAAAATGCGTGAAAATATACATTGCATTCGTACCTGAAATGTACCATATCGGAAATAAGCTTATAATAGATATCAATCCATCGCTCAATTTATAAATTTAATCAAGCAATTGATTAACATTTGACAAAATCTATATTTATTTAAATTATGAGCAATTATTAAATGTCTATGTATATTAAAATGTACTTTATACGCATTATTAATTTACATAAATTAAAATTTGAAAATTTTAAATTATTATTATTATTTAATTTTTATAAAATCCTTTTAAAGCTAAAGCTGAGATTTAATTTTCTTAATATTAAGTAGAATTTGCTCCTTAACAAATATGAAATATAGAAGAGATAATGAGAAAAAAAGAAAAAAAATATCGAAACAGAGATAGAACAGAAAAGAAGTAAGCATGTACGTTTCAAGCCAGAACATAACATAACATAACATAACAAAGATCTGCGTGTATTTGTGCGTTTAAAAAAATGGAAGACAAAAAAAAATACGAAGAAATAAAACAGTATACTTTCGGTTTTACGACGTTTAGTACGTTTTAAGTGCACAGTAACGCATGTGTACGCACCATATATACGTACATATACACGATATATTTTAGCACATACAAATATATGTACATATTAATTATTATTATATACTTAATTCATATATGTGTGAATTGTGTGAATTGAAATTTATGTATTTTACGATTTTAAGTATGTAATTGGCAATAGACATAAATGTATAAACAGAATATAGATAAATACAGTAAATATAATAATTTGTGGTGTTAGATTGTACCGGAAAGATTAATTGAAACTTATCTTATTCACATGTTTTGCAAATTATAATTATGTACGTGCAGTTATTTAATAATACATTTCGAAATTGGATACAAACTTTTATTTAAATTTATTTTACTTACCTAATTAAGAAATCGATTGTTAGCCAAAAAAAGCAATTTTTATTATTATAATTGTAGGGCATGTATTTACGTGTGTATTTATTTGTGCAACTTTAAAAATTCTAAATATATTATATAAAAATAATCGTATTGTAAAGATAGCCTTCAACTATGTGTATAATTTATTACTCTTATCCCTATCTATTATATTAAAACAATTTTTTCCAATTGTAAAATTGCTTGTGATCACTATAATATAAACCACATACCTAATGTTGAGAATTTTGGATTTATTTTATTGTATTAGGCTGGAAAGAAATTTTCTTTACACTTAAGACAAAAAAATTTTTTCTTACTGAAACATTTTCAAGTCTGGTAAGGACCTTCCAGAACTTTTCATGCGCTTTTCACTTGGGGGTATGTAAGGATTCGCCGGACGTTGCGCCATCCGACTACCATTTATTCTTCGCTCTAAAGCACCACATGCACGATAAAATCTTCGCCAATGTCGACCAGCTGAAAAATTCGACCTACAGAAAGCGGAATTCTGTAAGAAAGGGATTAATGATTTGCCCAAACGTTGGGCAAAGGTCTTGAGTAATAATTGTGATTATATTATAGATTGATATTGATTATCAATAAAGTTATGAAAAAAAATAAAAATGAGGTGTGTAAAGAAAATTTCTTTCTAGCCCAATAATATCCTCGTAATTTCTTTACGAGCCTTAACAACTACGGCAAAATACAAATGACTACGGTGGAACGGCTGGCACCAGGTTTTTCACTTTTTTTTAATTTTAAATTTTACTGAAAATGCATATAGTTTACAGGATAAATATGGAAGAAATGTTATTACAATTTAGCATTTAACTTTATTTAAATTTGCTATAATTTTTTACTTTGTATTATGCTTTTTACAGTAAGGATTGAGAATAATATTAAATTTTTAAAATTCGTCCTCATTGCAAAATTAAACCTATTGCACAACCACTAGGCCATTGTTTGCCTCCCTTTCTTAACGTATTATTAAAAGAAATACGGTGGATTTTAGGGACACTCTGTGCGGTTTGTGACGATCTCGCCACCGGAAATCACTATTCAGTACCGTCTTGCAATGGGTAGCATTTTACAGTACAGTATTTTATCCATAAAAAATTAAGCGATGATAAATCTTTTACTTCACAGGATTCAGCTCCTTGTTAATGTGTATAATACTGTAATTTAGTGTATGAATATTTATTGTATTTTTGAATTTTGTTTTGGCATTATTTATATATACATATTTTTAATTTACTGAAAGAATTTTCTGTAAAATTCAATAGTAATTGCATCCCAACACTACCGTAATTTATGCAAAATTTAAACGATAATAAAAGAAAAATTATCTTTTTCTTTCCATGTAAATACGGTAAGCCATTCCATTTTATATTATATTATGCTAATTTACTTAATAATATACGAAGAGCTTCGTCAGGTGGGTTCTTCAAATCCAGAGACAAAATGGGACGAATCGCACATTATACATATAGACAATATTCTACAGTAATCAAACAAAATAATAATTATTAATTGTGGAACAATATTTTTTTCTTTCAAATTCAACTGTAGAAATAAAATTTTTGCAATTATTAATTTTTTCCGCTTTTAGTTGTAAAACTTTCTTCAGAAGAGCGATCGTGGTGAGCTTTTGATTTCAAGGGAGAACTTGGTCAGCCGATTTTTCAAATCTGAGCCCGGCTACTGGGCACATCACTAGAAAAGAGAGCAAATGGCCAATGAGTAATTTCGGAGTATAAGAGTAATATAGATTTGGGCAGGGTGGATAAGGGAGTAAGAAAGCTTTGAATAGAGAAAGTTTAAGCCTTTTTTTCGCTTCCCAATTCTCTCCACTTTTCTTCAAAAATTCTCGCTCATTTTTTCATTTAGAATAAACGGAACTTTGTTTGCGAGGCTCAAGGAAACTGCCCCGTCAACAAGGGTGAGATCCATTTCATAATTGAGTTCTCAATATCATATAAAAACAAGTCAATATTGGTCTAGTTAAGACTATTAAGTTAAGAATTTTGAACTACAATTTAGAATTTTTTATTTTCAACAGAAGGGTGTTTCTTTATTTTTTTTTATTTTTGATTTTTTTAGTTTATTCAATTAAAAATTTATTACAGTACATTTTCAGGCGTTCGCTGTGCCTGTCGTGCCTGTCGTTTGACGAAATGTCTAAGTGTTGGAATGGATCCCAACTGTAAGGTTTTTGGATTTTATATAATTTTGAATTATGTGCGCAAAAATTCAATTGGCTTCCAGCGTCAATTTAATAGGATGAAACTGTCATATTTTGCAGCTATTCAAGGGGCCCGAGATCGTATCGGTTACACGAAGCGTACACGACGCCAACATTGCGCCTCGACTGCAGCAGCGGTCGGCGTCGATTCGGATCCGGGCACGTCGTCCGAACCATCACACGCCGCTGCCGTCGCCGCCACCGCCACACCGAGCCTGCTTGACGACCAGGACTCCATCCTAGACATTCTATGGGAGGACGAGGACGGAAACTCGAATTTTGGGCGAACACAAGCCACCGATTCCACCTCCAATGAGACCACCAAATTTAACGTAAATTGAATAGTATAATACTCCCCTAAAAGCTCTAAAAGTCGTATAAGCCGAATTTCGAACAATTTTCGAATTAACAGAATGCATTTTTTTAGTCATTACTATTGGAGCGGCTGACGCGCTTAGAAAACACGATTACGGTATTGCTGCTGCGCGACACGCCAATCGTCACCTACAGTAGTCTCGAAGAGGCCCTAAATGCGCCCAGCTGCTTTTCCATTCCATCAGATTTTAAGGTAGAAACGATTTAAAAAAGCACATTTTTAAATTTTTTTCTAACCCCAAAAATTTTTTTGATCGAATCTAGATATGTGATATCTCATTCGAAAGTTCTTATCATGATCAAAAATTGTTAAGAATTGTATAGGAACTATGGTCCAATTTTACTTCCTTTAGAAGTTACAGTCGATTTAAAAAAATTTGAACTATAGGGGAAAGGGGACCAAGCACTTTTTTTCTAAAAAAATTTTCGAGGGAGAGTGGAAAAATGAATAAACAATAATCCAAATAATTTAATAGATGATAGATGAGCAGGCCTCAATGACGTCTAGTGCCGCCAGAATGGACGATGTGAGCTCGGACACCCAGGGCCACAACGAGAAGTTCGTTCGGGCGCGAGTGATCGCGCTTTACATCGAATGGGCCAAAACCTTTTATGCCTTTCAAAAACTGCCTCAATCCGATAAGGCAAGGCTCTGTTTTTAATATTAAAGATGTGTCGGGTTGGCAATTTTCATTTTCCTTTTGGGTGCGCCTGCCTGGAACATTTCATAAAATTTGATTTTTTACCAGCCAACCTAAAAAATTTCGGGCCGGCTTGGATCGGGTCAGCCCAGCAGGGTCAGATCGGATTTATGCCGGCCAAAACCAACCGGCCGGCTTAAAATGATTAGACCGGAATACCAGTTTGTTGGATCAACTAACAAATTTACGAATTTTTTCAGGTGGCTCTAATCCGGAATCACGCCAGCTCTTATATGATCATTAGCGAGGTACAAAATAAATAGTTTTAAATGTATTACGGTAATATATTTTTAGGCGTTTCGAAATGCCTCCAATGAGGAGACAACAAAATCCGCGGCAAAATTCGAGTTAGTTTTTTTATGGCGCTAAAGTAATCGTTTAAAAATCAAACCAATTCGATGTGCACTGTAAATATTTTGAAAATCATTTTTCAGAAATGAATTGGAGAAAAAACAGCGAAAAATGTCGATGGAACCCCCTTCGACAATCACCAACACATCACCCCCGCCCACGGTCACAAAAACAGTCGCGATGACGCAGATGTCCGCGTCTATGGACCCGGCGTGTGGATTGCTGGCAACGAAATTCACAGTCCCGTCAATGCTAACCGACTCTGCGATGTCGTTGATGTCATCCGAATCAACAGGTCCGTTGATGTCAACGGATCCTATGGTCTCCTTAATGGATCCCATGTCTATTGTACTACCGGAATTGGATATGAACACAATAAACACAACGGTCAGATCAACCAATTCAATTGACCCACCTAGTTCGGTTAGCTCGGTCAGCTTGGCTTATCATCCGCAGCTTCGAAGCGGAGGGGCGGCGGCATCCAACGACACGACGACGACGCAAATACGGGAAATCCGTGACGGCGGAATTGTCGCGCGAATGGGCGGCAACGATACCGCGCCATTCTCGCCTTTTGACACGTCAGGAAGGTACGATGTGGGTTGAAAAATGAGGATGAGCATGAGAGGAAATGTGAGGAAGATTTTCCCGGCTTTCATTTCTCATTTCTATTTCTTGACCTGTTTTTTCAGCCTGACGTTAAGCGGACTGGATACGGTACGGGCGATTGTTGAGGATTTCGTCGCTAAACCATTCATTGATCTCAACGTTTCGCTAACCGAAGTCGCCGTATTACAAGCCCTAATGTTCTTTGATCCAGGTTTGTTGGCTGGAAATTTGGAATTTTATGAGCTTGAGCCCACCTCCAAAAAAATAGAAAATCAAGTACAATTAGAAATGTTCTGGGCCTACCAATCTCAGGCCGGCTCGAAAATTTTTTATGTTTGGATCCGAATTGAAAATTCCTCTCGACTCGGCACATCTCCAATTCTGATCCAATCTATTTCTGGCGAATTTCAGACGCAGAAGGCCTAGACGCGGCCAGCCAGCGGAATGTGGCCGCCGAGCAGAAGAAATTCATCGCCGCGCTGCACGATTACATTAGCGCGCATTACGCGACGCCCGAAGAGATCAGTGAGCGCTTCACTGCGTTCATAATGCGCATTTCCGTCATTAAGGTATAATAGATAAGCCCACGAGACAAATCTCATTACAATACGAAATTATATTACTTTTAGAAAGCGGCAATCAAAAATCGCGACTCGCTGGAAATGTTGGACATTTGCTCGGTGTCGTTGACGAACCTGGTAAAAGAGACGGTAACCGCGCCATCGCCGGCTCCGACGCTTAGCGACCGGAGGAAGCGCCTCGCGGCGGCAGTCGTTTTCCGCGGGCGGAGGCGGCGGCTCGCGTCGCCAGTCCCTTTCCATGACTCGAGCCTGAGACGGCTCTCATTTCCCGGTGATAAGATTATTTATCACATGCCGGGGACCTAACTACATGTAGGATTTCCGGCTACGAGAGGAGTGATGGGTTTATGTATCCGCTAGTAATTCCACAGTGATTCAACAGTTGTTTTGATAATTTGAACAAGATAATTTGAAAATTCCTATCTTTTTCCTTTTCTTTTCTTATCTTCTCTCCTTTTCTCCCTCTCACTTGATTGAGTTGATAGACCTTAGGATAGACAAGAAAATATTGAGAAAAGAACTCATTTGTTACATTTACATGACTCAAATCAGCTCAACGCTTTGGGTCCCTTGCAGATCTTTTTTTTTCTTCATGAGTTCTCAAATCATACTCATTTCATTGGATAGACTTTAGAAGAGCCTTTGAAGTTATTTTTTATATTTACATGATTTATTTCCATAGTATTTATCATTTTTCTTCCATTCGCTTACTCTCTAACCTATTCATCTTTCATCTCTTCATCTTCATCCATTCATTTCTTTATTTCTCATTAGTCCTTCTTCATTTATTGTTATATTTTTTTACAAATTCAGGAATAATAAAAAAATTTTATAAACGGATGAAAAATGCAAAGATAAACCAAAAAGTGCACAAAAAAAGGGTCTCGAAACCCTTATTCCACTGACAAGTACAAAATGCAAACATCGCCATGTAAAACGAAAAATTGTGCCTCAAAATCAAAATATCCTTATATTTTCTATTTGTTCCTTTTTAAATTTTAATTTTTAAGTTAAATTTATTTATTTAAGAAGAAATTTTGTTTCTTTTTTCAAATAAAATTCTACAAAACTGACAAAATTTATAATAAATATTTGATTGTTGGAAAGTTTTTTTTCTTGATTAGATTATAATTTTATTCGGCAAATTTTTCTTTTACTTTTTTGATATTTTTGTTCTAAACATTGGGGCGAAATTTTCAAGAGCAAATCGAACGATCCGCCCGACAGTCGGACCGCTCAACAGCCATGAAGAGACGCCCGTTTTGGCAAACACACAGCTGATATTGTGCCCGGCCGTGGCCCGGACTTCTCTCCAGTCCCGACATGTACACGGCGCCCGACTCGATTCGAATGTCACCCTGAAAAGGCTCATGGTAATGTTTAAGCAAACTTCTTTTATCGTTTCTATAAAATCCTATTATCAAATCCTAGTGACCTTGGAATAATCCATACATTTTCGAGAGCCGATAGCTTATAAAGGACAGACCTGTTTGGATTTCATATGTATATCGAGCAATGAATCGAGTTGAATTTCGCCGGCGCCACTTAGAAGTTCAATGTCCTGACCGGCTTCGAGATGAAGGCTGCGTGTTGGGGACTCCAAACTGAAAGGCTTAATTATTTATGACTGATTTGATATTAGGATGAGCCCAAACCTCAAAGGTCGGTCGGCCTCCGGTCGAATAACGGAAGTTTGAATCGCACCTTCGAAAATACTTCCACCATCATCTTAATATTTGAAATGTTCAATAAATCCAAAACCTTTTCTAGTCCAACTCCAATTATGCAGACCTAATATTCTCAAATTCTCCAACTTTAAGCCGATTTCATGGCCATCGGCAAAGAAAAGCAGGCGACGATTTGTGTCGAGCACTTCGAAGCGCTCGCACACCGCGCTGGCGCGTCCGTCCGGACTCAGGTCCAGGCTAGCAGTCGA
The DNA here is from genome assembly GCA_024678965.1 of Bradynema listronoti. Classification (NCBI taxonomy): domain Eukaryota; kingdom Metazoa; phylum Nematoda; class Chromadorea; order Rhabditida; family Allantonematidae; genus Bradynema; species Bradynema listronoti. The sequence continues at coordinate 10,921,959 of JANLNO010000001.1, read as the reverse complement.
ATATCCGCTGAAATTATGCGCGCTTATTGTAACGCCATGCGCCGATGAGATCGAAAGCGACTCGTTCTGAAAAAAATTTCGATTACTTTATTAAGAATTCGGCACTTTGGGATCCCAAAGTGCCATAAAATTTGGAGATTAAATTGATGTTTTTTTATACAATTTGATGTTTTTTATACAATTTTTTTATACAATTACATTGTTTGTCGATAAATGCGAGAATCGGACGGGCTTATCGAACTCGGACCGACCCGACACTTTGACGCCATCGGAATCAACTTTAAACGCGCCGATGCCTTCCTTAAAATTTGAAATGTTGACTGATTTCTCTTGAATAACTTACGAGAATTTTGTGAAAAATTACCCCCGAAAAATCGAGTACGATCATTATCCAGACGGTGATCATCAAATTCACGATAATTACCAGCGTTAGCACGAGAATGAAAACGTAGAGACATCGCTTACGCCAGCCGTAAATTCCAACTCTTAAAAGGCGCGAACATTTTATGTGCCAACTAGATCAATTAGAAGTTAAAAGTCCTTCTTCTCCACTAGGATTTCTAGGCCTAATAAAATCTTGACACTAAGATGGACCGTATTACATCAAACTTTACATACTTATAAATGTCCGAGTCCGGCACGGGCCTTATACTAGAATGCATTACGGTGGTGTGTTGTGGTATGTTGACCGGCGCTGACATCAAATGCGGCGAACTATTGCGGTAGTAATCGCCAGAGGCGCCGCGTGTCCAAACCGCATCGTCGTAGTATGGGCCACCAGCGGGTGCAGCCATAACTTTTTGGGGTTGATTTTTTAAATTCGATCAATTGATTAATAAACTACCATAGCATTGAATGGGCCATTGAACGAAATGTAGTGTCAGTGTAGTTATAAATTCAATTCCTGTAATATTTACATATGTAAATTCTATGATGTTTTTGGAAAAATACCAACAGATTTAAACAAAGTTAATAGCGAAAATAGGCAAATAGAAAGTTGAAAAAGTGGTTAAACGAGCAAAGAGCTTAAGTTAAACGATTGGTTGATATGTTCACAAATGCTTTGAGATAAGTAAGAAAGAATTTAGCAACAGCTGTTCATTCGGTTATTCGGTTATGATTTATTAGTTATGTTATTTTACCTTTTTGACAAAAACAAATATAAAATTTACAAAGAAATAAAATTATTTTTCTACATAAAAATTTTTAAGCGTTTATAATACAAAATTAGCTAACCAAATTACAATTAGCTACACGCAAAGCTCTTATTTAAGTAACGAAAGTTCAAACATATTGTAGCAAAAAATACTTTGTTTACTTTTAAAAAAAATATTTCTATTGAAGCGAATTTCTTATAATTTAATTTAAAATTTGTTTAAATTTAAATTATTTTTTATTTTGGAAAATTGGAAAGTAATTTTTGCTCAATTTGAGGGCGAGTATTTGGGACAGTCAAAATGAACCCTCATTATAGCGCAGCAGCAAACGAATTTCCGGTTAATGTAAAATCGGATTTGGGCATCTCCAAAGTTCAGGTAATTCGATTATGCGGGTAAAATGGAAAAATTTCAATTTGAAAATTTCCAATTTTTTTTTCAATTTCAGTTTTCCTTGGATTCCTCGAAAAAATTGTTAGCTGTCTCGACGTGGGACAAATTTACGAAGGTTTTTGACGTGACTAATCCGAATAATCCCATCGAACTTCGCTGTTATTATCACTCAAAGTCGGTGCTTTGCTGTACATTTGTGGTATGTTTAACATTCTTTCCATTTCTATTTAGTTTGTTATTTTTTGAGTTTTAGGATGCCTCCAAGATTGTGACTGGTGGATTGGACGAAGTTGTGAAAATATGCGATTTGGAATCGGCTCGAGGTATTCGATTGCACTTAAATTTATTGGAATTTTATCCTTTTTTACTGAGACCATGCCAATTTTTGGATATTTACAGAGACCGTAATGGGTCAGCACTCAGACGGTGTGCGTTGTTTGGAATTTTGCACAACGATGCGATTGGCCGTTTCCGGTGGATGGGATAACGTCGTGAAGGTAATCTAATTTCTGAAAAAGCAAATATTCTATTATAACATCATATGCTATTTACTTTTAGCTTTGGGACATTCGTGCACTGATGGCGATTAGCACGATGGAATGCACGGATAGGGTGTACGCGCTCGATGTGGTCGACAATCGGGCCGTTGTCGGCACTAAGGATCGCCGCGTTGCGGTATGGGACGTACGAAACACGAAATTGCCACTTCAGTCCCGAGAAAGTCCGCTAAAGGTTCAACTCACATTTTTACTTTTTAAACTATTAAATTAGACTTTATAGATAGTAATAATTTCAGTATCAAACCCGCGCCATTCGCTGCTTTCCATCCGGCGAGGCGTTTGTGCTCTCGTCGATTGAGGGCCGCGTAGCCGTCGAGTATTTCGATCAGGAACCGGATGTTCAACGCGGCAAGTACGCCTTTAAATGTCATCGGCTCAAGGACGAGACGGGCGAGCTCATCTTTCCCGTCAACGCCATCGCATTCCATCCCATTCACAGGACATTTGCCACCGGCGGTTTGGATTGATTTTTGCAATTTTGTTTTCGTTAGTTTATGATTTTTAGAGATAAATATGGGCCAAGAACTTATTGTTAAAGCACTTATTTTTCTAATTATTTGTTCTTTTTAGGCTCAGACTCGATGGTAAACATGTGGGATCCGTTCAATCGAAAGCGACTTTGTCAATTTAGGAAGTAAACAAAATTTTTAAAAAGCATTGACATCAGAATTATCTGACTATAGCTTTAAGATTCATATTCTTCTATTCTTGCCTAGGCTCTAAGATTCACAAGAATTGCGCTATTATTAATTCAATATTTCATTTTATAGGTTTCCCACGTCGGTGTCGAGTTTGTCGTTTAGCGCCGACGGGACTATGCTGGCGATTGCGGCCTCGTATCTCTATGAACAGGACGTCGATCCGAGGCCGATTCCGCAGCCGTCATTAACCATCCGCAAGATGACCGAGCTCGAAGTCCGGCCCAAGTAAACACTCATTTTTACAACATCACTTTCAGGAAATAATCTTACATGAGAGGGATGAGTGGGGAGCGGAGATAGGCTCTGCCCGAATCGAACTTTTATTCCATATGTTTTATAATATTAATTCTATTTCTTATTTATTATCATTTACGGATTCTCGAATCAATCTATGTTTTTTCAGAGTTACAATCTCATAACGACACAATTCGTGGCAGTGCCTTCGGTTCGATTAGATGATATTTGTAACAAATTTTGTTTTCCTCCTTTTTTTCTAATTTATTAAAATTTTTCCCGGTTTTTTATAAGCCATTTTTTCTTTGTTTTTGTTTTTGAAAAGAATTTGTTTAATATTATTTTAAATGCAAATAATTCGTGGAAAAAAGCAGCAAAAATTGACAATATATTGAAATTAAATTGAAATTAAAAGTTCTGTATTTTTCACAATTTTAACAAGAAAATTTTCGGAAAAAATTGTGTTAAATCTGCAGTTACAGATTTTGTAACTGTTAAATTCTTAGGGTATTTTTAAAAATATTTTTGATGTTTTTAGAAAAAAAAAATTTTTCTTTTGGATGATATTTTTGGGGTATATTTTTTTTATTTTCGGGGTTTTTTTTATTTTTGGGGATAAGATATTTCTAAGAATTTACAAAGTCAATCACTAATTTACAAAGATGTTGAGAATTTACGAAGGTATTAAGAATTTATAAAGGCGTTAGTGATTCTCATTCTCACACTCATTTTCACTCTCACGATCACTTTTACAAATGAAGATGGAACTAGAGTCGAGTCAATATCGATAGAAGGAAATCGGCCGAAAGACGTTGAGCCGATAACCTGCAGAAACTCTCCTAAATCTTACTTTAAACTATAATAAATAAATTTATTACGATAAAATCGCGACTAAACAATAAACGAATAATTATGGCGATTATTCAATGGATCATAACAAAGATAAAATTAAATGAAAATGAAATAACATGTAAATAGAATTAAATTTATAATTTATAATTGAAATTGCTAATGAAACGTTAGAGAATTATAGGCAAATATTGTCAAGTTTCTTTTTGAAAGATTTTTCGTCCGGGCAGTTAGTGAAATCAGGATGTAACTTGATGTATTGCCGATATGCTCTCACAAAAAACGAATTTTTACGGATGGTATTTTTAGAAGCTGGAACAAATAAATCATTTCGACCTCGTTTAATCTTTATTTTTGTCAAGTCTATTATCTTTTGATCTGGTTTAGAGATTAAGCCAAGCCGAATTTTGTGTACAATTATTAGGTCAAATTTGATTAGACGTGTTTTGATCTTTTCCAAGTTCAGCAATTTAAGCCGTTCTTCATAAGAAGGAATTGTTATATAATCTAAATAACAGGTCCCGATTTGTAAACCTGAGGCTGCAAACCCAAAAAATTGGAGATGGGTTTCACCGTCGATTTTTTGACTGTCTGCGTTCTCTTCATTTCACATTTCATCAACCAATTTAATATGTAGAAGAAGTTTGTGATACTAAAATTGTGTCTGGTTTGTAGTACAGATTCTTTGTTTGAATTTTCAAATGCGTTTCAATTGTTTTTGGCGTTGGGAACTTTTTTAATTTTCAATTTTTTAAAATTTTTTTTCTCAAATTTGATATGTGAAACGAGTTTGTGTCAATGGGATCATGGCTGGTATAATACAGAGATGTTGTATGTGGACGTTTCCGCCGGCGAAACGCATCAGTCGAGTAAAATCCTATGGCGAGCGCCGTGCGATCGGGTTAGTTATATTATATTTTGTTAGGAAACGATGAAATTATTGGATTCTTAGGCAAATTATTTCAATTTGATCAAAGTTTAAACTAGCGTATTCCAACTAACTAAAATCCAAATTTGGCTGGATTAATAAGTAAAGGACCGGTTAATTAATTGATTAACTAAATTTTCTCATGAATTTAAGGTATTCTGCGGAACAAATGTTTGACGTGGTGTTCACTGTGGCGGAGTATCCAAAATTCGTTCCCTGGTGCACGGAGGCCAAGGTGAAGAAATTGGGCGATAGTGTACTTGACTGTGAGATGTACATTGGATTTTCGCCACTACAGGAGCACTATACATCGCGCGTTACTGCCATTCCTCCATACGTCTTACGGGTAAGTGTTATATAAACGGAATTCGATACAACGGAATGAAACATAAAACAAAGGCTTTGTCTGTTTAAATTTTATTATTGCGCTCAGACTTAAATCTTAGACTTAAGATTTGATCTTTCTTTTTTGGGAAAACTCTTTTATTCACTAAAAAATTTTTCTTTCAGTCAATATGCACAGATGGCCGACTATTCCACGTGCTGGACACGACTTGGCGATTCGGTCCGCCGCCTGCCGAGTTCGCCGCGCTCAACGCGTGCACGCTGCTCTTCTCGCTGGAATTCGAGTTCAAGTCGGTGTTGCACGCTCGTCTCAGCGGAATCTTCTTCAGTCAGGTGGTGCGTCGTATGGTCGCGGCGTTTCTCCACCGCGCCCAATATCTTTACGGCTCGCCATCGTTGGACCATTTTTCGCGTTTGCCCGAAATATTGTCGTACAATTCGTAAAAGCCAAAGAGAGAGGACCAATTTAAAACGTATTCAAATTTTTATCTAATAATCTATTTTTTATTTCCATTGATTAAATGCTTTTAAACATTGTCGAGATTTGTGGCTAAATTGCCCCCCCCTCTTCTCCCACCCCCAACTATTCTTGTGTATAAGGCGCGGGTTGGTTTCCACCGAAATTTTCCCCTCTTTAGCTGATTTTTTTAACATTGACAATGTTGGGAATTTCACAATTTCACACAGCAAAGCTTTCAAAATTAAAAGCTCCATTGAATATTTCAATTGAATTTGAATAAGGAAATTTTAAAGCATATTTTAATGTTAATTTTGAACCAAATTTAAATCGAAAAAAGAATTTTCACTTTCCAAATTTAGCTTTTTCTCGTTTCCATTTTTTTCAGTAATAATCGAAAAAATAGAACGAATTCGAAAATGATTTTTTATTCATGGAAGAAGAACCGAAAATTTTTCAATTATTAGGCTAAACCTCGAAAAATGGAAAATCTTTCGACAAAACCTTCATCAATTTTCCACTACATTTGTCGACAAACTTTTCGGACCAACTCAAAAAAAATTGCATAAATATTCACGCATAAATTAAAGCTGAAAAATTTTTTGATAAAAAATTTTCACGTTTAAAATTTTTTTGAAAAATTTTTCTAAGATTTTTTTGGAGTTTTGGAAATAATTTTTGATTGAAAAATGACGAAAATAAACGGTGCGGAGAAGACGAAATTGGAACTGCAAACCATCAAATTCATGGTGAGTGGATTTGATTATTCCAGTTTGATGGACATCTCTTAGAGTCCATTTACAATGATAGTAGTACCAGCAATTAAGTCATTCATTAAGGTAGGAGTAGCAGAAATTAGAATCATTTCACTGCTTCCTTGCTCCATTTAACAATTGATGAAACAATAAATATATCCAGTTCTCTTTCCAAGGTTCATACATGAAAGGTATATTCTCCCCCTCCTAATAAATCGGCCAAAAGATTGCTCTCTCCCCCCCCTCCCCCAAAAAAAATCAACCAAAAGATTGCCCTTTCCAAAAAAATCGTCTCCTTTCAAAAAATAGGATAAAAGATATACAGAGTGGCGCATTCTGACGCCGGGATTTGTTTTTGTTATAACATTTTTATTTTGCAACCGATTTTCAAAATTCTTTTTACATTTGATTCCCAAGGCTTTAGGATTTTGTTTGACACCAATCGTGTCAATATTGGTTTCCATTTACGAATTTGTTAATCATTCAAACTTTTTTTTTCAAAAAAAAAGTTATAACAAAAACAAATCCCGTCAGAATGCGCCACTCTATAGGAATCCGGTGCTCTTACCTAATGAATGAAATGGAACTAGAGAAATGATTTAAAATTTCAGTACATCGGCGCTGGCTTTCTGCTATTCGACGCGTTCTACGCGAGCGTAACGCTAGTGATGATGCGCGAGCTGGCCGACATTTTCGTTCGCCTCCTGCCATTTGCGCTCTCATATTTGGTGGCGTTTTGCGCGGCGTTTTTCTCGCTTCGAAACCGCGTACCTCATCTGCTCTATCCGATTCTCGTGGCTGACGTGGGTTTTCAAAATAAAAATTTGCTAACCTAAGTCGGTGTGTATAAGCTGCGGCGTACATTTCAGCTTTCAATAATCGCAATTTCGCTTCTCGTTTGTATAACATATATAACGAATATTCTTTATTGCAAAAGTCGGGAATATTTTCGTGGTGAAGATGTTACAGGAATTCGTTGGGATGAGGACGTCTCGATTGTTGATAGCATCATAGGTGAGAAGGTCTTGCAGTATATTTGGGTGAGGTGAGAAGGCTTCGAGTTTGAATCGACTGAAAAATAATACTATTTGGGTTGTATTCACTCCTTAACAATTTCTCATTATTTCAAATTTTTCGAGATGAATATTAAAAAATGAAATTATGATTTTCGGGAGTGAAAATATTTTCGAGAGATTTTTAATTTGCTTTGTTTACTCATTTTCACACACAAAACAAAAAAAATTGAAAGCCAATTTGACAAAAAAATAATTGAAAAATAATTTTATTATGCAATTTTTGGGCTTTTTGTGGATTTTTTTTTCCATAAATTCCACAATTTATCCAAATTCTCTCACATTTCTATTGTAAATTCTTGGTTAATATCTTTTATAACTTGTACGTAGGGCAAAAATCACTACAGCACATTAGCTTTTTCACCACCATTTATTAAACTCTTCGATTAAGGTAAATATAGTTAAAATTTTCGTCTATTCAGGTACTCAATTATGTGTCATTTCATCTAGAAGGAAGTTTTGAATGGACTAAAATACAAATAGGGTTTAGTAATAGGATATAAACCATTTAATGAACCCTAGATACGCTGGAAACTTTAATTCCATTCAGATTTTGCATCACATCAATCGAAATTTTTTACTGTGTGGGACTATTAAAAACTATTTTAAATTTGCGCGATGGATTTTGGCATTTCGCCATTTATTTTTTAAATTTTCTAAATTTTTAAAAATTGTTTAGTTTGTCCGCCGCCCAATTGGCTGGCCCCGTTGTTGCTGCGTGCTGTTGGTGACGGTTGCGCGCGCCGTCCTTCAGGAATTTTCGCGTCCTCTACCGGCGTGGCGGCTATTGCGCTCGTCGTTTTTGCGCAAAAGTTGATGGAATTCGCGGTGTTGCGCCAACTCATGCACCTCTTCAAATACGGACAATCAATCGCTTCGGATATTTTTTCATCAGCAACGATGAAGTCGACCGAGTCACTCAACGCCAATAAGACGCCAGCATCAGAGCTCACCGGCAGCTTAAGACGTAAGGCGACAATTTCGGCGGCGGATTCCGATGATGAGGTAATTTTTTTTTGAGCGATAAAATAAGGTTTTTTTTCACTAAGTCGAACTGCGCTCATTTTCCAGATGGTCGTCTACGAGCACGTGAATGGGCATGCACAAATTCGCGACAACTCTGCAAACCTAATTTTATCTAAGGATAAGCGATGTCGCGACTTGCTGCCAACCGTTAAAGGCAGTAAGCGAGTAATTGCTTAAGCTTAAATGTCTAAAAGGTTAAGTTAATATTATACTTATAAAGTTTTCCAACTAAATCGGCTGTAATCAATTTGAAGAGGGGCCGATAAATTCAATTTTTTTCAGAATTTTTGAATAAAACTAAATTTCATTTCGAAAAATATTTAAACTTTATTATGGACTGGCCCAAAAGTTTTTCGACAAAAAATACGAAGAAATTGAATCATTTTTGTCGAAAGGTTTTTCGCTTAGCCACGAAAATAGTAATAATAAAAAAATAGTAAAAAAAATATTTTATTAGCTTTAAAAAATTTGTTGAATGTTTAATAAGTAGGTTAACAAATTGCCTTGTTAAAAAGTGATTTTGAAACTTTTGTGTATCTCAAAAAATGCGTAAAAATATGCACAAAAAAATATATTCATAGAAATGAAAAATGCCGGACATTATTTAGTGGATAATTGCGCTTGTGGCCATTTCGTTCACGCCGCATACGTTCTTGCCGCGATACAGCCGATAGTAGCCGGACTCGCCCCAGCTAGCGCCCCAACTGTTCTTGATAATCCAGAAAGGGTTCTTTCCCTCCTGTCCGTAGCCGACGATTAGCACGCCGTGGTTGAGCATCATCGGCGAGCAAAAGAATTTCCACGGATGTGAAATGCCGTGACGATAGAATTGAAGTGGGTACGCGTTAATGCCTAGGCAAAAAATGATAAATCAAATTTCGGGAATTTTCATCGATCCAAAATTTCGAAAAGTGGATTGAAAGAATTTCACAGCACTCATTTCATTCAAATTCATGCCTTTTCCTCGAGATTCCATCAAGATTTGTAGCCCATAGATGAAAAAACCTCCCTAAACAAATAGCAAAAACTCATACCAATGGAAATGGGTCCATTCTTGAAGAGCCAAATGGCCATTTTGTTCTCGTTCTGTGGCAGCTGAATGGAGTCGTTGATATACACAGCGATATTTTTTCGAACAACATGGCAGCGTTCCTTGTGCGCGTCGTAGGGATATTCGGCCTCGGGCTCGAGACCGCCGATGCGGATGATTTCCCTATAGCAATAGGATCATTAGATTAGGTCAATAAAGCTCATTTAATTTCGACCAAATCTGTCCTCCTATTGCTAGCTAACTTTTACTTGTACGCGTTAAGCGGTAGCCCGCCCTCACAGCCCTTGTCAATAATGTCGCAGTCGAGGAGCTCCTGTTCGGAGAGCGACACCAGCTTACCGCTCTTAATAGCCCACTGGCCTTCGATGTTACCGGTTACGGAGAAGGCCCAACAACTTCCGCACGATTCTAAAAACACTTTGAAGGTTATTATAATTTACTTGTTATTTTCCTAACCTATTATTGAGTCAATATGAATAAGAGAGGCTGTTAATGAATACGGAAATGAAACAGAACTTGGTGGGTAGGACCAAGACGAACTTGGGGAAGGTCAAGATAAAATCAAACTGTTTCTAGGAAAAATTTATATTTCATAAAAATACATTTAACCCTCACTGGTACCTTGATTCTTCACGCTGGTGACTGTGTTATTTTCGCGCCAGTCCACTGATAGTGGAATCGGACCATCGAGCAAATCGAACTCCGGCGAAAATTCGTCCAACTGATTGACGTAGTAGTCGGGCTGTTCCCATTTGTATGGCAAATAGATCTGAAAAGAATTTTATTAGCTTAGGGGACAGACAGTTCAGAGCCCTTCTATTAAAGGGCTCTAAACTAACAAATTTTAGTAAATTAAGAAGAAAGTATTATGATTTGATGATACTCCAAGGCTCTGGTGTCTTGTGCTTCTTTTCAAGTCCACGATCCTTTCCTATCCAGAGAACTTTCGGAATTAACAAATAGTGAACAAACTTTTTGGAACTCGTCCGTGCTGAGGTCCATAAATTGGGTCTCGCCGTAGACTGCCGTGCCGAGTTCATTGTCCTGAAAAGATTTTGTGCGCAGCAAATTGTTTTTATAAGTTTGGAAACGCTTGAGGGCCTCCTGCTTCGTGTCGTAGGATTTTTCATAACTATAATCATTCAAAAATTCTAGAAACTTCGATCCAAAGCGGACTTTAAAAGCGTCTACCGTTCCACAAACGAGCTGAACATATTCCAAGTTGATTCGTCGTCGAGCTGTTCCACAACCACACGTCTGGTCTTCTCCATGATCCTGGCCATTTTCGAGTCAACAGCGAAAATTCGAGCTTGAACATCCTCTTCCGATTGTAAGTCGATGTTTCTGAATTGGTTTGAGTAAAAGAATGGCATAATGCCAAGAATCTAGGATTCTTCACGGGACACAATATACCCTCCAACAACATAATTATTCATCTTAAAGACAGTCCAACATTTTGCATAATTTTCGCTAAAACATCGAAAATTTCTTAATAAATTTGGAATATTTCTAACTTAATTTTGATCTCCTCGCACTGGCGCACCGTGTGTCGTTCAACGCCGTTCGTGTTAATGAAAACTTCCAACGCACATTTCTGTTCATAAATAACAATTTGAACAAATTTTTCCATCAAATCAAATATAACAGCCAAAAAAAGAAATACCTCTTGCTGGGAGTTTTTCGCTACAGCACATTCGTGCTTTTTGATTCGCAATTGATCCGACTTTAAATTTAAAAAAATGAAATTCGTATTATCCTCCTTGCAAATACAAAGGTACTAGTTGAAAATGAATTAGTTTCCCACCACTTTAATACAGTCCGTTCGCGCGATTAGCACGTCGAATTCGTAGCGCGTGCCGGCGACAATTTGCTTGCGAACGCGCAGCACGCGTTTCAGCTGCCAGTGAAATGGCACGTATCTGTCCAAGTTAAGCTTTCGCACGCCGCGCCACGCCAACGCCTGAAAGAGCAATATTAAACAGGGTGACATCTAGATTTTGTTCGCGGCCAAGTTTGTTCCCGGCCAAGTAAAACCACAAATCAAACGGAAGAAAGATATATCTGTCCCGAAATTCCCGAAATTAGTCCTTATTTAATGATGACTGACCTTGAGCAGTCGTTGTTCATGTTCGCTGAGTTTGCTGGGCTCAACCGTTAGGTCTTCCGTCTCACCCAACAGCGCGCATGCGGTTGATATCAATGCAAGTGATATCAACGCGAATAATGATCTCATTTTGTCTAAGGATAAATGGAAAATCGGTAATTAATTACCTTAAGCTGGGACAATAAACTATTCTAAATTTGTTGGAATAGCTCCCTGGTTTAGTACACATAAATTTAGAGAAAAAAAGTAAGGTTTTCATTAATGTATTCATTTAATTTATTAATGTATTCATTTAATTTGGAATAATAATTGTCAATTTCAACACAATTTATAACCAAAAAAACTATTAAAAAAATAGCAATCAAACAGAATAAAAATAATTAATTTTGATGCTATACAATAGGTATGAATGAAATAAAAATTTATTTTTTACTTATTATAAAATATATTTCAGCAAATAAAATGAACAAAATTAATGCAATTTTTAAGAAAATTATAAAAACTTGACGAAATGAAAAGGGTCAAATGATATTTGTTTTGAAATTTGGCATTGATAAAAAAATATTGTTCATTCTCAACAGGAAATTTTGATAACAGGGGAAAAATAATAAAAATAGACTGATACTAATGAGCAGGTCACACATACAATGGTGGACAATTGCCTCGGATCACTTTTTTCGAAAAAAAGAATTAGGTAGTCATAAAATTCTTTATATTGGATAAATTTTTATGATTTAAAATGTATTGGATAGCTAAAATAGTCCCCAATCAAATACTTTTTATTAGAACTCTTTACTTATTAAAATAAAAGTTTTATAGTATTTTTAAATTTATTTTTAAGTTGCAATTTTAATTAGGTAAATAATATTTATTTGCTAAATACATAAAAATGTTTACCTAAAAGTTCAGTTTAAAAATGCTTAAAAAAATCAATTCCATTCTAAAATCACATTTTTTAAAATATTGTTTCATTATTATTGTTTACATGAAATGGGAATGTTAATTTTTCCACGTGTTTTTCTATCATTATATATATATATATATATATATATATATATATATATATATATATATATATATATATATATGGGCGGCGATGCGCTATCGGTCGTCCGATCGGATGGATTACGACGATGCCAATGAGGAAGTGAAGGATCAGAACAATGGTCAGCAGGCCGACTTATCGGCATGCCGACTTATCGGCGAAGCGCGACATCGGCAAGGCACTCGCCGTCGATGCGTGCGATGACGCACAACGTCAAATTGAGCTATTGCTTTCCACAAACGCCAATGATAAACAGGTAGCTTAGATTATACCTTAGTCAGAGAAAGTCTTTTATGTATTATAAATGAAAAATATTTTTTTAATTAGATATTGTAAATAAAACGAATGGGACGAATTTATTATTATTGACTATGTATTGAATATAGAAAATATGAAATAAAATTTATAATAACAAAATTACAAGGCCCTCTCTATCTTGACTCTGTTTGATTTTGTAGTTAGATGATCCGCCCAATTTGATTCTTTTGGGACCCCACTTTTAGGTTTGGTCAAATTTTCAATTAGGCTAAATTTCCGTGCTAAGCTATGTTGTAATATATATTAACATCAGTGGCTGGCGTGAGTTTTAAAAATTTGTATCCAGATTTGGTTTTTTCCATTTTTGTTTTTTACTGAAATTATTATTAGTAAACCCCATGATTATTTTAAAAAATAATTTATACTTACGCATTGAATTTACCTAATAAATTATTAATATCAAATCAAGGTTAGTTAACCAGTAATTGTTAAATTTTCTTAACGAGTTGTTTTTGTTAATTAGTAAATAAACCTAACAAATTCGAGCCAATTTCCGATTTTTGTTTTCATTGTTTTTTTACACAAAAAAAGTGTTCGTTTTGATGGGAAATTGCTAACGTTTTGTCCGCATTTTTCCGGGGAAGTACGCGAGCATTCTTTTTCTCTTTTGCCGAGGAAGTATTTTTTCGTTTGCGGGCATTTTTTTAGATTCATTTTCTGCGTTTTTTTTTCTCGCTTTTTTCAAAACGTATTTAATTTCGTTAGCCATGGCATGAGCACAAGCACGAAACATAACATGCACACAAATGATATACAAAAATAGAGACAAACAAACACATATATTTATAAGGGAAAATGTGAAGAAAAATGTATAAATACATTGTATATTACGGCATACGCGCAAATATGCGTACAAATGCTTGTATTTGTCTATATATGACAAATTTTCTGCTAATGCGCAAAACGTGTGCTAAAAATGGAGAAAATAAATGGAAATTTGAGGTTTCGCGTGTGTATGTGCGAGTATTTTGCTCATTATGCAATTGTCTATTTATATTTGTGTTTGTATATGTATTTTACATAATGTATTTTGTAATTTGTATTTAATAAGTTTCGCGAATATGAGGAAACTGAGGACTTTGCGATTTCCATGAAACAATAAAAAAATGAAAAGCTTAAAAATATGTGAAAATTTCTTTTTATTGTTTTAATTTAATTTAAAAAGAAAATTTTTTTCGGAAAAAATATTTTTTTTTTATTTGTATTGAATTTGAAAACAATAAAGTGTTCCTTTGCTTAATTTTTTCATTAAAAAAATTCTTTTCCCCTTTTTTAACACCCTGAATTGGGTGTTTCCCTGCTTTTGTTCCCCAATATTATCATTCAAAATTTAAACAAAATTTGAATATTTAAATTTTTAGAGAAGCAAAAAATGTTCTAAAAAATATGACGTCCACTAATACGTTTAATACCACGCTAACCTCCTTGGAACTCCAACATCAATGACCAGTAATTCAATGGCATATTTTAACGGCGGTACAGTGGAGCTGCGAGACGGCGATTTAATATGCGATACGTCAACGGACGCGCTTGTAGGCGATGTGATACGGCGTCCAACGCTGAGACGCGCTCACAGCGGGGCGCCGATCGCGCGCTTTTTTCGTAAAATAATGGCATGTGATTTTTGCTATTTTAAATATTCGATAATGAGGAATGCTGAGGCTGGGGATTGAATAATTAAGTTAGAAAAATCGTCATAATCTCAAGTTGAATTATATGATTTTACAGAGTCGTCACAGCTTGAAAACGCCTTTATCGATAAGCGAAAGCGATGCGACACTCACCTACGCGGAGGATGTCGATTATCCGTTGGTGGCGTGCGGTGGCGGCGAGAGTACAGGAGGCGGTAACGTTGGCGTGTCTTCACGCCACAAATCCTCCGTTGACAGCGGCCATTCGACGATGGGCGCACACAGCGTAGCCGCAACTCGCTTCAGTGACTCGAGCACCGTTATCACAGCTGACGCGACCCCACCTGTTGAATCCGTCGGATCTGAGGTAGGCAAAATGGCAGAAAATTAGTACAAAAAATTTTAATGAAAATAAAATTTTAATAGGAATATGTGGTATAAAGGGGACTTCAAATTTTTTTTTTATCACAATTATACAATAATTTTCAAAAATTCATTTTCGGGGCAGAAATAATTGTGGAAAAATATACAAATCAGAAAAATAGTACACAGACATAATTCGATAGTGTTTTTTTTTGTTTTTGTTTTTCTTCCGTTATTGCGTTGGAATGAAAAATACGAAAGGAATTATGCGAAAAATGTATCAAATTCTGAGAGATTATTATTAAGGAAAAACTGGGTCTCGCGTTTTTCATTCCTCATTCTATCTTTCATCCGTATAAATTTTTTTTACAAATGTTATTCTTTCAAATCATTTCCTCGTTTCAGATTATTATTGTTGAAAATCGAGTGAATTTATTTGAGAATATGATAAATTTAATTGATTTATCCAATTAGACATCCAGAAAATTTTCCATTTTATGTACTTTACACACTTTCACTTTGTCACAACAGTTATAAAAATAAATAAGCTCTTAATTAGCAAGTTTATTTACTTTCAGAATAATAACATTTCATTATTTTTCTAAGTTTTTATTTATACAAAGAACGTTCAGAGTATTAGAAAATGATTTCATTTTGTTTTTTTTTTATTTCATTTTTGTTTGATTTTATTGTACGTAAATAGGTGGAAGGAAATAAAAAATGCTTCTTTTCGTTATTTAAATTCAAGTCCTTTATGTACCCTTTTCTTTTATTTTTTTAATATTGAAAGAAGCTGTTTTCTATTTTCGAACAACTATGAGTGATGTATAGTAGGCGAGAAAATGCAAAATTATATGATATGTATGAAAAATTCACCAGGAAATGTGAGGAGGAAAATCACATGGAAATAGATAGAAAACAAATCAAATGGATATAGCGGATGGGGCGGGGGTAAGGAATAAATTTGGACATTAGAAAATGAAAAACATCTTCGAATTTCGCCCTCGCTTTTTGTGAAAAACGAAATGATATTTGCACGGGAGTGGGCCGATAATAGAGCAAAACGTGCGATGTAGACAAGGGAGAGAAGCGGGGATGACGGGTTAAGCGAATTTCGGGCAAAAAGGAAAACAAAAACTTTGTTTTTAAAAGAATATGAGGAAAAAATAAAGGGGAAAAACTTTTTTAAAATAACTTAAAATATTTATTAATAGATTTTGTTTAAAGATTATATTTTTTCCTTCAAAAATTCCTTTTTTCGTGACGCTTTTTTAATTTTTTTATTTCATTTTGGCCCAATATATTGCTCGTTTCCCTCTTATTTCACCCTTCTTCTCCTTTCCTCTACTTTTTCTCATCTTCTTGCCCCTTTATCCCGTTCTTCTGCTCTCTCCCCTCCCTTTTCCAACATTATAAAAATAATAATAAAAGATATGACTCAATTTATTTTTACATAATTTTTTCTTCACCTCAATCATGCCATCAAAAAAAAAATTATTTTCTGATTCATTATTTTCCACCCGCCATTTTTAGTCGTTTAACATTTGTTTTTTCTTTGCGATTAAATAGCGGCAAAAAATTGGAAATTTATATAAAAAATATACTTTTTTCGAGTTTAATACACAAAATTAGGCTGGAAAGAAAAGTCTTTCGACGAAAACAAATTAATTTTTTCCTATTTTTGTCGAAAGATTTTTCGGAGAATTTTCTCTTGTTAAATTTCACTTTACTTTTTTTCAGCTGAAATTTCCCGTTGCGCAAAGCGGTGACGCTGGAGCGTGCTCTTTGACTGCGAGACGGTCCTTTCATTGCGACTGCGATTACGACGCGTGCGCGCGACATCACCACCGGCTCGACAAAACACCGCGCGCCTCATTCATGAACGGCGGCGGCGCGAAAGTGGCGTTTGAAATGCGCGCGCCGACAGCGTCCGCAAATTTGGAGCCGCGAGCTGGCGGCGCGTGCACGTGCGTAAAAAAGAGGCGGCGCGGCGGCGATTTTTGTCACTACTGCGATTGTAGCGCGAGCGGGGGCGCGCCGATTTTTGTGTGCACGCGAACGCGTCTATTGCTTGCCGCTTTGTGCGCGTTGATTACCGTAACACTGGCTGTGTTTCTCACCTACGCGTTGACCAAAGAGGGCGTGGAACGCCATCAACGCCACGCGATTACGATCGCATCTTCGGCGGACGGCGGCGACAATAATAATCTCAGCGATGAATTGAGTATTTCCACGGATATCACAACGGAAACGAGTTTCTTTTCCACTCAGGACGACAGCTTTGACATGTTTATTTTATTGTATTTTTAGATCTGATTTAGCATTTTTATTTAATTAAATTCATTTTTGTCTTATTATTATGACTTATATTTTTTAAAGAATAAAGCAAAATGGATTTGTTATTTTTATATTGCTATTTTTACGAAGTTATTATTTATACCTTTTTAGGAATGCTGTGAGAGCGGCGGCGGCGGACCGCGCGGCAAAAGCAGCCGCGGTTTTTGACGACGAAATCGACGCAAACGACGAAACCGCGGCAAATTTACTCGCTGACGCGACGGACGCGGACGTCACTGCTACGAACGTCTCGTCCTCGACGAACAACGAGCCCAGCGCGGAAGAGCTGCGTCTCTCCGAAAATCTCGCGCCCATTTGGTACAATCTGAGCATGAAAATCTACGTGCCCGGTTTTGTGCTGCTTAGCGAAGAGAAGAATCTCACATTTGATGCGAATTTAACGCTGAAATTCTACGTACAACACGCCACCAGCGTTTTGGAGCTGAACGCGTTGAAGTTGCGGTTTCCCGATGACGCGCGACAAATTCTATTAACCGAGAGCCCAAAGGTTTTTTTTTTTTTGGAGGTAAACTTATCTTTAAAAATTCTATTTCAGACCAACTCCAGCGATTTCACGCCAGCACCGGCACTAAATGTCTTGCGGATAACCGTAAACGAGACATTGGAAAAGGTCTTTTTCAAGTTAGACCGTGAACTTGTTATCGGTCACGAATACTTGATTCAGGTTCCATTAAATTCAATGATAATTTTATATAAACTATGGAAAATGAAAAAAAAATTTTTTTTTTGCAGATTCCATATTCGGGTCCTATCGCCAAGAAACTCTCGGGCCTTTACATTACGCAGTACACGATGCGCGACGGCCGTCAGCGCTATGCAGCCGTTACGCAAATGGAGCCGACGGACGCGCGACGCGTCGTGCCTTGTTTCGACGAGCCCGCGTTTAAAGCTGTCTGGAGTCTGTCAGTGATGCATCCGCGCGGCTCGCGCGCTGTAAGCAACGGTATCGAGCGACGTGAGAACGCACCGACGTGAGTGGATTTATTTTATTGAAAATATATTTTAAAGAAAAGTTGGCTTTTTAGTGAGGAAAAGGACTGGCTGAAAACCACGTTCGAGCCGACTCTTCCAATGTCCTCGTACCTCTTGGCATTGGTCGTCTCAGAGTTTGAGTATGTCGAGGGCTACACCAACAAACAGACCCGAGTTTGTATATTGAATTTATTGCTCGAAGATTTGAATTAGATAATTTTTCTTAAAAATTATTTATAAACTTACTTTTTTATGTCTTGTTCGATTACTTTTTCGGAATTTATAATTCGCATGAGCCACATATAAAGTAATTAATTTTGCTTTAAGTTCCGAATTTGGGCACGCAGCGACGCGCTTAACTTCACTTCATACGCGTTGCAGGCCGGCATTAAGGTCCTCGAGTTCTACGAGGATTATTATGGTATTCCGTTTCCGTTGCCCAAGCAGGACATGATGGCGTTCCCGGACTTTGCCGCCGGCGCAATGGAGAACTGGGGTCTGGTCACGTATCGCGAAAAGTATTTGTTGTACTCCGCGGACTTGTACACTCTACAGCAGAAACTCGCTGTCGCGTCGGTGGTATCACACGAGCTTGCGCATCAGGTACGGTGGAAGTTAAGGGCAAGAAACTTAAGGCTTTTAAGTGGTACTCGTGTTTGTGTGTGTGTGTGTGTGTGTGTGTGTGTGGCTGGTCTTGGCGGATTGAAATGCTGAGAAGCGATTTTTTAATGCGAGATGATTGAATAAACATTTTTTTTAGTGGTTTGGCAATTTGGTAACGATGAAATGGTGGTCGGATTTGTGGCTGAACGAAGGCTTCGCTACGTTGATGGAATATCTCGGCACGGACGCGATTAGTAATGGCGATTTTCGAATGGTCAATCGTTTTCGAATATGCGAACGAATAATGCGTATATTATATTTGGATCGCTTTTTATTTTAGGACGAATATTTTATGGTGGAATCGCTGGACAGTGCGTTCGATCGGGACGCGCGCGCCACCTCGCATCCGCTATTCTTCACCATCAAACGCGTCGAGGACGTAAGCGAAGCCTTTGACTCAATCACGTACAGCAAGGGCGCGTCCGTGCTGCGGATGATACGCGCCGTAATGGGCGAGCCATATTTTCGCAAAGGCCTAAACATTTATTTGAATCGTTACAAGTATCGGAACGCCAATTACAAGAATTTATGGAGCACGTTAACTGAGGCGGTGCCGGACACGTTGCGCGGCGCCATCGCCGCACAGCGCTTTGATGTCAGCGATTTTGCGCGCTCGTGGACGAAGCAAATGGGCTATCCGGTGGTGGAGGTACGACGCGACGCCGTTGGACGAGTGGTACTCAGCCAACAACGCTTTAAGCTGGATCAGAGTGCGCAGGAAAAGGCCAAATTTCAGGACTCCATATACGGGTAGGATTAATTGAATGGGGCATGATATTTTTGGTCTTAATTGAATTGAGAGAAATTTGAAGTGCATTTATAATAATAGTTATTAGAGGCTTGAGCCTGAGGAATGACTGACTGATTTCCACTTATTTCACAGCAAAGCTAATGAATTAATAGGCATTTTTGGGTTTTAACCTAGATATTAGAATTTATTTTTGAGTCTTACATTTTGGGATTCATTTTTTGGATCATAAAAATAATTGGAACCTATTTTAGGTTTTAAAAGGGGCTTAAAAATGATTGGAATGATGCAATCAAGTATTTTATTCAATCAAATTTCAGGTATAAATGGACGATTCCGATCTGGTACAACGTGAACGGCAAGAAGAAGCAGTTGACCTGGCTGACGAACGACTCGAAGGCGATCATCGAGGATGTCGCGTCGTCGGATTTGCTTATCGTGAACGATGACTCGAATGGTTTCTATCGCGTACAATATGGTAGAAGCACATTGGACGCAATCACACGCCAACTATTGGCGGATCACGTGCGCATATCGGTGAAAAGCCGAGCGCGAATCATTGACGATACGTTCACGCTGGCGGAGGCCGGTCGACTGCCGTATACGGCCGCATTGAACCTCACGCGCTATCTGGCCGCTGAGCGCGAATATCTTCCGTGGCAAATGGCGCTAAATGGACTCACCGTTATACAGAATTATTTCGGCGACGAGCCCGAGGCCGACTATTTGCGAGTCTACGTTAAGCGCCTGATTGGCGATCTTTTTGCGAAACAAATTGAAAGCATCTTCGACGAGAAGTTCTCCGACAACTCGCAGTTCTTCGAGAATCTGCTCAGCCTCCGTGTCATTCAGAAGATGTGCTCGCTGCGCGATTTGCGATGTATTGATCGAATTACGAACCTGTATCGTACCAAGTTTGTGGAACCCTGCGCGCGACATATTAACGGTAATAACAAGGAAAGCAACGCCAATAATGCCAGCGTATCGCCTCCGATGAGCAGTGAATGTAGCGAGTAAGTCTTTGTTTTTTGAAAAGACTTATAAGAAAGGTCTTATAAGGCCTTTAAGTGGGCTTAAATTATTTTTTCTTTAGAGTACCCGTACCACTACGTTCGTTGACCTACTGTGAGGGTGTTCATTACGGTTCGGAGCGCGACTTTGACGCCGTGATGGAGCTGTACACGAGCGAGGCTGTACAGGTCGAGCGTGAGCGGCTTATGATGGCGTTGGCGTGCTCGCGCGACACGCACACACTCAAAAAGTATTTAAATTTAATGCTTGTACTTTATAATTGATGTTATTTGTATATTACAATTTTTTTTTTTTTAGATTATTGGCAATGGCATCAGACATTAATTCAACGGTTATTCGCCTACAGGACAAGCCATCTGTGTTCAGCTCAATTTCCAGTCGAATAATCGGGCAAAAGGTCGTCGTCGACTTTTTCATCGACCATTGGCCACAGCTTTATAAGGAGTAAATAAAATTTTCACGAATTGGAGAATCAAAATTGAAAAAACTTCTCCTCTCTCATTTTATATGTTATTACATATGTAGTTATATTTTCATTTTTTTCCAGTTTCAAAGAGCAACAAACCCTACTTCGTTCGATTATCGCCAATTCGATTGTCGGCAACTCGCATCGACTTATCGATGAGGTATGAACTTTCTAGATTCTATTACTATTATTTTTAGGGCTTGAACCTGAGAATATACATAAATTTCATTTACAACTTTTTTTCGTTTTAAGGTAGAGAAATTTATGAAGAAAAACACGAAAACAACCAGAAATTTGGACATTTTCAAGCAGCGCTTGGAAGTAATAAAAACGAATCGCAAATGGATCGAACATAATTTTCGATCACTTAGCGATTGGTTTAAAGAGCAACAGAAATAATAACGAGATGATAATGAAAATGAATTTTGTGGGAAACGATTACGAGATTTAATTATCTGCTAGCCAGTTATAGGCTCGGCACAGCACAGAATATGAATTGAATTAAACCCCAAGCCACTTTCTGGGCTTTTGAGGTCTCTTATATATTGTATGTATTTGGGTTTTTCTCTATGATATTAACATGTATAATATTGACTGGTATCTTTCAAAAAAAAACATTCCACATTTCCTTTTCCCCCTAATCCTCATATTCTTTTTTTTCATTTTTTTTCAATTTTCCTCCAATACTTTTAGACGTCTTTCAGGAAAAGCAATGGCCTATTGGCTGTGCGTGCGTTTTATTTTACAAGTTTGATTCCATCCCAATCTTTCCAAACCTCTTCGGACCTTAACTGAGTAAATGTTAAAACATTTCGGAATCTAATTAAAATAACCAAAATTAACTGGTTTGTTATTGAATGGATGGATTCCATTCTGACTAATCCACGATTATTTTTAATAGTTGTTATTTACGTATTTCCTGATTCTACCAGAATTTCTAGATAGCAACCTTTTAAGCTATTTGGCTCCATTTTACTCTATCTAATTATATATTTTATGATTGATATTTTTCGTTTTGACTATGATTCTATATCACTCATTCCTTTCCTAATTCTCTCATTCTTATTCCACTTTGTTAGGTTGTGTAATTGCATTTTTTCATTTATTTATTTATTTTTAAAACTACATTAAGAAAATATATTTATTGATTTATTTATAAGTTGAATTATTTTTCGTTGCTAGATCTCGGGTCTCAAAATTTTTAGACTCTTGGTCTGCCCGGCCTTTGCCTTTTAAATCCACTTCTTCTCCGCTTCCTCCTTTCCTCTCTCCTCTCTTCCACTTCAAAGATAATTGTGATATTTTGTTATTTTTTAGTCAATTTTAGAGAAAATTTTCTTTTATTGATGGTTTTTTATACCTAAATGTATAATAAGCGATAAAAATGAATTGGAAATTTATTTATCAAAGAATGAATGAAAAAATATTTACAAAAACAATTGAAAAAGGAAGAAATTTTATTCTTGACGAAACTTTTTACATTGTTTTTTTCCCATTTTCCATTAGGAATATTCATAAAAATTCTTATCGCTACCAAAAAAAAAGGACCGAATGCGATGGCCGTGACGTGAGACACGTCAATCGCGTGTACAATTTAATTTTTGTAGATTTTACAAACATTAGTATAAAATGGATAGATCTATAAGATCTATAAGAATTCTTTTAGTCGCCCGATTTTTTTTTCATACATTATTTGTGATATTTTTACATTGTTTGTGATATTTTCTAGCTTTTTAGCTCTTAATAAAATATTATCGAAAACATTCTTTATTATTCAGCTTCAAAAAGTCCTTTTTAATTCGATTTCGACAAAAAATTAAACAAAAATATATGCATATATATACTATAGCCGTGGAAAAAAATCTAATTTATGAATATGTGATTAAAAATAAATGTCGACGAAATATCATTAGAGTGTCTGACTTCTCTGACCGGTTGGCGAAGCCCATCGCCGCTTTTCGGCGAATGCACGTCGGGTTATATAAGCGAAAAATTGAATCCCATTCCCAAAATGAATCAATCTTGTTGTATTCACCAATTGCATGATTTCGATTCCGGTTTGACTCGGCCAAGCTAGAGTTAAGTCAATACCAGTGTTTGTGGTTCACTGGACCCTCTGGGCACCATTCCCAGTGGCCTCTTCGGAGGTTCGGTACGTCCCACAGCTAACTGAGTCAGCCGGATGAGAAAGAATTGTGATGGTGCACAACTATGATTCCACAAGACACAACGAACCCGCAATTACGCCGGTGTGCGGAACGCGCATAGTTGGCTTGCTTGGCCGGATCCGCTCTCTTTCGATTGAGGTTCAGATGTGCACGGAAGAAAGTGCACATTGTAGTCTCGGAAGATTGAGCAATGATTCCGGCCGCACCAACCTTTTGCCATTTTTACAAAGAAATTCAAATGTTCTTTTTTTGGGCGTACAATGTAATAATTCATAAGGGTTTAGTTAATTTTTTTTCATTTTTGATTCAGTTTTGATTCAGTTTAATTGACAATTAGGAATTTTCAAATGGCTGTAACTTTTCGCCCATGCGTCAAAAGGGCCTAGTGTAAAAGTTATTAGTTACCAACCTAATACCACTCAAAATTATTATGTAGTTAAATATGATGCAATCAATGAAATAATTAACTATTAAGAAAAAAGTTCAAATGAGCCAATTTTTTTAACATTAAGTCATTTTTAAAAATGGCAAAATTCTTTTTAAAAAAATTTTGGAAAGGTTGGTGCGGCCGAAACCATTGCTCAATCTTCGATCCGACTATAGTCGATCCGACTATGCCACGATATCTTGGGCAATGGGACTTATCGAAAGAGAGCGATCCAGCCAAGCAAGCCAACTATGCGCCTACCGCAGTAGGCGGATCCGTTGTGTCATGTGGAATCATAGTTGTGCACCATCACAATTCTTTCTCATCCGGCTGACTCAGTTAGCTGTGGGACGAAATTCAAACAAAAAATAAATAAATCATTCATATTAAATAAAAAAATTCTTATTAAAAAATATAATTTTGTAAATATTATTATTAATAAGTTAAATAAATAGTATAAAAAATGATAAATAGTATAAATCAGAGAGCCATTTTTGAAGAGTCAATTCACAGAATTAGAATTCTCAGCTTATATGTGATAGTCTCCGCATAATATTTCAGAATTCTCAATAGATATTTATTGGTATATTTTGGCATGTATTTGACTTTTTTTTGCCGATTAGTCGCCCGATTTTTTTTCATACATTATTTGTGATACTTTTACATTGTTTGTGATATTTTCTAGTTTTTTAGCTCTTAATAAAGTATTATCGAAAACATTCTTTATTATTCAGCTTCAAAAAGGTTTTTTTAATTCGATTTCGACAAAAAATTGAACAAAAATATATGCATATATATATACTAAAGCCGTGGAAAAAAATCTAATTTATGAATATGTGATTAAAAATAAATGTCGACGAAATATCATTAAAGGGTCTGACTTCTCTGACCGGTTGGCGAAGCCCATCGCCGCTTTTCGGCGAATGCACGTCGGGTTATATAAGCGAAAAATTGAATCCAATTCCCAAGAATGAATCAATCTTGTTGTAT
Organism: Bradynema listronoti; assembly: GCA_024678965.1. Classification (NCBI taxonomy): domain Eukaryota; kingdom Metazoa; phylum Nematoda; class Chromadorea; order Rhabditida; family Allantonematidae; genus Bradynema; species Bradynema listronoti. The sequence continues at coordinate 10,897,145 of JANLNO010000001.1, read as the reverse complement.
TCACCAATTGCATGATTTCGATTCCGGTTTGACTCGGCCAAGCTAGAGTTAAGTCAATACCAGTGTTTGTGGTTCACTGGACCCTCTGGGCACCATTCCCAGTGGCCTCTTCGGAGGTTCGGTACGTCCCACAGCTAACTGAGTCAGCCGGATGAGAAAGAATTGTGATGGTGCACAACTATGATTCCACATGACACAACGGATCCGCCTACTGCGGTAGGCGCATAGTTGGCTTGCTTAGCCAGATCTGCTCTCTTTCGATTGAGGTCCAGATGTGCACGGAAGAAAGTGCACATTGTAGTCTCGGAAGATTGAGCAATGATTCCGGCCGCACCAACCTTTTGCCATTTTTACAAAGAAATTCAAATGTTCTTTTTTTGGGCGTACAATGTAATAATTCATAAGGGTTTAGTTAATTTTTTTTCATTTTTGATTCAGTTTTGATTCAGTTTAATTGACAATTAGGAATTTTCAAATGGCTGTAACTTTTCGCCCATGCGTCAAAAGGGCCTAGTGTAAGAGTAGTTTTTTCTTATCACTTTACCAGCTATCCAATGACACCACTTTCGTTGGAAAATAAATTTTTGAAATTTTTTCGATTTGCATCTCTCGCAAATCTTCGAGGTAGAAATTTCCGTGCCTATTCACGGATAACAATTTAGGTTTTCGCTCGATAATATTTGATTAATTTATTTTATATTTTTTAAAGAAAATTTGCGTCAAAATAATCATCGGCTGTGTTAAAGTAGAGAAAACAAAAAAAAGGGAAACAAAAAAAGGGTTTATCAAATTTGAAAAAATTTTGAAGATGAAAAATTGATGATCGATAATGTGCATGATTATGATGCTAGTAATTGTGATGGGTGCAATGCACTTAAAATTTATTAGGTTGGAAGGAAAGTCTTTCGACAAAAGCAAATACATTTTTAAAATATACAAACTTTTGTGATTTTTTTATAAAAATTTGAAGATATTTTAGTGGGAAATTGATTGATAATCAACTCAAATGAAAGCGAATGATAGTAATTTGTGAGCGATTGATAATAATGATGATAATGAGCAAAGAAAGAAGAAATAAAAAAAGTCTTTTGGAATTGATAAAAGTGCACACTTTTTACCGAGTGTAAAGAGCACATCACAATGATGCAATTAACACGTCCAATTTCAAATTAAAATAGTTTATTTTGTTTTTATTATTCAAAACAATTTTAATTTTGCTTTTTATAATTTTTCCATATAAAAAGAAGCCGATTCATTATGATTTTCAGAGAATAAAATAAAGAAAAATAAGAAAATTTACGGAATTTCTCTATCATTATTTTACCATAAATTTTAAATCTGTGCTTTTTGCATTAATATTCTCCTTAATTAAATATACTTTCAAATTGTTTTGCCATATTTCACAAGACTAGATAAGGTTTTTAAGTGTTTGTAAACTTTTAAAAATTCCAGAAATTTTAGATGAGCTAAAGTAGATGAAAATTTTTCGACCTTATTTTAAATTTGCTTTTTGGCTTTTGGCTTTTCGTTTGCTATTGGGAAATTTTCGGTTCCAAAATTTCACACAGCTTTCCATTTTCATTTCCAACCGTTAGTTGGAAAAGCGAAGGATTAACATTCTCTGATCTTATTTTTTGAACTACTTTCTCTTCTCCTTTAACCCCTTTATTCCTCCTTTTTTTTTCTTCTCCTCTCTCTCATTCATCAACTTGTGATAGAAAATTTCCAAAGTGATGTTCTTTCATTGTTTTCTTTTTGTTTTCTTTTTTTGCATTACTCAAAAAAAGCTTGGATGCTTTAACATTAAAAGATCTTCGTTATTAGAACAGAATTTGGCTTAATATTCACATCAAATTTTGTTCTCTGCTTTTTCATTATATGATTTTTCTACAGAGCTTTACTTTTTCTATTGTTTTTAAATTTCATTTTGGTTGAATTTATTTATCAAGTTATTCAATATTTATCCTAATTTTAATGTGGGCGTAAAACTTTGTCGCTTTAAGTATATTTGAACGATAACCCAAGAAATAATGGTTTGCGATTCGATTGGCTGTTGTGCGACGCCAGCGGCTGGCACGACAGAGTGCGGTGCTACAATACTCAAACGCGCTTACTTTGGCATGCAGTGCTTTTGGAGCGTGGAGTCGAGCTTTGCGAAACTACAGGGTGTGCGCAAAACGCGTGTTGGCTACGCTGGCGGCACAACTCTTTGTCCCAACTATATTGCCATGGGTGATCATACAGGTGAGACTTACACTTTTTTGGGCGTAATAAAGGTAATGGAGGAATAATTTGTTAAAACATCTATTTATTTAATCTTTTAATTCAATGGGATTTTGAATAAATTCATTAAAAATAATGGTAAATTTTCTTTCAGAAATTACGGAAATACAGTACGACGAACGCCTCTGTTCCTATGAGGATCTTCTTGACTGGTTTTTTCAACATCATGATTCAACGGTAAAACGTAAACGACAATACGAGTCGGTCATATTGTACGTGAACGAAGAGCAAAAAACCTTGGCTGAGGACGCCATTTCTCGGGAACAGGTAACAGAAACATCATTGATAAATGATATAATCTATTATAATAGAATGTCTTTATTTTAAGCTATTATTTGTTCTTTACAGAAGAGGCACGGCGAGTCGAAAAAGGTGTGGACGCGATTGCACGCCTTTGACGTATTCCATCAGGCCGAAGATTATCATCAAAAGTATTGGCTGCGTTGTCAGCGCAGAGTCTGTGACAAGGTTGGTTTTTTTTGATCCGATTTGTGTCTTTAATTTTTATATCGCTTGGGCACCTGGATGCCTAAAATGAGATCGAGTTTTTCCGCATGCATTTTGCAGTTGGGTATTGGTGATGTCGCGTTGGTAGACTCGGTTCTGGCGGCAAAAATTAACGCCTATATGGCCGGCTACGATGACGGTTTTTGTGAGTTGAAACAGCTCAGCGCACAGTATGCACTATCCGACGAGCTGATCGCCGTTGTGCAGAGCATTGCGAGCTCCGGCGGCGACGCGCGTGCGTGCCATTAACCCAGCTGTTGGATAAAACGCTCAGATGCTCATGATCACAAAAAATTATTTTTCTTTTTTGCTTTTATACCTTTCTTACAGAGATATTTTATTTTGCCCAATTTTACCAGTTTAGCGATTAAAATTTTCGCGTAGTTTTATTGCAAATTTTTCTTTTTACAATTTGGAGCAAATTACAAAAATCAAAATGTTGAAAATACAAGAAACATAATCAAAAATGGATACGAGGGCTTTTTTTGGAACTCGGAGCTCTTCACCGATTTCCCATCCGAAATATTTTTCCAGCTATGAAGAGGCACGCAGAATGGCATTTTAATGAACTTTTTTATTCGATTTTTTTGCCATCATCAAATTTGTGATACGCGGCGCGCCCACGACGGCTAGGAGTGCGTCGCCAATAAGGAACGCGCCAAAAAAGAAGAGTACGCACGCTGCGATAAAGGCTGCGCGTTGTGGCGCGTCCAACGCGCCGAGAATCGGATACGCCCAAAAGTTATGCGCGTAATATACGTAGTGGACGCTGTAAAATATGGGAAATTTGTAGGGCTAATTTTTAGCTAATGGCAGCCATTTAATCAAAACAACTTTTTTTTTTAAATAACCAACCCGGCCAAGTAAAGACAAACGAAGAGGGAAATATGGATCATGGCGGTGAGTTTCGGGCTTCGTGTGTGTCTCCAGCCGAATAAATCTACGAGTACGGTTAGTACGGGAAGAGTGTGCTGAAAATTGTTATATAAAATGAAATATGTAGATTTAATTTAAAAGTTTATCAAGTTTTACGATTGTGTGATTGAACCACGCGATTGCGAGAATTCGTTTTGCGTCTTCGTTCATGAGAAAGTTGGGGTCGAGAATGACTAGAGCCCAAAATAGCACCACGACCGTCTAGAAAAAATTTTAAATGAACATTCTTTGTTGGATTGTATTAAATTATAGAACAAAAATTGTTAATAAATGTTCAAATGGGAAAAATAGTCTTACAAGAGCAACCGGAAAAAGAATAACTGTGGCAATACGATCGAAGAGGAATCGGCGTCGCACGCCGCCGGTCATCGCGTCGACAAGACATAGTATGCATGCGTAGGCATTATAGGCGAATTGCAGATACTATGAAAATTTTGTATGACTTTGTTGAATATGCAAAATTTACCACTTTTTAGTTAAGCAGCGCCATTATAGAACAATGAAAATGTATACCAGATTGATCATGGTTAGCCAGACGAACTTGGACACGTAGACTCCTTGCACCGGCAAGAGCATCTCGTGACGAGCGGTCATCTCGTAGTCGAAGCGGATCGCGTAACCATATGCGAACGCGCTCAACGCGTGAAAAGCTGCCAAAAACATACTTGGTCTAGGTATAATTAAAAATGAAAAAAAGAATTTTTATTTTTAGTGATAGGAATTTATATTTATTAGAAAAATGGTCCGTATTTGTAGTTTATGTGTGGAAAAATATTATGTATTTACTCTTTCTATAAGCGAATGAGAAAAAAATTTCTTCCTTATCAATATTGAAGTGAAAAAAAAAACGCTCCGGCTATTTCTCTTTTTGATTTTTTTAAAGAAAAAGTTTGCATCCAATAAAAAACAATTTTATTCCTTGTAATAACAATATATTTTTAGTCTACTTTCTAATCATCTGTATAGGAAATAAAATCATATTAGATAAGTAATTGTTGTTTGAAAGTGGTCAATCTAATGCGTTTTTTTTTCGGAAAAAAATAAATTTAAACAGAAAAATTTTGCCATGAAATTATATTTTTATTCGAATTTGAAAACGAAAACTTTTAATTACTTTCAAACTTAAAAATTCTAGAATTGGGTTAAAAATATACCTAATTCTTTGAAGGCGACTTTATATACTACATATATAGGTATTGCAATAATTTTTGAAAAGAAGTTTTATTTTTATTTTTCAAATTTAAATTTTATTTTTATTTTTCAAATTTAAATTTTATTTTTATTTTTCAAATTTATTTCTAAGAAGGGATTGTAAAATTTTTTATCGACTCCTCTCACTAATTTTTTCCACGCTCCTCACACCTTGCTCTCTTTTCGATTCCTCAAACTCACAGAGGGTATATTTTTTTAAGATTTGTGTTTAAATTTGGCATAATTTTTAATGAAATTTTTTACAGCGCATTACGAACCAATTATAAGAGGGCGTTCAATTTAACATTCCTATTCAGTTTCAGTTCATGAATATAATCAATGAATGCGTTATTTTATTATTGGAATCGTGCCTCATGCAGTAAGTTTTTGACCAAAATTGTATGTCGTTTCTGTGTTTGCATGTTTATGATTTATGAGTTTTTTTATCGTTTGAAATGATCTTCAACTTTTTAAAAATTGTTTTTTCATTTAAATATATTATAACAATCTCTTTTATCTTTGTTTCGATGAGAACCATAAAAATGAATGAAAGAAAATTACGGCATTTTTACTTTTATTTTTATTCGGAATATTATATTTAATAAAATCATTTAAATTGAGATTTAACAATCTGGAGGACGATGTCGTCGACATATTCTTCAAATGAACTATACGAGGTGGGTATTTTAAATTATTCAGTAAATTTCTGTCAATTTTGGTCAAAATTCGACGTAAGTATAAACATGAAAATTTGACTTAACTTTAAATGACCAGTTAATTTTGAACCTCTAATTGTTTACATATAGAAGGCATTAAGCACGCTGAACGCATTGCAAAGCAACGCGCAAACACTGGCGCAATTACGCCAGAATAAAGCAATGACAGGTGCGAATCACACAGAAACGTTAACATTTTTGAAAATCCTCAATATTTGTGTATGTTTGATTGATTGAATTTGAATCGGGAATTCGAACTTACAATACTGGGAGAAAAATGGGATGGATAGAAACGGGATTACATAAGTTGAATGAGATTAAATATGTACTGACTTTTCAACAAAATTCATAAATTTTGTTTTGATTTTATATCAGTTTATTTTTAGCCCGACGATCTCACCAGTTTAAAATGCATTCACGTTACGGGCACAAAAGGCAAGGGTTCCACTTGCGCATTTGTCGAATCCATTCTTCAACGATTGGGATTTCGAACCGGATTTTATAGGTATTTTAAATTTTTTTGCATTGACTTTGGAAGAAAATTTTAGAAGCCAGAAAAATCCATATCTCTTTCTATACTTATTTTATTAACTAAATGTTAAAGAAAAATTTAAGTTCTCCGCATTTGATGCACGTTTACGAGCGAATCCGCGTCGATGGAAAGCCAATATCCAAGGAGAAATTTGCTCGTTATTTCTTTGAGGTTTTTAGCGCTATCAATGAGGTGCTAATTTATGGCTAGAGACTCTTACGAGCGATTCTTTTTGAGAGTGAAAGTCTAGATTAAACGAACCGATCAATGCATGCCGGCCTACTTCAAATTTCTGACGATAATGGCGATGAAGGTTTTTTTGGACGAAAAAGTAGACGTCGCGATTGTCGAGGTGGGCATCGGAGGCGAGCACGACTCCACCAATTGTATTCCACGTCCCGTCGTGGCCGGAATGACCACATTGGGTAAGTACTAGCTAGCTGATATGTTGAGGTCATATTTATCTCATCCAGATTTTGACTTGCGGCTTCGAATGTACCTAGGCGCCTCATTCTTTAATCATTGTTCAATTCTAATGTTTATTGCTATTTTACAGATTTGGATCATACGAGCATACTCGGCGCAACGCTGCCGGAAATCGCCTGGCAAAAAACGGGCATAATGAAGCCAAATTCACTCTTCATCACCGTCCAACAATCCGACGAAGTCATATCCGTAATCCAGAGGCGAAGCGCCGAACGAAATGTTTGTTAAAATATTCAAAAGGCTATGAATTTAACTTAAAGCTTCCATAAATCCTTTTTAGTGTCCCTATCTCGTCGCTCCGTCCATACACGATTACGTCTGGCCGGACGACGACGTATTGCCGCGCTTCGGCCTTGCCGGCGAATTTCAGCACGTAAACGTCTCGCTGGCGCTTCAATTGGCGAGGTTCTGGCTGTTGCGTACTCAACTTTTGGGTATCTCATTACAATATTATGTATCGAACCTCATTGTCGAATCATTTTTCTCCTTTATTTTTTTTCTTCAGGTGATGCAGAAAATTTCCTAAAATTATCGCATGTTCAATGCGCGGATCTCGGCGCGCTGAACGTGGATTCTGAAGCGCCATCACATTGCCCCTCTACCTCTTGTGACTCCAGCTCGTTGGCCTTTAAAGTGCCGGCACCTCTAATCGACGCGCTCGTCGAATGCTTCTGGCCGGGTCGAGCGCAGATTCTCAAGCGCGGAAACGTCACCTTCTGTCTGGATGCCGCACATACGCCAAAGAGTATTATGGTAGGCGAGATTTATTGTCACTTTTAAGGCGTGGATTTTCGTTGACTTTGATTTTCATATCTCAAAGTAATAACCTTTTTTGCTATCCAGCATTGCGCGAATTGGTATCGTTCATTTGTCGAGACTCAAAAGAATTCGCCACTTTGCGTTCTCATCTTTCACTACACCTCTGACAGGGACCCGAACGTTATGCTCGACAAGCTGAAGGTTGGTGGGACAAAATTAGGCTTTCTATTCATTTATTTATAAAAAACATTCTCTTATTAGAACTCCGCGTTCGCTGTGGCGTTGTTCTGCTCGACACGACTGAGTCGAGTCGTTCGACCGAGCAGCGACGCGATCGACATCAATTATGACAAGGACAGCGAAGTGGAGAAATGCGCGCGCAACGAGATCATTTGGAAAAAAATTGCCAAGAAAGTGAGTGGAATGGAATGGGATGAAAAGAGGATGGACTGAGTCGAGTGGATCGAATGGGGCAGGCTAAATGGATTGGACTAAATAAACTGAGTCGATTATAGTAGGTGAAATGGATTGGGCTAGAAAAAGAATTTATGTATCCAAATGTAAACGTGCACCAAAGATTACAATTCCGTATGCTTTCAGTCCACAACAACGTACGTGTTTTCATACGTGGAAGAGACACTCCAATTCGTGGATGAATTAGCGCGCACAAATCCCACTCGTCAATTGTGCGTACTCGTCACTGGTAGCCTGCATCTAGTAGGAGGCGTTTTGCATTTCCATCAACCGAACGTATTCGAGGCCCAGCCCCAATTGCAACGATCCTAGTAGCATGAAAAATCGAGGCCTGAAAATTTCTCGTGGCTTCTTTACTCCTCACTATTATCTTAAAGTGTTTCTCTATACTTTTATAAATTTCGCATGATTTTGTTTTATTATTTTTTCGTGATAATAAATATTTTCCATTTCATTGTAAAGAGCTCTTTCTTGTGAATATTATAAAACAAAAATTGTTTGTATTAACTCAATTTTTGAGGCAAAATTTGAAATGCTAAAGTTGTTACAACTTTAATATAGCCCGTTCCATACGTCTCTGAATTTCGAATTGGCCCGCGATTTTTGAAGAACTAACTAATATGTACATTACACGGCCTTAACGTACCTATAATTGGATTCAGATTGGAAAAAGTCGAATAACGTAAAGTTGAGGTTCAAAAATTTTCGACCTGGCTCGAATTCCAACACAATCCAAGTGCGGAATCACCTCCAATGTGTACAGAATTGAAATTTTATAAGAAAAAAAATAAATTTTGCACCGTATTCACAACGATCCTTTCAAAATGTGTTTAAAATTGGCACTTTTTGGCAAAGTGTCATAAATTTGTACATTTTTTCCTAAAAATTTTTTTTTTAATTTTTATTCGTTTCAGGCAAATTCACGTGCTTTAACACGCTATGTGAACGTTGCCCATGGCGCGTATATCCACTCCACATCAAAATTACAACCTCTTTTTATCTTTTTATATGTTTTATTAGAAATTTATCTCATTTTTTCGTTTTTATTAATCAAAAAAATTTGATATTTAATTTCATTTTTCGGTGTTATCATTCTCAAATTATAATATTTTTAGCGCATATAAAAATTTTGTCTTTAAAATCAAAATGAACCTTAAAATACAGCTTTTTTAATGTGTCCACCTTGAATATTATTTTATTAGTTGGGCATTTTTGCTGTAAGAATATGAATTTACTCATTCCAATGTGAGCCTATTAATTTTGATGCACATTTTTGCCAATCTTAGTCAACATATTTTTTTCTACCAAAAATTTTTTGTATTATTATTATTAATAACTTTTAATATTTATTTTTTTATTATTATTACTTATATTTAAATTTTTTGTATTATTATTATTAATAACTTTTAATATTTATTTTTTTATTATTATTTTTTTACTTGTATTAGACACGTTTTTTCACGATTCCAATAGTTGTAATTAGCCTTTTTTGGTCTCTATTCAACTAAATTATGATTATATTTGATTTGATTAATATGCCTATCATTCTTAGATAGCATCTTGTAGGGTTTTTTTTTTTTGAATTAAAATTCGTTCGTTTTTTTTCATTATGAATTTTCTTTATTTCCATTTTTCTCTTTTTCTTCCTTTTCAAAAATTTTATTTTTTATATATAAATTATTAACATTTTCCAATCTAATTTTATGTTTTTTTAGATTTGATTGCTTTTTCGACATTTGTCTTATTTTTTAGCGCTTTAGCACTCATGGCTCAACAAAAGGTTATGAGTACTAAACTTCAGTATGACATTCTCGTGAGTATCGCGGAAAAGATCATCTTTTCACCGGACAACGAATTCTGTTTGGATTTTCGAGATTTGGAAATGCTTCATTTTATGGTCATTTCTTTATTATTTATTGGGTTTAGGTCTGGACTTGCCACATATTTAAAAAAAAATTCTTTAAATGCTGAGATTTCTTTATTAAGGCGAAAAGATGGGCAAGTCAACATTCAATTTTTGACATTTTACAATTCTATCAGATTTCCGATTTTGTATTAGTTTTTTTTCAAAGCAAATTTTAATTCTTCCGAATTGAATGTTTTTGATTATATTTTTAATTCGATTATATTATATTTTGATTATATTATATTTTTAGTTCGTCAACAGAACCTGTCAGAACAGCTTTTTCTTCCAATTTCGACGAATGAAGAAGGTGTATTTGTCAAGTGGCGGACTGGAGTTGCGTTCTCCCACTCCAGTTGAGGGTCGTCATCCAGCCCCGGATCAATCATCGGTAGCTACAATAGCGGAAAACCCATTCGCCCTATTAAAATTTCTTTAAACCTCTATTACTCAAAATGGATGTGGTGTCTATTTTTTTACAAATGTGTTTTATGTAGCATTTTTCATGCTAAATCCGTTGGTGTTATCCGTTTTTTGATTACACTTTATTTTTTTGTTTATTTTTTAGTTTTGTCGAAAACTCATTTCGAGGATGGAAAAAAAAACCTATATATATCATATTGTAACTAAGATATTTTTTTATTAAAAAGTAATATTTAGACCCAAAATAAGTAATTTGTCATAAAAACAAATTTTTTTTCCGCCCCCGAAATGAGTTTTCGACAAAAATAAAAAATAAAGTGAAATCAAAAAGCGGATAACGCCAGCGGATTTAGCATGAAAAATGCTACATAAAACATATTTGTAAAAAAAATTCATTTTTAGTAATAAAAGTTTAAAGAAATTTTAACAGGGTGGATTGGTTTTTTTTGTCACTGTATTTGTTAAATTTTGACCGTATTTTACTGACCCCTAATTCTCGACCTTTTTCACGTATTCCCGACAGGGGGACTGAGAACATTGAGAAAGGGCGGGGTTGAAAAAATCGGAGGAATATCTTCTTATTCTACATATTGTTTAAAACTTTCATTATTTTTTTTTCATTTTTTATTTTTAAGTTTTTCCACGGACCTTTCAATGTTAACGATTGGCTGTTTCTGTTTCTGCTTCAACGAGATGTTTTGCGTCCAAAGTCGGTGGAAATTTTTTCAGCACTTGGCAATCACGCGCCCGCGCCAGTAACGAGGCCGCCGTGGGCTTGTGACCAACCTGACGGGAATGGCGACGGCTGCACACCACGTTCCATTGCCGACGAGACGCCTATCGAGTCGCTAATGAAATTGCTTCTCTTTAAAGGTAACAATTTTTTCTTATAATTATTTAAGGATCGGCCCGTTTGATTGGATGGATCCACTAGAGCTATGACTAAACAATTTACTAGATTAATCTGAAAATATTTATTTGTCGATTAGCAATTAATCGATTCGGATTGAGACTAAAATTACTAGCTAGATAGGACTTGCTTTGGGCTAGGCTGAACATATTTATCTCTGTGAAAAAAATACATTACAAATTCCACTATTTATCCCATATTTTTTATCCGTTTGTACGTTTTTTTTCTAAAAATTTACCAAATCGGGGTCAATACAGATTTCTGTAATACATTTAAAAAATTCTTGGAGTCAGTCCTTTTATGGATCATCCATCTTCTCTTTCCCAAATAGAGTTGAAAATCTATTGTTCTCTATTCTGGTCAGTCAAAATGAGGTTTTTTTAAAGAATTTTTAACAAATAATTTTATGCAGGCTCTCAGGAGTTGTTCGAAAAGTTTTCGTCGCTGAAAATGGAACGCACTGAGCTAAGATTGGACGTTGTCAAAGTCACTGACACATCCGGTGTTTTTGGTATGTGTGAATTATGTTTTTCTTATTAAAATTTTATTATATTTTGTATTCTATTAAATAATATCATTTAATTTATTCTCTCTAAGCACATCTGGATCGTATACTAAATTTAAATTCCGTCGAAATCTACGTGGAGTCGATTGGCGCGTTTTCGGACTTCTCTCCAATTAAAATAGAAAAGTAAGTTCGTTTTTAAACTATTAATCCTTTTAACATAGGAAACTGGTTTGCTCATTTGAGGCTCTTCTGGAAATGTGAGCGAGAAAAAGAGCATAGAACTCTTTTCAAACTGGTCTATCAGCAGGACGAGCCATAGTATTTCTTTAAACAAAAATTTGTTTGCTCGTTTAAAAGGGATCGAAATGAGTGATTAAGATTTCTTCTAGCATTGCATACTGGTCTGTCGTTAGCTATAGGTGGGCTATAGGATTTCTTTCAACTTTGGAGACTGATCTATGGGTTAAGGGATGGCTTATTCTCTCTCTTAAACGAAAGGATTATAGATGTCTTCTTATTTTACTCGCAAAATATATTTTCATGTCATATTTTTCGCTACAGCGTCAAAGCGAATCAAGTACGGCACATTACGCTGATCTATAGCGTCGACATTAACGATCCGGAAACGGACACACGCGACTTTCCGTACGAGCATCTGCGCTCGGTGCTTAACGCGATTGTCGCTGCTTGCGGCGCCACACTTGAGCGTGTCTATGTGCGATTCTGTCTTAACGGCGAGTTTGTCGACGCGGATTTCGGCGTGTTATCTGACTGGCTTCAGGCGACTATAAAAACGCTTTCGACGGAGACATTAGTGAATTTTGAATGCCAATGCGAGGTGACCATCTCATTCCACGCGTTCTTTCCCGAAGCCACACTTTTGGTGAGTTTTTTCTGAAATTGTTTAGTGTCAATACGCATTACGATATTGGTTTGCTTGTGCGTATAAGTCACGGGTCAGGCTATGGAATAGAATTGAAAGGCCAGGCTATGGAATATAATTGGGAGGCCAGACTATGAAATAGAATTGGAAAGTCAGACTATGAAATAGGATTAGGAAGCCAGACTATGAAATAGAATTGGAAAGCCAGACTATGAAATAGGATTAGGAAGCCAGACTATGAAATAGAATTATAGGATTGGGAAGCCAGACTATGAAATAGAATTGGAAGGCCAGACTATGAAATAGAATTGGAAAGCCAGACTATGAAATAGGATTAGGAAGCCAGACTATGAAATAGAATTATAGGATTGGGAAGCCAGACTATGAAATAGGATCGGGAGGCCAGACTATGAAATAGAATTAGGAAGCCAGACTATGGAATATAATTCGGAGGCCAGACTATGAAATAGGATTGACCGGAATAGGATTTGGATTCTATAGTTTAAAAGGTTAGAACTTAACTTTTATTATATTATGACAAAACGATAGCTACATTTCGCATTTAAAACTCACATCTCCGCGGCTTTATACACACGGAAACATATATTTGGTATAATACATTTTCTTTTATTTTGACTCATTTTTGCTTATGCATCAGGAGGCGAATGAGAGTGCGCACGAGTTGACGCAAATGGGCGAGGAGAAGTCGTCGTGTAGCGACGATTACGACGTGGCCACCGGCGACTACTTTGACGACAATTTGAGCTGTTCGTTGAGTGCCGCGGGCGTCGGCGACGACTCGCCCACGCTGTTCACTATTGCGCGTCAACTGAGCGTCGATCCGAAGCGCTTGAAGCGAATAAGCTATTCGCTGGTCGGCGTTCAAGTCGATAACACGCAGGACGAGTGGAACGGCTTCAATGGGCCCGTTATATTTGTATTCCACTTTCTATCTTTTTTTTCATTTTTTTTTCATTGTATATGTGTTAATAGTATAGTATCGATCTATGAAAATTGGATTGCCTATGAAGAATTCGAGTGGTCCTCTCTCTTTTTTCTCTCTCATCTCCTCCTTCATTCTTCTTTTTTCTTTTCTTTTCTTTTCTCTTCCTTTCTTCTCTCTTACTCCCTATCTTTCGGATCTTCCTAGTCATCTTTTTTCCATTTTACTTTCGCTTTTTCTTTTTATCTCTTGCCTTTCCTTCCTTCTCTCATCCTCTCTTTCCTTCCTCCCTAATGGAACTTTAACAGTTTACTTTCCCTATAAATTCTTTCTTTTTTCTTTTTATTTCTTTCTCTTTCACCCTTCTTCCTCTTTCTTTTTTCTCACTCTCCCCTTCTTCATTTATTTCTGCTTCTTTTTTTCCTTATCTCTTTTTTTTTTAAAATTTTTTTCTTGTTCTCCTGTCACATCTCTCTTCTCCTTTCTTCCTAATGCAACCCTAATAAAACATACTTTTTCAATTAAAAAGTTTGAAATTTTTTCATTTTCTAGGACGACTTTGCTGACGAGTGGAACGGTTTCGTGTCGGACGGGGACGAGCACAGCGAAGAGGACCATCAAGCAGCCGCCGTTGTTGCCGTCGCCGTCCAGAATCAACAAAACGAGCCCGTAGAAGCCGTGGATGAGGTGGTGGCGGTGGTGCCCTGAAAGTCCGAGGCTTCAAAAAAATAATTATAATTTTTTTAAGAAAATTTTTCTGAAAAATTGGAAGACACCCGAAAATTTGTGTTGTATTTTCACAATGTCTTCTAAACATTTTTTTTTTTTTTTTGAAAAAGTAAATATAAAACTAATTTTCTGTTTATTTTGTTTATTAGCCTATGTTTTTGACCCCTATTTTTCAAACGGGTATTTATTATTAATAATTGAATTGATAAAATTGAAAGTGATAATAACGTCATTTATTATAAGCATTCATTATATTATGTACATGTATATGTTTTACTTTAATAATTAATGTATGGAACTTATAAATATTAGAGATGTTCCGGGCCGGCCCAACATGTGTTGGCACGACTTGACTCATTTTTTGTCCGTTTCGCCTGGATCAGTCTTACCGATCCAACTCGGTTGATTGGCCCGGTTCGATTCAGCTCGAAATGGCTCTAGTCTGAATCGATTTGACTCGGCCCAAAATTTCTTTAGTCTAGCTAGACTCGGCTTAGCCCTAAGTGGTCTTAGTCTGGACCGGTCTTACACCGGCCCGACTCGGCCCAAAATGACTCTAGCCTGGTCTTGTCCCATTGAAAATACCGGCCCGAGACATGTTTTGTTGCCTTATTGACACCATAAATAAGAACATTATTTTTATTTTTTTATTATTAATCGTTAATTTGGCTTTTTCATTAGAAATTTTGTATCAATTGAAGTATGATTTCTTTCTGTTTTTTTTCTCGGTTAAATAATTCCTGTTTTTAGTTACCATAAGAAACTTTTATTAGAGGCCGTTTGAAACAGTTTTGAATTTTAAATTGCAATTCTGACATTTTGTCATTATTTTTTGAATATGCTAAAAATTGTAACAATATTTGTTGTGTAAAAGGGCAAGAAGCCCTTTTTTCGAATTATTCGTATAAAAACGAGCGACCGCACGACGCGACGATCAACTATGCCAAGAGCTGAACGAAAAGATTCAACAGGAGTGTTCGACACGCGTCTGGACATCGTGGAGTGAGTCCCAACTTTTTGTTTTTTTTATTTTATTGCTAGCGGTTCTATGTGAGTTTTTTATAATTATTTAGAGGATAAGATGATTAAACGGCTAATTTTTTTAAATTTTAAGTTATTAAGAGTCATGATAACTTCTAAATAACTCATTCATTCGGAGTCATGTCACTTGGGGAATCGGGGTCGTTTTAAGGAATATTTTCGATTAGCTTTCGTTTTAAGGAGTCGAGTTTCAGCAGGACTGTTTTTTTCTTTATATCTATCCACTTTTAAATCTGCAAAATTGATTTTTTTAGCAAAACCTGCAAATTTTTGTTATTGAGTTTTATACTTTTGTTTTTGTGCTATTCGCTTTTTCATTATGCAAATACAAAAGATGAGTATATAACAGGGTTGCCAGATGAAAATAAAATAAAAAAGAACGCTGGGTATGAAAAAAATATTTTATTGATAATTTCCAACAACAAAAAAGATTTTTCTAAAAATATCTGGATTGGTCTATTTCGTTAACTTTTCGGGTCAGATTCTTTATTCTCTCAACAATTAATACTTCTCGGAACTCCTGATCCTGTGTCTAAGAGAGCCATTCTTCATGGAAAAAAAGAACGAAAAATAAAAAAAAACAGACCCCCTCAAAAAAGAACATCTTTTTAAAAAGGACATCTGGCAACCCTGGTATATGACTAAGTATAAGCTTTTGCATATTGCATATTGCAGAATATATTATAGCGTTAAGTTTACACTTTGCTCGAATTACCTATAAAATGCATCATCCTACACACAAAAATCCGTTTAGCCGAAATTAGTGTGCCAAGAAATCCAAAAAAAAAAGTCTTTGCAACTTTAGCCAAATAAATTCTTAATATCCCCAGTAAAATTAATCTCCAAAACATGTTTATTATTCATTCATTTATGTCTGAGCTAATGAACATTTAACGAGCTGAATACATTATGAACACCCAAAATGGGTTTAGTCCAAATGAATATAATTGAATAGAGTTATGTTCCAATTTGTTTGTATTTTGTTTTGTATTTCACTCTAATTCTTCATTGTTGTTATATTCCTCTGTATTTTTGTTCAAAAATTTCCAAATATCGAGAAAAGCGTTGACGTGAAAATGCAAGAAAAGCTGAAAGAATAATACCGAAATGTATGAATGGAGGAGGGAGAGGCATGCTGAACTGCGTTATTCCTTTATATTTTTTTCCATTACTTCCATACAAAAGAAGAAAGAAAAGTAGAAATTTAATAACTACCAACAATATGAATATGAATGTGGGCTGAGAGAATATATGGAGCGAGACGTATCGTTTAATGGCTAAACGTACGTACTCTACGTAGCATTGAGAAATGAAAAGAATTTTTTTTTATGTGTTTATTTATGGGAAATAATCGAAGAAATGGCAAGTCGAAGTGCGTGAGAATTTTTGTGTGTTTGTTGGCATAGAAAAGGAATGATGAGAGAAAGAGAGAAAATAAAGAAGAAGAGAACAGAAAATAATGTTTAGAGGCAGAGAGAGAAAGAAACAAGAATGTTTGCAGAAATTTTTTTTGGATGTTTATTACACGCTATTTGCATTTTTAGCGCGCGTGCGCGCGTCATTTTTGCCAAATTGGCGCGTGCGTACTTTTTTTATATTATAATTTATACGTCTTACGTGATTATGAACGGCAGAGAAATTGGAAGAGAGATGGAGAAGGAATATAGGAATAAAGAGATAGAAAATGCAAAGAAAACAGCAGAGAGAGAGAGAAAAGAGCACACACAGAGAGAGAAAGAGAAATGAAATAGGGGAATGGAGAGATAAAGAAAAATAGTTGCTTAAAAATTCGTTTCGAGCAATAATTATAAAATAATTATTTAAAAAAATGGAAAGAAGTATCGATTTTTGTCGTTTATCTTTTTGATTTAAATATACTCAAACTTATACAATAATTTCACATTTTAAGTCATTTTTCTATGGTGTTTGGATTGTTGAATCGTTAATTGTTGGTTCTGTAAAGGGGGCGAGGGAGGATTGATCTGCTGACTTTGGATGTTACATAATTTTGTTAAACTTAAAATGATTTGAATTGGTATTCTTAAATGAGGTGAATTGAAATTTTTAAAATTATAGGAATTGACTGGAATTAAATTTTAATATGATGTGAATTGATTTAAAGAGATTGATTTAAAAAGATCATTTTAAGAGATGGCTCTTAAAATGATATAAATTTAATTTTTAGTGCCCAAAATCATGAAGAAAAAATTGAAAATTAAACAGAAAATTACTCTTGTCTTTTAGCTTCTAGTTTCTTTCAGTAGGATTGGGAATTAAAAGCTATAAACAATCAATCAATTTTAAGTTATAAGACAGGCGAGAGGAAAGAGAAGAAGTCGGTTTCTTGCATTTTGGGAATGGAAAAGTTTGGAAAATTTCCTCAAATTTGAAGAGTTGAGTAAAAATTCATTGTCATAATGAAATTTTCCCTCAAATTTTTCTTTTATAATGTTTTTTTTTCATTTCGCCTTTTGGATTATTTTGTGTGACAGAATATCCTCTTTTAATATGTCATTGCCTTTGCTTATATAAGAAACGAAAATTCATGTTAACATTTTGGCATGCTAAGCATTAGCTTTAAATAAAAAAGTAAGCGAATGAACTCAACTTCTCTTTTTTTATTCGAAGAACATTGAACGTTAAAGGAATGAGATTTGAAGCGCGAGGTGGGGGGGGGGGAGGGGCGACTGACTGGCTGGCTTGGTTAGAAGAGGAAGACTTAATGGTCTGTTCAGCTAGTTAGGTTCGCTGCTTTTTTAGCCTTCAGAGAAGAGAAGCAAAGAAGTTGTTTTTGGCCAGAAAAGAGAGAGAGCTAGCTGGAGAGAAAGAGAAGGCTGGCTGGCTACGGAGCAAAAAAGGGAAAGAGAACTGGCTAGATAACTGACTGGCTTTTCCGGGGTTGGTAAACAAAAATTGAATGGAGGTGAGACGAAAGAAAATTATTCGCAAAATAAGACTAAAAACAACAAAGAGGAATGATGCCGAAATGCCGAACGAATAAAAGAAAAATGAAATGATAAAGAATGGCGAGAAATCTAAAAAAAAAACTGAAAAAACATCATTTTTCACCGCCTCCTCCCCCCTCCCAAATTCTTTTCCTCTCATTTTTTTTTGACGCTTAACGAACAAAAGTTTTTTCTTTCACGTGACAATTTTTTTCTTCGTTTTTTCGAGAAAAAATTTACATTGAGAGATATTTTTCACGTGATTAGGGAAGGCTAGGCTTCGGCCGAAAAGAGCTTTGACAAAAACGATTGCGTTTTTGTGGTAAGAGTTTTTTTGTGCTTAGCCTGGTAATTAAAGGCGCGTGCGCGCGCAGACATTTAATGCATTATTTGTTAGCTCACTAGCTAGCTTACTTGTTACTCTGTTTGGGCTAGTTTAGGCTTATTGGCATTCATTTTTCTTCTCTATATTGTATCTCAAAAGGGTTAGAAAAAAATTGGAAAAAAAAACTTGAAATATTTGCGTTTATTAGCTGAGAAATTGACTGCATTTTTTCAATGCTTTTTAAAGCATTTTTTTCATATCTTTAGTGATGCATTTTTCTATGTTTTTTGCTTTGTAAAGCATTTCTCGATGTCTTTTTCATGGATTTTTTTCTATTCTAATACATTTTTTTCAATGCTTTTAGAGGACAGACAATGGTGTGATTAATTTTGCCGAAGAAATTTTCTTCTTCTCTAAAACGCTACTGCGAATTACGTCATTTTTATTTCGACCGCCATACATCACAACTACTACTACTTATTCGGGCGGGGCATTTTAATATCCACATACACACACACATTAGTTAAAGATATAGTTCGAGAGCATCACGACGAAGACAAATAGGACAACGTACGCGTGTGGAGTGCGACACAACGACGATGGCAAACGCGCGCGCCGCCGCACGTGTCACGCCGCGTTTTCTCCACTACTACCATTAGCAGCATCGGCACAACGGGCCGTTTTTTTTACTCGAACAATTGGCGCGTTTACGCGACAACTATGACGACAAATAAAATGCAACAGCGCGTCATAATTTTGCCGCTAGCGCTTTACGCTTACGCGGCATTGGTGGCTGGGATTTTCTGCCTGCAATTTTGCGCGGCATCCGCAGTCGGTGACGATTTTTATACAGGTACGAAGAGAGTTGTATTTGAGGAATTAATATCTGTTTTGTTTTTATGACGGCATTTATGGCAAAATCCGAGTAATTCTGATATATGTAATAATGATGTATATACAATTTTTGGGACAAAATCCGAAGAATTTGCCATTTTTTTGCAGCTTTAATTCTAACATTGTGTTTGAATCCGAGAGGGGGAAGTAAGAGACTTGACTTCTTAAACGATTCCTTCTCATCTTCTCAAATAAGATGACTTCCCTAATCACATGAAAAATATCTCTCAATGTAAATTTCCGGGTTAGGGAGCGCTGGCTTATTTAGGAGTCGAACGACTCTTAAACAGTGTTGTATGACAGGTTCGAATCCTTTAAATATGAACTATGCATTTAGCGTTCACCTCGATTAATGTGTGTAAGGCCGGGTGTTTTGAGCCAAATTCAAATTTGCGCCAATGAGTTTCATTTTTTTGTATGCGGATCCGTTGGGGTCCAAAATTTGTGTCTGTCTTCGTTTTAGTGGACACAAAATTTGAACTGACAAGAACTCGTTGAATGCCGATTTTAAATTTGACGTAAAACCCCGGCCTTAGACACACAAAATTAGGGTATCTATGTAAAAATATCAATGTAAATGGGACCGTAAATTAATGCTTTTTTATATAAATGAAAAAAAACCTCAAATAATATTAAAAAAAGCTCAAATAATATTAAAAAAGGCTCAAATAATATTAGTTTGTGTTAAATTATTTAAATTTAATTTAGGAATTAGAAAATTAATGATTATATTTTTCCTTTTTTTTTAAATTACAGAAGGCGGCAATTACCGTAACCAACAGCAACAACGCACGCTGAACGACTTTTATAATTATTTACCCGAACAACAGCAACAGATACGGTATTATGTGCCGGAGGACAAGCCACAAGACATTGAACGAGATCAACAACAGGAACTCTACCAATACCAACAAGAACAGGCACAGTATGACGCGGCACAAAAGGAGCGGTATCTTCAGAATATTGTGGAACAGTTGCGCAATCGACGCAACACGCGTTATCAGAACACGGCGCAGCCAATTGGAGTGGCAGTCGCGCCGGTCGCGTTCGATTATGGTAACGGCGGCGGCGCGGCACAAAGCGACCAGCCGCCAAACGGTAAGCGCAAAAATACGCGTATCGTAATTTATGATCGATTTGAACTATGGGAGGAATGATTGAGAAGTGATTGAGAAAAGTGGAATGAGGAAGATGATTGAGAAAAGAGAATTGAGTGAGATGATTGAGAAAAGCCAAATGAGAAAAATGATTGAGAAAAGAGAATTGAGTGAGATGATTGAGAAGAGCTAAATGAGAAAAATGATTGATAATTTGACAGTATTTTGAGGAATTCATGAGAAAAAATGTTGTCCAAAAAAGTTGAAAAATTGAAAAGATTTGGCACTATCTTTTAGGAGAGGTTCGTAGTTTTGTTTGAGGATTTAAATTTCATTCAAAGCATTTATGAGAGAAATGATTTTTAAATTTTTAGCTATAAAAGGGCAAAATTTTTCTGTGTTAATTTTTGGCCAAAATTATTCTTTTTTAGAAGACGAGACGCTAGCCGAGCTGGAGGAACTGCATCGATTCACGGAAAAAATCCGCCAACTGGAACGCGGCAGCTCGTCCGCGAACGCCTTACCGGAGGTGAGCTTGTTTTACAATCCATGTTGTGACTTGTCGATTCCGGCATTTTTGGCTGATTAGCAGACACAAAGCCATTGTATAAAAATGAGGAAATGTAATGGTGGTCTGCTCGTCTGTTATGATGGGCGAGCCGGAGTCTGGTCACAGCACTGCTTAAAGACAACGAGGCCTAATGGCTAAGGTTCAGCCCAAAGCTAGGAAAATTCATGGGTCTTTGCGCATTTAAAAAAATCGGCCTAAGTTAATTTTTTAAAAAATTTCAGAAATCCAAAAAAAAAATATTTTTATTTTTAATTTAAGTCGAATGAATCACAAAGTCGACGCGCGACCGCTGAAGCGGCTAGCGCGGCAGCGGCTCCCGTAGCGCGCAACAACGCGAATCACGCGGCGTATTCGCCGTTGCCGGAGGTGGATACGCGTCCGTTGAGCGCGCAAAAGAAAGGCCAATCCGAATTTGTGGAATTCGTCGAGCCGCGCGCCAATAAGATACTAAACGGCATTGAGTTTATGGAGAAGCGCGTCGCGATGGACGCGCCAGTGCGCGCGTTCGCCCATACGCGCGGCTTTCTCTCTGCCAATGGAAATGTGGTTTTTTTGGGTGAGTGTGAGAGACATTTCTCCGATTTTTGACATTGTGTTTTTGGGGCTGATAACTTTGACAGTCAATAAAATAACAGTATTCGCTTTATAATACACCGTAATTCAATTTTTTCTTTCATTAATATTTATAATTTTCCAGCATTTGTGGCGATGTGCTGTGTTGTCGCGACGATGGGCGTGGTCGGCGGGATCTACTATTACTATCATAAGTAAGTTTTCAAAATACATTATACTATCCTATAAGATGAATCGGTTTTTGAACCTTCTTTAGACTTATTTTTTTTGAATTTGTACCAAAATTTCTCTAATTTTTCTCATTTTTTTAGTATAAAATCGACGCGCGAGGATCTATTCGACGATTTCACACGCTATTCGCCAGCCGGACCGGGACGAGACCGCTTTAAAAAGGGCAGCGGCGGCTCGCCGCTGGGCGCCGGAGGTTGCGTGGACGAAAAGGGCGACGATGTGCTTGCCTACAAGGCGCAACTGCATCACTACCAACAGACCAAGCAGAAGATTATCGGCGGCGCGGACGCGGTGGGCGGCGGCGTGCGCGCGCCCGGCGATTTGACGGATCGCTCCGACGACGAGGAGGACGACGACGGCGCGGATCTGGAGCACAACTTCAGCGTCTACGAGTGTCCAGGCTTGGCGCCCACCGGCGACATCGAGGTACAAAATCCGAACTTTGTTGAGGTCTCGCATAAATAGGGCGGAGCTCCTCTGTCCTAGGACTCCAAGAATCAATCAATTCATTCAATTAATTTCGATCTGTCAATTAATCAATCAATTTCAATCAATCTGAGTCCCTCCGAAGCAAGTCCCTGCAAAATAGAGCCCTTCTCTCCACAAAAAAAAATTTCAAAAATAAGGTCAAAATCGATTAAGGAATAAATTTTGTTGCAAAATTAACGTTTTTATGAGTTCATTCTTATATTTCTTACTGTATTTAAACGTATCAATATCGAGTTGTTGAAAATTAATCAATCTATTGGACAAGCTTAACATCAACAATTTTATACTTAAAAAATGACATTATTCCGCATCAGATCACATCATTTTTCTTTGGATTTTATTACAGGCACGGAAAAATTCATTTGGAAGCTCTCTCCTCCTCAACCATTGGTTTTTGGCCTATGAAAAGAGTCTCAATGAGTGAATTCACTTGGGACCAAAGTCATTTTTGAGCGGAATTTTTTCCTCTACAAGATATGATATAAAATACGATAATCGCCAAGGGATCTTGGTCGGGATTCAATGGATTTTTTTGTGCGTTTTTTTTCACACATTTTTCGTGCGGCTTTTGCGAATTCGGTTCGAATTTTAAACATTTACTGTATTTTCTGCATCTGATATTGTATTCCCAACACAATATACTGTACTTTTCCTTTCTTTTTTTTCCTCGTATTTCGCGGTAAACATTCCATGTGTATATACAAATTATCATATTCATATATACTCACATATATCGTATTATCACACTATTCCAATGACGCATATTTATAATTATTATTAAATTTCTATCATCTCTTCATTTATTCATTCAAATTTTCCCATTTGCTACCGTAATTTTCACATCCGGCTAGTGTACTTTTTTCAATTTTCAAATTTGGCGGACTGTTAAAATATTTTTCGAATATTTTTTAAGGAAAATTTTTTGCGTAGAATTGAATCTCCATTTTCCACCGTATTCATGTCGCATTATCGTATTCGTTTTCTAGAAAGTTAACGAATTATCGTAATCATTCCTGAAAAAAAACTGGGAATTTGAACAAAGAAAAATGATTACGGCGATGGACATTGTGGATATGAAAATGACAGATAAGCATAGTACCGTATTTATTAATTTACCACATATACACACAATTGATTTGCTATTTATCGTAATTAATTTTTGTGTTTCTCAACACACAAAATATCTTGTTTTCTATCTAAAAAAAATTTTTCCCCCTGGCGTTGTGTTCTTTCGGTTACGGTGGTTTTGCGCGATGGCGACGAGCCGATCACGTGAACGATGGCGTCCGGAGAGCAAACAAATTAAAAAAATATGGCAATCAAATAGCTTTATAAGAATATACGATAGGAGTAGGAGAAGAGCTACAACCGGTATACATTATGTAACATTCTAGTAAATTCTTAAAAATCCAGAAAAATGAATTTGAATTTATTTTTTTTATTCCACACGTTAATAATTTCATCCAAAAAAATGGCTGGGAATTAATTTTTAAGATTTTAAGTAAATTTTCTCAAATAAAAAATTCAATTCACGCAAAAGTAACAAGTAAAAAAAAACGTTTTTCTAACAAAAATTATACAGCTACTGTAATTTCACAATTAAAGTATTTTAACATAAATATCGTAATTTCCACATTTCAGTGATTCCACGTTTTCTTTGCATTTCTCTCTCTCTCATTCCGAAATTTTTGCAAAAACAAATTTTACGTGTAATACTGTTTATTTTCACGCAAAAAGCACATTTTTTTCTTCGAAGCGATAAAGAGATTTGTTAACAACAAAATGTTTAAAAAAATGATAGACCATCAAAATTAGGCCAAATTCGGAATCTTCAAGTGGCTGTAACTTTTTGCCCATGCGTCAAAAGGGCCTAGTGTAAAAGTTATTAGTTACCAACCTAATACCACTCAAAATTATTATGTAGTTAAATATGATGCAATCAATGAAATAATTAACTATTAAGAAAAAAGTTCAAATGAGCCAATTTTTTTAACATTAAGTCATTTTTAAAAATGGCAAAATTCTTTTTAAAAAAATTTTGGAAAGGTTGGTGCGGCCGAAACCATTGCTCAATCTTCGATCCGACTATAGTCGATCCGACTATGCCACGATATCTTGGGCAATGGGACTTATCGAAAGAGAGCGATCCAGCCAAGCAAGCCAACTATGCGCCTACCGCAGTAGGCGGATCCGTTGTGTCATGTGGAATCATAGTTGTGCACCATCACAATTCTTTCTCATCCGGCTGACTCAGTTAGCTGTGGGACGAAATTCAAACAAAAAATAAATAAATCATTCATATTAAATAAAAAAATTCTTATTAAAAAATATAATTTTGTAAATATTATTATTAATAAGTTAAATAAATAGTATAAAAAATGATAAATAGTATAAATCAGAGAGCCATTTTTGAAGAGTCAATTCACAGAATTAGAATTCTCAGCTTATATGTGATAGTCTCCGCATAATATTTCAGAATTCTCAATAGATATTTATTGGTATATTTTGGCATGTATTTGACTTTTTTTTGCCGATTAGTCGCCCGATTTTTTTTCATACATTATTTGTGATACTTTTACATTGTTTGTGATATTTTCTAGTTTTTTAGCTCTTAATAAAGTATTATCGAAAACATTCTTTATTATTCAGCTTCAAAAAGGTTTTTTTAATTCGATTTCGACAAAAAATTGAACAAAAATATATGCATATATATACTAAAGCCGCGGAAAAAAATCTAATTTATGAATATGTGATTAAAAATAAATGTCGACGAAATATCATTAGAGTGTCTGACTTCTCTGACCGGTTGGCGAAGCCCATCGCCGCTTTTCGGCGAATGCACGTCGGGTTATATAAGCGAAAAATTGAATCCAATTCCCAAGAATGAATCAATCTTGTTGTATTCACCAATTGCATGATTTCGATTCCGGTTTGACTCGGCCAAGCTAGAGTTAAGTCAATACCAGTGTTTGTGGTTCACTGGACCCTCTGGGCACCATTCCCAGTGGCCTCTTCGGAGGTTCGGTACGTCCCACAGCTAACTGAGTCAGCCGGATGAGAAAGAATTGTGATGGTGCACAACTATGATTCCACATGACACAACGGATCCGCCTACTGCGGTAGGCGCATAGTTGGCTTGCTTAGCCAGATCTGCTCTCTTTCGATTGAGGTCCAGATGTGCACGGAAGAAAGTGCACATTGTAGTCTCGGAAGATTGAGCAATGATCCAAGCCGCACCAACCTTTTGCCATTTTTGGAAAGTTTTTAAATATATTTTAAAATTCGGAATTTTCAAAGTGGCTGTAACTTTTTGCCCATGCGTCAAAAGAGCCTAGTGTAAAAGTAGTTTTTTCTTATCACTTTACCAGCTATCCAATAACATTACATTAGTTCGAAAATAAATTTTTGAAATTTTTTCGATTTTGAAAAAATGCCCTTACTATAGTCCATGGTTTTTTTCAAAATGGATTCTGTGAGCTACAGCGACGTGGATATATTCATTCGATAGCCCATGAAGAGCTGATTCTAAATACATATGGGTCTCTTAATCAATTTTTTGATTTTCGGGTACTTTTGGCCCGTTGAAAGTCGTTGACTATCAAAATTAGGCCAAATTCGGAATTTTCAAGTGGCTGTAATTTTTTGTCCATGCGTCAAAAGGGTCTAGTTTAAAAATAGTTTTTTCTTATCACTTTACCAGCTATCCAATAACATTACATTAGTTCGAAAATAAATTTTTGAAATTTTTTCGATTTTGAAAAAATGCCCTTACTATAGTCCATGGTTTTTTTCAAAATGGATTCTGTGAGCTACAGCGACGTGGATATATTCATTCGATAGCCCATGAAGAGCTGATTCTAAATACATATGGGTCTCTTAATCAATTTTTTGATTTTCGGGCACTTTTGCCCGTTGAAAATTTTTGACTATCAAAATTAAGCCAAATTCGGAATTTTCAAGTGGCTGTAATTTTTTGTCCATGCGTCAAAAAGGCCTATTGTAAGAGTAGTTTTTTCTTATCACTTTACCAGCTATCCAATGACACCAGTTTCGTTCAAAAATAAATTCAAACAAAAAATAAATAAATCATTCATATTAAATAAAAAAATTCTTATTAAAAAATATAATTTTGTAAATATTATTATTAATAAGTTAAATAAATAGTATAAAAAATGATAAATAGTATAAATCCGAGAGCCATTTTCGAAGAGTCAATTCACAGCATTAGAATTCTCAGCTTATATGTGATAGTCTCCGCATAATATTTCAGAATTCTCAATAGATATTTATTGGTATATTTTGGCATGTATTTGACTTTTTTTTGCCGATTAGTCGCCCGATTTTTTTTCATACATTATTTGTGATACTTTTACATTGTTTGTGATATTTTCTAGTTTTTTAGCTCTTAATAAAGTATTATCGAAAACATTCTTTATTATTCAGCTTCAAAAAGGTTTTTTTAATTCGATTTCGACAAAAAATTGAACAAAAATATATGCATATATATATACTAAAGCCGTGGAAAAAAATCTAATTTATGAATATGTGATTAAAAATAAATGTCGACGAAATATCATTAAAGGGTCTGACTTCTCTGACCGGTTGGCGAAGCCCATCGCCGCTTTTCGGCGAATGCACGTCGGGTTATATAAGCGAAAAATTGAATCCAATTCCCAAGAATGAATCAATCTTGTTGTATTCACCAATTGCATGATTTCGATTCCGGTTTGACTCGGCCAAGCTAGAGTTAAGTCAATACCAGTGTTTGTGGTTCACTGGACCCTCTGGGCACCATTCCCAGTGGCCTCTTCGGAGGTTCGGTACGTCCCACAGCTAACTGAGTCAGCCGGATGAGAAAGAATTGTGATGGTGCACAACTATGATTCCACATGACACAACGGATCCGCCTACTGCGGTAGGCGCATAGTTGGCTTGCTTAGCCAGATCTGCTCTCTTTCGATTGAGGTCCAGATGTGCACGGAAGAAAGTGCACATTGTAGTCTCGGAAGATTGAGCAATGATCCCGGCCGCACCAACCTTTTGCCATTTTTGGAAAGTTTTTAAATATATTTTAAAATTCGGAATTTTCAAAGTGGCTGTAACTTTTTGCCCATGCGTCAAAAGAGCCTAGTGTAAAAGTAGTTTTTTCTTATCACTTTACCAGCTATCCAATAACATTACATTAGTTCGAAAATAAATTTTTGAAATTTTTTCGATTTTGAAAAAATGCCCTTACTATGGTTTTTTTCATGGTTTTTTTCAAAATGGATTCTGTGAGCTACAGCGACGTGGATATATTCATTCGATAGCCCATGAAGAGCTGATTCTAAATACATATGGGTCTCTTAATCAATTTTTTGATTTTCGGGCACTTTTGGCCCGTTGAAAGTCGTTGACTATCAAAATTAGGCCAAATTCGGAATTTTCAAGTGGCTGTAATTTTTTGTCCATGCGTCAAAAAGGCCTATTGTAAGAGTAGTTTTTTCTTATCTCTTTACCAGCTATCCAATAACATTACATTAGTTCGAAAATAAATTTTTGAAATTTTTTCGATTTTGAAAAAATGCCCTTACTATAGTCCATGGTTTTTTTCAAAATGGATTCTGTGAGCTACAGCGACGTGGATATATTCATTCGATAGCCCATGAAGAGCTGATTCTAAATACATATGGGTCTCTTAATCAATTTTTTGATTTTCGGGCACTTTTGGCCCGTTGAAAATTTTTGACTATCAAAATTAGGCCAAATTCGGAATTTTCAAGTGGCTGTAACTTTTTGCCCATGCGTCAAAAGGGCCTAGTGTAAGAGTAGTTTTTTCTTATCTCTTTACCAGCTATCCAATAACATTACATTAGTTCGAAAATAAATTTTTGAAATTTTTTTGATTTTAAAAAAATGACCTTACTATATTCCATAGTTTTTTTCAAAATGGATTTTGTGAGCTACATCGACGTGGATATACTCATTCGATAACCCATGAAGAGCTGATTCCAAATACATATGGGTCTCTTAATCAATTTTTTGATTTTCGGGCACTTTTGCCGTTGAAAATTTTTGACTATCAAAATTAGGCCAAATTCGGAATTTTCAAGTGGCTGTAATTTTTTGTCCATGCGTCAAAAGGGTCTAGTGTAAAAATAGTTTTTTCTTATCACTTTACCAGCTATCCAATAACATTACATTAGTTCGAAAATAAATTTTTGAAATTTTTTCGATTTTGAAAAAATGCCCTTACTATAGTCCATGGTTTTTTTCAAAATGGATTCTGTGAGCTACAGCGACGTGGATATATTCATTCGATAGCCCATGAAGAGCTGATTCTAAATACATATGGGTCTCTTAATCAATTTTTTGATTTTCGGGCACTTTTGGCCCGTTGAAAATTTTTGACTATCAAAATTGGGACAAATTCGGAATTTTCAAGTGGCTGTAAATGAACCAAGCTTATATTGCTGTCTGGTGCTGGTGATCTGATCAAACTTAAGATCATGCTTGCGATATATGTGAAGAGAGAGTAAGAGAAAAAAATAGTCCCAGCCAAATGTAATTGAGTTAAGCCTGGCCTATCAAGAAAGCTCATTGCTAGTGTAGACCTAAGCTTGACAATAAGTACTTAGAGTTTCGGTTCAGAATTTCGCTTTTTAACAATTACCGGGGGGCCAGGCCAAAAATTTTTCGCTAAAAGTTCAATTGAAATACGATTTGAGGTTCCAATGACGAGAACAAAAGAAAAGAGGGGACATTTCATGCACTTTTTTTATATGAGAATGTAAAGAAAAGTTTAAAAAATTATCAATCAATACAGCATTAGACACGTCTGATATCAAACACGCGTCATCTTCTCGTTCATTTTTGTTGTATGTGATGATCTCATCGCATTGGTCTCCACACATAAGTATACATATATTCCTGGGCTGAAAAATCCAAGAAATTTTTTCTTTACGCAGACAGGAAAAAAGGAGAGAGAAAGAGAAAAAAAAATGTTTTTTGGCTTTAATTTTCCACAAACGCCACTTTTCTGAGAACATTTGTCCCAGATTTGCATTATGCATTGTTTCCTTTAACAGGACCCCATCAGTTTGGGACTCCATCAGTTAGAGACTTTATTAGTTGGAGACTTTATTAGTTAGAGACTCCATTAGTTAGAGACTTCATTAGTTGGGGAATTCATTAGTTAGAAACTCCATTAGTTTATTAGTTACGAACTCCATTCATTAGGAACTCCATCCGTTAGATATTTTATTAGTCAAAGACTTCATCAGTTAGAGACCCATCAGTTAGAGACTTCATTAGTAAGGGACCCACTTTTCAAGGTTATGTTTTATCTAAGAACCCTATTTTGACTTTGACTCAATCCCATTAAGAACTTTCTTCTCAATTAAATGTGATATAAATTTCTAGGATCCTGTGCCTAAATTTAGGCCCAAATTTTTTTTTCAAATTTTGATCAACTTTGCCTTTTTTGTGTGTTCTTTGCTTTTCTATTTAATTTAATCTTTTTTTAATTGATTAAAATTTAATTTTTGAACATTTAAAATGAAAAAAATATAAAAAATAATTTTTTTCAACGAAATTCTATCGTAAATTTTTTTCCTAAAATTTCTATAAAATTCACAAAAAAATCGATAAAATTACAGTCAAATTAAGACGATATTTGTCGGTTACGATAGTTATGATATAATTAAAAGATAATTTTCGTCTGCAACGGTATTTTATATTGCAGACGAAACTGTAGAAATTATTACAATTTGAATATACAAAAGAGATAAAAAAGCAAACTGTAAAAAAAAATTTTAAAGAATTATAGAAAAAATTAATTACGATAACGTGAGTTTACAGTAATCAATTAGTTTGGAGTATGATTGTAACCACGAGATGAGTAGTTTGCTGGGTTACAATATCTGCGTATATTTGAATCGAGTATCTCTACAATATTGTCATCATTTTAGGAGCTCATCATATCGACTAGATCGATGCCGACCTGCTGGTACGCTTATAGGAATCCGGCGGATACAACCAAAGCAAACGAGACCTACAAGACCCACGAGGCCGACGTCGAGTTCGAATTGTTCAACGGCGGAAGGTACGGCGTGTGTTTGGAGGTGAAACTTTCCTAAACTTCTAACGCTTAATTACTCGGCCATTCCTTTAGCCTTGCTTTGGACAAGATGGGCCTTGTATAAATATATTGTTTCTAGGCCCAGTCCATGTGCCTTTATTAGATTAGAACCTTAACCAATTAACATTTTCAGCTTGACGCAATTCCAAAACGAGTGCCCGATTGAAGCCGAATTTGAGCTCCGATCCCGCCTACAAGATAATATTATTTACTACAGTATTCCATTAAATAACCGAAACGATGCATTTTTGAACTGTAATAATGACCGCAACAATAATCAATTACCGTATTGCGGATGCGACTGTAGTGGCTCAATTCAGCGTTGTTTTGGCGAAAAAGCGCTTGAGGAACTACCGTATTCGAATTCGTCCTCTCTATACGATAGCGAGGCCAATTTGCAATTATCGTTGTATAAATTCACGGAGCCGGTGACATTTGATCGTAACTCATTAGCTGATTACGATAAAACTACACAAAAAACGAATCCAAATTACGATAGTGCGAATGCGCCGATCGTAATTCAAGCCGATTGGCGCGAATGGATCGATGCCATTTTAACAGAGGTTCGCGTCGAGCTCTCCATTGAGAAGCCATTTGAGGTAAGTTCCGTTTTTGAGAGGCGTTGAAAAATTGAATAACCGTATTCCAGATGATCTCTTGGGCATCAAGGTCGTCGCCGGACTCGGACTCGCCCTCGAGACTCACCAACGCGCCGTCTCGCTCCGAGTCACTGAATTCACTTACGGTTTCCGGTTCGGGCTTGGTCTCAAAATCGGCGCCGAGTCAATCAATCGGCCTGGCACATTCCAACTCGTTTCCGCGCCTACCGCTCAGTGCACTCGGACCGCTGATTCATCAGCGCGCCAAAAAGCATTCGCTTTGTGGCCTCTCGTACGAAGCGCTCGCCGAACGCAAAAAGCTCAAGAATCGAATCGCCGCCCAACGCTACCGCAACCGACGCTCGCAAACCCTTGAAGAGCGTCGACAAGAAATCGCCGAGTTGGCGTCGCGCAATGGCGCCATGCGCGCCGAGCAATGCAAGTTGTGTGCGCAAATTGCGCGATTTAAAGCCGCAATAGGTCTTGACTTTTGAGTGCATATTTTGCACTATAATCCTACCGTTTCATGAACACTACTTTGGTTTTTAATTAAAATATTTTAAATTGATTTTTCAATGTTAGTAAATTCATTTTTTTTTTAAATTTATTCCATTTAATTTAATTAAATTTTTTTTTCGATTAAATGGACAAAAATTAAATTTAATTTAAAAACGAAAATAAAAAATTTTAAATAAATTATTCTCCAATTTTTCAACGAACATGATAATATGTTAATAAAAAAATATCGTTACCATCCACCAACTAAAACTTTGTACAGTAAAATATGATAATGTATTTATGCATGCATGTGCATAAATTTTGTGCACACTACATTAATTGTATTTTGTTTTATTGTTTCAATTAGATGCATATCAATTAAAATTTGGAATATCTTTTCCGATGTATTATGATAATATTTTGTTCTAATTTTATGGGTTTTTGCGATATCATTATCATTTTAACATACGTATTGATATATTGATATGACTTGAATTTTGTTAATTTTTGAGTACATTTTTTCATTATATATATATATATATATATATATATATATATATATATATATATATATATATATATTAGCTTGGCAAAAAAGTACTTCGACAAAAATTTCAAAATTCTAAAATTTTCTGGAAATAATTCAAATAATTTTATAAGTTTGATAGCCTTGTAGAACATTCTCGAAACTATTATTATATGAGTATATAAGGACACGCGCGCAGAGTTTTGTTAATTTTCACTAATGATTAGTAAAGACCATATTCGAGCTATCATCTACTACGAGTGGCTCCAAAGCAAGAGTGCAAGCGCGGCTGCTGCAAATATCAACAGCATAATTGGTGAAGGGACTGTTCATCGTGCGACGGTCAACAATTGGTTAAACCGCTTTGCGAACGGAGATACAAGCCTTGAAGATCATCTGTGTGTTTGGTGGGATGCGAAGGGACCGATCTACTACGAGTTGCTGCCCGTAGGCATGACTGTCACAGCTTCTGTGTACATCGATCAGCTCCAGAAATTGGCTGATGCAATGCAAGAAAAACGTCCAAGACGTTCAACAGTTCACTTGCTCCATGACAATGCTCGACCACACGTTGCTTCCTTCACCCGCCAAAAATTAACCGAACTTGGCTGGCACACGGTTGCCCATCCGCCGTACTCACCGGACATTGCGCCTTCTGGCTACCACCTGTTCCGACCGCTCAAGCATTATTTGCACGGAAAAAAGTTCGACAAGTATGACGACCTCAAAATGGCAGTCGACAACTTTTTTTTATCTCAGTCCTCTGAATTCTCGGAAAAAGGCATAGGTGCTTTACCTGATAAATGGGTAAAAGTTATTGATGTCAACGGTGAATATATTGTTTAAAATTATTTGTTCTGAATAAAGTTATAAATAATTGAAAAAAAAGTTAAATTTTGTCGAAGTACTTTTTTGCCAAGCTAATATATATATATATATATATATATATATATATATATATATATATATATATATATATATATATATATATATATATATATATATATATATATATATATATATATATATATATATATATATATATATATATATACAGGTATTTTAATTACGTGAAATAAAATGTGTTTGCACAAACTACATGTTGTGAATAATCAGTATACACATACAAAAACACAACACATATACCTATGTGTGTTATGCATCCAAATATGTATACAAAAATTAGAAAGATTATACGTATACGGTCTTTTTATAAAAATCACAAGATCTTCAAAACATTTTTTTTCTGCAGTTCGTTGCATTTTTTTCAAAATTTAAAGTAATTTCATAGGCATTTTTCTCAATATATTTTTACCAAAATTACAAACGGCACTTAAAAAACACTTAATAATTGAATGAGAAAATAGAAACAAAAAATCATTATGTAATAATAAAAATTTTGGTTTAAATTTTTTATTATCAATCTCATTTTATTTTTTTCTACCTTTTACTTTACGGTAGATAAAATGTTTATTTACCGTTTTTTGCACTTTTATTTTTCCTTATCCTTTTTCTTGACTAATTTTTCTTTAATATTTCGTTCTTATTTTTAAATCGTTTTATTTTACTCGAAAACATTTAAAAATAGATTTTTTTCTATAGTTATTTTCATTTTAAGATTCGAGTACAATTTTGCTCAATGCTCTTTTACGGTTGTTAATCAAAATTTGGACTTGAGCAAAATATACTCCTTCACGTTCTAGGCACGTAACGTCACTTGAGATCACGTTCTTTGCGCTTTCCTAGCTTAATCAAAAATTTTGGCTTTCCATACTTGCTTTTCAAACTTATTTGAGTTTTTGGGATATTTTCATTCGTTTTTTTGAAATACTTTGAATAAGGAACTTACATTATTAAAACATTTCTATAGTTTATCTAGATTTGTTTTTAGGATTTTTCCTAAATTTTTATTTATGTTTTATTTTCACATTTAACATATTTAGTAAATTAACAAACAATCAATGAGGTTAGATTTACATTTAATTATTCAATTAAAATTACGTACCTAACTTAAATTTAAAAAATTTAAATAAATTTTTTTTAAATCGATTTTTTAAACATTATTTTTATCATTTATTTTTTTTCAAATCTTATTTTTGTTATTACTTTCATTGTTTTAGAAAATAACTATTATTATCAAAATAACTATCTTTATCACTCGTTGAATCAATTTTCTCATAAATTTTTCAATTGATTTTTTGCAAAGAATTTTTAAAAAAAAAGTTTTTTTATGTGTTTAACGTGTTATAATGTATTTTTTATATTTGATTTTTAGCGAGACGCATAAACATCTAATTATAGTAATAAATATAAAGACATTTTATACAAAACAAATATTTTATACAAAACACAAATGCCACAACATTAAAATATAGTATAATATAGAGACTTTCTTTTAACCATATCATTTTTATTTTTTTAAAATGTTGATTGATATCATTACTCGATTATAAATTTATGTATATACGATAATAAAATAATATCATTTGATTGAGAAAGTATTTTGTTTAGATATCACTTTACGCTTTTCAACTATCAATCAATCAATCAATCAATAAATCAATCAATCAATTAATTAATTAATTAATTAATCAATCAATAAATCAATCAATCGATTAATTCGCTTCGATTACAATCAATTCCCATAGTTCGCTAAAAAATCTTAAGCTTTCACTCAGCTTTTAATTGCACTTGAAAATTTGCACTTGAACCAATTGTTTAAGAACAAACTAATCTCATCAGTAATACAAGATCGGATCAGTAGAGTCAAGTCAAGTGATCCATTTACGAAAAGTATTGTAAGTAAAAACACTAGGCCCAGCCATTAGAGTGTTTTACATTACCAAAAAGTCAACTTTATAAACCGGATTTTTTAAATACCATAAAACGAATCTAAATAAAAATGCTTGGATTCGAGTTTGCGATGAATGGCAAGGTCCAGAAAAACCAGAAGGCCCAGCAGGCCCAAGAGGAGCTGGCCATTGCAAAACATCAACGCGAACTAATAATAGACTCAACAATGTATGGTAACGAAATTGACAGCAGCGAATACGATAACGGAAATTGCGAAAAAACTAACTTTGAATATAATAACGGATACGATATTTTTGAAAAAACGGAATGGGTTAATGGCATTAATGACACAAATTACGATAATGAAAACGGTATTGGCATTAATTATATGGACGAAACGGACTTGAACATCGGTTACGATAACAACTATAAGAGCGTGGATTACGGTTATGGAAAGCTAACAAAAAATGATCTTTTGGTGGAGTCCCTTAAAAGTACCAAGAGTACAGCCGGACTGGATAAATTAGACGGCGCGCCAGCAGCGGGACGCGATTTTGCGGGCGCGCCACAGCCGTTGATCTTCGACAGTCATAACATCGCCGGCGAGGGCGAACGCTTCCAGGACATATGCGCGAGCATGACCGCCACACAATTCAACGAACTCAATAATAGAGACGGTGGCGGCGGCTACTATAGCAACACCAACGCCGGCGGCGCAGAAGCCTACGACGATTACGGTAATCGAATGAACGGCGAGCGCGTTGCTGCGCATAATACTATAGCGGGCGCCGCCGTCTCCACCCCGGTCACGTGCGAGTCTCTTTTCCGCGTACGGGCCTCACGAGCCGTCGCGCCGGTTGTCGCCGACGAGCTATCTTCGCAGTCGCGCGTTTGGACGACCAACTCGACCGGCGTCACCCCCACAAATCATCCAGACTCCAACCACTTTGGACCACCGCATTCGGTAAGATTATTGTGGGAAAAGTAACTTAAAATGAGAGTCTAGAGACTGCTTTTGATGCCAAAAGGGCCTTTTATAATTGACTGGGGACTTGGAGGGAAAACGAAAGGGGACAAAAAAGTATATAACTTAGAATAAATCTACTGGTGAGAGATAAAAAAGTATTCAACTTACCATAAATTTACTAAAGAAGGGACAAAAGAGCATTTAACTTACAATAAATCCGCTGGAAAGAGACAAAAGGGCATTTAACTGTACTCTAAATTGATAATCTTATGTTCGAATTTTTTAGCAGTCGATTCGTGGAGCCTGGCGTACCGACACGACTACTAGATCCACTACTCATCCAACAAAACAAAAGTGTCTTTTTAAGCGCGTCTTTGGCGAGTTTGAGTGCGGCGTCCAGTCGCCATATGACCAGCAGCAGCAGCAGCACATCAGCCGCGCCGCCGCCAGCCTCATGTGCCGCGTTATGCCGGTCAGTTTTTGAAGAAAATACGGCACGCGATTTGATCGTATTGATATCATTTCACACAATTCATTCATTTCACTAACCATTTGATATTTGTCATACGAATTAATAGAGGCCCATCTTACGGGCTCTCACGAAGACTTTTATCAGTTCCGAAATGACTATTTTAGACTCCGACTGGCCCATTTGTCTTATACGCACACACAAAATGACATATACAGCACACAAAAACATATTTAAAAAATTGAAAAAAATACAGTTTATACAGTATTTGAGTAGATAAAATACCTTACAGTAAATCAGATTTAGGCCCAAACTGGTAAACGGTGTTCCATCGAAGCGAGCGCGTCAGAACGCGGATGGGGAGGCGGCTACGCGAATGGAGGACCACAATCAATTATTATCGGCTCCGAGAAGGCACTTTTGATGCGTTTTTTGGGCGTTGATTTGGTCTTATAGGCTTGGCTCTATAGGTCTTAAAATTAGAACAGAACTGAAAGTGTGGTCTCTAGAGCCTTTAGGACGGAATTTAAAGAAGAGATTTCTGTGGTCCCTTGGGCCTTTAATACAGGATTGAAAGAGATCACTTTATTCAATAAACTGTTTTCAGTTTGATCCACTCGCAAAGTGGCGTCTTCTCTGTGCCTAAAAACGTCGTATCGACGAGTCAGAAACAACGCCAGCAACAAAAATTACGATTCGAAAATTATAGTAATAGCCGGGAAAACGACGAGAATATTACCAACTGGAACTGTAACAACGAAAGGAAAAGGTCCTCGCCTTTGCCGCCGTATTATGAATACGGCTGTAATGGCTCAATTCGAGGATGTTTTGGAACGGCGAATGAGCCGGAGGTTTTTAAAGCGCTAAGTGAAGAGAACGACGAGGACGAGAACGTTTACTTTATTCTGGCGGCAAAACGCCGACGAAACGCCAAATGGAACACAGTAATTGCTACAGACGGCAACCTTCAAAATACTGTAATTTTGCCAGCTAAACAGTATTCACGATTGAATTCGCCACCGGCGCTCAATGACTTGCATCTAGTGGGGCTAAACGCCGTTCAAGCCCAATTTGGACCCTCGGAGAACTGTAGCAATGGTTACAGGAACGCCGTGACTGTAATCCAGAAACCCGAATGGCAAAAATGGATCGATGGGATTTTCGCGGAGATTCGCGCTGAGCTTTCCTTTGAAAGCGCTTTGGTAGGAGCATTTAAGAGAGGATTATCGGGCTTTTTGCCCGGAGACAGAGTCTATTTGACTTAGTTAAATCCAATTGAATGGAATTTTATAGGGCGATGAAGAGTCGAACTCGGCATCTGCCTCGCCGTTGGCTCCGAGGATTGTTCAAACTCTTCCATCAGTTTCATCCGCGTCCTCCTCGGGCTCTTCGACACCCTCTTCGAAGTCCTTGGCATCAGTGTCGGGCCGGTCCTCGCCCCTTTCCTCAGTTTCCCATTCGGCCTCGCCATTCTGTTCGAGCTTAGCTTTGATACCTTCTTCTACAGCTTCGGGACCCTATTCATCTTTAGGGTCTTTTCCCACAGTTTCAGCTTCAGGACTTTTATCCACAGCTTCAAGACCCATTTCATCTTCAAAACTTTCATTAACAGCTTTGGGACCTTCATCCACAGCTTCGAGACTCTCTTCATCTTCAGGACCTTCATTTATAACTTCAGGACCCTCTTCATCTTTAGGATCCTCGCCATCTTCAGAGTCGGCCTCTTCTTCGAGCGCCTCAATTGAGCACTTCGTCGTGCCTCCAATCAATCAGCGCGCCAAGAAATATTCGCTCTGCGTGCTGTCGCTCGAGGCGCTCGCTGAACGAAAAAAGCAGCAGAATCGAATTGCCGCGCAGCGCTACCGTAACCGACGCACGCAGACGCTCAAAGAGGGCCGGCAGGAAATCGCAGCATTGACGGCGCGCAACGTCGCGATGCGTGCGGAGGAACGCAAACTCGTCACAAAAATCGCACGCCTCAAAGCCAGTTTGGGCCTGGCCGTGATCTGAGTGCTCGTGGGAGTAGGATCTTGATCCATTGAAGAATTGGGCCTACTTACATGGGGCCTATAATTGACTCGAAATAGCATCATTTTGAAGACGATAATTTCGAACATTTCTTCTACAGTATCCCAGCCATTTTTCGTTGTTCCATTTACCGTGACTCGGTTCCTTTTTCCTAGTATAAACCCAATTGTTTTCTTCTTTTACTGTAAGCCACAGTCCATTTTAATTTTCGAATCGTTTTTTTTTGTTGTTCCAATTGTTTCTGCACAAAACGTAATTCTCGAACCTACAGTAATTAGAAAATTAAATAATAGAATTGTTAACCTCAAATTAACCTACAATATATTTCTTTATAGTACTTTTTTATTAAAAATTATTATTGCCTTTTTTTGAATTTAAATTTTTTTCAATTTGAATTTTTATTTATTAATCAATTAATATCATATCATTATCATTATCAATTAATCTATTATCATTATCATTTTTGTGAATTATTATTTGTATTACGTCATTTTTAAAATATATTTTTTTGTTACATTTTGTCAAATTTTTTTAAAGATAAAAATTTCCAAAAATTTTTTAAAGGAAATTTAAAGCTTAAGTGTAGGCTAAAAATTGAAATGTCAACTTAAGACTTTATCTTATGTTTTTGCTTCAAAAAATATTTATGCAAAAAAATACGAATTTTTCGCACATTTCTAATGTGTTAAAAATGTGAAAAATTGAAAATTTACCTAATTTTTCGAAAAAAATTTTTTTTGAGCATATTTTTAGAAATATATCTCTTCCCACCCAACAAATGAAAGAAGTGAAAAGATTGGCGATGGGAAAAGAGAAAAGCAAGGATTGGGGTGGGCTGGCGGAGAAGGGAGGAGAGAGGAGTAATGAGATGGAAAGATAGAAGGGAAAAAAGGGAGATTGAAGATATTGAATGGAGATGAAAGAGCTGACAAGATTATTTACGGGGAAAGAGTAAAGGAAGAGTGGATAGTGAGTAATTGTGTGAATGGGTGGACAGATGGGAGGGACGGGGAGAGGGGAGAAGGAAGAGATTGAGGAGATTGAAGAGATTGAATGGCGATGAAAGAGCTGACGAGGTTTGGTATAAGGAAAGAGTAAAGGCAGAGTGGGAGGACAGATGGGAGGAAGGGAGGGGGGAGAGGAGAGAGATTGAAGAGATTAAGAGATTGAATGCAGATGAAAAATATTGAAAAGATTAAAAAGATTAGGAAAAGTGGAGGTGCGGGGTGAGTAATAATGAGACGTGAGGACCTTCTTTCCTCCGTAAGCTGCCTTTTTTTGCGCCTAATAAGCCCCGTTATATTTTATTTCCATTCGGCTCTTTTCGAAAAATGACATCAATTTACGGGAGGAATTTTTTCAGAATTTTTCATTGAAAATAAGTCGAAAAAATGTTTAAAATTTTCCATTAAAAAATTACACATTTTTTTGGTTCAAAATCGAATCCATTTCAATAGGATCTACTTGAACAGGATCTATTTGAATAGAATAGGATCGTTTCAATCAGGTCCACTTAAAATAAATAGGATTAAAATAGGATCCATGTGGTCCGCAATTCCGACGAATATTTCTTTGGCTCGTGGAACTCCGATTTTGGCGTTATTTTTGATTTATTTTGGTAATCTTTTAAAGATTATTTTACGGTAATTAAGATCCTAGCTAGGCGCTACGTTGCTTTTCTGGCCCTATTTGGGTTTCGCATTGATCCTGAATGACTTTTGAACTCTTTAAAAAAACACCCGCGGCTTATACACACGAAATTAAGCTGATAACCGGGTAATTACAGTGACTTGTCACGCTACCGTAGCGATGGACTTGCCATCCGCGCTGGCCGGAACTCCGTTTCGACCGCCGACGGGAGCCGCCGCCGTCGCCGCGCCGGTCACTTGCGACGCGACGCGTCGCGGAAAATCGCCCTGCCAATGCTGCAAACTCGACTGTTGGCACGCTGTAGTTGACGTGAGATAAAAAAAAGACCCCAAAGACCCAATCAATCATATAAACATTTTCCAGGTGGTCTCACACGAGCTCGGCCACGTTCCCGGCGAGGAGGGCGACGAAGAGGCGCGCGCAACACTGCGCGCCATCCGCTCGTGTATGATCGCCGGCTGCGCGACGCTATGCGAGAACGCGGCGGCGGCTGCCAACGCGCCGACGGCTCGACGGCGTAATTTCGCGCTCTCGCCAGCTAGTGACTATGAACGATTAACGCGCTTATATCGATACAAAGCACCCTCCTATGTTCCTAGTAAAGAGGCTACGTATTCGTTCGCTCCTCTTTAAGAACTCTAATTTACTTTTTTAAAGAGTCGTTGAGCCCTTTAAAAGATTTCGAAGAAATTTTTTGAAGATTATTTAAAATTCATTTGGGGCTCTTTGAGAGCTAACTAAGAGCCTTTAAGAAAGCTTAGAGCCAATTAAAAGTTCGAAAACTTAGTAAAAAACCCTCCATTAGACCATTTAGAGTTTTTTAAGTCCCTTATAAAGCTTTTAAAGACCCTTATGGGCCATTTAGAGCCTCTTATGAATCCTACAGAAGCTTTAAAGACTTTTTAAAAGGTATTTTTTCCCTTAAGACCCTTTAAATTGGCTATTAGGCCTCGAGTTTGGACCAACATGATAACGGATGTGTTCTCACTTTTTTAATTTGTTCTTACTTTTTTTTCGTGTGAATAAAAAAAATTAAATGCATTTATCGATTTTTTCAAAATTTCTAATGAAAAATTGTTCGAGAAAATTTATAATATTGTGGAAAAAAAGTACTAATGCGGTATTTGTACTATTTTTGTGCGCGCATTTTCACAACGATAATGGGAATAGGATGGCGGGTGCGGACCCGAAAAAGAGGGCGCGCAAGAAAGAAAGGGATAGTTTGAAGATTTTTAAGAGTATTTTCAAGAGTATTTCGAAGATATTTTATGATATGAATTCTTCGATGAAAAAAATAGCAAAATTATTTATTCCGAAATTCTCAAATATTCACAGCACTGAACGTTTTCCATTGCGATTCGTCGAGACACGACCAGTTCGGACTCGTGCCGACCACACAGTCAAAGTCGCGCGGCGCCGCACATTTGGACCAGAAGTCGGAGTCGGGCGTGTAGTCTTCAGAACGGTTCGATAACAATCCGCGGGATTCGGTGTCGAGACGATACGGAGCCATGCGTACGGCCGAGCACTCCTCAATGATCACTGCTGTGTCGGCGTGCACGTGCAGTTGCACGCGCGTGGACGCGTGCGCGCGTAATTGTTGCGCACCAGCGATCAGCGTAATATCTGCGCACGCGTCCAATAGAATTGACGTGTTGACGGGAAGAAAGACGAGCGTTGAGTTGTGTACACGGCGCAGCTGAACCGCGTTGGCGACGAAGGGAAAGGCCAACCGAGAGTGCGCCAAGTCCTCGACGACTATCGTCGCGCCGTTGATGCCGTGAATAACGCGACATTCGCCGTCCTGAAAAGGCATTGGAATATGAGAATGAATTTTGAGATAGGGATGTTCTTGGGGCGGCCGGTTTTTTTTTTGCGGCCCCACCCACAAATTCGTCCATTTCTGATGATTTGAGTGGCTTAAAGCATCTACCAAATTGCGGACGACGACGAGGTTGGCATCTGCCGGCTCGTCGACGACATTTGCGGTCGCCGGCTTCGAACCGCCCGACGAACTCTCAACGGAATTTGTCTTACTTTCCAATTGTTGTTGAGAAGGTTGAGGAATTTTCGGCCTGGATTTGAATTGAAATGGCATATCCTTTAAATGCGTTGAAATCGGCAGAAATCGGATAAAATTTTTATGAAAATTTGAGACATAAAAATTCCATCGGCTGCTTCCAATTAAACATTAAACATGCTATAACCAATTAATCAATCAAAAATGTTTTTTTTTTCTTTATTCCACTTATTTATATCATAAATAAAAACAAAATAGAAATATTCTAATTGTATAAGGTCGATAGGATAATGGCTTGCGCGGAATTTCTCTAATCGAATCTCCTATATTCCGGTCGACGCGGCACCCACGGCAGGAGAACGTTC
Source organism: Bradynema listronoti (assembly GCA_024678965.1). Classification (NCBI taxonomy): domain Eukaryota; kingdom Metazoa; phylum Nematoda; class Chromadorea; order Rhabditida; family Allantonematidae; genus Bradynema; species Bradynema listronoti. The sequence goes on along the minus strand of JANLNO010000001.1, from coordinate 10,854,762 downwards.
GCGTAGGGTCGGCCGTAATCTGCAAATACAAATCCAACTTGTTAAATGTTATGGGTAAGGGTCCGAACTTTGCTTGGGTAAATTTGGAGCCTGACTTTGCTTGGGTGGGTTTGATTATGGACCTCTAAGAAGTGGAAGTAATATTAAGTTATTCTAGAGTTATACTTCACATTTGTGTGAAATACAAAAAGAAAAAAAATGGAATTCATACAGTCGTTTATGCGTTCAAAGTCTTCGGGATGCAGCTCCATGTAATGATCGATGACGGCCTCGCGTGTGGAGAAATGATGTTCGCGAAGTTTGCCGAAATAGAAGCCGCCCAATGCCATCAACGCAACGCCGGCGGCACGCGCAAAAAAGCCTTAATTTAAAAATTATTTTATATATGCAAAATACGAAAGGGCATAATTACACGAGAGAAGCTTGAGAACTTGAATTGGCCGATCCCATCAAATAAAGAATAAAAGCACATACCATAGTACCAGGGCGTCCTTTGCATTATGTTATGCCAAGTGATCGCGCCGATGCCCACACCGCCCATGGCAAGTCCTACCTTGTATGGATAAGTGTAGGTGAAGGGATCGTTCCAGACGCGTTCGCGTCCGTTCGCGCGATAATAGGACTCGCGTCGCGCGTGTTCCTCCTTACCCACGCGAGTGCATTCCGCCATTTTATGAAAAGCTAAAAAAGGAGGAAATTGAAATCCTGAAAATATGTGACCAATGTGAAATAGATCCCAAATTAATCGAAGAAAATAAAATATAAAAACGTGAAACATTTATAAAGCAATCTTTTAAATTAAAGAAAATTTATTTTTTCAACTTTTACAAAACACAATGGACGAATAAATCAAGACAATTATAAATCCGAATGAAATTTTATTTGTTTCTATTTTCGTTATAATTTGACTAAATTTAACGATCGAATTTGGCTGGAAAACGGCCCTCCTCGCGGTACTCATCCCATTTCTCCACCCAAAAGTTTGGGCATACGTCCGTGTAGACGTTCTTGAAAAACTTGCACGGCTTATAGTCCTCGCCCATGAGCTCCAGGCAGCGGAAATAGTCCACGTAGTAGTTGAAACACTTGCGCTGCTTTCGTGTCTAGAAAAAATATTTTGTGATGAAAATGAGGGGAATGTAAAATAATTTAATGATTGAAATGAATAGCCTAACTCAATTTTAATTTATATCTTTTATTATTTAAATTGGTTGTTAGATACTTAGCATTAAAACAAAACTCTAATCAAAACGTTAAACACCACCTGTGGAAAACGAGCATCGTAAGGCGCCGACCAGGACAGCTCCTTTCGCTCTTTCTCATTGACCTGACGATTGTACCAAATCGGATCGTCGACGTTGGGAAGAGCCGGATTGGAGCTTTTGTATTTATGCATACGCTCTCCGAACGTTTCCGGAATCTCTATGCCAGCCATTTGAAACGATATATATGAAATGCTAAAAATAATGGCAATTTTAAATAAGAAAAATCACATAAAAAATATTTTAAAATCAGCTAAATAATGTCCAAGGATCAATTAATGAGTTTTTTAAAAATGCTCAAATTTTATCGAGGCTATCTTACTGGATCTGATCTTAATAATTTCGGATATCCATAGCTACGAAGCTACGAATATTCGAAATTATTGACGGCCTAAACATTTTGCCCATTTTCAGTGACCAATTTTTTTATATTTTATTAAAATTAAATAGCTAAATGCCAAAACAATTGTCGAAAAATTTAAATATGTATACTGTATACAAATATTTTATATAAAAAATAGGTAATGATTGACTGAAAGAATATTATTGGAGTGTCTGACTTCTCTGAGCTCCGCGTCAAAGCCATCGCCGCTTTTTCGCCAATACATTGCCGGTTATATAAGCGAAAATCTATCAGTCCGACCCCAACAAGTCAACCCGTCGTGGTTGTGTTTATTATCACATCATTTCTATTCCGGTTTGACTCGGCCAAGCTAGAGTTAAGTCAATACCAGTGTTTGTGGTTCACTGGACCCTCTGGGCACCATTCCCAGTGGCCTCTTCGGAGGTTCGGTACGTCCCACAGCTAACTGAGTCAGCCGGATGAGAAAGAATTGTGATGGTGCACAACTATGATTCCACATGACACAATGAACCCGCAATTACGCCGGTGTGCGGAACGCGAATTGTTGACTTGCTTGGCTGGATCCGCCTCTTTCGATTGCCCAAGATAACGTGGCAGCCGCGTAATAGTCGCGTATAATCGTGGCATTGTCGAGGCCTAGTCGGATTGAATATTGAGCAATGATCCCGGTCGCATCAACCTTTTGCCATTTTTGAAAAAAATGTTACATTTTTTGATAATAACTTACTTTTTTCACTTATAGAATTTTAGTACTGATCGCTCTGGAATGAGCAATAATTCAACGACAACGCCGACTTCATTAAACTCGGGACTCATTATGTTCTTAATATAATCACATATTTCTTTAAATCAAATATTAAATCAAATTGAGGTATTGAACAATTAATTTATTGTGAGATTAAATCAAAAATATTTCATACAATTGAGTTAACCATCTTTTATTCAAAACAAAAACTGTTTTTACAAACGATTACAAAATATTACATTTCATTCTAAATTCTGTTTAGTGACGTTTAAATAACCTAATTTCATGCGGGCTGATATGATCCCGGTACAGATAATATTATTCTCATGAAATTGAGGTAATTTGCTTCTATTTTTGTTATAATTTGACTAAATTTAACGATCGAATTTGGCTGGAAAACGGCCCTCCTCGCGGTACTCATCCCATTTCTCCACCCAAAAGTTTGGGCATACGTCCGTGTAGACGTTCTTGAAAAACTTGCACGGCTTATAGTCCTCGCCCATGAGCTCCAAGCAGCGGAAATAGTCCACGTAGTAGTTGAAACACTTGCGCTGCTTTCGTGTCTAGAAATTTGCGGAAAATATTTTCTTAAAATTTAGCTTTATTCGGACCCATTTGAAGGTTTCTAATGATTTATCCACAAGTATAAGTGTTTGAAATCATATTAATTTAAATGGTATTCTATTATTATAGAGATATTGGATTAGAGATGATTCGAATGGGCTTGATATGAGACAGGAATGAATATATTCCCAGCATTAAACCTGTGGAAAGCGCGCGTCGTATGGCGCGGACCAGCTGATTTCTCTCTTGTCTTTTTCGTTCGTCTTTCTATTGTACCAGATGGGATCTTCGGCGTTGGGTAGCATGGGATTTGTGTCCCTAAATTTCTTGAGACGCTCCCCGAAAGTGTCCGGAATTTCCATTTCAGAATTCATTTTTTATTTTCTAAACCAATTTTTAAAATTAATAATTCACTTATTTGTTTTTTTTAAATAATTTTTTAATCGGCTTTAAGAAAGTCAAAGCTCTAACACATTCGTGCACAATGATATCAAGATATCAACATTTTTTTTCTTCTCATTATAATTTGGCCAATTTTTTTGGCGAATAAAATTTGCGGAAGTTTGAAAATTTTTTTAATGAAAATTTATGAAAATATAAAAAAATTTCTTTAATTTTTTCAACTTTTTCCCATCTCATTTCTTATTTTCTTCCATTTTCTATGGTTAGACACATTCATCATTTTGTACTTTTGTCCAAATTCTGCAATTAATTGAAAATGATCCATTTACAAATTTTTCTTTCTTAAATTTCATATAATACAATTGTATGTATTAGAAATTTTTTTTACATATAATATGGTAAAAAAATCTTCTAGAATATGTCCAAAAAATTGATTGCCGAGAAGATCACCTTTCTGGACTTGTGCACCACTTTCCAGGCGATTCGCAATGCGATTTCGTCGGCGAAACGCGTCGAATTTGATCGATTCGTGCATCGATGGAAAAGCCTAATGATGAACTTTAATGATGACGATGGCAGCTACGAATTCAACACGGCCGATTCACTTTATCCCGTAATGCGTCTCTTCACGCCCGGCCTTGACGATCGTGCATTCGGCATGAAAGAGGTTGTTGTGCTTTTGGGCCATGTCTCCTTATTTATTTTATTAGAAGAGGTCGATTACTTTGAATTTGCTGGGTTATTATGGTTTTTTTGTGCTAAAAATCAACATCACTTAATATATTATGTTTCAAGCTTCGACTGAACTCTATAATATGCAAAGCATTGATGATTCAACATTTGGAAAACTGCAATTCTATTGTAAGTTTATTCTGAAAATATAGATAATTCCAAATTAAGAATGAAATTAGCTCAAAACAAAAGGCGGAATTGGTTTTTTTTTTTAAATCCAAAATTTTGTTATGCAAAATTATTTCTTTAAGCCTACCGATTTGCTTGTGGAACGTTGGGTTTCGAAGATTGAGGAGCGTTTCTCATCGAAAAAGCAACAACTTTCCATATACGATATTAACGAGAGTCTGGATCGCTTTACGAATTCCCAGCAACGTAGGGCGAAATTTTTATGATATATTTCAATGAATGGATGGTATTCGGATAAATTATTTATCAATTTTCTTCCAGGTGACTCGGTGCTTTTGCGTCTTTTTTCCTCGTGTTCCGCGTTGGAACTCCGCTGGCTGTTCCACATAATTTTGGGCGATGTGGGAAAGGCGCTCGGCCTTGTGCATTCCTCGACAATTTTGAATTGGTTGCATCGTCGCGTGGACGAAATGCTGCGCGCCGGCGAGTCGCTTCAAGTCGCTTGCGAGATGATCGCCGCCGACGAGCAGAGCGGCGCGTCGGCCGGCGGCAAGTTGCCCGTGGGGCAGAATCTGCTCTGCAAGCCGTTCAAGCCGATGCTTTTGAAGCGGCTCAACTACAATAAGAATTGCTTGCCACAGGTAAGAACACTTTTTTGGAGGACTTAAATTTCATCAGCACATTACTAACTTTTTAGATTATTAAATTCTGCCGGCGTCCCTTCTATATGGAGACGAAATTCGACGGCGAGCACATTCTTCTGCATCGATTCGCCAACAGTGCCTATAAGTATTTTACGCGCAACGGCGTCGACTATACGCAAAAGTTGGGCGGCGACGCGTCCACGCGTCTATCCGCGAAAATTCACGACCAATTTGCGGACGCCGTAGAGGACTGCGTACTCGACTGCGAGCTGCTCATTTGGGACTCGACAATGAAGACATTTGGTGAGTGGGAAAATTTTTCTATAATTCCACTAGCTAGCGCTTTAAATTTATGCGCATTGAGTTGAATTTAAGTGGGAAAAAATCGCCGCGCTTACGACGGCCGCGTCTACGACGCGAAGCATTTGGACGAGGACTTTTTCAACAACTCCGCCTTTGAGCGTTCTCTGGCGGTCTTCGACGTGCTATTTCTCAACGGTCGATGCCTCATCGATGTTCCGCTTCGAGTGCGTTACGAGATTCTGCAAAAAAACGTGTTCGTCGTATCGCCGGACGCGCTGGACAAGTCGAGGATTTTCATCGCCGAGAAACGACTCGTTCAGACCGCGTCGGTTTCGACTCAATCCTATTATTCGAGACTTTGGCATGAATTTTATAATATTCTTTCTTTTTTTTCTTTAGCCGAGAATTTGTGGATTACTATAATCGGGCAATGCGCAACGGCGAAGAGGGCGTCGTGGTTAAGGTCACTCTTTTTGGACTACGCATTTCGAGAGCTTTCGATCTTTCTATAGCTCTCATATTTTCCAATTTTTTAGGGTCTCGACTCAATCTACAAAATGGGCAGCCGGGCGGAACGAAATGGCTGGTTCAAAATCAAGCCCGACTACGGCGTTCAGTCGGTGCTGGACTTGGCCGTGGTGGCGCTGCGCTTCGAAAATGGCTCCTCGACAAAGGTCCAGTCCTTTCTCGTCGCCGCCGCCGAAGGTCTGCCGATGATTATTGTTTCGCTCGGGTAGATGAACGGATGGGTAAATGGCTCGGCGATGGCTCGCTCGCTCGCTCGCTTGCGACCAAATGAGTCAGTCAAATGCCAAAAAATCCCATTTTTGGCTGGTTTTCTCGCGAGCCATTTTCTCGAAAAATTTGGCTCAAAACATTTGGCTCAACGATGAGTCAAAATTAAGCTATTTGGCCTCATTTTGGCCCGCGCAAATCAAGCCGCGAGCCATTTATTAAGCCAATTTACGCATCACTGGTCTTGTTAATATGGAGGATAAAGTACAATCAATCTTTTATAAATTTTCACTTTTTTAAGGTGAGAAAAGCAATTTTCGTTTTCGAATTGTCTCCGGCATTTCGACGCATCTAAAAAAATTGGACTTTCAACGACTCATGCAACTGCTTCGACAAAACGACGCGCGTCTCATCAACGATAGCGCGAACGGGCCGCCGGATTGGATTGTGCCTTCGGCGAAAAATAAAAACGACGAGCATAATAATGACGAAACCGTCAGAGATCTGCCGGGCCGACACGCCGCCGATCGCAATCTCAAGTACGTGTCGCGGCAAAACATACAGGTCTCACTCATTTCGATGTTTCATCACATTCATATTGTTCTTATTAGAACTAAAAATTGATTGAAATGCGTCTTTAAAATAAAAAGGAAAAAAAAAAAAAGGTGGTCGAGGTGCGTGCCTCGGGCGTGCTTAACGGGCGTCTACAATTCCCGTCGATTGTCTCAATTCGCAGCGACAAATGCGTGGAGGACATCGATACGATTCAGGACGTGCTTCAATTTGAGCAGGTTATATATTATATCGAGCCCCCCCCCCTCCCCTCCCCCCCTCCCTCCCTCCCTATTCATCACTCAGCGAGTGCATTTACAAAGTGAATCTGATCTAATTGCTTTGCCAATGTCCGGGAAAATAATCGACGAGAAGGCGGAGATTCTTCTCAATCTTTTTCTTCTACTTTCATCCATACTTTATCCGCCATATTTTCTCCTTCTTCCAGCGATTACGAACACGTCCAATGGTCGACGAGGAGGATCCGCACGAGGCATTTCTCATTATCAATCGCAAGCGTCGCTTAAATTTCAAGTTGAAGGTGAATAGACCGATAATGGCTCGAAAATGGACATATTTTTTGATTTCATTTCCCATTTCTCTTTAGGACAATTGCAAAATTCTGAAAAGATCGGACGTGGACGAGAAACTCGGCGATGCGCTGGCCGGTAAAAAGGTTTGTGTTCTAAACGGAAACGCCGCCGCCAGCGTGCAGCACTTACAGCGCGTTCTGGTTTCGTTCGGCGCTGAAATTGTCGCGAATTCGGGTCGGTTTTTAACGTAGACTTTTTTCCTACCTGAAAAACGAGAAACGCGTTTTTTAAACGAATTGGAAAAAAAAACACCTCACTTTAGGCAATACCACCGACTTTTGCGTGGCCATGAATCCAAAGCATATAAAATGCGCGGCCGCTGTTATGGCGAATCGTTGGCACGTCATACGCGGCGATTGGCTTCTGCGATGTTGGAATGAGGCGAAAATTGTGCCATGGTGTCTATTGAGATTTGATTATTATTGACAAGTTTCTATAGATTTATCAACTTGGCCTATTATTTGGTTATGTCTTTGCTAGTGACAAAAGGTCCAATCCTCTCCATCAATGGCGGAGTTTCAATTCCAAATGGCTTAATTTTGAGTCAAATTCGAATTTTTCATTAAAAAGATCTAAACAATTATGTATCTTGGATTCGGATTTGCGAGTGAATCCGTCACTAATCTAGCTGCTACTTGCTTATACTTCTCAGCTATTACTTCTCAGTTCCTATGTTTAGGAAAGCCGAAGATCTAATCCACCAATGTCCCACCACTCAATTTGATCTATTCGGTAATGGTGGAGATTCGTGGAGCATCGACACGAATGATGGAAACAACGTGAATGATAAGAATGGCGTGAAGAATAAAGAGAATAATGGATACGAATATCCGGCGAATGAGCTCACGCTCGACGACGAGAATATTGCGGCCATCGATCGGGCCACCGACGAGGAGGTGGCACGCGTCGCGGATGCCTACGCCACGTGCAGTTTAAACGCCGCGAATTTCGCCGCCGACGCGTCATGGGCCGACGACGCGGACTGCGCGTCGTTGGTGATAAGCGGCGGCCAGCTCTTCAGCGATTTCACTTTTTACGTGCACGCGTCCGTGCAAAAATTGAAAGCACGCGCCTCGGAATTGAGCGCGAAAATCCGCGCGGAAAATGGCTCAATTTCGCCGGCGCTCAACGCCGACGTTACGCACGTTCTCGTTGACATAATGTATTTTATATTCTAATTTAGAATTTGTGCTAATAGGTTTAAATCCAATAAAAGGTTTAATGGGTTCCTAGCTTTAAATCTTTAATAGTTTTAGATGTTATTTAAGATCGTGTAAATCAGTTATTATAATCTCGTTTAAAAGTCCTCATTCAGCTTATACACACAATTTTGGGCTGCCATTATTCATTATTATCCCCCGTGTGAATTGGTAAATCGCTATAATAAATTCTTTTTTTTTGTATAGAAGTTCCGACGATGCGGACGAGCTTTTCGCGTGGAACGAACGCGACAAATGTTGGACGGGCGTGTTCGTCAGCATGGAGTGGGTTGACGAGGCGGTGAACACCAAAAATCGCTATCTCGCCACCGATAATCTCATGAAATTCCTTCTGCTTTAACGCTCAATTGAACTTTAAACTATCTTGTATTCTTTCCTCTTTATACATACAAGTTTCTACCGGTTTCGGATTGTATAATATTTATATTTTAATAAAGTTATTTGCATATTTCTAAATGGAATCGAACATTTTGAGGTCTAAATTAATTCCAATTTTTAACGTTAAAAAAAGAAATTTTTTGTGGAAAATTTCTTTTTTAGAATTTTAAATTGCCCGAAACTTTTTCCATGTCAGTATTCATTCTTCCCCTTTTTCATATTTGCTATGGTTTTGGTGTAATAATAAACCAATAAATGGGGTGGGGAAAGGTAATGTAAGGTTAATACTAAAAAGGCAGCATTAAACTAAAAAATGTTGCCTTTCAATTTTCTTTTTCCAATTTGCCGACAGAATTTTTAATCAACACATTATTATTATCATTGTCAGCCTCGTTATTAACGCCATCATCATCATCAGCCTCGTTATTAACAGCATTATCACCATTGTCAACATCATCATCATCATCATAGATGAAAATAATGTCACAGCATAACTGTCGGCAAGAAACATTTCCTTCTTTTTTCGTCGAGAATCTTCATCATCATTATCATATTTTTATAAGCCCAACACAACATAAAAACGATAATAAAGAGATAAATGATATCTAATTTATAATTAAGTAGGTTTGCAGGCGGTTTTGCGGTAAAAAAAATAAAAATAATTTCTCATCTCATTCTTCTCAACAGCTTTATATTACACAAAATTTTTTTTTATCATTTCTCATTTTGCGCGATGTGCACTTCCAAATTATAGAAGGGAGGTACGTAGAACGCTATATGCTGCTGAGCGACATACGCTTTATGCTGCGGAGCGATTCAGTGATCAAGAATTTCAGGAAGATATATCTGATTCTTTCTCTCATTTATAAATCCCTTTGATTCTCCACTCATTATATATTGCTTTGATTATTCATAAATCCTTTCGATTTTCTCCTTCATTTATAAGCTTCTTTTGATTCTCCCTCTCATTATATATCTCTTTTGATTCTTCCTCTCATTATATATCTCCTCATTAATTGAAAAGATTTAAAGCCGCTTAAAGAAAGTTTTTTGCGGGTTAACCCTGGCTGGATACCTATTAAACAAAAATCGGCATATTATTCCAGTTATTTCTATTAAAAAATATTATTTTACCCCACAAGCTGTGTATGAGAAAAGAGTATTTTTTTACTGCTTTTTTGGCCGACGATACGGATTAGCCGAAAAGAAACGGGCGGGGAAGGGAGGGGGGGGGGCGAGGAGTGTTTTGCTGTATTTGTCTCTGTCGCGTTTTGGACTTTTCATTTCAAACGTCAAAATCGGCCAGCGAATGAATGAAAATGATACGAAATGGGTAAATGGGTAAATAAACAAAGGCTTTTCAAACAAAACTTTTTTGTTTCGGCCTTTTCCATTTTTTCCATTTTTGTTTTTGTTTTGGTATTTTTTTTGCCTTTTTTTGCCCAATTTTCCATTTTTCGCGGTTTCTCACAAGCGAAATTACGCAATTTCAATTCGATTCAATAAAAAATTGCATGCGCAATTCGTTTTAATTCTTATTCTCATTAAACTATTCGCTTTTAATTCTCTTTTCTCTCAGAAAATTCTCTTTTATATTCTCCCCGTTTTTTCTTTTCGGGTTTTTACAGTAGGCTTTCAACTCCCTCTCTGCAAAATGTGTATAAACATGCCCCACAAAGAAATGATTATTGATAAAAAAAATGATAAGCAAAAACCGCCCACAATTTCCGATTATTAGGTAGAATCTGTAAATAGCTCTCCTAGTTTTTAATTAATAAAACGGGAGCCAATGAATCGATTTGACTTGGACCAAAGCCATTTTGTGCCATATTTCCATCTCTACAAAACGTGCGTAAGCATGCCCCACGATCATTGATAAAATAATAACGAGTAAAAAATGATCAAGGAATTTCAGCAATAATCTATTCGATAAATTAATCATTTTGGAAGCAATTAAAAATTTAAAAAAATTATAACAAATTTGTCAGTATTTTTCTACTTTAAATTACAATTTTTTACCATTTGGCTTATTTACTAAAATAATTTATAATGAAATAAAGTCTGACGAAAAAGAAAAAGATATGAAAATTGTGTATAAACTGAAATGAAGAAAAGCTTAATTCACATTTGATAATAATAATAATGATAATAATAATGATAAAATAATAATAATAATAATAATAATAATAATAATAATAATAATAATAATAATAATAATAATAATAATAATAATAATAATAATAATAATAATAATAATAATAATAATAATAATAATAATAATAATAATAATAATAATAATAATAATAATAATAATAATAATAATAATAATAATAATAATAATAATAATAAAATAATAATAATAATAAATAAAAAAAAATATAAAATAATAATAATAATAAAATAATAATAATAATAATAATAATATAATAATAATATAAAATAATAATAATAATAATAATAATAATAATAATAATAATAATAATAATAATAATAATAATAATAATAATAATAATAATAATAATAATAATAATAATAATAATAATAATAATAATAATAATAATAATAATAATAATAATAATAATAATAATAATAATAATAATAATAATAATAATAATAATAATAATAATAATAATAATAATAATAATAATAATAATAATAATAATAATAATAATAATAATAATAATAATAATAATAATAATAATAATAATAATAATAATAATAATAATAATAATAATAATAATAATAATAATAATAATAATAATAATAATAATAATAATAATAATAATAATAATAATAATAATAATAATTAATAATAATAATAATAATAATAATAATAATAATAATAATAATAATAATAATAATAATAATAATAATAATAATAATAATAATAATAATAATAATAATAATAATAATAATAATAATAATAATAATAATAATAATAATAATAATAATAATAATAATAATAATAATAATAATAATAATAATAATAATAATAATAATAATAATAATAATAATAATAATAATAATAATAATAATAATAATAATAATAATAATAATAATAATAATAATAATAATAATAATAATAATAATAATAATAATAATAATAATAATAATAATAATAATAATAATAATAATAATAATAATAATAATAATAATAATAATAATAATAATAATAATAATAATAATAATAATAATAATAATAATAATAATAATAATAATAATAATAATAATAATAATAATAATAATAATAATAATAATAATAATAATAATAATAATAATAATAATAATAATAATAATAATAATAATAATAATAATAATAATAATAATAATAATAATAATAATAATAATAATAATAATAATAATAATAATAATAATAATAATAATAATAATAATAATAATAATAATAATAATAATAATAATAATAATAATAATAATAATAATAATAATAATAATAATAATAATAATAATAATAATAATAATAATAATAATAATAATAATAATAATAATAATAATAATAATAATAATAATAATAATAATAATAATAATAATAATAATAATAATAATAATAATAATAATAATAATAATAATAATAATAATAATAATAATAATAATAATAATAATAATAATAATAATAATAATAATAATAATAATAATAATAATAATAATAATAATAATAATAATAATATATTTATGTACCTAAGGCACAGGACTTTGTTGGTATGTATTTCTGACTTGCGAAGCATAATAATGAACGAATTACAAAATGTATGGCTAGCGATGCGAAATTCAAAATTTTCCATATATTATATTTACAAATCCAATCGGCTCATCGACATTTTTCAACTTTAACTAACTTTTTAAGAACTAAAAAGTTACTTTAAAAAAAATAATTTCAATTATTAGATTCAGAATTTAATTCTCTATCCATTACTTTTTAAATCAAATCTCTAAGTAAGTTGAGAAAAAAGTTATAGCCAAAAAAGTAAGGTCAATTTTTATTTTTTGAAATTTTTTTGAGTGACTTTGCTTTTTTTCCAACTTACTTAAAGGCTTGATTTAAAAAGTAATGGATAGAGAATTAAATTCTGAATTCGATAGCATAAATAAATTTTCAGGAAAATAATTTTTGCTCCTCAAGAAGTTAGCCAAAAAAGTTGATAATGCGCTCAAATATCGCTTCACAAATGTCTAATCCAAAGAAATTCCGCCCATTAGGTTTTACGTCGTTGTTCATTGTGGGGTTGTCGCTTCACCGTATCGACGAAAGTGCTTGCCGGTACCACCACCGTAACGGGATCCGCGATAATTGCGGTATGTTCCGTGTATCCGGCGAGCATCGCGACCGGCTTCAATTCCTCGTCGAAACCGGTGGCGGATTCCGCTTTGATTGCGGCGTGAAACCGCAATTCCGAACCCGTACAACTATCGTAATCGCCGATTACGGTCGTTATCGACTCACCGATACGATCGTCGGCTTTTGCGGCTAGCGAATTCGTCGTCGTTGTGTTCGTCGTTGTCGGGAAGCCGGCATACGGCGCGGATTTAATGCGAAAATCCTGGAAGAAATGAATGATATGCGGGCTATCAATTCGTTAAAAATAATTCTAATATAAAACTGTATGCGTGAATTCACATACAGTGAAATTGAGAGGAAATTTGTGGATTCATAGAGAAATTAAGAAAGATTAAGAAAGAGAAAGAGAGAAATTAACCAACTTGTTCCTTTTTCATTTTCTTCGCTTTCATTCGCCGATTTTGGAACCTAAAAAATAAACAGTAAAAAAATAATTCGGATATGTTATAAGATATTAACCCGTAATGCTCATGAACCAAGAATTATATTCAAATTTCAGGCCGTTTGAAAACCAATCGACACGCTCCCCGAATATCCCCGCGGATTATGCACCCTTTTTTGGTTAATTTCCAAATTGTAAAACGCTTGCCATATTTTGACTTGAGTCTCGTTGAGATTCAACATTTGCGCGATTTCGGAGCGCCTCGCCTTGTTCAAGTACTGATTGGTATAGAACTCCTTTTCCAACTCAGTCAATTGATGGTTAGTGAAATTGGTACGATTCACGTTCGTCGAATTGGCCGTTGAACTTACCGACGAGCTCATGTTCGCCGTGGCGGCCACTGTTGCCAGCACGCACGCCTTCGACGCTGCGGCGCTATCGTAATCGCACGCGCTCGACACTGCCGCCGCGTCATAATAGGCGCGATTCAGCAACGCGGCACTATAGTTCGGATTGTTCGACGTGGGCGTGGCCGCCGCGCACGTATTGACCGCTTTTCGTTTGGCATTTTGTGTGGAATTAGCTGAAAATATTATTATAAAATTAATGACATCATTTCGCCCAATGACATCATTTCCCCCAATGATGTGACGAAATTTGCCGATTTTTCAAATTTGATTAACTTTTTAAGCTCCAAAAAGTTACTTTCAAAAAAAATAATTTCAATCATTAAATTCAAAATTAAATTCTCTATCCATTACTTTTTAAATCAAGTTTCTAAGTAAGTTGAGAAAAAGGTTATAGCCAAAAAAGTAAGGTCAATTTTTATTTTTTGAAATTTTTTTGAGTGACTTTACTTTTTTTAGCTGTAACTTTTTTTCCAACTTATTTAAAGGCTTGATTTAAAAAGTAATGGATAGAGAATTAAATTCTGAATTCGATAGCATAAATAAATTTTCCGGAAAATAATTTTTGCTCCTCAAGAAGGTCAAAGTTGAAAATCTCACAAATGTCGTTCGATCATCGATTAAAATCCCCCAAAGCGCGATAAATTTTCCACATTATTTCTCAAACAAAATTATGCCTAAATCATTTTCTAAATTCTAATATGTATATGAAATTCGTGGCAATTTATCATGTCATTCTCGTAGTTGATGTAGATTAGTTAAGGATCATACTAATAGTAATAATAGCAGTAAGTAAATGACGTTATTTTTCTTACATTTTTGTTAATCTCATTTGCATTTTCTTTAAATATTGTCTGGGTTGTGTTTTTTCTAATGTTTTGTAAAGTTGAAAAATGTCAATTGGGTGAAAAGTGAAGTGTATTATGCAAATTTTTCTTTTTCTTCAAGCTGTCTGCCAGGATTTTGATTTATTGGCCTCTTGTTTTTAGAAAATGTTAAATGTTAAAATAACATTTGTCCAAATTTTTATGAGTTATTTGTTGTGTGAAATTGGAGAGCGGATGAGAGTGGGGGAAGACGAGAGTGAGAGAGAGAGGGATGGAGAAAGGGAGAGAGAGAGAGAAAAAAGAGAAGGAGAGGAAAAGACATGAAGAAGAGATGAAGAGGAAAGGAGAGGAGAGAAGGCAGGGAAAGCAGGGAAAGGTGAGGCAGAAGGAGAGGGAGAAAGAAAGAGAGAAAGAGAAGATGAGTTAAGAGAAGAAAAGTGTGATGAAACTTGAGACACGGATCTTTATTGGCAGGCAGGACAAGAAGAACGAAATTGACTGGCTAAAATTGAACTTAATCAACTAATAGCCAATAAAAAGCAAGTACGCAAAAAAGTTTGGGGAAAAATTGTGTCAACGGAATGGGATCAAAATTGAAATAGAATCAAGGGATCAAAAAGAGAATTTTTCAGAATTTTTAAAAAAAATTGTCCATTGGAAAATGTGTGGAATATGACGATGCTAATGTTGATGATGATGTGATGTTATGGAGATGAATGATTTACGATCGCAAAAACGAGTTGCGTTTTTTTTTGTTATTTGCTTTTTTGCACATTAATAAATTTCGATTAATTAAATGAGAAAAAAGTTATTTAATTAATAAACTCATTAAATTGCCAACTTTTTTCTAAATTGATTTATTAAGTGCGAAAATTTTGAAATTGTGAACTTTTTTTGGGCTCGACCTGATTACATATATTCGTTTTTTTAAAAAAAATCCTAATTTCGTGTGTATAATACCGGGTGTTTTGAGCCAAATTTAAATTAGGGCCAATGGGTTCGTCCTTTTGTATAGGATCCAAGCGAGTTCCAAAATTTTGTGTCCACTTTTTTATGAAACTGAAACGACACAAAATTTGGACTTTAACGGATCCGCATACGATAGAATGGAGCTCATTAGCGCCAATTCGAATTTGACTCAAACACACGAAAAATTTAGAGTAAATTTATTTTGCTCTTAATTTTTTTTCTCTTTTGGCTTTTACATAATGGCCTTGAGACGTTTTTTTTTTTTGGTTGGTTATGTTTGTTTAAAAAAACTGAATAATTTTCTTGTTAAATCAACATTTTTAATCAGGAGAAAAAAGTTTGTGATCCTTATCGTTTAATTAAATAAAATTGAATTACAGAGAGAATAGGAGAGAGAGATGAGGAAGAAAGAGAGAGAAGAGGGGAGAAAGAATAGGGAAGAGCGAGGAGGGAGAGAGAGAGAGAGAGAGAGAGAGAGAGAGAGAGAGAGAGAGAGAGAGAGAGAGAGAGAGAGAGAGAGAGAGAGAGAGAGAGAGAGAGAGGAAGAGAGAGAAGAGGACGAGAGAAGAGAGGAAAGATAGAGAAACAGGGGGAAGAGAGAGAAATTTGAGTGAAATTTGTCATATTTTCCTCATTTCTCTCCAAAAATTTAATTTAATTGATTGTTTTTTTTCCGATTTATTATTTGAGATTATCATTAGTTTTCTATACGGCATTTCCCACGGAGATTTTCGATGATAATATCATTTACAAGCGTGTTCGCTACAAAAATAATAACGTAAAAGTGCTGGCTGTTTTGTCCCATTGGAATGTGATGCAAAAAGTGCATTCTCTCAAGTTTATCAACTTCTTGCAGAATGTAATGGACTCAGCCTCAGCAAATTTTAGTGAAGGGATGGAGTGGAGAAGGGAGAGAACAAGGCAGGTATTTAAGTCTATTTCTCCTCCGTGTGGATCCTTTGAGGAAGAGAGGGAGAGATATTTAACGTATCACGTAGCATTCATTCATTAAGCAAGGATTAGGAAATTTGACTCACTTAAAAATTTATTCAACTTACAAGTTGATTTTGAGATTACTCGCTTCACTTGCATCCACTTGTATTGTTGTTGTTGTTGCTGGGCGTAATTGCCGTTTTCATTGATGGTTGTCGTCGCGTCGGCTGGGGCGGCTTGAGCCATGCCGCTATCATCACAAATCACACCAACATTATTATTGGAGCTAGGGACGCCGGCCGCGGGTAATCCTACCGACGAGAAGCCGTATTCGTCGTGCGCCGACGCGGTCGACGACGAGCACGCGGACGAGGACGACGAGCAAGAGATTGACGCCGCCGACGCGACGGAAGCGCACGCGGCGGCCGAGCAGCTCATAAACGCGTGCTGCGCCGCCGCCGCCGCGGTGGTGACACGATGAGTCAACGGCGGTGAGATACCGCTCCACGACTTGCTAGAAGCCAGAAGCTGACGGTGATGTGGTTGCTGTTGTTGTTCGGGCGATCTTTTCCCGTTGCCACTACTATCATAGAATTGATGATTGTCGTCCGCGAATCGATACGAATTCCCGATTTCATTATTCACCAGCGACGAATAGCGCAATTGCGATTCGTGCTCGGCATTTTGCAAAAGTGATTGTTGTTGACCTGGAAAAAAATTGGCCAATTTGAATTTGGAATGAACTAATTGAATTTTGGGAACCCCGAATTTGATGATCCGAAGTATTACCCCGATTTGAGCACGAGTTTATAGCGTGTATAAGCCACGAACATTGAAAAATAGTCAGCCAAACATGAAGCAATATCATTATAAAAATAATGACATCATTTCCCCTAATTGCATCATTTTCTTCAATAATATCATTTCTCCCAATGACATAATTTCCCCAATGATGTGGCGAAATTTGCGAATTTTTCAACTTTGACTAGCTTTTTAAAATCCAAAAAGTTACTTTCAAAAAAACTAATTTTAGCCAGAATTTAATTCTCTATCCATTACTTTTTAAATCAAGTCTCTAAGTAAGTTAGAAAAAAAGTTACAGCCAAAAAAGTAAAGTCAATTTGGCTCAAACGCCCCCTCGGCTTATCCACACACGAAATTAGCGGTAATCCAAATACCCACCGAACAGACAGGCGTTGTCGAGCAGCGACGAGGGCGTGGGAATGTATGAGGCGGCGGCGGCGGCGATCGCCGCCGCCGCCGCGGTGGTTGCCCACGGCGGATAGACGAGCGCGGCGGTGGCGGCGGCCGCCGCGTCGTAATGCGCCGCGGCCGCGGTTGATACCGCCGTCGCGGACGCGGTAATCGCATCCGCGTCGAGAACGCATCCGTTGAGATTCGTCGTCGCGGAATTGAACAGCGGAAAATACGAGCACATTTCCAGCGAATTCGCAAATTCGCCATTCACGTTCACGTAGCCAATGGGATTGCTATGATTCATTCCGGTCGTTGGCTGGTTTGAGCTCGTCGCAGTCGCAAAATGATGATTCATTAAAGCGTTGTTAAAGCTGTTTACCGTTCCAACCGCTTCGCTATTTCCGTTCCTATTGTTTTTTGTGCTATTTTCTTCTAGCTGTTGTTGTTCCTGTTGAAAACATTTCTGATTAATGAACAACGACGAAGTGGAATGTGATAAATGATGAT
Organism: Bradynema listronoti; assembly: GCA_024678965.1. Classification (NCBI taxonomy): domain Eukaryota; kingdom Metazoa; phylum Nematoda; class Chromadorea; order Rhabditida; family Allantonematidae; genus Bradynema; species Bradynema listronoti. The sequence continues at coordinate 10,836,563 of JANLNO010000001.1, read as the reverse complement.
GATGATGATGCGTTGCGGAATTCCGATAGTGCTGCTGATAATAATAATTAAACGCATCAGCATCATCGTCACGCATCTCTTGGTGCACTCGTTCGTCCACCACTCCGATTGGCTCGTCGATGAGCTCACTCGCTGCGCCCGACGCGCCCGCTGACGTGACCAACATAATTTGTGTGTGTGTGGGTTCTTGTCCTTCTCTGTGCGCTGTCACACACACCGTATCTCAAATGTACGCGTGAGCGTGTGACACGCTTAAAGAGAGAAATCCGGCTAGCGAGCGAGAGAGAGAGAGAGAGTGAGAGAGAGAGAAAGATAAATTACCGTAGCACCCGATTGAATATTATGATGTTATGGACGTGGAAATTGTGTATCAAAAAAATCCAGCCTGAAATTTTTATGATTGGAAAATTTTGATAAAAAAAAAGTGTGAAAAAAAATTTGATTTTTTCATTTATAATTGGGAATGGGAGGGAAGCGAAGGAGACGAGGAAGAGGGCCGGATGAGAGTGAGGGGCGTAAGGAAGAGAGGCAGGAAACGGGACAAGAGTAGGGGAGCCGGGGGATAAGAAGAAGAAGGGGAACGAGGGGGAGGGGGGCGGGAAGCAAATTGAAGGGGCCCGCTGAGATCATCAAACCAAAAAAAAATGAGGCAAAATTTCCAAAAATCAGTGATTAAAAATAGTCAATAAATTACATTTTTATGCAAAAATTATAAAAATTTTGTTGTTGAAGGTGGGGAGGGGGAGGGGGGGGGGGAGATTACGGTTGAAAATCAACTGGAAATTGGGAAAAAAATTTTAATCACAATAAATTCATTTTATAATAATGAAAAAAGAATGCGCGAAACGACGAGTTAATTCATGAAAAAAGTCGATAAATAATGAAAAAATAATAAATAAAAAATAAATGAATAAAATTTCAAAAATTAAGTTCAAAATATTCAAAATTTTAAGTCGGACCCAAATTTTGGGTCCTAGAAACTTCTGGTTGTGAAAATTTCGGGTTCTGCGAATTTCGGGACTTTAGAAACTTTCAGTCTAGGAAATTTCGGGCCTTAGAAACTTTGGGTTCTACGAATTTTGGGCCCTTAAAAATTTTTAATCCTGCAAATTTCGGGTCCTGAAAATTTTGGGCTCTGCGAATTTCGGGCCCTATAAGCTTCAATTCCTAGAAACTTCGAATCCTGAAAATTTCTGGCCCTATAAACCTTGCGTCCTGAAAGAGTTTATTCTGTTCCAAGAGTCCAAAATTTTGTGCCCACTTTTGATGAAATTGAAACAAATTTGGACCCCAAGGATCCGCATACAACAAAATGAAATTCTATTTGCGCCAATTTAAATTTTGTTCAAAATACCCGCGGCTTATCCACATATGAAAAACCGAGTAATTAGCATATCCAAAAAAAGAAAAGATCGAAAAAAAATATGACTTGGACCAAGAAAAATTAACACACGAAAATTTCGGGGAATAATATAATTCCAACCCATTAATTAATAATTATAATTATTATTGTTCATAAAAGAAATTAACTCCCGAAAAAATGAATGATTTTTGAGGACGGCCCAGGCAATAAATTATGTAAAAATAATAAATGGCGATGCCGAATGATTTTTCATTATTTATTTATTTATTTTTTTTTTTTTGGTTTTGGTTGGCTGACTTGTCTTGCTTGAACGATGTAATGTGATGTGATGTGATATCATGTATGTGTAACGTGAGATGAGCCGACGCATCCGATCTGATCTGATGTGATATGATGTCTGGGAGTGAGAATGATTGAGGCTATGAGAAATACACAGGATGTGATTAACGTACGTGACATAAAAAAGGCATCCATTCATCGGATGTGATATAGAATATATTGTGTATACTTAAAAAAATGGCCACATACCATTATACATTCATCACGTCACATCATACACTCACATTTCGTTAGAGCATTTTTTGTGCACAAATTCACATTAAAAAAAATATATTTCGTAAAGTTTGTAAAAATTTATCAGAGAGTTTAAAATTGTTCGGCTAGCGAGCTGTGATGAGCTGTGATGTTGTTTTTGTGTGTGTATAAAATGATGTAATGCATCACACCAGAGAGAGAGAGAGAGAGAGAGAGAGAATGTTAAATGTGATGTGATGCGTCCGCCCGATTGGTCGCGGCGATTCGCTCAAAGCCTTTTCTCTCTTTTTTTCTGCCTCTTTTCTCTGTTTTTTCTCTCTTTTCTGTCTCTTTTCTTTCTCTATGTTTTCTCTTTTTCTCCCAGTCCTTTTTCTCCTTCCTTTTTCTCTTCTCTCACTCTCTTTTTTTTCTCCCATCTCGCTTTTTTTGGCTTTTGGGGCGGAGGCTAAAAAAGTGAACCGCGGGCGTGTTGTCTATTTGTCGTTTTGTAATTGGTATAAAGAGTTTGGGAAGAAAAAGTTGGGAAGAATTGGAAGAAAAAAAAGGAAAGAAAATTTTTGAGAGAAAAGAGAGAGATTGGAAAAGGTTGAAAAAGGTTGAAGAGGTTGGAAGAGGTTGGGAAAGGATGAAATTGAAATGGGGAGATTGGAAGAGATTGAAAAAGGTTGAAATTGATTTGGGGAGATTGGAAGAGATTGAAAAAGTTTAAAATTGAGGTTGTTAAGTTTTATTCGATTGGGAGAGATTGGAGAGGAATGGGCGTGGGATAAAATTGAAGTATAAAAAGACGTTTAGAAAAGTGGAGAAAAGGATTGAAATTGAAATAAAACTGAATTGAAATTCTCTTAAAAAAGAGTTGAAAAGAAAGAAAGAAAGGAAAAAGTTGGAACCGAATAAAAATTTGAAAAAAAAGTATGAAAAATTTGTTTTACACACATACCTAGGTCATATATCGAAACGCAAATGATAAATGAGCTCCGATTTTTCCATTTCTCATCCCTATTTTGAATTAATATTTTTTCTATCTTTCTTTCTCTCCTATTAGATTTCTTGTATCTCTTCATTTTTCTTCAATTCTCGATTAAAAATTAATTAGGTAGTTTTCCAATGTAAAAAATATTAAATTTTCGTCAATATATTTTTAGTATTTTTTTTTTTGCAATTTTCGGCGCATTGAAATTTTCGCCACAATGTTGAGGGGATTAGCAAATTTTTAAATTGAGCTCAGCTACGACAAGTCAAGTGTCAAATTGAAGGCCAGGATCTTGTGAATCGAATGGATAAGGAATTTTGAAATTTGATTGAGAAATAAAATAATTATGGCAAAAATAAAACGTGAAGATGTGGACGTTGAGACTCACAAAAAAATTCTAGATATTAAAGGGAGTCCGTACCAGGTTTGTTGAATTTTCTGGACTAGGATTGGAGAGAAAGACCCGAGGGAGCCCCACCGATTACAAATCCTGACCAATCACGCGGTCTTGGACTAATGGGGAGTCGAGGGCGATGATTTGCCCGTATACGTATCGGTGCTCACAGAACAAAGGTGCGGATCGGTCTAATATCTGGAATGGGACGCGAGTCGGCCCGCTTATATCATCCGGATATGCAAAGCCGAAAAACGGCGATGGGTTTGGCGAAAGAAACCAGACAATCCGATGATATTTCGCCAGCATTTTATTTGATTCGCCTAAAATGGAATATTGAGCCATGTTTTTATCTAATGGAAAATTTGTAATCAAAACAAATTTTGACAAGTTTGGTAACAAATGAAAGAGAAGATCCTTATAAATCTAATAGAACAGGAATTTTAAAATTTAATTGAGAAACAAAAATGTTATAACAAAAACAAATTTGCCGACGCCAAATTCGGCAGTTTAGTAAACGCATTTTTGACACAAGTTTAAAGACTTAGCAAATTTAAATTTCGGAACCAATTTTGACAAACTTTGTGACAAATGAAAGAGCAGATCCATCCTTGTGAATCTAATAAAATAGGAATTTTAAAATTTGGTTGAGAAATGAAAATGTTACACACACGCACGCAGGTCAAATCGGGCCGGAACGTGAATTATTTTTGGTGCGTAAAAATTACTAGAAAGCAATAAAGCATTTATAACAAATGATTATAACAATTGTAATATGTCGGAGTTTATCTTTTGCTGTTTATGTGATTGCTAATGATAAGCTGATGTCCTCATTTTTCTTGTTTTGTTACAGCCCAAAAATAAAGAAAAATATTTTTATTTTATGCCGCAGGCGGCGGCGAATTTCCTTTTAATTTAGTTGGAGAAAAGCCGAAAGAAAAGTCGCGGGAAAGAGAGAGAGAGAGAAGGAATGAGAGAGAGAGAGAGATAGAGAAAATGAAAGAGCGAAAATCCCAGAGATTGAACAGAGCCGATCCGTTTTGTCCACATCGAAAAAGAAGTACAAAAAGCGCAAATTTCTTGGATTTGATGGCGGCATACTTTTGTCCAATCAATTCTTCTTACCACAGAAACAGAGAGAGAGGACCTTCTCGGCCGAATGTGACCTGCTCGCACGTCACGCCGCGTGATATTTTTTTGATTCGATCGCGATTATTACACACGGCACAGTGACATTTGCGAATTTTTCAACTTTGTTTTTGAGAAGTATAAAGATATTTTTTAGAAAAATTATTTTAGCCATTGAATTCAGAATTTAAATTCTCTATTCATTAAATTTTAAATCAAGTCTGTAAGTAATTTGGAAAAAAAGTTAGAATCAAAAAAGTAAAATCACTCAAAAAAATTTCAAAAAATAAAAATTGACTTTACTTTTTTAGCTGTAACTTTTTTTCTTAGGGACTTGATTTAAAATATAATAGACAAAAAATTAAATTCTGAATCCGATAGCATAAATAAATTTTCTGGAAAATATTTTTATGCTCCCCAAAAAATTAGCTAAGAAATTTGAAAATGTGCTAAAAAAAATCGCTCCATCGTTTTGTTGGCTATGTTTTTTGGGCTTTTGTGGTGGCCGATTTGATTTGAAAATAAATTCTTGACTCAATACAAAATCATGTATTATTATATATTATACATATTCATTAGGAGCATAAATTTTTAAATGATGTGATGCAATTAAATTACAAAGAAAATGACGTCATTTTTGGATAAAGCGGACTCGACATTTGCGGATTTTTCAATTTTGACTAAGATTTTGTCACCTTAAAAAAACTTATTGATAATATTCAATATGTTTATTTAATTCAGATTTTAATTCTCTATCCATTACTTCTTAAATCAAGTCTATAAGTAACTTGGAAAAAAAGTTATAGTTGAAAAAGTAAAGTCACTTAAAAAAATTTCAAAAAATAAAAATTGATTTTACTTTTTTGGCTGTAACATTTTTTCCACGTTACTTAGAGATTTGCTTTAAAAAGTAATGGATGGAGAAGAAATTTTTAAATCGAATAGCTTAAATTAATTTTTTTAAAAATAACTTTTTGCTGCTTAAAAAGTTAGTCAAAATTGATGAAAAATCCGCAAATGTCAGGCGAGCGCTTAAATGTGAAAAAAATTTTGTTAAAAGTTAGTCAAAATTGATGAAAAATGTTAAGAATAAAATATAAAATAAAATGTTAAGAATAAAATATAAAAAAAAATTTTCTCGGATAGATACACACATACACATACACATATACACACACATGTGTGTGTATGTGTACATTCTCATCCCACCGTATTCGCTACCGTAGTACCACTTAAATTTTTTTTCTTCTCACTTTTCATTTCACTTGATGAAAAATAAATAAAAGTTGAAAATAATATTTTTAAAAAAAAAACGAAAAAAAGGGAAAAACTTTTAAATTATTTATTAACTTTCTAATTTTATCTTTTTTTTCTTCAATTTTATTAATAAATAAGAATTAGTCAAATTTTAACTTTAATAAATGTCGAAATATTCATTTGATTAATTTCAATCGATTTTCATATTGGAATTGGTAAATTTTGAAGAAAATTAAGGCAAAACCTTAAAAAAACAATTAAAAACTTTTTAAGACTATCAAAATATTTTAAAATAAATAAATAAATATTCAAAGTTGCGGAGTATAAGCCGCAAAGTCGTTTGAAGAACTTTTTAAATAATGGCATGCACTTTATTCTTTTAAGATTATATTAAGTTGAATAGATGGATTAAATTGGATTGGGTTGGGTTCGATTGCATCGGGTTGGGCTGAGTTGGGTTGAAATGAATTAAATTGGATTGGGTTGGGCTCGGTTGAGTTGGATTACATCAAGTTGGGCTGAGTTGGGTTGAGATGGATTAAATTGAATTCTTTTGGGTTCGATTGGCATCGGGTTGGGCTAAGTTAAGTTGATTGGGTGGAGGAAATTGGATTGAATTGGTTTTTTCCCTTCTCGCCCGACTTTTTTTTTCTGCGTGAAAAACGATTTGTCATTTTTTCTGAGAGTTTTGTTAAATTTATTTCCAAATTTTTCTTTTTCCTCAATTCATTTCTTTCGTTATTTTGTTCTCCATCAGGCAGAGAGAGAGAGAAAGAAAATTCTCCCAAATTCCAACATTTTTAATGCAATTCTCTCGAAAATTCTCTCAATTTTCGAGGATTCCTCAACTTTCTACTTTTTACTATTACGATTAACTTGTAATCCAATTACTGTTTACCAGTAACTGGATTAACACATTATTGTTTAATATTACTGTTTAATATTTTACTATTAAACTGTTAACAATTTTCATTTTTTCCGTGTGAATGTTTTGATTGAAAATTACTTATAAAAAAAGTTGATTAAAAAGTAAAATTTTTACAATTTTTTTTGATCGAAATTTTTTCTTCAAAATCAATTTTTGAGATAAGATAAAACGCACAAAAACGAAGCGAAAGATGAAAACGGACGTGGGAATTGTGGAGAGAAATGAAAATGGTGAAAATGGTTTTGGGCAAGAGAAGATTAATGCATTTTCGTCCATCCGACGACAAAAATCGGAGCCCACTTTTCAGGCCTCATTTTTCATTTTATACTATTCATTTCTATTCTATTTTTCTCTCTCTCTATTGTCTCCCCATTTTTTCTCCATTCTGTCTTTTCATTTCTTTTTCTCTCTCAAATTCTCTATCTCTCTTTCCTTTCTTTATCTCTTCCCTATTCTTTCTCTTTCCATTTCTCTCCCTCTCTTCATTCTCTCTCCATTCTTTCTCCATTTTTTCTTTCTCTCTCTTCCAATCTCTCCTTCTCACTCTTTCCTCTCTCTATTCCTCTCTTATTCTCTCCTTCTCTCTCTCTCTCTTTCCATTTCTCTCTCTCCTTCTCTCCTTCCCTCTCTCTTTCCTTTCTCTTTCCTCTTTCTCTCTCTCCCATTCCCTTCCAAACTCAGAAAAAAATCGAAATATCAAGAGAAACAGAGAAAATTCGGATAGAAAAGATTTAAGAGAAAATATACGAAAACCCAGAAAAATTAGAAGAATCGAGAGTAGAGAAATTTAAAAAAAAGTAATCGAAGAGAAAATGGAGAATAATAGAAACATTTTTCTAAGAGAGTCTCCGGCAGACAAACAGAAAAGTCGTAAAATTCGCCATAAATTTTCATCATTTTCGAATTTCTTTCTTTTTTTTTCATTGCCGTGAAAAATGTTTCAAAATTCATTTTTGGCGTTCATTTTCGATTTTTTTTTCAATTTCCATTTTTATTTTTGTTTTGCTTTTTATTTTCGAATATTTCTTTTAATATTTTATTTTTGTTTAATTGTTTTGATCGAATTTTGCCATAATTTTATATGAGGCTGGCCTCGGCATCGGCTTTTTTTGCCCTGAAATAAAAATCAAGGCCCAGCCGACTCGGCCCGGCTAAATCAGAGCCCGATTGGCCTAGCGCGCAAAATCAGAGCCCACTCCGACTGGGATCGGTAGGCAAAAACATTTTTCGACTGGGGTCGGCCCACAAAATTAGAGCCCGATTGGGCCCGGCCCGCAAAATCAAAGCCCGGTCCGGCTCGATAAAGTCTGCAAAATCAAGGGGTCCGACCCAGCCTCACTTAATTTTATAGCATTTTCTAGCATTTTTAAAGTAATTTTTAGTATTTTTGACTTTTTTCTATCATTTTTGAAAGACAAAAAAGTTTATTTTTCTTCTTTTAAAGAGAATATTTGTAAAATAATTTTAATTTTTGGAATAAAATATTTTTGGCGGCTTATCGCCGGGCTTATTATATCATCGCCGCGGAGAAAATGCAAAAGCGCCTGGCACTTTTTTTCGGAAAATGCTAAAGAGACACACACAAAAATTACAATAGCAAAACAATTACAACAACAACAATTTTACAGTAGCGAAAGAGAAATGAATGAGTGAGAAACTGGGAATATGCATGTAATGATATCAGTCACTTGAAGAGAGCGCATGCAAATGCATGCAATGATATCAGTCACTTAAAGAAAGCGCATGAATTTGCATGGAATGATATCACTCTCTTAAAAAAGCGCATTCAATGATATCAGTTGCTTAAAGAAAGCGCAATTACATATTACAAAAATAATCTCATTATCTGGTACTCATTAATCCCATTTATATTATTTTATTTTATCGTAGCTGATAGGCAATTTACGATAATCTGTGAAAGGCTGGCCGGCGCGCGTATTCTGTTTGACCGTAACGAATAAATTGTTTTTGTTTTTTTTTCGCATTGATATTCCCACGAATAATTTGAAAATAATATAAATGATAATTGTTGTTAAATTTTTCGTGCACAGGTTAAAATCTTAATTCGGTTTAATGCGGATTTGAATGATAATTACCCACTTGATACATTGATGATGTGTGTATCGTGTGTGTGTGTGCATATCTAATGATAATTCGCATCTAATTATCATTAAATATTCATTTAAATATCAAATAATACGGTTAAAACACAAAAAATCTTAGCCTTATCTAGCGCACCGACATTTGCGGATTTTTCATCAATTTTGACTAACTTTTTAAGCACCAAAAAGTTATTTTTAAGAAAATTAATTTTTGCTATCAGATTCAGAATTTAATTCTCTATCCATTACTTTCTAAATCAAGTTTATATGTAATTTGGAAAAAAAGTTAGAGCTAAAAATTCAAAAATGTTGAGTCAAAATTTTTTGAAAATTGATCAGCTTTGGTGGAATTTTTAAAAACAAAAACACAACTTTTAAAAAAAATAATTTTTACCAATAGATTCAGAATTTAATTCTCTATCTATTACTTTTTAAATCAAGTCTCTAAGTAACTTGTAAAAAGTTATAGCTAAAAAAGTAAAGTCAATTTTTATTTTTTGAAATTTTTTTGAGACTTTACTTTTTCAACTATAACTTTTTTTCCAAATTACTTACAGACTTAATTTAAAAAGTATTAGATAGAGAATTAAATTTTGAGTCAAATAAACATATTTGTTATTATCAATAAGTTTTTTTAAGGTAAAAAAATCTTAGTCAAAGTTGAATAATCCGCAAATATCGGTTCCAAGAATTATCACAACAGGTGTGAGGAAAAACTGTAATAATTTTCGCAGTCAGTAAATGCATATTACACATCTTGGATGATAAATAAGCCCAAGCTCAAGCTCAAGCTCGAGCGCTTAAGTTTATTTAACGCTATCGATTTTGTCGGCTTTTTTTCGAGAAAACAGAAGCCTTAACTTAACAAGCTATATAACGCTCAAGGCCAGCCAGGAGGTTTCACTCACACTCACTTAAGGCGGCGGCTCAAGTTTTTATCAAATTTTTTGCAAGTTTTCTCATTCGTCGGCGGCCTTTTCCCTTTTTCCACTCAAACATTTCCAGTTAGAAATTGATAAAAAAAAATAAATGAATAAATATGAACAAAACTTTGGCTTAATTTTCAACATTGAAAAAAACAACAACATTTTTTTACCTTTATTTGAAATTTGGACAACACTCAAAACCCCTCAATCAATCAATTCTCACCCGTTAGAAATGATCTCATTATAATCTCTTACATATCATATCATTAATAGCTCTTGTTTTCATTAGATATTACATCATTTATAGCCTCTGTTACCGTTACATTTATCATATCTCATTATACCGTTTCGTTTATTGCATCATTTATATCCCCTATTACCATTACACATCGCATCATTTATACTCTATGTTACCATTACATATCACATCATATATAGCCTTTGTTACCGTTTCTTTTATCACATCATTTACAGCCCTTGTTTTCATTCTCATTGCTGTCATTGTTCAGCTATTTTCGGATCATTTGTTGTCTACCATTTGTTTTCATATCAACACACACAAAAAAAAATGCGAAAGATAAAATGCTCAACAGACGACACTTGACACTTTTGACAAATGCCAAAAGACAACTGTTCCACATTGCCTTTAGTTCCACATTACTTTATTGGATTGGCTCACAAATTTTGACCAAAGCCTTAATCTCAAATTTAAAAAAAAAATTCATTATCATTCATTTGATGTCATTCGCTCAATTCTTTTTTCTCTCTCATTTTGATTTGCCTGGAGAAAAAATTCTCCAGGATTTTTCTCCAGGATTTTCAGCCCGTTAAGCTATCGTATTCCTTTTTTCCCCGGAAAAAGTCAAAATCAAATCAAATCAAATTTGTGATTTGCGATTTGTAAATGTTTTGACGTTTTTTTCAATCCTGGTCAATTTGGTTAAATTTTGGATGGATCCAAATTTGATATTTTTCCTAAACTTTCAATCCAATTCCAGGGATAAATAAATTAAAAATTTTTTTTATTATTAATTATAAACTAATTTTGTCTAATTTATACATTTTCTCCATATTTTCTCATTATTTAAATTTATTTATTTAAAAAATGGTTGAAAAAATATTTTACAAAATTTGTTCTAATTTGTCTCATGGTAGGGGAATTATTTTTGCCATAACATTTTTATTTTTTAACAAAATTTTAAAATTGCTGTTTTATTAGATTTCTAGGATCTTCGCTTTCATTTGATATTAAGCCTGTCAAATTTGGTTTCGATTTATTAATTTGGTAAGCCTTCAAACTTGTATCAAGAATGCGTTTACTGAACTGCCTAATTTGGCATCCGCAAATTTATTTTTGTCATAATTATTTTATTTTTTGATCAAATTTCAAAAATTCATATTTCATTAGGTTTACGAGGATCTCCTCTTTCATTTGACACCAAGCTTGTCAAAATTGATTCCGAAATATAAATTTGGTATGCCTTTAAACTTGTGCCAAAAAATTAAGACATTTACCGGACGAATTAATTTGGCGTCCAATTTTATTTTTATTATAACTTTTTTTATTTCTTAATCAAATTTCAAAATTATTTTTTCTTGGATTTACAAGGATCTTTTCGTTCATTTGGCGCCAAGCTTGTCAAAGTTGATCCCGAAATATAAATTTGGTAAGCCTTTAAACTTATGTCAAAAACGTAGGCATTTATTAAGCTGCTCAATTTTGCATCCGACTTTATTTTTGTTATAACTTTTTTATTTCTCAATCAAATTTCAAAATTTTTTTTTATTAGATTTCCGAGAATTTATTAATTTATTTAACACCATTATCAGTTATTGTAATAATTTTTTGCTATCAAATTTTGATGTATGATTAATTGTTTGCGAAATTTGAAAATAAGAATATGGCATTTCATTTTGGGCTTACAAAACGATTATAATCCAATTTTAGAACTCTGATTCTGTGACCCATTCAAATCAAAAATTTACGCTGAATCGAATGGCAAGGGAATTTTCAAGATTCGACCATTGGATATGGACAAAACTCGGGCTGAAAATACAATGCCGATTCTTCCAATTTATTCAAATTTAGGAAAAAATTGTATATAAATTACCGTGATAAATAAGCTACCATATATTTCGTCAGATACGAGACAAGTGTACTTTTTGGTTATAAAAAAATTATCAAAAAAAAGTGCTCATTTTGCCGGAGCAGCTGTCATTTTCACTATTTTATTTCGTTTTATAGCATTATCATAATAAATTAACCTAACCTTTATTTATGTTGCGAGATAATCAAAGGAATGAAATTTGTATGGTAAGAGCATTGAATTTAGAGTCGGAATTTTCTTCTTGATCATTTAGATACAAAGTACAGCAACAATATTTTTTTCGAGTTTTAAATAAAATTGAAATTTGGCCAAAGTATTATTTGGATCTTCTGGAACTGCCAGTTTCCAAATTGTTTTTGTTATAATTATTTTATTTCTTGATCAAATTATGAAATTTCTATTTTATTAGATTTATGAGGATCTTCTCTTTCATTTGACACTAAGCTTGTTAAAATTGGCTCTGAAATATAAATTTGGTAAGTCTTTAAACGTCTGCATTTACTGAGCTGTCCAATTCGGCATCTGGTTTAATTTTTGTCATAACATTTTTATTTTTCAACCAAATTTCGAAATTTTTATTCTATTAAATTTACAAGAATCTTCTATTTTATTTGACACCAGGCTTGGTTTCGATTACGAATTTTCCATTATATAAAAACATAGCCCAATAATATTCATTTTAGGCGAATCAAATGAAATGCCGGCGAAATATCATCGGAATGTCTGATTTCTCTCGCCCGCCCACCAAATCCATTGCTGTTTTTCGGCTTTGCATATCCGGGTGATATAAGCGGGCCGACTCGCGTCCGATTCCAGATATTAGACCGATCCCCACCTTTGTTCTGTGAGCATCGATACGTATACAAGCAAATCATCAGATTGCAATTAAAAAAAAACACTAAAAATATATTGACGAAAATTTAATACTTTTTACAATAGAAAACTTTTTACAATAGAAAATTTTTAATTGAGAATTGAAGAAAAATGAAGAGATACAAGAAATCTAATAGGAGAGAAAGAAAGATAGGAAAAATATTAATTCAAAATAGGGATGAGAAATGGAAAAATCGGAGCTCATTTATCATTTGCGTTTCGATATATGACCTAGGTATGTGTAGTCGGTTGGACTTCCTTGGGTCTTTCTTTCCAACCCGAGTCCGTATAATACAGACTCCCTCTAATTTTTGGAAATTTCTGCTAGGTGGGATGTGATTAGGAATTCAAGGGATATTTTTTTCTCTTTTTCTCTCCTCTCTCCTTCGCTTTCTCTCTTTTTTGGGTTCTTTCTCCACATCTTTTGTTCATCTTTTTCTTCTCTCTCTCCTTCCTTCCTTTCTCTCTCCTTCCATCTATCTCTTTCAGTCTGTCTCTTCTGTCTCTCTATCTCTCCCATTCTCATTCTCTTTTCTCTCTCTTTCATATCAATGTTCAATCTAATTCAATCCATAAACCATCTCTCAATTTTCATCGCCATTCTCTCCCTCTTATCTCATTAATACCAATCAATTTTCCATTTTCATATCATTCATTTTGATTTTATCGGATTTTCTTATTAAAAAATTCCGCCCCGAAAAATTGTGAAAATTTGCACAAACTTTTCCAATATTAATATATATTCTAAATTAAATTTTCTAATTTGTTTATGAATCGAATCGAATTGAATCGACTCGAATTTGTATATAATTCGAGTCATTTGATACATTTCCGAATATTTTTTTTTGGAAATTTATTTTATAGGAAAATTTTTTTGTTACATTTTTCAATAATTTTGTAATTTTTAATTTTTTTTGCATCGAAAAATTGACACAAAAATTTTTAAATATTTTTTTTTATCAAAATTCGTTCGCTTATCACTTTATTATTGTTGTTATTATTACATATCTTTTATTATCATTATATTATCAACATTAATTATCATTATACGAGTATCATTATACCAACCATTCGGTGAAAAGGCATTTGCGCCTTCGAAATTTGGGCATTTTTCAAATTTGGCTAACTTTTTAAGCACCAAGGAGTTAATTTGAAAAAAATTAATTTATGTTACTGGATTTAGAATTTAATTCTCGGTCCAATATATTTTAAATAAAGTCTCAAAGTAACTTGGGAAAAAAGTTACAGTCAAAAAAGTAAAGTCAATTTTTATTTTTTGAAATTTTTTTAAGTGACTTTACTTTTTTGGTTCTAACTTTTTTTTCAAATTACTTACAACTTAATTTAAAAAGTAAAAAGTAATGGATAAAGAATTAAATTCTGAATCCAAACGCTAAAATTATTTTTTTTATTAAATATCTTTGACCTTCTCAAAAAGTTAGTCAAAGTTGAAAAATCCGCAAATGTCGGTGCGTCCAGCTCATCACTACTATTCATATTTACCGATTCCTATTATCGTATTTTGCTAATATTACTTTATATTCAAGTGTCGAGTTGCGTTTATGAAGTTGGACCTGTGGGTTCGTGCTTATCTTTGTTTTCTGGAAAAATAAGCTCGTTTCTACAGGCATAACTTTACGCGAATTAAACCGATCAAAAAAAGGGAATAATATCGTCACAGTATGCGGCATTTGAAAATTCCAAAATTTCGACTTGAATAAACAAAAAATTAAACAAAAATATATGCATATATATACTGAAGCCGTGGAAAAAAATCTAATTTATGAATATGTGATTAAAAATAAATGTCGACGAAATATCATTAGAGTGTCTGACTTCTCTGACCGGTTGGCGAAGCCCATCGCCGCTTTTCGGCGAATGCACGTCGGGTTATATAAGCGAAAAATTGAACCCCATTCCCAAGAATGAATCAATCTTGTTGTATTCACCAATTGCATGATTTCGATTCCGGTTTGACTCGGCCAAGCTAGAGTTAAGTCAATACCAGTGTTTGTGGTTCACTGGACCCTCTGGGCACCATTCCCAGTGGCCTCTTCGGAGGTTCGGTACGTCCCACAGCTAACTGAGTCAGCCGGATGAGAAAGAATTGTGATGGTGCACAACTATGATTCCACATGACACAACGGATCCGCCTACTGCGGTAGGCGCATAGTTGGCTTGCTTAGCCAGATCTGCTCTCTTTCGATTGAGGTCCAGATGTGCACGGAAGAAAGTGCACATTGTAGTCTCGGAAGATTGAGCAATGATCCCGGCCGCACCAACCTTTTGCCATTTTTGGAAAGTTTTTAAATATATTTTAAAATTCGGAATTTTCAAGTGGCTGTAACTTTTCGCCCATAAGTCAAAAAGGCTTAGTGTAAGAGTAACTTTTAATTATCTCTTTATCAGCTATCCATTGACACTATTTTCGTTCGAAAAAATTTTTTTGACTATTTTTCGATTTTAAAAAAATGACCTTACTGTAGTCCATGGTTTTTTTCAAAATGGACTTTGTGAGATACAGCCACGTGGATATACTCATTCGATAGCCCTTGAAGAGCTGATTCCAAATACATATACGTTTTTTAATCAATTTTTCGATTTAAGTGCACTTTTGGCCCGTTGAAAATTTTTGACTATCAAAATTGGGACAATTTTTCGATTTAAGTGCACTTTTGGCCCGTTGAAAATTTTTGACTATCAAAATTGGGACAAATTCGGAATATTCAAGTGGCTGTAACTTTTCGCCCATTAGTCAAAAAGGCTTAGTGTAAGAGTAACTTTTGATTATCTCTTTACTAGCTATCCAATGATACTATTTTCGTTCGAAAAAAATTTTTTGA
The DNA here is from genome assembly GCA_024678965.1 of Bradynema listronoti. Lineage (NCBI taxonomy): Eukaryota > Metazoa > Nematoda > Chromadorea > Rhabditida > Allantonematidae > Bradynema > Bradynema listronoti. The sequence goes on along the minus strand of JANLNO010000001.1, from coordinate 10,821,134 downwards.
CTATTTTTCGATTTTAAAAAAATGACCTTACTGTAGTCCATGGTTTTTTTCAAATTGGACTTTGTGAACTATAGCCACGTGGATTCGATAGCCCTTGAAGAGCTGATTCCAAATACATATACATTTTTTAATCAATTTTTTGGTTTTCGTGCACTTTTGGCCCGTTGAAAATTTTTGACTATCAAAATTGGGACAAATTCGGAATTTTCAAGTGGCTGTAACTTTTCGCCCACGTGTCAAAAAGGCCTAGTGTAAGAGTAACTTTTAATTATCTCTTTATTAGCTATCCATTGACACTATTTTCGTTCGAAAAAATTTTTTTGACTATTTTCCGATTTTAAAAAAATGACTATACTATAGTCCAGGGTTTTTTTCAAATTGGATTTTGTGAGCTATAGCCACGTGGATATACTCATTCGATAGCCCTTGAAGAGCTGATTCCAAATACATATACGTTTTTTAATCAATTTTTTGATTTTCGGGCACTTTTGCCCGTTGAAAATTTTTGACTATCAAAATTAAGCCAAATTCGGAATTTTCAAGTGGCTGTAACTTTTTGCCCTTGCGTCAAAAGGGCCTAGTGTAAGAGTAGTTTTTTCTTATCTCTTTACCAGCTATCCAATGACACCAGTTTCGTTCAAAAATAAATTTTTGAAATCTTTTCGATTGATCCCGATGTGCCCGGAATAATGTGCGCATTGTATTCTCGAAGATTGAGCAATGATCCCGGCCGCACCAACCTTTTGCCATTTTTACAAAAAAATTCAAATGTTCTTTTTTTGGGCGTACAATGTAATAATTCATAAGGGTTTAGTTAATTTTTTTTTCATTTTTAATTCAGTTTTGATTCAATTTAATTGACATACCTGTAATGCTTCCGAGACAAGTTGAAAAAACCCGCAATTACGCCGGTGTGCGATTAGGAAAGAAAAAATATATAAAATGAATAGTCATAAAGGAGAGCCCAGCCCTATAATCAAAAAGTTCCTGGTCCGGGAGATATGGCAGAAAGTATATTGAGCGCATATCTGGGATCTTTCACAAAAAAATTCTAAACCGAATCTAAGACATTAATTTATTCATTGAATCAAGGCCAATTTACTTAAGGGTCAATTAAGCAGTCCGAGAGCCATTTTTGAAGAGTCAATTCAAAGCATTAGAATTCTAAGCTTATATATGATAATATCCGCATATTTTTTTAGAATTCTCAATAGATATTTATTGGTATAATTTGGCATGTATTTGACTTTTTTTTGCCGATTAGTCGCCCGATTTTTTTTCATACATTATTTGTGATACTTTTACATTGTTTGTGATATTTTCTAGTTTTTTAGCTCTTAATAAAATATTATCGAAAACATTCTTTATTATTCAGCTTCAAAAAGGTTTTTTTAATTCGATTTCGACAAAAAATTGAACAAAAATATATGCATATATATACTAAAGCCGCGGAAAAAAATCTAATTTATGAATATGTGATTAAAAATAAATGTCGACGAAATATCATTAGAGTGTCTGACTTCTCTGACCGGTTGGCGAAGCCCATCGCCGCTTTTCGGCGAATGCACGTCGGGTTATATAAGCGAAAAATTGAATCCAATTCCCAAGAATGAATCAATCTTGTTGTATTCACCAATTGCATGATTTCGATTCCGGTTTGACTCGGCCAAGCTAGAGTTAAGTCAATACCAGTGTTTGTGGTTCACTGGACCCTCTGGGCACCATTCCCAGTGGCCTCTTCGGAGGTTCGGTACGTCCCACAGCTAACTGAGTCAGCCGGATGAGAAAGAATTGTGATGGTGCACAACTATGATTCCACATGACACAACGGATCCGCCTACTGCGGTAGGCGCATAGTTGGCTTGCTTGGCCGGATCGCTCTCTTTCGATATGTCCCATTGCCCAAGATATCGTGGCATAGTCGGATCGACTATAGTCGGATCGAAGATTGAGCAATCGGTCGCACTAACCTTTTGTCATTTTTGCAAAAAATATTTCCAATTTTAAAGCAATTCGTATTATATATGTTCATGTAAAGCATTCTATTTTCTACACATTTTGTATAACTTACAAAAAATTTTCAATAAAAAAATTGATTTATACATAATTCAAATACAAAGAAAAATCAGAGCTGATTCTAAATACATATGGGTCTCTTAATCAATTTTTTGATTTTCGCGCACTTTTGGCCCGTTGAAAGTCGTTGACTATCAAAATTAGGCTAAATTCGGAATTTTCAAGTGGCTGTAACTTTTTGCCCATGCGTCAAAAGGGCCTAGTGTAAGAGTAGTAAATAAAAAAACAAATTTCATTGAAGGTTATTCTTTTATTTGCATAAACATAGCCTCTGAATTTTTCTGATTTTTAAAATATCATTGTTTCCCAATTTTTCCATTTTTTTTGCAAATTTATAAAGTTACTTTTATAATATATAACATATTTTTAAAATAAATAACATAAAAAACATTTTTTTAATAAAAATGTTATACGGGAAAATAAGACCATATATGTACGACATAAAAATCTCAAATTATTCTTTGTTGCCAGCAAATTTTTTTCTAATCTTCCAGCTTTCCATAGGGTGAATGCCTCTCTTTCACGCTCACACTCGGGACTAGGCCGCCATCGGTGACGTCTGCGACTTGGGCATTTGCTTCTTCGTTGGCTTAAGGCTGTTGCTTAAGGTAGAGCCGACCGTTGTGTTTGACGTGTAGCCGCGGCTGAATATGAATATGAAAGAGCGCGCGCAGCATTTCGATCACGTCGAATTCGACGCGCGCAGCGACGCGTTGTGCCAGACGCGCTTCGCGTTCCTTCATACAGTTAACGTCAATGATCGTCTGGAATATATATGCAAAAAATATTCCAAGTCATGGAAATTAGTCTTATTCAGTCTTATCCGAAGGCTTGTGATTAATTGTTTTTGGCTTTTGTAAGGTCATTCGATTTTAAATTCAAAATTTTGCGCGCTTTGCCTGAATTCGCACGACTTATTTTTCGCATTCGCAATTTCTTACTGTAGGAAAATTAACGAGGAGTTGAAAAACGCGCAGGGTGGTGGTCGGGTAGGTTGGCGGGCGTTTTACAAGCTTTAAAAAAAGAAATATTATGACGGTCTGAATAGTACTACAGTAACCGTTATAATATTTCTTTTTTTTAAGCTTGGTAAACGCCTGCCATTCTCCCCGACCACCACCCTGCGCGTTTTTCAACTCCTCGTTAATTTTCTCACAGTAAGAAATTGCGGAGGCGAAAATATTCAGGCAAAGCGCGCAAAATTTTGAATTTAAAATCGAATGACCTTACAAAAGCCAAAAATAATTATAATCAAAAGTCCTAGGTTCTAAGTTTTTTTTTCATTATTGTAGCTCGCAAGGAACTCAATTGTTTGATTTTTGTCTATTATCCACGTCTGGTTAATGCCCAAACCTAAATCAAAAAACTAAAAAACTTATATTGAGCTTAAAGTCCCTGTTTTTTACTTCATTCCATGTTGTATCCTCTCTCCCCATTTTATCCCTGTCCCGTCCCGTTTTGTTCCGTCTCTTCTTTTCAGATCTCAATTTGCTTATTCCTTTTAGACTTACAACTTCGATTGGACTAAAAGTAGGCACTCTTTCATTTTAAGTTGTTTTTTTCTTGTATTTTTATGAATACGCAAATTAACAAAATTTTATTCTTGTTTATACTAGCTACACTTTATTTCTTTTAAAAAAATAACGGTAAAACTATTTCGTTCAATAACAATCAAAACAAAAAAAAAGAAATAAGAAGTAAAGTCAATCAACTTTTACGCAAAATTTTTGGCGCACAACAAAAATCCGAAAAATGAATGAGAAAAAAATCCGGCTGATTGGAAAAACCGAGAGAAAATTAGTCATTTTTTGAAAAAAAATTAGGTTTTTACTGAATCTTTTTGGAGACCCAGACAGATTCCATTTCACTTTTTATGCATAGAGGCTCACTCATTCTTTTAATCCTAGGATTAGGCGCAGTCTCGGGATTGCCCTCACGCTCTATACTTAGAGCTCAGTTTTGGGCACTCCGAGTGTTGTAGTCCGAGAGTCAGTCTCAAATGAGTATTCAACGCTTTAGGCTTAGACTTAAGCTTAGGCTCATCCTTATACTGTAGTTTAGACTCAGTCTCAAACTGGCCTTTACACTATGGGCTTAAGCCTAGGACCTAGCCTCAAACTGGGCCTCACACTTTGAGTGAATTCGCTTTCTCTTTATCTCTCACTTTCTCTCTCTCGTGTCCATTTTTCTTTAGCTTTAAAAAAGTTTTAAATAACAATTATTTTACAATTTTTTTTTAAAAATATTTATAATAATAGTAAAATAAAATAACAAAGCCTAGCGCGTTTTGGGAGTTCGCTCAGCGTATTTTCTAATAATAATAATAAAAAATAAAACGAGAAAAAAAAGTCGAATTTCTAAAATTTTTAAGCATAAAAATAAACAAAATTTAACAACAAAACAAAACAGCAACAAAATTTATTCGTCATACACACACAGAGACACACCGAGAAAGTTCGTTGGTTTATTGTTATTGTATAAGCCGCACAGCACAGCACATCGCGATCTTTTATACATTTTTGGATGTTTAGGGGCACACACATTCAACCTTCACACACACACACACTCTCGGCTTAGGCTCATGCCGCTCATTAGCCCTATACTAGCCGGAAAATTTGGAGCTCAAAAAATTTGTTTAATGTGCAGGTCAATATTCAAAAAAAAAAATCGCGCGCGGCTTATACACGTCGGCCCCGACGACAACTTTAGGTGTTCATTTTTTATTTGACTTTTTACATTTGGAATTTTTATGTGTGTATTTTCTTTTCAAATTCTAGCCGACCTCAAAAAGGTGAGTGAAAGAAAAATGTATTTTTATAACGATTTTCCAACATATTATTTCTCTCTTATAAATGATATAAATGATACGCGATAAGTGAAGGGAGCAGTGGTGGCCTTTGCGATTGTGCGATAGGTTTCACTTTGCTTGGGATCAAGTTCAATTCCACCTAGGTGTTTCCATATTTGGAAGACAATAGGTACCACATTGCACAGTGTGGGTGATACGGCGGTGCTGACCGGACCTTGCAAGCCGCATCAGCGATACCGCATGCTCATGCCGAGCAAACCAGTCGAGATTTCAGTGGCTGAATAGCCCTGATCCAAATCCGCAAAATGATTAGTTCCTAGATCATTTCCAACGATTGATCTGGGGCCTTCACATATCACTTATCTTATAAATACCGATTTCTCTCTCACACGTTGATTATCCATATCTTTTTTTCTCTCTCTCTCACTTGTATCATTTCAAGTTTCGTTCATGAAGAATACTAATAAAAAAATACGTATTTACAATATCAAAAATATTTAGAAAAAAAAGAAAAAAACATAAAATCCGATTAAAATAGAGTTCCGATTGGACTTTCCCATTTAAATGGAGTTCCAATTAAACCTTACCATTAAAATAGGGTTCCAATTGGACCTCCCAATTGGAATGGAGTCCCAATTAGATCTTTCTATCAAAATAGGCTTCCAAACGACTCGCGATTATAAAAGGACGAAAATTTCGTGCCAAAAAGCCAACACATAACATAAAAAACAAATACATATTATAATTGGATTGGAGAAAATATAAATTGGTTAATAAATCTCTTTCTCTCTCTCTCTCCCTATTTCTCTCTCTCTTCAATCTGTTCTACTTACGAGAAAATAATTACTAGCGAAGATAATAATAAAAAAAGAATGAAAAAATGAAAATTTTTTTGAAAGTATGTATAAAAATTATTAAAAAAAAATTTCAATAAAATTGGAAGAAAAAAATATGCCGAAAAACAATTTTAAAAACTTAAACATTTTAAATACATAAATAAAAATTATATTATTATTGATTTGGATTGGAACGGAGTTCCAATTGGACCTCTGTGTATTGAAATAGAGCTCCAATAGGACCTTCCAATTGGAAATAGAGTTCCAATTGGACCTTCCGATTAGAATAGGATCTCGATTGGATCTCAGTGAGGAAATAGAGCCTCAATCGGGCTTTCCAATTGGAAATAGAATTCCAACTGGAAATAGGATTCCAATTAGACTCCTGTATCAAAATAAGGTCTTAATCGAACCTCTGGATTAAAATAGAGTTTCTATTAGACTTCAGTAACGAAATAGAGCCCCAAATGAGCCTCTCAATTGGAAATAGAGTTCCGATTAGAGTTTGCGATTAAAATAGTGTTCCAAATAGAGCTTTGTATCTCTTTATCAAAATAAAAGTCCAATTTGATCTCACGATCAAATGAAGCTTCTAATTGGAATAGAGCCCAACTGGAGCTCCCTAGTTAACTAATTGAATAAAGAAGAAAAATTAAATGGAAAAAGTTGAATTGAAAAAACAAAAATGAATAAACATTTGGAAAAAAAGTAAATATAACAAATTCTTTCATACTTTTTTTCATATGAAATTTAAGGGTGGGGGGAGGAGGGAATCGGTGAAGAGAGAACTTTGTGAAGAAAACAATATAATCCTGTTTGAAGCACAATTTTTATACGTTTTTTTACTTTTTTTCACAGTTTTCTCTCAAAGTCACTCTTCTTGAACCTCAACAACATACTCGGCGTATTCGGTTTAATCATCGGCATTATAATATTATTTGCTCTTATAAATACAGAAAATAGTCACATGGAATATGAATGAATAAACACAAAAAAAAGAAGAGAGAAAAGAAAGGGAAAAAGAAGAAGAGGCGATTTTAAAACTTTACACGATTTACTGATTATTTTATAATGTGGAATGGGCGGAGGAAGGGAAAGAATGGGGAGGAGAGTAAGAGAAATTGGATGGGCAGCAGCTAGCCAAATTAGGTGGAGGTAAAAGGGAAGATTGAGTTTGTACCTAATCAAAATAAAGGAAAAAATCGGCTTCGTGCCTAATTAAACTAGTCAGAATATAGAGGACAGATTAGATGGATACGAAAAAAGTTCGATGTATACATAACTAGCTAGTATGAGGAGGAGGCGCATCCAATCATCCCGAAGAATGGAGAGGGAAGAGGCGAGCGATAGGTTGGATAGACAGCTAGTCCAGAATGAGAGAACAGATTGGATGGATGGATGACTAGCCAAAATAAGAGCAAGATTGAAATTCCCAAAAAAAAGAAGATTACTTTTTAAACGCTTTCTCTTCTCGCTCACCCTCCCTTTCACGCCTCGCCCTGCGAAGTTATATGAGGAAAAAACCGTTCTGAGGGTTAAACGCCGAGATTTACGCGTAGTTGGTTTCCCAGCGGGGAGATTAGAGTAGTCTAAAGGCGAGAGAGATCCAAAAGGATGCCGAGACAAAAACAGTAAATCGCGTAAGAAATTTGTCGAGCCGAAAAACAAGAGAGAAAAGAGAAAAAAGAGAGAGAGAAAGAAAGAAAGAAAGAAAGAACAAAAATTAAACGGAGAAAATATGTATATAATAATTATAAAAGAAAAGAAATTTTTACACACACAAAAAAATAATTAATTTTAATACATTTGCAAAAAAAATTACTTATACGAATAATTTTATAGCAAAAATGTGAATAATGATAATCGAGCTATTCATCATTACTTTTACTCTACGCTTACTGTATATTTAATTGTTTGTGGATTACTATTTAATTGTTTAAATAGTACCCTAATTTCCAGTGTATAAGCCGCGGCCGACGAATTTTAGAATCTTAACTTGGCCTTCATTCTGTTATTTTGCGTCCTGTGAAGCATGAAATTAAACACTTTCATTAAAGAAGGTCGAATTTGCAGATTTAAAAATTATGAGCTCAAAATTTCGTAACAAAATGCCAGGCCAAGTCGAAATTCAAAAATTCGTCGAACGCCGCGCCTTATCTAACCGAACTTAAAAGAGTAATTGTAATCGAGTTGGAAAATTTTTCGGCCAAAAATTGAATTTTGGAGCGTGAAAATATGGAGGTCGAGTTTATTATTGATTTGAAAGCTAATCGATTCATTGATTGATCGATCAAATTGATTGATCGGATTGATTAATCGATTAATTGATCGAATTGATTGATCGGCTATCAATCAATGAATCGAATGAATAAATAGATAATAACTATGAGCTATCATTATCCACATTATTCGACTATCACTATCAAATTTCATACACATTATACAAACCATATCGATTATATATAAATATATATATAGATATAAAAAAAGAAAGAGGAATCAAATTGATAGAAGGAATTGGGGACGGCGATGGGAGAATGTGGAGGATGATATGAGATGCGATGAAGAAAATGAATGAATGAATTGGATGTTAATTTAAATATGATGTTAATTAAATTGAGAGCAAAAAAAGAAAAGAGAAGAAATCCAGTCCAGTCAGGCCGCCCAGAGGCTTTTTTGAGAAGGGAAAAATGATGAGGAGGCCAGAAAATGGACACATGGCATGACGTGAGACACAACAAAAATACATCATTTCCGGTGGTGGTGGTCCCGAATACGGAATCATTCGTCAAAAACTTTCGAGTGGATGAATGGAATTCAGAGAAAATCGAAGACAAATTCAAAATCCATAATCCAAGACAAGAAAAATGAATGAATGAAATCCGAAATCCGAGAAACCAAATAAAATTAAAATCCATGAAAAAAATGGCGTAAAAATCCAACGCCAATTTTGCAGTGTTTTTTTCTTTTGAAGTCGTATTTGATTTGAAGAAGAAATTTCTCTCTTTTTTTGCTGCTGCTTTTTTCTTCATTCATCGGGACACGCAAAGAAATTTTTCGGCCTCGCCATAGGAAAATGAAGAGAAAGAGAAAGAGAGAAAGAGAAGCACACACGCACGATAGTAGATAGATAGAGATAGATAGAAAGAGAAAGAAATGAGAGATTTCTCCCTGCACTTTGAAGAAAAGTACGTTCTCTTTCTCTCTCTGCCTGTATTTCTCTCTCCCTTTATTATCTCTCTCCGCCGGCAGTTTTTTCGTCTACTAGAGTTGGCCGCCAAGAACGGATTGGTATCTATAGAGGTAGAGGCGATAATCCTTGCTGGCCAACACCACCGAGCCGTCCTCCACCAACGCCACGTCAAAGCATTGCGCGTGCTTCACCTTACTCTCCAACGCGTTCAACATTGTACCGTCCTGCAAAAAAAAAAAATGAAGAGGATAATTGAACATCGAATGAATTAATCCAGTGTTGGGACTTGGCTACGAGTCATTTGATTACGAGTTATTTAAAAGATAAGATATATAGGTAAACGACTCTTTCTTTAAAATTTGCTAATCATTTGGAGTCATTTAGAAGTCATTAGGAGTCGCTATACCTCTTAAATGACTCACCAACCTGGAGTCAGTCATTTAAAGAGTCGGAGTCAGTGCTTTGAGTTGGCTCCCATCTGACTTCGAGTCATTCAAAAGGTAAAAATTCTTTTTTATGAATTAGGGAGTCATTTGGAGTAGTTTAGAAGTCATTAAAAGTGCCATTATAACTCCTAAATGACTAATCAACCATGGGTCAGTCATTGTGGCAATCACTTCTTTTTTTTTCTTATGGTCCTTGTGCTTATTGCTGTGTGATTGCCACAAAATTTACTTCACTTTGTTTGTGTTTCGAGTTTTATACTTTTTTTTATTCAACAAAAGTGCCAAAGCACGAATTAACAACAATTTTTTATATGAAGCAAAAAACTTGAACTTAAAAACTAAAAATTGGACCTAGAATGTTATATGCGAACATTGCAATAAAGGAATTTCGCGGTGAAACCAACAAATATTTAAATAATAAACTAAAAGCTACATGTACTGAGATTACTAGATTTTCTTCGCGTTCGCGACAGTCATTTAAGGAGTCAAAGTCGTTTAAAAAGCCAACTCCCAACATTAATTGAAATACACAAAATCGCAAAATGACCCAATCATAACCACCTTCTTCCCATACGAGATTTGAACATTTTTAAAGCTTTGTTCTATCATCTTCTCTTCACCAACCCCCCCCCCCCCCTCCATCCCAAACTCTCAAGATATTCTCTTCCGAATACATCATTCAATACTCATAACGTATTAGAAAATAATGTACGTACCTGACTAAAGACGGTGAGATTGAAGTTGTTGTGATTGTCGGCGACGATCACCTCGCTCTGACCGTTAATACCGACGCCAATGGGATAATTGGTAATGCCCTCGCCGCCGATTTGTCGAACGTAATGGCCCTCATAATTGAACACCTAAATTCATTCATTTTTATTCGTCGTTTAAACTCACTTCAAAATAACTATCCATTTGAATTGTAAGAGAATTGTAAAGCCTTAGAAAGCTTCATCATGATTGGCCAAAGCTGATTAATGCCCTATCGTTCGTATTTTGTGTAACCGGGCTTTCACGCTCCCCCTCCTCCTCCCCCCCCCTATTTTACGTCGTATTCCGTACATTAATACAGTGCGCACGATTTTAGCCCTAAAATATACTCCCCCCTTCCGTCTCCATATATGTTATAAACATCTTAATCAACCCTTGCTTAAGGTTTGAAGACCTAAAATTGCAGTAAAAAGCCAAAACCTTCAAATGAATCCCAAAAAGCTTCAAATGTTCGCCCCCGCCTCCATACGTACCTTAATGCAGTGAGCACGATTGTCGCTGATGAGAATTTCGTTCTTGTCGTTGGTGCAAACGCCGTTCGGAAACTCGAGATAGCGCGAGCAGCTGAATTTGTGAATTACGTTGCCGTAGGCGTCGAAAATGATGACACGCATCACCTGGAAATTTATTGATTTGAGTTCAATCTCTTAACTCCTTTCATACAAGCTTCATCTTAATAATATCAACATAAAAGCTCATCAATCTTTCCTATATTGTTAAAGAGAAATATGATTCCGAGCATAGACGTATTTTCCAGGCCATAGACGTATTTCTCCGGCCAGATATCTATATTCCTGATCAGATACCTATATTCCTGGCCATAGACGTATCTTTCCGGCCAGATATCCATCTTCCAGGCCAAATACTTATATTCCTAACCATAGACTATTTTCTCGGCCCGATACCTATATTCCTGGTCATAGATGTATTTTCCCGACCATAGACGTATCTTCCCGGCCAAATACCTATTTTGCCGGCCATATAGCATTGCATACGTTCAAAGAGTCATTAAAAGGCTCACAAACCTTGCATTCCACGACGATAATCCGTCCCTGCGAGTCCACGCAAACGCCGCGCGGATGCTGCAAAATGTTGGCGCCGAATTTTCGCACAAAATGACCGTATTGATTGTAGATTTGAATCTGATGAGTTGGCGAACGCTCCGTGACGATAAAATCGCCCGTCACGCGGTTCACGGAAACGCTAAAAAAAAAAGTTTATAAGGCTTGCGTTTATTCATTCAATAAAAATCTAGTTTTCTATTTTACATTCACTATATAATAATGGCTAATAAGACCTATTAGTAGCTCTGTAATAATAAGACCAATATGGCCTATTAGATTAGATGAGTAGTTAAATATTCGATTCAAGTCAACGCCAAACAAATTATAAATAAAATTAAAAGTTACAAACCGATTGGGATAAAGCAATTGTCCGTCACGTTTGCCGCATTCGCCGAATTGAAACTTGAAGCGGCCTTCCTTGTCGAATACCTAGAGTAAGAGAAAAATAATTAAGCTTGATAATATATATGACAAATCGAAAAGCAATTAAAAAAAAAGGATTGAACGAGAGCCTTAGTTAAAATGGAGTTCCGACGAAAGTCTAAACCTAAAACCTCGCTCCAAAGTAACGTGTAATGCAAGTGCGAAGCTTTTAAATGTATAATCAAAAATGAAATCGGCTTATGGGCATTGAGAAAAAAAAAAAATTTAAAACCAATTCTATCAATATTATTATGAGTGTTGTGACTTGGCTCGATAAATGGCTTCGGCTTCATAAATCGCTCCGAATTCATTTGGTTGGCTGCGAAGCGAAAAGCTGCGAGTCATCTGCCGGAGTCAGTTGGAGCCAATTTATGGGCTTTTTCATGGCCCCGGTTTTTTTTTTTTTTGAAAAAAGCTAACGGGGCCGCTGGCGGCTTCGGAATCAAGCCAAGTCACAACATTGATTATTACCCGGGGTTGCCAGATGTCCTTTTTAAAAAGATTTGTTCTTTTTTTGAGGGGGTCTGTTCTTTTTTTCCATGAAGAATGGCTCTCTTAGACACAGAATCAGAAGTTTCGAGAAGTATTAATTGTTGAGAGAATAAAGAATCCGACCCGAAAATTTAACGAAATAGCCCCAATTCTCAGATATTTTTAGAAAAATCTTTTTTGTTCTTGGAAATTATCAATAAAATATTTTTTTCGTGCCCAACATTCTTTTTTATTTGATTTTCATCTGGCAACCATGTTATTACCCAATCAATCAATCAATCAATCAAAACCTGAATACGATGATTGTTGGTGTCCGCGACAATAATGTCGTTTTGCGCGTTTACGGTCACGCCCGATGGCTCCGTGAATTGTCCCTCCATAACGCCAAACTCGCCGAACTTACAATGATAGGTCATCTTTTGACGCTTGATCTGCGAACGCGGCGGGTAGAGCGGAAACGAGCCAGTGCCGCCACCGGGCGTACCGCCGGCCGCGCCGCCGCCGCCTCCGCCGGGCGCCGAGCCAATCGGCCCGCCGCCGCCGGCGGCATTTGCGCCCACGACGCTCGGCAAACTAGACACGTTGGCGCCGCCCAAATTATCTGCGCCGCAGAGTACCGCGCTCAATTGCTCGTTGGCTAACAATGATAAGTCGGTGATCGTGTCTGGATCGCTCAACGAAAGCGCGCCCAACGAAGACGGATCCAAACCGGAGGACCATTTCTCATACTGATTGAACACCGATCGAGCACCCGCCGACGCCGCCGAGCCGATTATGTTTGAGGAAGCGCCAAAGCCTAAGCGATTATTATTAACTTGTAAAAGGTTCGTCAAAGATCGCGTTGTGCGGAGCATATTACGAATTTTTGGGAAATTATTCCAAATTGTTAGCTATGTTTATTTCACGTTCCTCGAACATAAAATTGAGGCTTAAAGTGTACTTACCCAGTCCTCTATCCAAATTGTGCGATAGGAAATTGACGGTCGGCGCGCTGGCGCCAATCGGAAACGCGCCGTTCGTGCCGCCCAGCCCCAACAACGCCGAGGCCAGCGCGCTGTTGTTGTTGTTGCTGTTGTTGTTGTTATCGTCGGCTGCGTTGTTGTTGTTGTTGTTGTTGTTATTGGCGACGGCATCCGACGACGAAATTGGAATACCGCCAATTTCACGATTGCTTCCGCTAACGCCGCCGCCGCCGGCGGCCGCCGCCGCCGCCGCGGCGTTGTCTAAATCCGCGCAGCGTCCCGCCAGATTCGAGTCGGATAGAGTGGCCGTAAATGAGTCGAACATCGAGCTGGCCAACCGACTCATTGGACCGCCGCCCAGGCTGCCAACCGCCATCGGCGGCGACGAGCGCTGCGGCAGCTGCGTAACGGAACGTCCCGCGCCGACGCTAGACGTATATGACGGACGCGAAATTACCGATGAAGACACTGAAAATTGAGTAACATTTCTGACTTCCAGAAGTCATTCGGAGAGTCATTCGGAAAGTCATTTAAAAGTCATTAAGAGAAGTCCCACATTTAGAGACGAAAAATGGGCGAAATTTCTGACTTGAATAAGTCATTTTAGAAGTTATTCGGAGAGTAATTAAGAGTCGCATGTTTAAAAATAATAACATTTCTTTTACCATTATGAAATGAGGACGCAAAATCGGACTGCTGTGAGGTGACATTTTGCTGGTGTTGTTGTTGACGATAGAAGAGAAGAGACGCCGCCGACGGCGAGTCCGACTGCTGATGATGCTGAGCTTGTTGTTGTTGCTGCTGATGCTGATAATGATTCTGTAATAATTGCTGCTGCTGCTGGACGTGTTGACCAATACCGCCGACGAGGTCGCGCTGTTGGCTTTGATGCTGTTGTACGAGTGCCGCCGACGAATCCGGCCACATAGCGGAAAGCGACGGCTGCGCGCCGGACGCGTCGGCGTTCGTCGCAGACGCAGCCGCTGCGGCGGCGGCCGCAGTAGCCGCGGCGCTCGCGGTTGCCGCCGCCGCCACGGCCGTTGATTGAATGCTGCTCATCAGCGAATAAATGCTTTGACGTGCCTAAACATCACAATTACAATGGGATAGGCAATAAAGATATGCCGGGTCGGCAATTTTCAATTCGAGTCGGGCCAGTCGAAAATGAGTTGGGCCGGGCCAAAACGAGCCAAACCGAACCAGTCAAAAATGAGTCGGGCGGGACCAGTCAAAAATGGGTCGGGCCGGGCTAAAACGAGCCAAGCCCAATCCGGACTAATCAAAAACGGGTCGGGCCGGGCCAGTCAAGAATGGGCCAAACCAAAACGAGCCAAACCGAACCAGTCAAAAATGGGTCGGGCCGGGCCAAAACGAGCCAAGCCCAATCCGGACCAGTCAAAAACAGGTCGGACGACCGAACCAATCAAAAACGGGTCGAGCCGGGCCAAAACGAGCCCAGCCGGGTCAGTCAAAAACTCGTCGGGTCGAATCATTCAAAAACGGATCGGACCTGGCCAAAACGAGACAAGCCGGACCGATTTGGAACATCTCTAATACGCAGCATATAAGGTCAAATAAAACCATAAGATATAATCAATAGAATGTTCAGCATATAGACGCATATAGGGCCTATGTTCTGCAATTATATAAAATCATATAGGATCATATGGAGTCAACATGAGGAATATGGAACCAAGAATTTGGCCAATCAAATCAAAGCTGCCTGAAGAGTACCTGAGCAATGTTGACGAGCTGCGTTTCGATTTCGCACGAATGCGACGTAAAGCTGCTCGTGTCGGCGTTGAAATTGAGAAAGCCCTGAATGCGCGCGTCCAACAACGGCTTAAAGACCATCACTTCCGTCGGTGACGAGTATTTTAATAGGCGTTGCGTGAACTCGATGGTCTGCGACATTTTTTTCACCATTTTCTGCACCTCACGCTCGACGTTAGTGAGTTGAAGCTAAAAAAATGCTGTCATTTGGGCCTCGCTTAAACCTAATATCGCGCCATATTTGAGTGTAACATTGAGAGCTATTTAATCCTAACATTGGCTTCTTTTTGCCTCTAGCATTGAGATTTTTAAATTCTCAATATTTGAAAATAGAGTCGTTTTTTTACTCAAATAGCCCTAAAATTGGTGGCTTTCGAAGCCTGCGAAAGGCCGCAAAACATACCTGCTTAAATCCAAATGCGTTTTCGAGTTCCTTAGAGAGAGTGAGTCGCGCCTTCTGAACGAGTTGAATAATGCAATTCGCGGATTCGTCGACGTTGTTTTGGGCGTGTTGAAATGAGGCGTTCAGACGACTCTGGTCCGCGTCAATTAGGCAAAAATCTCGTGCAATTCGGCTTGTTTGTTGTGAGCGGCGTGAATGAGCGCCTCCATTTGACCGATTTGCTTCTCCGCAACGTTGTCAATGGTCTCGACGAGATGCAATGGCGCGACATGCTCGACGCGCGTGCAGTCGCGACAAATCGCCAAATTGCACGTAAGACAAAAAAAGAGCAACGGCTGAGATCTGAAAAGCATTCCGAATGTGCTTATCTCTAATCTCTTTAAGACGTCAAATTAAAAGCCCTGAGGAAATTGATTTAGACATATTTTAGTCCCAATTCTTCCGCCTCCCTCCAAAAAAAAAAATAATACAAATATCTAGAAAATTGTGTTCAAACCTATGTTCAAGGCACTTGCAGTGCGTACTAGCATCAATGCCACCATTGCTGGTCTTGGACTCGCCACTATCCGAAAGTAACACATCGCTGTCCATGTTATTGACGTTATTCGCCTGCTGCTGTGAAACGGCCACCGCGGCGATGGCCGCTGCCGCGACGGCAGCCGCCGCGGTCGCCGAGCGCGTCGACGCGCTTTGCGACGGTGGCGACGTTCCGCTGCTGCTCTCGCCACCGCCACCGCTGCCTATTCCACTAGAACTACCAGAACTAACAGCCACACCACCGCCGCCACCCGGTCCACTGCCAACACCTCCGACGCTAGTGCCGAGTTGCGTAGCGCCTCCGGGGCCGCCTGATGTCGCTGCGCCGCCGGCGCTCAGCGACGCCGCGCCACCCATCGAAGACAACTCCTCTACGTGATGACTTTCAAAGCACACCATATAGCGATGCGCCATGCTACAGTTAATACACAAATAACGCGCACAATCACAGCAGTACGCGTTCGCCAGCTCACCGCTCTTACAGCCGGTGCACATGGCTGTAAGTGAGTTGATTCTCTAAAAAAATAATAAGCATTTATTCAATTATGAATTACAATAAATTTATCAACTTTATTCGCCTCAATTCCCTAAATTATTTTAAAAAAATTAATAGAAAAAAATAGCCCCAAATTTCACGCACATAAATAAATATTTGGCTGTTCAAAAATATGTACCCCTATCAAAAATCTCTGCGTTATGCGCATCCCTCCCTCCCCCTATCCGCTCAATTTGAAGGGAGGGAGTTTAAGAGTGCGTAAGATATGACTTGAACGATTGTTTAAAGTCAATTAAATTATCCGCGTGAAAATTAAGGCTAAAAATCAATGCTGAATTTCATTTATGTGCTTACCCTAAAACTAAAATGTATCACACACACTAAAAAGGTTCACTTAGCTTTATACACAAATCGCAAAAACACGTTCGATTCCAGAAATCGTGTGTTCGTAAAGAATAATCCGCAAAAAAGTAGCAATTTTTTCCATTTGCTAATTCGTCATTAATTCAAATCGAAACGCCAAGTTTTTAAATCAAAAACTGTATGCCAATACAAAGGCGCTGGTTTAAACGGTAAATAAATTTTTGGAATTTTTCGATTTTTCAATTTTTTATATAAAAATGTAAAAAATTGCAACTTTCGACCCATTCCAATGTGTGTGTTGATAAATTAAGTAATAGCTTATGATACATTAATATATAAATATGAATCTATATATCATTATTACATTAAAACCGGTGTATGATAACTAGCAATTTCTCAAAATTAAAAAAAACAAATTTTTATAACTAACAATTTCTTCTATTTCTTCTTTTAACTGGGAACTTTTTTTACAAATTCGAACCTGATTGCATAATTCGTCGAGTGGCGGTGAGGATGAGGACGTACTGCTGGGAGATCCAAAAATGAACATTGACCCGTCGTCCATGGACTTTTTCGCGACGCGCCGGCGCATCGCCTCGTTGACGGCGTTCATTAGGCCGTAGTCAGTTAGCAAGCCGTCGATGCCGAGTTGCGGCGAAAGCTGCGTTTCTACATGACACAATGGACACACGAGCGTGTTGACGGCGGCGGCGGCCTGCAGCGGATGATCGACCTGCCCGCAGTTCGAATCGGACTTGCACTGCTCGCCGCCGGCAGCTAGCAGCTCGTCCGCAACGCTTTTCTCGCGCGTCGCCTGCTGATGGCGTTCGTGTAATTGGCGCGTTAGACACGCTTTGCAGAAACTGTGAAAACACGCCAACACCTATCAAAGAAAAACGCACGATTGAATGAGATGCGTATGAAGAAAATGCGCTTTTCCACGATGAATCTGATTTTACTACCTTTGGCTGGTCGAACGCCTCCAAGCAAATGGGGCACTTGACGTCCGTCTGGTCGCCGCGATACAACGGCAACGAGGACTTTGCGTGACGCGTCATCGGCCTGCCGATTTCACCACCGAATGCGCCCTCATTACCGAATAATGAGGCGGCCAAATGACTGCCGCCGCGATCATTCGCGACGGCCGATTCTCCAACGCCCAGCATTGTGGATGTGTTGTCTGCAAAAAAGTTGTGATTTGTACTTATGTATAAGTAATGTGCAAATACATAAAAAGTTATTATGCAAAAGTAATGGTACAAATATGATCAATTTCGTCAAATTTACATATTTTAAAGGAAAAATGAATAAAATTGTAAATATTTGTGTGAAAAAAATAAGCTCGAGACATAAAGAGCTTATTTTGGATACACACAAATACACACGGCACAAAAACACATGCATAAGCAGAAGAATACACAAAGCATACACAAATACATACAAATACATAAATGCATACACATTTGCATATTCACACAAACGAGTACATATAATTACGCGAGAAACACATGTATGAACATTTACATACATGCATACAAATAAGCATTAAAAAAGGAAAAAGTAGATGAAACACGAACACATTTTCTCACTTGATTTCACACATACATACATACACACATACACAAATGTACAGGTGCACGCGTACACACTTATATACAAACACAAACATACACACACACACTCACACACACATACACACACATATAATTGTCAGTATTTTTTTTCCTCGATTTTTCTTCTATACTATAATAATTTTCTCAAAATGTAATAGCAGAACGGAATTTTCTTGGTGATTGAAACGGGTCGCGTTTAGCGTGCCGCGTGTCGCGCGCACGTGTGCTCGTTTGCGTGCGATAAGGTGGTAAAATGCGAGTGACAAAAATTTATATTAATAAGTTTTAATTTATATTCACAAGCTCAAACCTGGGCTTATATCCACACGAAATAATAGTAATGGTAATAATGTAACATTTTTTTAAAAATTGGCAAAAGGTTGATGCGGCCGGAATCATTGCTCAATATTCAATCCGACTAGGCCTCGACAATGCCACGATTATACACGACTATTACGCGGCTGCCACGTTATCTTGGGCAATCGAAAGAGACGGATCCGGCCAAGCAAGTCAACAATTCGCGTTCCGCACACCGGCGTAATTGCGGGTTCGTGGTGTCAGGTGGAATCATAGTTGTGCACCATCACAATACTTTCTCATCCGGCTGACTCAGTTAGCTGTGGGACGTACCGAACCTCCGAAGAGGCCACTGGGAATGGTGCCCAGAGGGTCCAGTGAACCACAAACACTGGTATTGGCTTAACTCTAGCTTGGCTGAGTCAAACCGGAACCGAAATCATGTGATAATAACACAACCATGACGGGTTGATTTGTTGGGGTCGGACTGATAGATTTTCGCTTATATAACCGACGATGTATTGGCGAAAAAGCGGCGATGGGCTTCGCCAACTGGTCAGAGAAGTCAGACACTCCAATAATATTTCTTTAGATATTATGTATATGCAAATTTGACTTTTTTAAATTTGAAATTAGGGTAATAGTAATGGTAATTAAGTAAGTATGTAGTAAGTATATTCGGTTAGTTAGCCTTTTATTAGCCTCTTTACCTAGCGCCATTTGCTGCGCCTCAGCTGGCGCCGGCGCCTTCGACGTGGCTGTCATGGCACCGTTCTCCAAACCAGCGGAGCTGGTACCAAGCGAATCCATTTCACCAATCCCATCTTCTGAAATAAAGAAAAAAAATCCCTGCCAAAGTTAGAAAATTTTTCCAGAAATATGCAAAAATATAAATACACACACACGGACGACTCATTGGAAATGCTGGTTCATTTTTGACCATAATTCTCGGAATCGGATTTATTCTTGTAGGACATGGTTATAGTCATCGTGTAGAGCGAAAAATTCTCTACAAAATGGCTTAGGTCCCGCGTCAATATATTCCTTAGACCTCGTTTTATGGACCAAAAACTAAAGGACTATTTTTGCATTTTCCAAGAAGTTATTGAAATCGCTGGGGTGCATTTCAATTACCGTTTACTTGTCTTTGATCAATTCCTTTTGGGATATGTTTATTCTCATCTTGTAGAGTGAAAAATTCTCTACAAAATTTCCTAGGTTCCAAGTAAACATATTTCTTAGACCCCGTTTTATGGACCAAAAACTAAAGGAGGGGTATGGGCGTTTCCAATAAAATACCTGAGCATATAATACATATGTTAGCATATAATACATATGATATTAACATTGGATTATTTGAAAATTTACGAGTTTAAGCAATTATACATATTTTACGTGAAAAATTTAATAAGAAATTTCATTTTCAATCGGTTGGATTATAAAATAATTCGATTAAAAATGAATTAAGTTTTCGTACCAAAGTTCCATAACATCGTTGGGATATTATTGAGTGCCGTGCAACGCCAAACAAGAATTTATTCGTTCTAAACTTAAGTTTTGGTTAAGCTTGGCGTCAATTCGTATTGATTGATAAAAATGATACACATTGAATATAAGCCAATATATTATTAGCCAAACTTGAAGAGATGTGCCTGATTTGTTCGGTTGGCTAAGCTTGAACTTGATAAAGCCAATATATTATTAGCCGATAAAGTTTCTCGAGCGTTGAGCTCAATCTCGAGGCCAGTGAAAATCGATCAAAGTTCAAAGCTTGGCCAGCTCAAAACACAAAATGAGCCGTAATTTAACTTATATTCAGCCCCTATATTTGGGCTATTCAGAATTTTCCACTAATTCGAATGGCGAATTTCGAGGATTTCGATCAGTGATGAGTAAGTGGCTCGACGATTTTCGCTTCGCAACAAGCCATCTAATTCCAAATGATTCCGGAGCCATTTATGGAGCCAGAGCCACATATAACTATTGAGCCATTTCACACATCACTGATTCCGATTAGGTTTAGGAGCTTTTTCCCACATGTATGTAATTGCTATTATAACATGAAAATATCGATATTTTTCCTCCTTTTTTCTGTTGGGATAGATATTTCGAAGAGAGGAGAAAAAAATACACGAAAAAAATGCGTTGAAATTTCTGTCAAATAAAGAAAAAGGCCGCTAAAAAAGATTTAAAAAATGCCATCGAACGAGAGTGAAAAATGTTCTCTATTATGTATATACTAGTATGTAGATGTATCTATGTATGCGGATGTGTCTCAATGTACATCTAATACATATACATACATATTTGTATGTACCAATATCATGCAACATTTGAATAAAATGAATAATTCGGCGCAATGTTTGAAGGCGCATAACTCGGTCAGGATCCAATTTTCGGTATTTAATTTTTATTAGATCCTATTCCGAATTTTGAGCCAAATCGAATGGCGTACAAATTTTCGGTCTCTGGATCGATTCGAAATCGGATCCGAACTCAGTGCCAAACTTTCAATTTTATTCCAATTTTTGGGAGAGAATTATTATGTAAAAAATTTTTCTTAAATTTATAATTTCCAATAATAAGATAAATTCATTTTTTCTGGATTGAGTTCGTTTATTTTTGAAATAAATCAAAGGGACTTAAATTTTTTTGTTTTGTTTTTGTATGGGAATTGAGCGGAGAACAAAATTATAATGGAAAAAAGAGAGAAATGGAAGAGAGAAATAGAGGTGAGAAAAAGAAAAATAAATTAGAAGAAATAATATTATAAGAAGATTATAAATTAAGGCGAATAAGTGAAAAGGGTGGAAGAAAAAAGCGCTAAATGATGGAATATTAAAAGGGATCTAAGCACAATATACGGCAATATACGGTACACCGGGGCGAGATACAGTATGTTGAGAACGTTTTAGGGCGGTATATTGAGAACTGTCCAACTGTATTAAAAATGATTTAGGGCGGAATAAGGTATATTGAGTAAGGTTTAGGGCAGTATACGGCATATTAAGAACAGTTTGGAGTGAGATACGGTCCGTTAAGAGGAATGTGGAAACAATACACCATATATAGAGATAAGGATGGTATATGGATATATAAGTATATTTAGAGTAGTGGAAGTGGTTTGAGGCGTATATAAAAAAAAGGAGCACGATATATCGTATATTTTAGAGAAATTTGAGCATGGTATACGGGAAAATAGGGGGAAAAAAATAGAAAAATGAGGTAAAATAGAGAAAAACAAAAAAATTTTTTCATATTTTTGTACATAATTGTGGTGGACAAAATAGAAAAAAAAATGAAGAGAAATGAAGAAAATTTTAGTGGAGGAAGAAAAATTTTTTTTCGCCCTCCCCTTTTTCTTTGCTTTTGCCAAGGACAATTTTTTTTGTTCTCCGCGTTGTTTATTTGGCGTTGTGTGTATTATTGTATTTATTCTGTATTTGTGTGTGTTTGTGTGTGTGTGCGTTGCCCGATTGTTGTGTATGTGTTTGGGTGTGTGTGTATGTGTGTTGCCTGATTGTTGTGTGTGTATGTATGTGTGTATGTATCGGATTGTTGTTTTTGTGACAGCCGAGAAGCGACACAGAACAAAAAAAATTTTTTTTGGCGAATTCGGCGGGCACTTTACACTCACTCCATTGTTTTTGGCGAAAGAGAGAGAGAGAGAAGAATAGAAAGAGAAAGAGAGAGAAATTGTAGAAAAAAAGAAAGAAAACAGAATTCATTCGAAAAATATTCAAATTTTTGCCTTATCATTTTTTGATTTTTTTTAATCGAAAAATTATTACCCTAATTTCGCGTGTTTTGAGCCAAATTTAAATTCGGGCCAATGAGTTCATGCTGTTGTATCGGTTCCGTTGGGGTCCAAATTTTGCCTCGATTTCATAAAAGTGGACACAAAATTTAAACTCGCTTAGATAACAGAATGAACTCATTGGTGTCAATTTAAATTTGGTTCAAAACACCCGGCCTTATACACGCGAAATTAGGGTACTTAAAATTTTATAAAAATTTTGTCCACAAATTATCGAAAATGACATCAACTTGCAAATAAATATCAAAAAAGTGGCATCATTTTAAAGATGAATATCACAGAAATGATATCATTTTGCGGGTTTAAAATATCGAAAATGGCTTCATAAAAATGAGGTAAAAATTTCAAATAAAATGAGATTAAAATTTAATTTATTTTTCTATTTATGTACATTACGCAAAATCCAAATTTCAAATAATAAATAAACGATTGGCTTACCGTTTTGGAAAAAAATAACAAAAACGTTGTATTCGACTCGATTCGATTTGATTAAGTGATTGAAATTTTTGTATTATGGAATTAGGAATAAAAAATAAATTGTCAAATATTTTTTTGCGACTTATTGTAATGGCTTTGACATCTGAAAAATAATAAAAAATTATATAAAATGACATCATTCACGGGACATCGGGAAAGAAAAATGATTTGAAATGAAATTATTTAAAGAATTATTCAAAATAGTTTGTCCTCAGCTTGTATGCACACAAGCTTAAGACCCAATCTTAAGTGTTTATTTACATTAAAAAAGGTATCGCAACTGATGTAATTGATGTACTTTTTTTAAATAAGGTATATTGATGATTATAAAATTTGTTTTAACAAAAATAAAGCAATTATAATAATTATTCATCGAAAAATGAGCCATTTTCAAAGTGAGCAACTTCACAAATATCATCATCATTCTCATCACCAGCATTGACATCATTTCATGAATTAAAATCATTTCCAATAACATCAGCGCAATGTCAACATCACATTCTCATTACATGGTCACTAAAAATATCATTCTCATTCTCATTCTCATCACAATTCAATCGTTTTCTCTTTAGTCATTGTGCATATAAATCACAAAAACTCACCGCAACATCTCATTTATTCATTCTATGCTTTGCGTCTTTTTTCCTTTACATTCACATGTGACTATGTATATGTGTGCATTATTTTATCCATACGACACGTACACAAAAAAAAATTTGCACTAATTACGTGAATGAATACGATAATTTATACGTGCAAAAAATTTGTATATGTGATGAAAGTTTTTTTTTACCGCAATTCATATTACATACATAAATGTAACATATATTAAATATCGTAAAATACATATGCACATAATTCAATTTTGTATTTTACCAGATTTGTTTCGTCTTTTCTTAATGTGTCAATGAAAATAAAAGTTTTTAGATCTTTAAAAAAAACATTAAAAAAAGAATTTCTTGATAAAATGTAAAGAAAAAAACAAGAAATACAAAAAATGTAAATGTTCGTTGAGCATAAACTTTAAAATGATGTATAAACGGAACAAATACACACAAATAACACACACAAAAACGTACAAAAATACATCCAAAATACAATAAGGAAGCAAGGATTATAATTTATAAAACGAAAATAGAAAAAAAATATAAATGTGTTTTTGAAAATATATTTTTTATCGCTTTATTTAATCTTCGATCTAAGCTTAAACCCGAAAACGTTACCGTTTCACTTCAAAAAAATTAAGTTACCATTTCGCTATAACATTATTAAGCTATAAAAATTATTAAGTTACAGCTTCTCGTCGGTTCAATTTCATTTTTTTTGTTTTTCTTTTTTCTCACATTTCTCTAGTTTCTTGTTTCACTTAAGAGTTTCTTTAATTTATAATTAAAAAAAGGAAAAAAAATTAAAAAATTAAATTAAAAATCATTAAAAATTAAAGCAAAAACCAGAAATATTTAGAAAGTACAGTACAGTTTCATTTCGGGAAAAAATATCGTTTTTTTTAAAAAATTAACGTTAAAATTTTTTTTTAATTTTTATTGTAAATTATTGTAAAAGTACAGAATGGAAATTGTAAATTTGAAAAAAAATATGGAAAAAATATTACACTTTAAATCAATTAAGATTAAGCCTAAGAAAGAAAGAGAGAGAGAGAGCCCAAACAAAGGAAAAAACTTTGACGAGCTAAGAAAGAAAGATAGAAAGTGAAAAAAGTGGAAAAGGATGGGAGAGAGAAAAGCATTCATGACCCACATTCCCCACGCCTCACACTTTCCTTTAAACACACAAAAGATATGCACACACACATACACACACACACGCACACACACACACGCACACACACACACACACACGCACACACACACACGCACACACACACACACACACACGAATATACAAATATAAATAGTAAAAAGAAAAGTAGAACACACACAACGCCACACTACAAAATTATAAGTGAAATAATAGGCGCAAAAACGCAGTATTTTGAGCGGTATGAAAAAAAAGACGGAAAAAAAATTTATTTTTTCAATTAAATATAATTATATTTGCACTATTAGCAAACAATTAAATAAATTAAATTAATTTTGGAAAAATTTTAGGGAAAATTTGAAGATATGTGTGTAGAAAAATGTATGTGTATGTGATGGAATGGGGCATTACAAACAATATGTGCTTGATAAAAGGGTTATCCATATCATATGTGCATATAGTCCAGAAAGGTGATTTTTTTACGAGTCACACAAAAGGTTGTATTTGCTCGGATCGGGGAAAGTGAGAGACTATGTGAAGGGAGGAGGGGGGAAGAGGGAGGGGGGAGGAGGGAGGATTGGGCTAATAGGCAACGCCTTAAGGCTATCTTTTTGGCGATGGTGAGAACAAGGAACTATATGATATAAAGCTATTTTTTTGAACATATAGAGGGAGAGGACTAAAACCATATAAAGCTGCTTTTTCCCTCTTTCAAAATATTCTTAAAAAAAGGAATGAAGCAAAAACTACACAATAACGAGGAAATTTATAGAACAGAATAAAGCCAGCAGCTATCAGGGAAATGATGCGGGGAGAATAAAGCTAGCCAACCAACCAGCCAGCCATAAAGCAAAAACAACAAAATAGATGGAAAAAAAAGAAAAACGTATACGACTTCACTTTTGCTCCACTTTTTCTTCGTTTTATTTTATTTTTTGTTTATTTCTTCTAAGGAAGAAAAAAGGCAAACAAAAAATGAATAAAGAAATACAAATGAAATGGAAAATATTTAAAGAAAAAGGAAGAGAGAGAAAAGGAAGAGAGAGAAAGGAAGAGAGAAAGAAAAAGAGAAAAAAAGAAAGAGTAAAGGAAGAGAAAAGAAAAGAGAGAGAAAAGGAGGCAGCGAAATTCAACGTATAATTAGTACTTTTTCCTCATTTTTCTTCACGTTGACCGATTTTCTACACATTTTTTCTCCATTTTCTCCATTCTTTTGAGGATAATTTCTTTTTCTTTTTCTACTTTTTTTTGGCGAAAAAATTTAACTATTTAGATTGAAAAAGGCGATAAAATCCGCTGATTTTTATTTTAATTTTTTTTTGTTGCTTTGATTGTTGTTGGTACATTTTAGATCTTGTTTTGCATCTCCGGAAAAAAAACGTAAAAAACAAAGGAGGGAAGGGAGAGAAAGGGAAAAACAAAAAAAATCAGAGAGAAATGCAGAGAGAAGGAGGAGAGAAAAAGAGAGAAATGCATAGAAAACTGAATAATGTAGCAAAAATCACTAAATGTAGCGAAAAACACAATTTTGTTTTCGCCTGCCAAACCTATGCAAAAAACACGTTGGAAAACATCGAAAAAAATGCTTTCAATACAAAAAAGGAAAAACAACAATAAAAATTGTTTTGATAAAAAAAAAATTGCAAATTATTGAGAATCTCATTCAAGTATGAGCACAAAAAATAAAAGCTAATTCAGGGGCTCTTCCCTAAAATAATAAGCCTGAGCTTAAGGTGGATTCTTTCATTCTCTAGTTGACTCGCTGAGGCTAGAAGAAATATTTTTGGCAACGCTTTTTTGACAATGCATTTTTTTTTGGTAATCCATTTTTCTAGAGTGCATAGACTCAAAACAAGCATTTTATTAGGTATATATTCTTGTTTCTCTCTCGCTCACTTTCTCTGTGCAATTTTTCGGTCTTTCTCATTTCTGGCATTGTTCTAATTGCTATTGTTGTTGTTGTTGGTTTGATGTGGTAAGAACACAAAAGTACCCCTCTTCTCCTCTCCCCTCTTCAAACCTTTTTCGTTCCTCTTACCAAAAAAAATCATCCATAAGGCGGTTATTCAGCGTATTGTTTAATAGCTTTCAAGTCAAATACTCAGACCTCGAATAACTGAATAATTGAAGAATAAACCAAAAGAAAACTGAGAGAATATAAATATTAGAATTCGAATAGCCAGAAAAGAAGGAAGGTACAATAAGCGACAAAACATATATATTAGAGTGAAAACATCAATAAAATTGGCTAAAATAGAATAATAAGTATAATACAAAAAAAAACAAGAATTGGCCAAACTCCGAGGGACATCAGAGATTGAACAAATTCAGAGACATATTAGACAAACCAAGATACTTCAGAGACATATTTGACAAATTCAGATATCTCAGAGAGATATTAGACAAATTCAGAAATATTAAAGACATATTAAACAAATTCAGAGAGACTTCAGAGACATTTTAGACAAGTCCAGACACCTCAAAGACATATAAAAAGTGTTTTTCCATCAATTTTACGTTTTTTATTTTCGTTTCTTTAAATTCG
The DNA here is from genome assembly GCA_024678965.1 of Bradynema listronoti. Classification (NCBI taxonomy): domain Eukaryota; kingdom Metazoa; phylum Nematoda; class Chromadorea; order Rhabditida; family Allantonematidae; genus Bradynema; species Bradynema listronoti. The sequence goes on along the minus strand of JANLNO010000001.1, from coordinate 10,793,983 downwards.
CTTCACTCACTTCACTCACTCAATTTGGTCCAAAACAGAGGGTTTCGACGATGATGTTTATATTTTTATAACGTAAAAAATCCACATTTTATAAACATTTCGCAAAAAAATTTTTGCTGCTTTAAATTGGACGGAACAAAAAGTTTTTCGACAAAAAAATGCCAGGCCTTTAAAATTGTAGCAATTTAATAGGCAAATGATCCTGGAAAAGTCACTCAAAAAAAGTAAAGTCAAAGTCATTTTTTATCCGATAAAAAGTAAAAAAGTTGTAAACAAATTTTTTTCAAAGTAAAAGAAAAAAATAAAGAAAAATTTACCGTAACCGCGCATTTGTGCATTTTTCGACTTTAACTAACTTTTTAAGAACAAAAAACTTATTTTTCAGAAAATTAATTTATGTTACTAGATTCAGAATTTAGTTCTCTATCCATTATTTTTTAAATCAAATTTCCAAGTCATTTGGAAAAAAAGTTATAGTCAAAAAAATAACGTTAATTTTTATTTTTTAAAATTTTTTAAAGGGACTTTACTTTTTTGGCTTTTTTGGCTGTAACTTTTTTTCCAAGTTACTTAGAGACATAATTTAAACAGTAATGGATAGAGAATTAAATATTGAACTAAATATAGAATCGAAGTGATAAAATTAATTTTCATAAAAATATTTTTATTCTACTCAAAAAGTTATTGAAAGTTGAAAATCCACCACTGTTGGAAAATTTTTACGGTAAGTAAAAAAAGAAAATGGGAAAATTTACTGAAACTGTATGTGAATGGATTAGTGAGCAAGTCAGTTAGTGAGTAAGTAAGTAAGTGGATTGCGGTAGCAAAAAGAAGAAATGCAAAAAAAGTTAGATCCCTAATTACGATGCTCTCGTTCTCTATGTGTACGATGGCTTAGTGATTTTGGGACGAGTTTTTGTGTTTGGGAGAAAATATTTTTATTTTTATTTTTTTATTTTTTTTTGAGAAAAGTTGCAATTTTCGGGAAAATTTTTTATCCTTGAAAAATTTATGGCGCTATTTGGCATTGGCGATGTGTGAAGACAAAATGAAATTTTAAAAAAAAGCAGCAGCAAAATGGAGAAAATGATGTAAATTTTTGTGGGGAAAAAATAAGAAAATTCGGAAAAGCAAAGCGAGAAAAAATCGGCGAAATTGAGAGAGAAAAAAAATTGAAAATGAGGCTATAAAAATATAAAATTTTGCGAAAAAAAAGTTAAATGCCTAAGTACTATCTCTTTTCTCTCTCTCAAAAATTTGCTCTTTTTTTAAGTACCATATGCAAAAGTTACATGACTAAATACCGTCTCTTTCCAATAATTTTTGCATATTTTGTTGAGACGGACAAATTATTCGAAACGCCTATAGTTCTCCCCTCCTTTATTATTATTATAAATTCCGAACAAAAAACACAAAATAAATAGACAAATCCCTGCATGTTCTCCTCTTCCCTCCTAGCCTGCTTCTCCCTCCTTTCTCCTCCTCCCCTCATGCCCTCATGCTCTTCCACCTCCTCTTTCTCCTCAAATTTGCATACATTTTTAACGATATGTTTAAAGATTTAAGAAAATGTAAAACAAAATACGGATGCTGCATACACACGCTATGTATATACATGCATGTACATTATGTGTACATTGACTAAATAGACTGTTAAACATCATACTATATGTTTCATTTTCACATTTATTAAAAAAGGAAGAAACAAATAAAAAAAATTAGCATAATGATGTGACGTTGCTAATGTGATATCACATCCATCGATGAAAATGTCGGAGAAATATTTCGGGAGGACATTAATTTCGAAATGGGATAAAAGCATAATCGGTGAATTCTTAATTAAATGCCATACATACGACAAAATTTATGTACATATACACACGCGAAGATATTTCTTGTATAATTTGGAAAATTTGAATGAAAAAAATTTTACATAAAATTATTGAATGGGTACATAAAAAGTTGAAAATTTTTATTAGATCCATTCAATGTGGCGGCTTTTAACTCAGAAAAAATTTTTGGACTTGGGTACTTCCAGGATTCTAGTATAATAGAGTCCTATCATGACTTGTGTCACCTGGTTATTCGAATTAGTGATGAGTAACTGGCTTAAAAATGATTCACCTTTTGGTCAAAATGTAAGACAAATTACTCATGGACTAGCATGGATCATTTACCCATCAGTGTACGAGATGCTTTAAATTTGAAGATTTGAGATTGAATATTAAAATTAGTTTGAGTTAAGAACTCGATCTAAGGCAAAAAATATATATAAAACGCGCAAATTCAAACGCAAGTTAGTGGAAAAATTTTAAAAAAAATAAAAGATTCGAGAAAATGTATGCCACGCGACAATTTTATCTCTGTGAAACACATACATATATGTATGTTTATGTGTGTATGTGTGTGCATATTTACACATTTATATGTTTATGTGTTAGATAAAATACATTAAAATACGCATTGTTCTCAATCATGTGTGATACAAACACGCACCGCAAAAATGAAAAAAAAAGAGAGAGAAGAAAAATGAAAGGAAAGAAAGAGATTGTCGTAAACTTTGGTTTACGAAATTAAAAATTTTTCTTTTTTAATTTAAATTTTTTCTCTTTTCGCGCTTCTTTTCTTGGCATTCTACTCAATTCTTATCGTCAAAATATTTTTTTAATTATCCTAATTTCCCGTATATAAGGCCGGGTGTTTTGAGCCAAATTTAAATTCGCGCCAATGAGTTCATTCTGCTGTATCGGATCCGTTGAGGTCCAAATTTTGTGCCCGCCTTTATCTCGGTTTCATAAAAGTAAGCACAAAATTTGGATTCGCTTGGATCCAATATAACAGAATGAACTTATTGGCGCCAATTTAAATTTGGCTCAAAACACCCGGCTTTATACACGCGAAATTAGGATATCGAAAATTTTTGGTAGCAAGCTGGTTGCTCTCGATATTTCCCTCATTTTATTCGTGTGTTAGTGTTTGGAAAGTTACTTTACTCGCTTATTGCTTTATCAATATCATTTGACTACTTTTAAGAAGTTGTGTTTGAAAGTAAGATCACTGGAAGTATTAAATCGATTTCAGTATTCTTTGGTTTGGAACTTTCACCCTTTTTTTAGTTTGTGCCATTTTTATTGACTTTAATTTTTTGTTTAATTTAATTTATTTATCGTTGGACTTCAATTAATTTAATTATTTGTTTAATTTATTTATTTAAGATTTTCAGTGTTTAATTTATTTTTCAGTTCAATAAACAAATTCCTTTGATTCTCGTTTATTGATTTTATAAGGACTTGGTCCTGTTGATATTTGCATTTATTGATTATTAGCCGCTTATCACACTTTCTCGTAGTTTATCTCACGAATTTGGGAGTTCTTGTCTTGCACCTTCCCTGCGCGTTAACGTTGCTAAATTTTCCATTTTTTTTCTCCCAGTTCGTGACAGAGATTGAGAAAGAGAAAAGTGGTGGAGAGAAATTCGTACATATGTATAAAGGAATAAAAAAATATTCTGAAGAAATTGAAAGTGAAAGCATTAAAATAGCGATGAAAAAATGATAGTGGAAGGCTAATAATAACAACGCAACCATTGTCTTTCATCTCTCAACGAGTCACATTACTTATATGCATACATTTGTGCACACAAAAATGCTACACACATAAAATTGGGAAAAAACAAGAAGATAGACATAAACAAAGTAGACAGACGGACAAACAGACATACATATTAAAGAGTTTAACACATGAATGTAAACACGTGCTCCCGCTGTAAAAACGCCGAACGAAAACAAAAAAATAAAAACGCAAAGGCGGATGATGTTGATATTGATGATGATGTTGATGTTCTATGAAAATCGACGCATAAAAACAATGTCAAACGCGGAAAATTATATTGCACACATAAACACACATACAAATACATACATACCAGGAGTGTACCAGAAATTATTGTAAAATTTCGAAAATCTGATAATCGGAATACCGCATATATGCAACAAACCAGTGGATATTTCGGTGGTTGGATGGCCCTCATTCAAATCCCTTCGAAAAGTTTCAAGATCATTTCCAACGGGAGAGGATTGATCTGAAGCCTTCACTTTTTCCGAAGAAATCTGAAAAATCGCGTCGGAAATCGGAAAAAATCGACCGAACTTCGACATTCCGTAAAAAATAATGAAATATATATAAATATTCGAGAAAAATTAATTAAATATGGTCAAAATTAAAAAATCACATAATAAGAATGGTTACAACAGATATTGTTATAAATAAATGAAAAATAATCATTAATTCGAAAAAAAGCAATTAGGATGTAAAGTTGTAATTAATAATTGGTTATGGTTATTGATTTATATCATAGCATATGGTGTTTTTTTCTACACAAGAAAAAAACAATTGAGCACAGTAACATTTGACAAAATAAATAAATAAATGGAGAGAGCAATAATTAAAAAACAAGTGCTTTTTACACAAAATGTTTTCTCCCCAGGAAAATGGGCTTATAGAGCCTGGTTACTATGGAAAGTGGGCTCCTGGACCCATTGAAAGTGGACTCTGGATACCATCGAAAGTGGACTCTGGTTACCATGAAAAGTGAACTCTGGTTACCATGAAAAGTTGGCCCCTGAACTCATAGAAGCTGATCCATGGAGCCTTTCCTACCCGATTGAGCATAGTAACATTTGACAAAAAAATAAATAAATAAATGAAGAGAGCAATAATCAAAAAATTTTTTCTATTATTTTAGCTGATCGATAAAATTGTTGTTTAATTTAACAATAATTAAGCAAACTTTTCTCAAAAAATACCAATAATGAAAGAAAGGTAATTTTGAAGAGAATTTATAATAATAGAACGAAAAAAAACACGAATAGCAAAGCCGCAATGACAACATTAAGAGAAAAAAACACCTCTAATTATAAGGATTTTGTGAGAAAAAAAAACAATAAAATGTATGCACAAATGTATTTTTTGTACACATGTGCCTATATAATTGTATACAGTAATTATGTGTATGCATATGATGTATTGGATAAACAAATTTGTTTTGTCTGATATGATGCAGCATCACACGAGATTACATATGTATATCAAGAAATGAATTTTTCATTAAAATGTTTCATCTTTGAAATGTCGAAAAAAAAACAATAACAAAAAAGCGAATCGAATCGAATTGAAAATGGAAAATGCAGAAAAGAGAATGAATGAAATATTTATCAAAAAGAAAGAAAAAAATAAATAAAATAAAGAAAGGAAATTTCGAAGGAAAGAGAAAAAATAATTTTACGACACCAAGAAAAGAGAAAAAAATGGGGAAGGAATGAAATGATTTGTAAACAAAAAATATGTTCGTATCACAAGCCCAATTCAGTGAGCGTGATATGATGCAAAAGAAAAAAAAGTAGCGAGAAAAGACGCGGGAAGATAATAGTGGAACCGGGTAGAGAGAGAGAAAGAGAAGAGCGAGAAGGAGAGAAGAGAAAGAGAGAGAGAGGAGAGAGTGGGAAAGGGAGAGAAAGAAAAAGAAGAAAATATAGAAAGGAAGACACACACGAAAAGAAAAGTGTTTTGAACAAAAATACCTGAAAATATAATTATGAATTTCGTCGATGTAATTTCCATGTCACGATGAGAATTTTGATCATGTTTAAGCAAGCTTTTTATTTTCAATATGTGTATTTATTTTGTTATGTTTGATGGAAATTTTTCTTTATAAAACAATTATGATTTGTGGGCAATCAATACTACGTACTATATATGTATTCTATATGTATTTATGTGTGTTAAATTCGCCTACATTTATTCCAGAACACATTTGGACTAGAGGCAAAATACGGCCGGATTTGGTTATTTCCATGTCAAGACGGATTTGGTTATTGTATGAGCGTGATCAAAATACATATTATAGCATTAAGTAGGTTAGGCCGCGGCTTATACAACCTATATACGCAAAATGGGGGAGAGATGGGGTACATTCGAATCTTTGAAATTATTCAAATGTACTTTGAAATTAAATACAATTCGAGATGAAATACAATTCCGTGTGCACTTATAAAATGATAATAAAAGCGAAAAGCAAAGAACGCTTAAATCGGGAAGAAGAAAAAGAGAGAGAGAGAAAAAAAGAGAGTGAGAGAGAGAGAAGAGAGAAAGAATAAAAAGAAAGCGAGCATCAAGAAAAAAATGCAAAGTAAAATGAACGAGCAAAAGAAAAAGAAAAAAGAAAAAATGCACACTTTTATTTTTAAAAAAAAAACACGCAAAATAATGCAGAAGCACGCATTTTTCCCCTTCCATTATTATAAACAAAAAAGGCCAAAGTGTTTGTGAAAAATAAAAGTTTAAGAAGAAAAATCACTCCAAATTGATAAAAAAAAGAAAAGTTTTTTCTTTTACAATTAAAGAGAGAAAATTTGGGAGAAGAGAAATGGAAAGAGAGAGAGAAAATTTGGCAGAGAGAAAGAATTGAATATATGTAGGTTAAGTTTGATAAGGCGAAGAAAAAGCACAGCGCAAAGCATTTTTTTCGCAAAGCATTTTTTGGCGATAAAAAATGTTTTGTTTGTTACGTTTAAAAGGAAGGAATATTGCATATGATTCTATATGATAAGAATCATCTTTTTGCAATATGAATATCGATATAAGAACAAATATAATATGTATCAATATGAAATATATACAGCAATTATCAATATGAAATATGACTTTAGTTATTTATTTTCGCCATAATTATTAAATTTTTATAAAAAAAATGTCTCATCGCAAATGTATTTTTGTAATGTTTAATGGTTAATAAAAAAAATTGCAAGACCCAGTCAAAAATGAAGGCCAACAAGATTATTTTAACGAACTGAAAAACGATCTAAAAAATGGTTAAAAAACAATTTTTTATGTTCGAATGTGAGGAAAATTTGTTATTATATATGGTATTTCGTTTTACAAATAAACTCTTTTCGACGAAGTTATAGCCCACAAAACATTTTTCACAAAAATTGCAAGACTTTTGTCCATGACTGTAATAGTTTAATAACTTTGTTAAAGTAATTTAAACCTTAATTTCTAAATTGTAAATTAATAATTTATTATATAACTTAGAACTAAAAAATAAAAAATTTGACGAATTTGAATAAAATTGAATTTGGAACCAATAATTCAAATGATAAAAACCAAAAAAAAATACAAAAAAATAATGTGGAGCAAAAATAAATATGAAATTTTGAAAAAAATAAATAAATTGTAAACTTTGGTCATTGGCCGATTGTAAGCCTTGGCAAAACATTCTACATTAATCCATAAAAACTAAAAATATTAAAATGCTTTTTTTTAAATTTATTAGTTGCATTAAAGTGCATGCCATGCCCGAAGCATTTTTTGCGTAAGGAATTCAATTTTTACTACAGTTTTTTCAAAAGCAATATTTTTCTAGTTTCCTTTTTCGCTTCACTTTCGTTTCGTATACAGTTCCCAATAATAATTTGTTCATTTATGCACTTCCATTTTCTACAGTTTTTGCGTTTGTTTTAATTCTTTTTTTAATTGTTATGTTCCCCTCAATTATAACAATACGTTTTTCGTTATTCTTTGATATCTTATGTGCCAAAAACAAACAAAAAAAGATCTCAAACACTTTCGAACAAAAAAAACATCTCAAAACAAAGACGAATTCGCTTTTTAATTCTTTTAAATAATTTCTTTGTTTTTGTCTCGTTTTCACGGTGTATCTATCTATCCGTTGTGTATGTCTAATATGTGTTTCAAGTTGTGTATCTGCGTATTTTTATGTGTATCGCTGTATTTCTAATGTGTATTTCGATGTATATCTGTCAGCTTTGACATACAATATGTCTAATACCCATTTCTTTGTATGTCTTTGTACGTGTTTTATTTGTATGTATTGTATGTATCGCTGTATCTATAAAGTGTGTTTCAAGATGTATATCTACGAATTTGTGTGTTCAAGGTGTATATCTGTCTATCCACTCTATGTTTAACATGTATGTTCAAAGTGTCTATCCACTGTACGTCTAGTACGTGTTTCGAGTTGTGTGTTGTAAAAGAAAAAAAACTTTTTTCTCTTTTATTTTCGGCCAAACATTTCAATCAGCAAAAAAAACATAAAAAATGGAAAAAATTGAATTTACACAAGAAAATTTAAAAGACTAAAAGACCAAGGATTAAAGCGCATCGTTTAAGCTTAAAATTTCAAATATTTTAACGAAGCGAAATGAAAAAAAAATCAAAAGCAAACCGAACAACACCGAAAATGTGTATTTAACTGAGAGAGAGAGGAATAGAGAGGGAGAGAAAGAGGAAAATTGTGAAAAAAAAATAAAAATTAAAAATTGGCAAAATTGGAAGAATTTTGAAAAGAAATTTTAAACAAAACAAAACTTTAATACATATTTATTTATTTTTGAATGTAATAAAATGGAAATTTGTAAAATTGCTAGGTTATAAAATGGTTGGGTAGGATATGAGAGGGAAGGAATCATTCGTTTGAGTACGAAATAGTTGGATATGAATTAGCCAGGTACTAATGAAGGGAGGAGAGTTCTTGTTTATGTCCAAAAAACACAAAAAATAGAAAAAAATTTATATAAAGAGTTGTGTATTTTATGTATTTGTGTGTTTGTGTGCATCAATGTGCGGTGGGCGATACACGTGTTTCATCACCACCATAAAAAACGCAAGAAAAAAAACGCAACCAGTTATTATTGCATTTTCAGCTTTTTCATTGTGCGTTTTTCACCTGCATTTTCATTTTTCACAGAAATTTCTTTCATTTTTCCATTTTTTTTCAATTTACATTTTTTTTGCTATCGAATTTTGGGAAAATAATTGATTTGTAATGGGAAAAAATATGATGACAGTTGTATGCTAGTGGATGAGTTAGACTGGGATGGGCAAAGCTGAGCTGGGTTGGGCTCGGCTCTGTTTGTGTGAGATTGGCTGAACTGCTCGGAGCTTAGCTAAGCTGGAGAGGTTTTGGCTGGGCTTATATAAAAAGTCCAGGGCTTTGGGCTCGACTTGGCTCGGAAAAGCGTGACTGAGCTCAAGGTAGCGGGGTCCGGAGTCCAGGACTAGCATCGGCTCGACTCAATTGGTCAGGTCCTGGCTGAGCCTATGTGAAAAATTCAGGACTTTGGCCGGGCTCGACTCGACTCATAAAATCATATTCAATTGAATTTTTTTTATAATAAATTTTTTATAAAAAATTTGATTGATTGATAATTGAACTGATAATTGGAGATTAAGTTAATCCATAGATGAAACAAAAACATGACAAAAAAATGAAATAAATTGATTCAAACTTGAGTCCACTCTCACACAATTATAAGCCCAAAAATTGTATGATTGTTTGAAACAAAAAATTTAAAATGATTTTTTAGCGAATGTTGTACAAACAAAAATAAGAATCAAATTTGAAACATATTTTGTGAAAAACAAAAAAAATATTAGAGAGAGAGCGAGAGAGGGAAAAGGGAAGAAGAGAAAAAGGAGAACAGAGGGAGACGGGAAAAGAGGGAGAGACAGAAAGAATAAAAAAAGAAGAAGAGAAGGGGCGAGGAAGAAGAGAAGTAGAAGAAAAACAAAGGCGGGATGGAAGAGGGGTAGAGCTGGAGACGGGGAAAGTGGGAAGAGGGAGCGAGAAGAGGGGCGAAAGAAGGGTGAGGAGAGAGAAAGGAGGAGAAAAATGTAGGTGGAAGACAGGAAGCGGGGAAGGGAGAGAGAAAAGGGAAGAACGAAGTGTGGGAAGAGAAGGAGAAGAAGGGAGAGGGGAGAGCGTACGAGAGATAGAGAGATAAAGAAGACGGGAAAAGTAAAGGGAAAGCGGGTGGGGCTGAAGTAGGACAGTATGAGGTGCTAAATTGGAGGAAGAGAAAGAATTGAAGAAGGACAGTGTGAGAAAATGAATGAGAGAAAAGCTATGTATACCGAAGGAAGGGAGAGAGCTGAAGGAGGACATTCTGGGAATTGAGTAATGCTAATAGAAGAAAAAATGTGAAAAAAAAGCCGAATTTTGAAATATATTTTTCCATAGTTTCGAAATTTTTCGAAAATAAATTTTATTTTGAGTAAATTAAAAGCAAAAAAAAGAGAGAAAATTTTTTGACAAAAAAATTTTTTTGTTATTTTCGGAAAAAACGAAAAAAAAACAAAAAAATGAAAAGAAATTCAATTCAAAAAAAAATAAATTTGTTTTTGTCGAAATGGGAAAAAATAAATTTTTTATTACCATTTTGACAAGTGTTGACGAGAATTTCAAATAAAGCGAAAAAAAATTTTCTTTGGCGTTGTGTGTAGACAAAATGGGACTGGACGGGATCGAACGGGACGGACCGAAATGCGAGGGGCCGAAACGTGAAGGGACAAAATAGGATGGAACCAAACGGGATGGCACCAAACGAGACGGATCGAAATAGGAGGAGCCGAAACAGGAATAAACGGGATTGGACGAGATCAAATGGAACCAAATGGGGTGAGACCAAACGGAACGGACCTAAATAGGAGGGGCCGAAACGGGACCAAAAGGGACGGAAACAAATGGAATGAAACAAAACGGGACTGGACGAAACCAAACCAAACGGACCAAACGGTACAAAAATGGGCTGGGCTTTAAACTGGATGGACTGGAAGACAGAAGCTTTAGGTTTAAATCTCTCTTAGGCTTAGGCACATAATCTTAGGGCTTGGCATTCAGACTTTTAAGCGGCTCTGCGGCGTATACATAAAAAGTATGTTTCGACGAACAAAATGCTTTTGTCGAAAGTCTCTTTTCGGGCTGAAAATCCAGAAAATCCGGAAAATGTCTGAATTAGAAAAAAGCCAGCCGAGACCAAAGATAATTATTTTCCTTAAAATTTATTTTCGTTATTTTGTGTCATAAATTAAAAACAAAACGAAAAATGAAATGTCTGCACGAAAGGAACGGGAAACAACTCGTCGAGATTTGAGTAAGCTTTACGCTTCGACTTGGACTTAAGAAAAAATTTTTTTTAAAAAGTTACTCATTAAGCAATGTTGTTTGTTTATGCGGAAAAATTTATGGTGACATATTTACGTGGGAAGAACAGTTGACGAGTGGTGTTATTGTGCACGACGTGCAAGACGTGCACTACGTGCACTGGGAAGAAGTGCAGGATGTGGGCACGAACTTCTGATTGCGAGGGAAAATTACTTTTCAGTTAGCCCAAATTGTAAAATGATTGAATAAAATGAATTAATTTTCTTCAAAATTTGAAGAAAAAAAATTGAAAAATGAAAAAAGAGCAAAAATTAAAATTTAAAGAAAAAAGTAAAAATAATAAAATCAACTATAATAGTAAGTAAAGAAAAAAATAGTGTGATGGAAAGAAAGGAAGAGATAGAGCAAAATGATGTGATGGAAAGAAAAAGAAATAGAGAGAGAGAGCAAAATGATGTGATAGAAAAAATAATACGAGCGAATCAGAGAAAATGATCTCATAGAACGAGTGCGAAATGATGTTGGTTGATAGGAAATGCGAATGATGTAAACAAATTAGAGAAAAGTGATGTGAAAGAAAATGAAAAAAAATGATATGCAATAAAGCAAAGTGTATGGATGCGTGAGTACGTGAGAATTGAGACGTGAGCCGACCGGCTGGCCCGAAAAACTTTTTGTCGAGTTGGGTGGGCCGATTTTTTTTTTAAAAGTTGTTTTTTGACTATTTTTTCGCCATTTTTTTCATTGTTTACGACTTTTTCGATGGGACACAAAAAAATGACTGAAAAATTGGGGAAAAATTTTTTCGAAATTTTATTATAAATTCAATTTCAACTCGAAATAATAATAAAAATGGCAGATAAAAATATGAGAAAATCATTTTTATGCGACGAAAATGATGTTGCTGTTGATGATAATGATGATGATGATGATGATGATGTTTATTGAGCTGATATGTAGGAAAATGGAAGTAAAATTGTCAAATAAAAATAAAATTTATTAAAAAAATCGAATGATTTTTTATCATTCCATTTTAAAAAAAATTTTTTTCAGCCACGTTATAGTCAAAATGATGTTATGTACGACTAAAATGATGTTATTTATGGCTTAAATGATGTGAATACGAGGCAAAAATACACTTCTGTTTTCGAGGCTTTTTTCGAACTTTTTAAAGAACGAAGAAATTTCGCTTTTTCGACTTTTTTTCAAAAATTTTCTTCCAAAGGTCAAAAATTGATAAGAGAGAGAGAGATAGGGAGAGAGAGAAAGATAAGAGCCAAAAGAAAGGGGAAAGAATCGAAAAATGGAGAGAGGGGGAAAGCGGGGAAAAGAGCCGTGCCAGGCCGGGCTTAGCCCAAACGAAATTGGAAAGAATCGAAAGAAAAATTGCATTTTCGACTTTTTTTGGGCCACACGCCCAAAAAAAAACAAATAATTTTTTACTATTTTTTGGCTGGAAATTTTTTTTCGGTTTTTTACGATAAAATAAAAAGACGGAAAAAAATTGTAGAGAAAAAGCTGTGGCTAATACGAACCTTAAAATGTCAAAGGGGGAAATGGACGAGCAAAAAGTAAATTAGCAAATCGGCATCAGCATCAGCATCGAAATCATTGCAGAAATCAGTTTTCACAGCATCATTCTGAAAGAATCTGCATCATTATTGGAAGGATTGGCATCCACGTTATTTGAGGCGACAACATTGACATTATCATAATTGACATCAATACTAGCGAGACGTGGAAGTACTCATTCGATAGCTCTTGAAGAGATGAATCCGATGACCTATGGGTCTCTTAACAAAATATTTCATTTAAGGGCATTTTTGGCCCTTTGAAAATTTTTGACTAACAAAAATTTGCCCATCTTTAATCTCAAAATAAACTCAAATTTCAAAACAGCTCAAATTTGGATGCGTATAACTCAAAGATTTCCTTTCCGATTTTTGATTTTCATAGCTCATTCGAATGCCCTTAAAATCTAGGTTATAATGATGTAAGAGTTTGCAGAAGACTTACTTTGATGAAAATTTATACAATTTTCAAAATATTTCAAATTTTACTTAATATATTAATTTCAATTCTATGCATATATAATAGTTTGCTTAAGTTTTGATGTTTGAAGCCTAAGCTCGTTTTTATTATTATTTATTCTAAATAATATTGAGAATGGGGTAAAAACGAGAAAAACAAAATGGAGAGACAGAGCAAGAGAGAGAGAACCCATAAACCCATCTTCTTTTCCCTCATTTCCTCTCTTCTTTCACCTTTTTTTTGAATATTCAAGTTCTTAACATGCTGCGAAGAATCCGGATTGATATTTGTGCAAGGAAAACAATAATATCAGTAACTGATAATATCAGTAAGTATTCATTCCAATTGAAAATCTCAATGCAAAGTCAAAGGCTCATCGCAATCTCATCCTTATTTTCCATAATCTACTCCTCCTACTCATCATCATCGATTTCCATTTTCCAATCCTTTTCGTCATCGGGTTTGAACAAAATTTTCTGAAAATCTGGAAATAATCCTAAACAATTGGAAGCGAAAATTTTGTAATTCAATTTTTTTCGATTACATAACTTTTCCTCGATTTTCAATTCAGCATTCTGACCACCGTATACTGTATGCAAGTATATTGGCTGGTCGGCCACTAGAATAGAACCTGCATATGTTGAATTTTGTTTTGTTCTTTCTGCGAGGTATTTGGTTTCGATTGTACGCGTCGAGTTTCCGCGACTTTTTTCAGCGAAACAGGTTAAAAAAAACTTTTTAATGGAATATGATAGAAAGTACCAAATGGGCAAAATCAATAGCCCTTGAAGTGTTGATTCCAAATACAAATGGGTCTCTTAATCAATTTTTTGATTTTTGGACACTTTTGGCCCGTTGAAAATCTTTGACAATCAAAATTGGGACAAATTCGGAATTTTCAAGTGGCTGTAACTTTTTGCCCATGCGTCAAAAGGACCTGATGTAAAAGTTATTAGTTACCAACCTAATACCATTAAAAATTATTAGTTAACTATGATGCAATCAATGAAATAATTGACTATTAAGAAAAAAGTTCAAATAAGCCAAATTTTTTTACATTAAATCATTTTTAAAAATGGCAAAAATTCTTTTTAAAAAAATATTGGAAAGGTTAGTGCGGCCGAAACCATTGCTCAATCTTCGATCCGACTATAGTCGATCTCATTATGCCACGATATCTTGGACAATGGGACTTATCGAAAGAGAGCGATCCGGCCAAGCAAGCCAACTATGCGCATACCGCAGTACGCGGATCCGTTGTGTCATGTGGAATCATAGTTGTGCACCATCACAATTCTTTCTCATCCTGCTGACTCAGTTAGCTGTGGGACGTACCGAACCTCCGAAGAGGCCACTGGGAATGGTGCCCAGAGGGTCCAGTGAACCACAAACACTGGTATTGACTTAACTCTAGCTTGGCTGAGTCAAAACGGAATCGAAATCATGTGATAGTGACACAACTACGAGTGATTGATATCATTTGGGGAATAATTAATTTTTTCGCTAATATAACCCGAGATTCATTGGCGAAAAATAGGCGATAGGTTTCGTCCGATGGTTAGACAACGGGAGTACTAGGGATTATTTTGCTAGTCATAATTTAGTTACATTTAATACACAAATTTGGAATATTCAAGTGGCTGTAACTTTTTGCCCATGCGTCAAAAGGGCCTAGTGTAAGAGTAGTTTTTTCTTATCTCTTTACCAGCTATCCAATGACACCAGTTTCGTTCGAAAATAAATTTTTGAATTTTTTGCGATTTTAAAAAAATGACCTTACTGTAGTCCATGGTTTTTTTCAAAATGGACTTTGTGGGCTACAGCGACGTGGATATACTCATTTGATAGCCCATGAAGAGCTGATTCCAAATACATATTTTTGTCTCTTAATCAATTTTTTGATTTTCGGGCACTTTTGGCCCATTGAATGTCGTTGACTATAAAAATTAGGTCAAATTCGGAATTTTCAAGTGGCTGTAACTTTTTGCCCTTGCGTCAAAAGGGCCTAGTGTAAAAGTAGTTTTTTCTTATCTCTTTACCAGATATCCAATGACACCAGTTTCGTTCGAAAATAAATTTTTGAATTTTTTGCGATTTTAAAAAAATGACCTTACTGTAGTCCATGGTTTTTTTCAAAATGGAATTTGTGAGCTACAGCGACGTGGATATACTCATTCGATAGCCCATGAAAAGCTGATTCCAAATACATATGGGTCTCTTAATCAATTTTTTGATTTTCGGGCACTTTTGGCTCGTTGAAAATTTTTGACTATCAAAATTAGGCCAAATTCGGAATCTTCAAGTGGCTGTAACTTTTCGCCCATGCCCCAAAAATGCCTAGTGTAAGATTAACTTTTGATTAACTCTTTACCAGCTATCAAATGATACCATACTCGTTCGAAAATAAATTTTTGAAATTTTTTCGATTTTAAAAAAATGACCTTACTATAGTCCATGGTTTTTTTCAAAATGGATTTTGTGAGCTACAGCGACGTGAATTTACTCATTCGATAGCCCTTGAAGAGCTGATTCCAAATACATATGGTTTTCTTAATCAATTTTTTGATTTTCGGGCACTTTTGGCCCGTTAAAAGTCGTTGACTATCAAAATTAGGCCAAATTCGGAATTTTCAAGTGGCTGTAACTTTTTGCCCTTGCGTCAAAAGGGCCTAGTGTAAAAGTAGTTTTTTTTATCTCTTTACCAGCTATCCAATGACACCAGTTTCGTTCGAAAATAAATTTTTGAATTTTTTGCGATTTTAAAAAAATGACCTTACTATAGTCCATGGTTTTTTTCAAAATGGATTTTGTGAGCTACAGCGACGTGAATTTACTCATTCGATAGCCCTTGAAGAGCTGATTCCAAATACATATGGGTCTCTTAATCAATTTTTTGATTTTCGGGCACTTTTGGCCCGTTGAAAGTCGTTGACTATCAAAATTAGGCCAAATTCGGAATTTTCAAGTGGCTGTAACTTTTTGCCCTTGCGTCAAAAGGGCCTAGTGTAAAAGTAGTTTTTTTTTATCTCTTTACCAGATATCCAATGACACCAGTTTCGTTCGAAAATAAATTTTTGAATTTTTTGCGATTTTAAAAAAATGACCTTACTATAGTCCATGGTTTTTTTCAAAATGGACTTTGTGAGCTACAGCGACGTGAATTTACTCATTCGATAGCCCTTGAAGAGCTGATTCCAAATACATATGGGTCTCTTAATCAATTTTTTGATTTTCGGGCACTTTTGGCCCGTTGAATGTCGTTGACTATAAAAATTAGGCCAAATTCGAAATTTTTAAGTGGCTGTAACTTTTCGCCCATGCGTCAAAAAGGCCTAGCGTAAGAATAATTTTTATTTATTCATTCATTAAACGCATTTTCAGACCGGACCCGACGAAAATGAATCCGTACTGGGTGCTGGGTGTCGCGTTTGTCGTCGTTATTTTCAGCATCCTCACGGACTATCGCACCAATCATTTCGTGATCGTCTCGGCCACCTACTATAGAAGCTCACCGATGTAAAGTTGTACTAATTAGTAACTTAATCGGTGTTTAGCGTACTTTATTTTTGCACTTTATATTTCAGCTATAAACCGAATACTGTGATGATCCTGCTAAACGGGCCGGATCAATTTATCTTCGATCACGCCGTTTTCTGCATCTCGGAAAATGATAATCCGGCCGAGAAAAAGTGTCTCAAATTTTTCCTGAAAATCAATAAGAAATAGTAAATTTACTACAGTATTTAAATATAGTAGTTTTGTAGGTACTCGCCGGCCATGTTCCGTTACGCCTACGATCCGGTAGGCATTTGCAAGTGGACGGCTTACATTGCGGAATGCAAAGTTTTGGAAGGCTTTAAGCGACTCTCAATGACTCATATCGGCTCACGCAACAGTAAAGTGGAGGTAATTGAGTGACGAAAAGCAGACTCAAGTTCAAGTTCAAACTGGCTCAAATAGTCCAATTCCCAAGCAAACTGACTCAAGCCTCAAGTCCCAAACTTAAACTGACTTAACTCCCACGCTTAAACTGACTCGAGATCAAGCTTAAACTGGCCTAAGTCCCATGCTTAAACTAATTCAAGTTCAAGCTTTTTGTCCTAATTTTACTCATTTGACACGTAATCAAACCTGCTTATTCCCATCCGTTTCGCAGATACCCTACCGTGAGCCCTATCGGCCGAAACCGAATTACGAGGTCGAGGTGGCCAACTGCTTCAGTCCGTTTTTCTACAACGAGCACTGGCAGCTGGTGTTGACCTCGTTGGAGGTGTACCGTCACTTTGGCAGCCAACTTCAGGTCTACTACGTGCAGAGCATGCTCGAGTCCATTACGAACGTACTCAGGGTGAGTAGCGTGCTTTTCTGGACCAGATGACTCATTCGGATTTGAATAAAATTCCAGAAATACCAAGAGTTGGGCTTTGTCGAGCTGGAGCCGTGGGCGTTGTTCAAATTCAGCGAAGAGGCCATGGAGAAAATCGGCTTCGACCCGAATTTGGAGTTGGATTGGCGCAATCAGGCCAGCGCACACACCGATTGCTTCCTCAAATATCGGGTACGTAATGGGCATATTGAAATGAATCGGGCTCTGCGTCTCTCAGAGCGTCAAAGATATGTTCTCGTTTTAGGACGCCGCAAAATTCATCATTTTCGGCGACGTCGACGATGTGCTTGTGCCACGATTGGGCTCCTCGTACATGGACGAGTTTCGCTTCCTCTCATTAACCTATCCTAAAGCCGCTGGATTTACTTATAATCGCTACAACACCGAACTTCAATCCAGTTGATTTTTTTTCTTTTAGTAGGAAAAAAATGAAAAAAAAATTGGATAATGCTACCGTAGAAGACTACGCTGTTCGAAAAAAATTTAAATCTGATATTTGACATTATGTTATAATTTTTTTTAATTTTGGAAAATTTTTTTCTGATTTGCCCTGGCCCAGGGCGCCAAATCAGTCTTAATTCGGCTCGGTTCGTCAAACATTTACTATTCCGGGTCAATATTAGGCATTTTTTTTTTGCTTTTTTAATGCTTTTCTCGAAAAATCTTTAAACCGAGGCAAGATAAACCGACCAAAAAATTCCTTAAAAATAGATCAGAATGTTACATTAGCTCGAAAATTCAAACATTTCTCGAAGCGTCATGCATTCTACAAGATATAAGCGAGACTATAATTATATTTATTTGACCAGAAATCGAGCGAGCCAATGATATCAATTTTTTAGACGGCCGTTTGGAGCGTTTCTCACTGGCGCATTCCATCGGCGACGCTCGAGTGGCCAATGAATGGGAGGATGGCAAATATGTGGTGAACACGTCGCGGGTTGAGACCGCATGGCTACACTATCCGGGCATCTACGACAAGAAGAATTTCGCAATGTACACAATTCCGGCAGAACATAACATTATGGTCCATTTGCGCAACTGGACCATCTCGAGGCAGGCGGCGTCGGTGAGTGATGTTGTAAAAATAAGGCTTTTTTAGTTTCTTCAAGGATCCCCATACTTCATATTATTTTCTCGATGATGCCTATATCGTCATTATCTGATATTTATCACTTTTTAAAGGAATCCGCTGATGTGACAACCGCATGGCCGCCGCGTGCCAACCTCTACAAGACGCAAATCAGCGAGCTCATCAATCCGCAAGCGATCGAGTCCATCGAGGCGGAGTTCCGTAAAATGCTTACCGCCCACTACGAGGTGTTCCGTCAACTGCCCAACAAGAACTACTATTTGCCGATGATCATCGCCTGCTACGATCGAATATTCTACTCGCGCGCGCGTCATCCCGACTCCTGTCCGGGCCCGCTCAAGTGCAAGATTCCGGCGATCGAGAACCTGCGGTGTACGGTGGCAGTGCGGCGTCACGTCAGCTCGCCGATAAATTGGCGCACCACTTTTTACGTGCCGCCCAAGGAGGGCGAATTTCTGTTGAGCGAAAACGGATGCTATCTCGGTTGATGAGATTGGGGTTTTTTTTTGGTCTTCTCTTCGAGTTTGAATATGACAAATAATTTTCAAATTTCTTTTATAAAATGTTGTAAATATTGATTTAATAAAATATTAATTAATTTATAAAGTCCTGAAGGCTTATAAAAAAAATGTATATAATTATTTATTTATGCAGCACACATCGGCAAAAAAAACCAGGGTGGATGAATGGAGATGAAATAATGTTTAGACGAGATCAAAAAAATATTTTGCTAAAACAGGAAGATAGAAATATAATATAACTCGTGTAGATACAATCTATTTAAGGAATTAAAACGACGAAAAACAAGCAGAAAATTATAGCGTGAACAAACATCATTATGGTCATTAATAAACATAGTAATTAATATCAGTAAAGAAAAAAAAACATATTCAATTAGCGGAATTCGCTAAATATATTGTGGAATTTATTGGATTCCATTCACTATGGGATAAAAGAAGTCACGGAACTTCATAATTAAGTTTCTCGATTCCGCGAGGAATGGGAGAGGGTTGGCGAATCCTTGGACTAAGAGCCACCGAATCGTCCTTCAGCTCGATCTAGAGATTTTTCGGTTTAAAGAGGAACAAGAGATGGGGCAAATCCCTCGAAGGGATCGGATCACATGGACCATGGACAAAAAGAAAATCACACCTCAAGTTTCTCAGCTCAAAGAGGAATGAATAAGAGAGAAAGAGGACAAATTCCATAGGTTTCGGGCCACTCACAGAACAGAAAAGAACTCATTTCAGTGTTTTAGTTCAAGTCAGGTTCATAGGAGAATACAAGAGAGAGAGAGAGCGGCACGACAATGATGAAGATCCATAATTCGTAAACTAAAATTAAATTACTATTGGGAAGTAGCGACTGAGCGTGTTGTTACTGGCTGAGGGCTTTTGCTTTGTCTGTTGTTGCTGCTGAGCTGACTTGGAGCTGCCCGGTCTGCACCACTCCGCCATCGCCACCGTCGTCGTCGTCGCGTTGGCGTTGGTCGTAGCGAGTTTCGTACGCTTCGATGAATTTTCGCCGCGCTTTTTCGCCGGCGATGTGGGACGTTTCTTTTTGGTCGTCGCCGATGAGCCGCCGCCGACGGCGCGGCCATTACCCGACGATGAGTAGGAAGCGGAGCGGACGAGTACGCTGGTCAGCGATGGACGCACCGAACAACTCACCACGCGAATTTCGTCGCCATCATCATCATCACTACTACTACTACTGCTAGCCGATTCCTGCACGAGATCAAAATCCACATTATTAGCATTCTTGAGGTCATCAGCATCATCATTCCTGATGTTCGATGCTGATGCGATAGTTGTAATAATGATTTCGCATTCATCATCCGTTTCGTTATTTCCGGTTTCACTCGCCGGCATTAAGTCATCACCTTCCATATTCTGCTCCTCACCCATCGGAATCATTGACGAACGTTTGGCGCTTTCATACACGGTAATAAGCTCTTCTCGTTCATTCTCTAGCTTAAACCTTTGCTGAGCCTCATTCTTTCCATTGTCCTCGTCTCTAGTCGCTTTTCCATCCAGGCATCGTGCTGCTGACGGCTCTTCACCACCATTTTCATCATCATCATCATCGTCGTCGTCGTCGTCGCTGAGAAGCTCAACCAACTCGACATTATTGCTGGCCTTTTTGAGGCTTGCGATCGGACGTCTCGACGGGCGCATAAAGTCCGCTAAGGTTCGCTGATTACTCTTGCTGGTCGTCATCGGCTCGTTGCTGGGTTTCTGATCGACAAACTCGAGCTTCGAGAGACGCACGCCAATTAGTCGCACCTGAAAAATATATTCGAATCGAATGAGGTCGGAATGAAAACCGAAGCGTTTATGGTTTACAATTTCAGACTCAATGCCTCAAGTTCTATTTAAGTTTCTTCTATAGCCATCATCTCTTCATCACAAAAGGTTTAAGAGACTAAAATATCTAAGATAAAATATCTAAGATACCAAAATAACTAATGAAAAGATCTAAGAAGGCCTCTAGCAAAATATCTAAAAAAAACTTTATCAAAAGGCTTAAAAAGACTCAAGAAGACTCCTGTCAAAAGGCTTAAAAAAACTCAAGAAGACTTCTATCAAAAGGCTTAAAAAGTCCCAAGAAGACTCCTGTCAAAAGGCTTAAAAAAACTCAAGAAGACTTCTATCAAAAGGCTTAAAAAGTCCCAAGAAGACTCCTGTCAAAAGACCTAAAAAGTCCCAAGAAGACTCCTGTCAAAAGACCTAAAAAGTCCTAAGAAGACTCCTGTCAAAAGGCTTAAAAAGTCCCAAGAAGACTCCTGTCAAAAGGCCTAAAAAGTCCCAAGAAGACTCCTATCAAAAGACCTAAAAAGTCCTAAGAAGACTCCTGTCAAAAGACCTAAAAAGTCCTAAGAAGACTCCTGTCAAAAGACCTAAAAAGTCCTAAGAAGACTCCTGTCAAAAGGCCTAAAAAGTCCCAAGAAGACTCCTATCAAAAGACCTAAACAGTCCCAAGAAGACTCCTATCAAAAGTTTTAAAAAAGCCATCCACTAAAATTCTTTACCTTAGGCCACGAGCGAGCGGACAACTCATTGCGAAGCAATTCAATCGCCACAGGACGAAACGCCTCCGCATTGGCGATGACCTGCGGCACGGAGCGCGCCCGAGTCACCACGTCAAACGAGGCGAATTTAATTTTCACGGTTGCCGTACGACCGCCAACAATACCGCGTGACGCACAATCGCTGAGGAGCGCGTCGCACAGCGAGCCGCACTCGCCTAACAGAAATGCGGCGGCGGATTGCGGCGCGAACGTACGCTCGATGCTGATGCTGCGACGATCGCATACGTCCTCGCCGTTTCTGGAAAGAGTATAAATGAATAGAGTTATTTCAGGGGCGAAACGAGAATTCAAAATTGAATGATTTGGGATCAAACAATTCGGAATCGGACAATTTGGAATCGGGTATTTCGGGACGAACGTCAAAAAGATACTATAATAATT
Organism: Bradynema listronoti; assembly: GCA_024678965.1. Lineage (NCBI taxonomy): Eukaryota > Metazoa > Nematoda > Chromadorea > Rhabditida > Allantonematidae > Bradynema > Bradynema listronoti. The sequence continues at coordinate 10,772,037 of JANLNO010000001.1, read as the reverse complement.
CATAACAATGGTGAAAACAACTTAATATAAGGCTTAGCCTAAGCCCAAAGTCAATAATGCCTAATGGCTAAGCATAATCCTAAAGCCAACGAAGCCTAATGACTAAGCCTAATTCTAAAGCCAATGGGGCCTAACCCTGAAGCCGATGAAGCCTAATGGCTAATCCTAAGCCTAAAATCTGTGTCCATCCAGAAATGTTCGAACAATATTTCGTGTCATTGTTATCCTCCTCTCCCGCCCCTCTCTCCCACCCACAAAATCATTCAATAATATTTTACCCGTCGTCATCGGCGCCGTCATCGTCTCCGCCGCCGTTGCGTACACCCAACGCAATCGCCATAAAATAACGAAATTGGGACTGCGAGAATGAGGCGTGAAGCGCGGCTCGTTTCTCAAGCAAATCGCCGCACGTGACAATGCCGAACGCGTTGGCGAGCAACGCCTCCGTGACCGGCCCGACGCCGGGCACTTTGCGCACAGCCAGCGAGCGCATAAACTCGATGATGGCGCAACGATCGTGCGCTACGCGAAATTGTCCGTTGGGCTTGCGCATGTCCGAGCACACTTTGGCCAGCATCCAATTCGCGGAAATTCCTGGGAAAAAAAGGCAATGTGGAAGAGATCAAAAACATATAATAGAACAAAGAGAGAGAAATTGATCAAGAAATGAAAAAATACAGCCTTTGTGGGGAAGGAAGAAAGAAGAGAAGAAAGGAGAGGCTCAGGAAGACCCAATTTGGGGTCCATTTGGCCTAAAGTTAGGTTTCAGTCACACTCGAATTGGTTTGCGCGCCTTTTAAAAATAATCACCCACCCGCACTACAAGTGAGTCCGGTCTCCTGGTGGACCTGAAAGCGAATCTCGTTCACTATCTAAAATTATCCACAAGCTATAATATGGCCAGAAGAACCGAGAGTGTGAAAAATATACGTCATCAACGTCAGTGCCAAACTCGAGCGAGTCAATGAACGCGCGACGAACGCGTCCGCATTTGGCACAAACTGAGTCGCGAATTAGCGCTCGTCGATCGGCGGACGAGTTCCCGGAAATGACGTGGATTTTCTCGGATTCGGATTCGTTCACATTTTTGCTTTCATTCTTCTGGCCAATGGTTTCGGTCGTATTTCGCTCGACGAGCTTCTTCTCTGGCTCGGTTTGTACAATGTGATTCGAATCCGATTTGGCACATTCCTTGCCGGGCTCACCACGTTCATTTTCATTCCATTGTGCCTTCGTCGTATCCGCGGCATTTAGCTGATTCGTCGGAATGGTGGTATACTCGCCCGTTTCATTTGTGGCCCAATAGCAATCTGACTGCTGGTTTTCTTCGTTCGTCTCCTGATTGACTTTCAAGCAACTCTCATTCCAATCAAGCCGTTCAATTCCATCGCGATGATGACTGAAATCATCCGAATCAACGTCGCCTTTTCGCCCGATATGCTTTTTTCCCAATATCAGCCCAATATGCTCAAGCTTATCGGCTGGACCAACATCGCTTTTCCAGTCCACAATCGGCTCAATATGCTCAAGCTTATCGGCTGGACTAACGTCGCTATTCCGGCTCACAACCGGCTCAATATGCTCAAGCTTATCGGCCGGACCAACATCGCTTTTCCGGCCTACAATATGTTCCTCTGTTTGCTCATTGCTGTCTTCGATCAGTTGCCATTCGTCGACACCACTACTAACCTCCTTCGTCGAATTCAAGGTGGAATCAACGAAAACATGTGAAGGCCCTTCGTCTTTGGTCTCATCGGAGTTTTTCTCCGAAATTTCGCTTTTCGCAGTGGTCGTGCGCGCCAATTCCTCAAATTCCGCGTCGGTTAAAAGAGGCAAACGACAAATGCAACGATCCTCGCGACCGTCGTAGCGAATTCGTTTGCAGGTAACTGAAAAAAAGGGAAAGATTTTCTGTAATTTTGCCCTTAATTTTGAGCCATTCGAAGCTCGATTTTGAGCTTATTTGAAACTCGGCCTTGGGCCTATTTAGAACAAGGTTTCAGGCATATTTAAGGCTCGGTTTCGAGCCTATTCTAAGCTAGTTTTGTGCCTATTTAGAGCGAGATTTTAGACCTATTTGTGGCTTGGTTTCGAGCCTATTTAAGGTGAGGTTTGAAGCTTAATTCTGGACGAGCTTAGAACTAAATTTTGGGCCTTATAACAAATACAAACAGTAAAATATATCTGAACAATAATCCGAAAATTTAAATATCTACCTGGTTGAAAACGATTGGCGACGAGCTGAGTAATGTCGAGACAGGCCTCGTCCAGGCTGCCCATATGCACGTTGGGATCGTAGCGAGAAAAAATGCGTCGCACCACGTCGCTTACACGCCGATATTTGCCGTAATTGCCGCGCACGATTGTCAAGTCAGCGCAAAGCTTGCGCGCAATAAAACCCGGCATACCCGAGCGAATGCCGAAACGACGCGCCACATAATTGGAAGTGGCCTGGAAGAAAAAGCGCGGAATGCTTACAAATCAAGCTCAAAATTGCCACATAAAAAATCCAAGTCATGAAATGAGTCTTAAAGAGATTTGAGATCGAAAAATGGCTCAGAAACGAAAATCCAAGCATAACACTAAACAAATCCGACCAGCATCGCGTCACTTCCGACAGCCATCGGCACGACGCGCAGCGCGGGATTGTCGCGCATTTCGACCGCGGCGAAAAACGCGTCCATATCGATGTGCACAATCACGCGGCTCAAATCCCGTTGGGCTTCCATTGACGCAAGCAAAACGTCGGCCTAAAATTCAAAATTTTATTATTATTAGAACAAAATTCCTGAAATCGCTCCACTCTGCGGCTTAGACAAAAAGGTTGGAATGGATTAAATTAAAAACGAGCCTCAACTTCCAGCTGTTGCATTTGCGCGGGCATGCATCGCTTAAGAAGATCGCGAATTTGCGCGACGCGCTCGTCTATACGCCGTTGTCTTTTCGCCGAATGCGTGCCGAAATTCGAGCTGGTATTCGCGGCGATTACGCGTTGAATATGCGCCTGAAAATAAGGACAAATATTAAAATGTCCAGATCAATCTCGGCGCCCTCATTTTGTCCCATTGTGAAGCCAAATTAGGTCGCATCGAGCCCAGAACATCTCAAATGTGATCCGATTTCAACCAGACAACCTCAAATATTTCGAAGCCGATTTGGACCGGGCTGCCCAAATCGGCTCCGAAATATATATGTAGACAGGAGCCGGCCAGAAGCATTTTCAAATGCAAGCACAAAATCCCATTCATACCTTGTCCAGTCCGACCATGCCGGCCTTGTTGTCGCTAAAGCCCTTGTCCATTTTTTGTCCTTTTGCTTTGGCTGAAGGAAGAAGAGTTGGCTTTAATTCCAGAAGCAAATAAAACAAAATTAACTAGATAATAAAATTTCAATACAAAAATATTTTAAATAAATTTATAAAAATTATAGAAAAATATTTATTAATTCCTTTTTTTCTTTGCTTGTCAATCTAATAAATATTAAAAATCAAAAATACACCCAAAAAATATGAAAAAATTAAAGAGAACTTTCGGTGTAAGAAAAAAGAGCAATCTGAAAGAAAGAACATGTTTGAAGGGCTGGCTCAAGGGCTTGGGCTCGTCTATCCAAAAATCGGGCTCAAAAAGATCTTATACTTTAGAGATTGGTCCAGAAAGATTTATTTCCAAAAAGGTCAGGCCCGAAAGGATTCCACTTTCAAAAAAAAACCCGATTTATTAAATGTTTGTCGAGTGAGTCCAAAAGAAAGCCGAGCCATGGCCATTCCCGAAAAAACAAAAATGAGAAAATCGATTATGTTTTGTGTACTATCGTGTTTTGTTGTCTATGATGATGATCATGATGCTGATGTTCTGGAATGATGAATAAAGCGCTAGCGAAACACATTACAATAATAAATTAAGTAAATTTCATATAAAAAATTTTATAAACAAAAACAGACATTTTCTTTAAGTAGAGAAAAAGTAAAACATAACTCAAAAGAGGAAAAATATATTTTAAAATACCCATAATTTCCTTGGCTCAATCGCATTTTGAAATGCAGGCCTAGAATCTAACCTAAATAAAATCAAATTGCCTCATCAAAGCAAACCGTCTAATCTTAAAAGCAGTGCCGAAACTTTTGACAATTCGAACTCTAAACAACTCTAGAACAATTAAAAAATAATAATAAAGTCTTAAAAGCTAAGTACCCTAATTTCGCGTGTATAAAGCCAAATGTTTTGAGCCAAATTTAAATATGAGCCAATCAATGAGTTCATTCTCGAACTCATTGGGCCAATTTAAATTTGGCTCAAAATACCCGCGGCTTATACACGCGAAATTAGGGGAATGCAAAAAAGAAATAAATTATTTTCATCCACGCTTTGGAAAATGGCTAATGAGAAAAATGGCTGACGGCCCGACTCAATCCGGCCGGCTAATTACTCACAATTGGACTTCTCATTCCGCTTCGTAGCCGATCGTCGCATTCTCGTGTTTAGCCATCAAATTGTCGGACTCATTTGACTCATCTTCAACGTTTTCCTCATCGATTAACAGTTCCTCTCGCTGAGACTTCACGACAATTGTTGGATTGATTGGAGACGCGACGATGGGCTTCTCTTCTCTGCCTATTGATGGCTCATTGAGCGCCGGCTCGGCATTACGCTCGTAGGCGGCCAGCGTCGGATTGCATTCGCTTTCGCCGCGTTGACGATGATGCAACGGGCCGCAGTGAACGGATCGACTGAGCCGTCTTATCACCGCACCGATAGGAAGTGTTAAATGGCCATCCGCGTCTAGTGTTGTAAAATCTGCGCCGAATCGACAATTCGCATCGGCCGGTATGTGAACGGTCGCCAAATTTGAGCTACGCGGATGCGGATAGCTCTGATAACTGCCCGACGCGAATTGATGCTGTGCCGTATGCTGCGGTTGATGATTGTGATATGCATTAATGCCAACGATTGATTGCTGATATTTAGCCGTGCTCTGTTGACCCGGCTGATCGAAGAACGTCACGTGTGCTCGTGACGTACTCGGCTGGTTGAGATCCATCGCGGGCTGTTGACTTCGCAGCGGATGATGTGCGGAATCCGAGGGCGAATCCTCTTCGATGACGAATTCCGGCAAAGAGTAATACGAGAATGCCCGCGAAATGGATGTTTGTGGGAATGCCGTCGACGGATCGATGGGCAAATTAAGCGCCGCGCGAATTTCGGATTCCTAAATGCCTTGTTGGACTCAATGGAAAATGGAAATGTGCCCAATCGCAAAATATTCGTCTGAAATGCCAAAAAAAAAAAAATAAATAAAACTACGGCTACTCACTCGTTGTTGAATCTCGTCCGGATTCGTGGAGTCATTCAGCGACTCGATGAGCTTGTTGATGTGCCGTTGCTTGACCTTGTACTGGCGCATCAACTTTAGCCGCTGTTCCAACGAGAACATTCGCATTCGATTCAGCTGGCGTTCGTAGCTCTCCCACAATTGCTCGGTATGTCGCGAGCCGTAGTCGCGAATTCGGCTCAGCTAAAAAAAAAAAGAGGCAATTTTATAAGCGTATTCGATACGACAGAGAAGAAAGACTTCATACGCCGACTTGGCTCTCAGCCATAATTTCGCTTTGGCCAGCTGGAAAAATTATAAAACAAAAAAAGGAATGCCTGTTGATTGTAATTGTCGCGAATGTTGTCCAAATGCTGTGTGACATTTTCCATTTGCGCCTGGCGATATCCGCGAAATCGGCCCACTTGATTTTCGTACGAGGCACGCAACTGTTCCACCTTAATATCATCATGTTAAATTCACAACAATTCAAAGAAATATGGACCAGATCTTTTTTTTTTCTATAGGAATTTAGGCTATATAAAAATAGACAACCTGCTGGTGATAGTTGTCGCGAATGGCCGTCACGCGTCGATGATACTTGTCGTGAAGGCTTTCCATTTGTCGCTGGCGGCATTTTTCTATCGCCTCGACCATACTCCGCACGCGACTCATTCGTTCTAAAAATGGCGAACAAAATATAGAAAAAAAAAGGGAGCCCCACGGGAGCCCCACCAGAAAATTAAAAATTATTATATAAAACAAAAAAAAAAAGTTCAAATAATTACAATTTTAAGTAGCAAACCAAATGCCAAAACAAAAGACAATTCAGGACAAAAGACATAAGTCTACAATAATAAATTTATTCATTTTTTATTTGTACCCGAGTACTTAGGCTAGATACATATATAATTATTTAATTTTATACAAAAAAATCTAGAACATATCCGACGAGAAATAAAATCGAGCCGAAAAATTCATCATAAATCCAGCAAAAATGCTTCCAGAAATCCAAAAATAGTTCTAAAAAAAATTTCCCAACCAAAGTTCGACAAATCCAACTGCTGGAATAAATTCTAGAGGATTTGAAGAAGGGGCATTTCTTCCGCTATGAGATAAGGGACTTCCCAATCACAATTGAAGAGATAATTGTGGTGGTTTAACGCAATGCTCTATTCAAAATCAATGCACACGGTTCGCTACTTTGACGCGTTTCATTATTTAAATCACCACCTGTTCGATTGATCCACCAGAGCATCGTCTTCCGGCAGCCGATCCATATTAGGTTGAGCACAAACGAGGCGGCGCAAAACACCAACGACGCGAGACAAGAGCCGAAAAAGAGCGAATTCCAGCGTCGATCGTACCAGAACGAAAAGTCCAGTCGAAAGTAGATCGATGCGGCCAACACGTCGCTGTTCGCGTACGTCACCGTACATTCGTAGCTGAAAAATCGGAAAATGAAATGAACCATTTTTGAGAGTTAAAAAAAGGCCTAAATCTAGGCAAAAAAAACTAAAATATCTACCGATCCACGAGTTCACGTCGCACGGCTTTAAGAAGAAGTTGAGGCTGGGCCTGCGAGTCGCGTTGAACAATTTCGTATGCGCCATCACGCGACCATTCCATGTCCACGTTTCCAGCCGCATCAACAATGCCGATTTTGCGTCTAGTAGAGCCGCAGTGCCACCACGTTGTTAGTGTCGGATTCGCGGTTTTCTATAAGAATTCAAAATTATGTAAATTAGCTATCAATTAAGGTATTATCGTAAGCTATCAATCAGAACATACCGCAAAAATCGGACACGGCAAAAGTGCATCCGTCGTAATTCGTGCACGCACCAGCATCGACTCATTGAAGCCAGCAATTAGAGGAAATTCCATGGTGGAGTTGACGGCTTCATTGACGTCGACTAACGAAATATGCAACAGGCCAATGCAGAGAAATTCGAGCCACAAAGAAAAACATTTACCGCCCGACAGATTGAGCATAAATAATTGCTGAAAATGAAAAAAATGACAAAAAAAATGTAAAATATTGATCAGAAATAAAGCAAAAATACACAATTATTCGGGGTGTTCAATTTCCAATGCTTTCCTGTATATTTTTTGAGGATCCTATAAGATGAAAATTCCCTATTTTCTACATGAAATTTTGAGCCGTTTGCCTGAATTTCTTAAAAATACACTTCCAAATTTTGTATAATCCAAAATGAGCTATTTCCCGTTTTAATTCGGAGAGGTTAAACACGGAATTGAGTCGATAAATGATCTATGTAATTGACGAAGATTGATAGAGTTTCAAAATTTAAAAAGTAAACAAAAATACTTTTTTGAAATAGCGAAAAATATTTTTGGCATTTAGTTTAATTTTTTTTTTGTTTTTTTTTTGGAATTTTTTTGCCGCTTTTTTGGGTCGATTACATTCTCGTTTTTTGCTTTTCTGGGGCTCTCGACTCTTTGAAGCAATTAAACTCCCTAAATGACTCTTAGTCGTCGTAGAGTCATTATAAGACTATTCCCAATTTTGGGGAATTGAGGAGAGGACAATAGGGAGAGGATTTTCGAATGCACTTAATCGATAATTTCTAGCGATTATGAACTATGGATTTGGCCAAGATCAATCGAACGCGAACGGGAACAATGCGCCATACGGCTCCAAATTGGCGCAATACATGCAGGCTGGCGGAGGCGGAAGCGGCGCCGAACGTGCGAGTATATTTTTTATGTGATTTTTGAAGAATAATGGTTAATTTTTTAAAATTTCACTTCGCAGATTCCACGCCTTCCGCCGCTCCGTCCTCCTCGATGAACTATCAGGAATACGCGTTTGGCGTGAATTCGCACGCCGCTAGTTTGGGCCAAAACTCGGTAGCTAATTAGAGAGAAATTTGGAACTTGAATAGGATCTTTTCGACATGAGCCATTCCACATTTTCTTGAAGCCTAAAAAAAGGCTGAGTGGTTCTTCCAATCTTCCGGCCAAGTTTTCTTATTATCTTTGAATCTTTTAATGTTTTAGACTCCTCCGATATCTTATCCATTTTCTCAAATGAAACTATCGACTCAACAGCCTCACGTGGATGGTAATTACTTTTTTTTTTTGAATCAAATTTTTGATAAATTAAATTTTTCAATTGAGATGGCGTCTCGGCGTTTTTGAACAGCAACTACGCGAACTCGCCCGATTATTATCAGAACGTGGACGGCTACGAAATGGTACAATTTTTGGACTAAATTTTGTTTTTAAATTTTTGTAACGGATGTAATGAACCAATTTGAACTCTTTTTAAGGCACCCGACGCCTTTTACATGTACCAAAGCCAGCCGATACAATTGTGGAAGAATCGCTTAAAATCCCAGCCGCGATCCTCCATTTTTGTGGATCCGAATTTAAAAGCGGTAGGTGTAACTGCTCGGTAATTAATGGATTCCATTAATATCCTTTTTTTCGTTATACAGGAACTCATCGCTCGTCAATTGGCCATGCAATCGTCGGGCGCGCCCACTAACGCGATATATCCCACACAAATCGACGGCTTTCACAACGTCACGCAGTTGAGCTCCAGCGTAGCGCCGACCTGCACGCCCACGTTGGGCGTTTGTGCGTCGGACACGGCGTATCGGGCCGTAAAATCCATGGACGGCTACACGTATTGTCTACGAAGAATCTCATGTATACATTAACCGTTAATTAGCCATTAAGACACTTTACTATTTTGTTATTATTAGTAACACGATCTCTTACGCAAAAACAGCTAATGTCCTGTGAGAATTGGAAGCGAATCGTCTCATCGAGTGTCGTTCAACTTCGTGAAGTCATTTTCACGCACGCATTTCAGGATTCATGTATGTAGATTTTTATAATAATTGATCTATAATTTTTGCAAGTTTCAAACTTTTATCAGGGCATATTTTTTATGATCTTTCATTATTATTGTTAATACTTTTAATTTAGCGTGCCTCTTCGTTTACGACTTTATTCCGTTGGGTCAATCGCTGAAACAACATTATTTTGGAACAAAGGGTACGTTTTTTTTTTCTAGACTAATTGATAGATTATTTATGGTGAAACGTTTCGTTGAACCGGCTTTAAGACCGAGTCGATCGAACAAAAATGGAGCTAAAACCTCTAATCGATTCGACTCGGCTCGACTTATCCGTAGAAAATATATGCGTATTTGACCTAGCTTATCCATTTTTTACAGACACTTTGCTGCCTCGATATATGGCCAGCGGGCAGAAATCCGGCGGAATTCCGGAGACGTTGCTCTGGTCGTTTGTTATTCAAATTTCCGGCGCGCTACGCACCATTCACACGGCGGGATTGTGCCTGCGATTCCTCGACCTGTCGCGCGTTCTCATTTCTGGCCGATCAAAGTAAGGCGGAAAAAAAATTTGGCTCTTACTGGTTATCGGTCCACAAAAATTTTTTTTTATTTTGCGGTAGATTTTTTTAATTTTGGAATGTTTCTCCTATTTTAGAACATTTTTATAAAAAAATAAATGTCATATTCAAATTCAGCATGTTGAAAAACTCAGGAATACGAATTTTTACCGCACAAAAAAAAAGAAGGAAATTTTTTATGGTCCGATAACCCGTAAGAACAAAAAATTTTAAAATTTTTAAATGATTTTTAACAGTTTTCTTAGCTATTTTTTAAATGCGCTTTTCTCTTAGATTTATGCTGAGTGCAATCGGAATTGGCGATTTTTTGTATTCCGAAGTCAACGGAAAAGGTCCTATTGTGGCACATCAGGTTTTTTTTTTATTTTTTGAGCTGAGGTTGAGTGATGTGACCCGAATACAAAATGACTCTTGTGAATTGATTAGAGCTCTTACGGATTCATCAAGGACTCTTATAAATCCAGAGCTCTTATGGAGTGAATCGATTAGAGTTCTTTTGGAATAATCCTGGATCTTACGGATTGATTAGGGGCCCTTGTGGATTGAACAAGGACTTTTATGATTAGAGGTCTTTATCGCATATTTAATTTCAATCCTATTCTACATAGTAGCCATTTTTTTCTTTTTTTTTTTTGAGGTGGAAGATTTGCGTTGTTTCGGAAAAATGCTTCTCATTCTCGGCGCGGGCCGACTCGATGCGTACAAGACGCCAGAGATGTTTCATGCCTCACTGAAGCACATAGAACAAACCTACTCCACGGACTTGAAGAACCTGATCCGGTAAAGCAATTTTAATTGGAATCCATTATCTTATCATTCACCTATATACAGATCAATGTACGAGGCGCTAGTGACGCCGAATAAAATCACGACAATCAACGACATTATGCCGATGATTGGCGCGCGATTCTACGCGCATATCGAAAGTCTCGATGTACGCAACAACTTTTTGGAGGACGAACTCTTTAAGGTGATGAGCTGGTATAATGAGGACGAGAGGGAGGGGAAGAGAATCTATGCAGGACCGATGACTTAATTATCACGAATGGCTTTGAGCCTCGAAAGCCACATGACAGGCTAATCAATGAATATATAGTTCGTAACTCAAGGCTTATTGATTTCAACCTTTTTTTAATTCAAATTTGTTTCAGGAAGTGGAAAACGGACGACTCTTTCGGATTTTATGCAAGCTGAACACGGTCATTGAGCGAATCGGGTGAGATCGATTGAAGTTGTATAGTCTTTAGCCTAATGCCTTTTATTTATTATCGAATTCTTGGCTATTTTTTGAATGAATAAAATCTCGGGGGTCTTTTCACATCATTTAACCCGAAAATCACGAATGGCTTTAAGCCTCGAAACCCTTTACAAACACTTTAATTCAGACCAAATTTGGATGAAACCTGGAGCGAGACTGGCGATCGATATCTGCTCAAGTTGTTTCACGACTACGTTTTTCATCAAATCAGCGCGACCGGAAAACCATGGATAGACCTGTCGCATATTGCAATGTGTCTGAATAAAGTGAGTTCAATTCATAAATTTGAAGTGAATATAATAATCAATAATATTTCTACATAGCTGGACGCCGGCGTCGCGGATAACATTCAGTTGGTGTCGCGCGACGGTGACAACATGCTCATTGTGTCGTACGCGGAGCTGCGGCGATGCCTGGACAACTCGTTTCACGCGCTGATCACGCCGCCGCATTTTTCCCTGGCGGCTGTCCCGTCGTCGATGCTCAAGCCGATGGTGGACGTGGCACCGACAGCGGCGTCGGCCGTGGTCGGCGCCATGCCCGCCCCGTCCGGCGGCCTCGTCGACATGAGTAAAATGTCGGCAATGGACGGCAGAGCCGGCCCTGCCATGTATGCTATGTCCACGCAACCATCACCGTTGTGTATGGCGCCATCGCACGGCTACGCCAACGCCGCGGTCTATCCCATACAAAAGGCGGCGAAACGCACGCTTACAATCACCGAGGCGGGAGACAATAAAAAGAGCGAAGTCGTTGCGAATTCTGAAAACGCAAAAATGTAAATATAAAACCTTGGAAATGAGGGGAGGGGGGGGGGGGGCGAGAAATTAATCCTCAATATTTTGCGTGAATCAGGCTGAAATCTGTTGAGCAACCTCCATCAATTTTATTTAACCAAATAATTAATCGCATCTGCTGGTGTGCTTCCTCTTTCCTCTTATGTATTGTTCTCCTTCTTCCTATTTCTTACTTATTATTTTGTAATTTTTTTCTTATTCCATTGGAAATGTTAGTTTTTATGGTTTTGATGGAAAAAAATAAAAATTTTCAAACTTTGTTAACAAAGTAACCTTCAATTGAAATCGGTAAAGAAATCTATGAGTTAGGCGCTTCCAAAGTTGGACCGTTTTGTGTTTGGGGGTGGAAAAAACCTCACTCCAAAATACTATAAGAAGTTTTATTCAAATTCCAGGGAGACACTTCGCCATTTATTTGTAATTTTTATATTTTTGGGGTGTTTTTAAAAATATTTTTGAAGTTTTTAAGATTAAAATTTTTTTTTTAATTTTTTACAACACTTTTTTGGGATATTTTTTCGGTTTTTTTTTATTTTTTGAGGTTTTTTTATTTTTGGGGATATTTTTTAATTTTTTTTTAATTTTTGGAGTTTTTTTTAATTTTTGGAGTTTTTTTTAATTTTTGAATTTTTTTTTATTTTTGAATTTTTTTAATTTTTGGGCATATTTTTGGAATATTTTTAAAAATTTACAAATTCAATCATTCACTTCCATTCTCACATTTTATTCAAGTGAGCGTTGTGTGCTCACTCGAATTTTTTTTTGAGTCAACATTTTTTTATTTTTTAGTATTACCTAGCAGCTGTCAATTAAAATGAAACGCAGAAATGGCTCCAGATTTTTAACGAGTTTAAAGGAGGTAAAGTCGGAAAAGAAATTTTTAAGTTATGAGCTTCAAAGTTGGAGAGGTCAAAAAAAAAATAAAATTTTTAAATGGAGAAAAAATATGTGAAAAAAAATATTAAAATGAATGCCATTTGACGGAAAAGAATGAAGAAAAGATATGAAAATGATACGAGTTAATTAATTGGAATATAGGTGTATGTGTGAGAATGTATTAATTTAAAAAATTTGTGTGAAACGAAGAAATGGAAGAAAATAATCCGAGAAAAAAAAAGTGGCGAAAGAATTTATTGGAAAAAAAGGCTTTTACAAAGATTTTTTAAAATTTTTTCATCTTTTACACGGCAAAATGTATAGGATTTTATTGTATTGAACATTTGGAATTATGGCTAGAAACTGAACGGCCAAAAACGGAAATCAGGCCGAAATTGAGTCTGAAATCAAGTCGTAAACTGTCTCAAATAGAAGCGAAAACGAGCTTGAAAAAAGCCCAAAGTTGAGCCCAAAATCGAGGCTAAAGCAGGCCAGAAACCGAGAGTAAAATAGGCTCGAAATTGGACTCAAAAAAGGATTGAAACCGAGGCTAAAATAGACTCAACATTTGGGCTTCAAATAGACAAAAATTGGGCCCTAAACCGAGCGCCAATTAGGTCTTAAACTTACGGCCATTTGCCAATAGGGCCTTAAATTGATCTGGGTTGTTGATGGGCTGTAGAGTGGGACGTTTAAATTGCGCGAACGCGCCGTCCGCCGTCTCCGCTGCTACCATAAGCGTGAATACGTCGACTACGGTAGTGACAGCATTGAGCTGTGATGAGGAGCTTAACGAAAAATACGATATAAACAGCATGCCGGAACATCAAAAAACGAAAGATTTTCGGCGAATAGACCTACCCTTAGCAGGTACAATGTACCGTATTTAATTTCAATTATATTCTTACGATAATATGTGCTTCTAGACGAGGCATACTGTACGCGTGAGGTAAATTGCCTTCCACCGATTTCCAAAATTATGGGAAAAATCGGTGCAAAAATCGCAGACCCTGTCACAGAGTCCAACGAGATCGTAACGGTGGGTCCTATTTTGTCCCGAAAATTTGGCTTGGGAGTATTAAGGATGACATCATTCATAATGATGCGATAAATGATGTCATTTCGCCCGGCATCATTATGACGAAATCATTTTCAAAAGTAATCATGGTGCTGGACGAAATGACTTCATTCATCTTATCATTATGATGTGATCATTTTTGAAATTCATTATGATGCTGGACGAAATGACGTCATTTTTGAGAAAATGATGTCAAATTTTACAGAATTGTTTTAAAATTTTTAATTTATTTTTAATTAATTTTTTTTACATTTATTTAAAAAAATTTTTGGGACAATAAAAATTTTTCAGAAATGAGAACAGGAAATGAGAGAAGAGTGGAAAGTAAAAAACAAAAAAAAAATTTTGAATAAATGCACTAGTCAATTTGGATGGGTGCCTGTTCTTGAAGATCGCCCAACTTTTTTAACTTATGGCCTTAAAATAATAATTTGACTCAAAATTGGGAGTCAATTTAACACAATTTTTTTCAGTTGGGCCAGGCCAAACGTAATTCAGTGTATGCGCGCCGTCGTCCCACCGAGCGCGACTTTCGTTTCATCGAGCAACGCGTGTCGCCGAACACGCTAGCGTCATGGCGCGCTCGTGCTTCGCGCCGCATCGCACCCAACGACGACGTGGATTACTTGAAGCGCCTGCCTCTCGCGCTTTGCGCACCGATCACTTGCAACGACGGAAGTCATGACGGCCACGCGTCACGTCAAACGTCAGCGCACGCAAATCCGTCGAATTTCTCGTTTCAAAAATTGGAAACAGAATGCCATGAGGTCAAGAAAGACCAAAGTGACCTTTTGCCGCATTGTTACGTTGGCATAATCGATTACCAGAAACGATTTGAAAAGGTTTTTTCCTGTTAAAACTTGCTCTTATAACAATCACCTACTTCTTTAGATTTCTAATTTAAAAATCCTCAGCGTGGAGGAGTTGACGCGACAAAAGGTCACAAAAAACACACCACCGCCAACAGCGAGCGAACTGGTCATTATTAATCACGTCTCACGACAGGAATTCATTTGTCAGAGTAGACAAATTGAATCAAAAAGGTTCCATTTGAATTTTTTGAATGTTTGGAATTATAAATTATCTAATTTCAAAATAAAATATTTAATTTTTACCCGGATTTTAATTTAATTCAGTGACTCCAAAGAGAATCCGCATCAAATGGCTTCCGTTTCTTCGTCCAGTCAGGCCAATGGCTTTGTGTCGCGCGATCGCAACACACGAAGCATATCACGACAGGACCGCAGCGGTTCTCTCGAGTCAAGCACACATGAGCCTCGAGCGCCCAGCGTCGATAACGTCAGCGAGGCCAGCTTTGTGCTGGTGCACAACACGTTGAAGGTATACAACTTTACATGAAAGATGAAGGAGTGAAATCACTATAAAATTTCATTTTTAAGATTGCATGGGAAAAGGAAATTTACCGCCAGCGGATCGCGGAGGACGGATGGCAAGTGGAAGAAAGCGATTTCGTACAAAATCCGAACTTCAACATCAAACACAGCACAAACGATCAGCTCAAAATGAATATATTGAAGGGAAAAAACTCAAAAACTATTCGAAATTCGTCCAGCAAATGGCACGAAATCGGTGCGGATATCGATAAAATCGAATGCGCTTAAAACGTAAGCGCGGGTAATCTCCATTAGTATTATTGAACTTAAGTTTGAGCCTTTAGCGCTAAATCTCTATTGGACTGGTCGAAAAGTTTTTCGACAAAAATATCTTAAGATTGATTTGATTTTGTCGAAGGACTTTTTGTGTTTAGTCCAATAGATATGAAATATTTGTATTTTTTTTTTTACTAATTCTTCGATGCCATGGCAACTGCGAAATTATTTTCCACCATTTTTAAATAGCCATCAAAGTATATTAATAAATTTTTATTTGGAATTTTATAAATTCAGTGGATTTTTCCAATAAAAAATGGCCGAAGTATTCGTCTTCGGACAGATTGAAAGCGCCTCGCGTTTCCCCGATAATCGCCTCTCCTGTCGATGGTCACTGCGAATGGGTTGGTCCATTGAAATCCGATTTTAGGATAGGATGAATGAATAGATGGCTATTTTAAGGAGGTGGATGGCGTGTAATCGCCGGCGATCGCGAGGGCTCGACACAAACGGACTTGCCCGACCTCGAGGACGCACATTTTGCTCATCCCATTAGCCTGCACTTGGCCACACGAACTATACAAGGTTGTCTCTTTCAAGTTTAAGCTTAATCCTAACGGAAAGTTCCTTATAGGCTGGCCAAAAATCCTCATCGAGGTATGGCACTGTGACAATTACGGTAGACAGGAAATCTACGGCTATGGTATGGCGTTTGTGCCTACTTCGCCGGGTGAACACGAAGTAAATTTCTTCAAAATGCTTTACTTAATATGACTTTCATTCCATTGCAAATTTTGAGGTGTCCTGCAACTGTTGGCGACCGCGCGGCACGACGCGCGACGAACTCGTACAGCGTTTCGTCGGCGGCGGCATGCAGCTGCGTTCCGCCACCGTATTGGACGAACCGCTGAAGCGAATGAAACTGAATACGGTAACAATGGGCGTGATAAAATTGCGTCTCAACATCATTCTAAGGCACTTTGATCGATTCGGAATTATATGTTAATGACACTGAACTTTTAAAAATAAAGCATTTTTAAAGGAAGTATTGTGTTATAAAAATCGATATGTATTCATTTTCGATTAGAAAAATATTTATTTTATATATTTTTTTACATATTACTTATGCATCCAGATCGGGGGCTTTCCCTACTCATCTTATTTCTTGTAGGTTTTACAGGGAAAACACATTTTTGTGCGAGTCGTATGCAAAGGAATTTCGTTATATTAGCTTGGCAAAAAAGTACTTCGACAAAATTTAACTTTTTTTTCAATTATTTATAACTTTATTCAGAACAAATAATTTTAAACAATATATTCACCGTTGACATCAATAACTTTTACCCATTTATCAGGTAAAGCACCTATGCCTTTTTCCCAGAATTCAGAGGACTGAGATAAAAAAAAGTTGTCGACTGCCATTTTGAGGTCGAACTTTTTTCCGTGCAAATAATGCTTGAGCGGTCGGAACAGGTGGTATGTCCGGTGAGTACGGCGGATGGGCAACCGTGTGCCAGCCAAGTTCGGTTAATTTTTGGCGGGTGAAGGAAGCAACGTGTGGTCGAGCATTGTCATGGAGCAAGTGAACTGTTGAACGTCTTGGACGTTTTTCTTGCATTGCATCAGCCAATTTCTGGAGCTGATCGATGTACACAGAAGCTGTGACAGTCATGCCTACGGGCAGCAACTCGTAGTAGATCGGTCCCTTCGCATCCCACCAAACACACAGAAGATGTTTGCGCTGGTGAGGGTTCGGCTTCAGTTGAGCTGCATCCCGCGGGAGCCAAACGGCGTGCCTGCCATTGTTGTCATAGACTACCCAACTTTCATCACCAGTCACCAGATCTGCGAGAAATTCCTTTCGATGCGGTTGAAAGAGCAGCGACTCACAGATGTTCACACGTGCTTGCTTGTGGGCTTCGGTCAGTTGGTGGGGAATCCATCTCGATAGAACTTTTCGGTAACCATGCTCGTGAAGATGGTTTTCAACTGTGGCATGGGAGTATCCAAGTGTCGTCGCCAGTTCACGAGTGCTAACTTCCGGATTGGATTTGACAACGCTCAGCAATTCGTCGTCATTGGTGGTAGAGGGTCGTCCACTGCGCTCATGATCTTCAAGGCTTGTATCTCCGTTCGCAAAGCGGTTGAACCAATTGTTGACCGTCGCACGATGAACAGTCCCTTCACCAATTATGCTGTTGATATTTGCACCAGCCGCGCTTGCACTCTTGCTTTGGAGCCACTCGTAGTAGATGATAGCTCGAATATGGTCTTTACTAATCATTAGTGAAAATTAACAAAACTCTGCGCGCGTGTCCTTATACACTCATATAATAATAGTTTCGAGAATGTTCTACAAGGCTATCAAACTTATAAAATTATTTGAATTATTTCCAGAAAATTTTAGAATTTTGAAATTTTTGTCGAAGTACTTTTTTGCCAACCTAACATTTTTAAATTTGCGCATTTTTTGGCATAAATTTCGTTAAAAATAAATTTTTTCATAAAATTTTGCGTCAAGTTATGTGACACATTTCTCGTTCACTTCAATTGTGTTTGTGATTGAATATAGAAAAAATATTTAAATTGATATTTATAGATCTTTGAAATGGGTCGTCATTTGAAGAAGAATGGTTGTAAGGCGAAGCATAGTGACGAATACTTTTCTCGGAAGAATATTAAGCCAAGGTAATGAGAATAAATTTTTATATTTTTCCGGTATAAATATCTGGGCAACATGTATGTTTCGTAATTTCGGCCTGGACATTTATTCTTCTTTTGAGAACTTCTCGATTCTATGTGACCTATCAATTCTTTTGGATTTTGGCAAATGCGTTTTCTTTTCAGAAATACCCTTTCGAATATTTTGAAGGGTAAAACTGATCCCAAGCCAAAAATCAGCAACGTGCTGGCCATCGATTGCGAGTACGTCGGCACGGGTTTTGATGGACGTGACGACGCGCTCGCGCGTGTCTCCATTGTGAACGCGGACGGCGAGTGCGTCTATGACAAATACGTGATGAGCGTTGAGCCAGTGACGGATTATCGTACGGCCGTTAGCGGTATTCGACCCGGTCATCTTATTAAAGGTAAAGAATCTTAAATATAAAAACGGGGAATTTAAATTGATCTGAATTTTTTAAAAATTTACTTCATATTTCAACTAAGAGCATTGGTTTAAAATTGACGGAATTTTAGGCGAATCGTTTGTCACCGTCCAACAGGAAGTGAGCAAAATGATCGCTGGAAAAGTGATTGTCGGACACGCACTTCAAAATGATTTTCGGGTATTTTTTTAATCTCGTGACTTTTTTGTGGGCAGTGGAGAAGATAGATGGTAACCTATCATTTCTCTATTTATTCTTTTTAATCCCTTACCTTCCAACCTTATATTTCAATTTAATTTTTACGCCCAATCTAATTTTAGGTGCTCCGTCTCACGCATCCGGTCCGCCTGACGCGTGACACGGCCAAGTTCAAGTTGTTGCGCGAAATGGCCGGGATCGGCGCCAAAGTGCCTTCGTTGAAGTTGTTGGCCAGCCAACTGCTCGGCATTCAAATCCAAAGCGGCGAGCACGACTCGATTGTGGACGCGAAAGTGGCGTTGCGCATCTACCAGATGTACAGCGGCAAATGGGATCAGGAAATGCATAAATTACGCAATCGCAAGAAAATCAAATGATCACTCCCCAAGAAGTCGTCAAAAGTCCAATTTTTGAGCGGTTTTATTTCTATTTGTTGTTAAATTTTATCAAAAGAGAAAAAAACATTTTTTTGGAGCTAATTAAATTGAAATGTTTTTATGAAACTTTCCATATTTAATATATAAGCTATATGTATATATGTATTCATATCCGACGAATAAAACTATACTCCAAAAGCAATTAGAACGTGGAATTTTTATTCGGGCACTTTTGTAAAAATAACAATGGAAAAACAAGAAATTTTTGATGTTTGATTATAAAATAGGGGATTTAGAAGCTTTGAGACCATATAACTCCTATGTTTCTATAGCTTTTGAGTAAAGGTTATAACACCAAAGGGCGGAAATCTAATAATCTCGCTCGCCAAGTACGAAAATAGAAACACCAGCAAGAAGTTTACCTTGGGGGGCTGTTTTGCTTATTAGTTTGTCGTTCAACTTTAAGCTCAAAAAAATTTGAAAACAATTTTGAAGTGGCTGAAACCAAAGTCAAAAGTTCGGGTTAAAAAAACTTTTCGTAAAACAATTTTCTTTTAAAATTTTTATACCTAAGTGGATTAACAAAGAATTGGCGAATATAGAATTGTATTGTTTGAAAAGCGAATTAATTAATTTTCTTTATGTTTGGAAACAAATTTTCTGGGGATGTAATAATAATAAATGGCGTAACAAATATAATTGGAAGAAAATTTATTGCGTCGTGAGAATCGAACGGTCAAAAAGATTGTCAAGACATGACAGACCTTTGGGAACCTTTAAAAGCACACTACGCTATATTCAATAACAGTTATATATTGGAGGTGGTCCGCCGAGAAATCTTCATCATTGATTTAGTCTGAAATTACTGGTCCTGACTTAGTTTGGGCCAATAACCATTTGCGAGCTTCGAAAAATTATTTTTTGGTTATTTTTCTTCAATCTTTTTTTCATGAATTATAATTTATTTTTAACTAGTTTCGAGTAACAAAGGGGACTCGGCGCAACGACTCCCAAATATATAATAACGAAAATATGTGATAATTGAAAAAAAAAGAGAAGAAAAACAGCCACAACAATAACATAATTTTTTGAAGAAAAAATTTGAGACGTCGTTTTATTTGACGTTGGCAATTCATCCATCGATCGCTGGCTTTGTGCTTAACGCGACGATTTGGGGCAGTCGCGCGACACGTGGCCCACCTGCTGACAGTTGTAGCACTTGCGCGAGTCGCTGCTGCGCGATTCGGTGCATTCACGCGAGTAGTGGCCCGATCCGCCGCAGTTGTAGCAGCGGCTACTGCCGCCACCACCGCCGCGTCCACCACGATCCTCGCGTTCGCCGCGCTCACGATCGCAGTCACTGAAAAAGGGAAAATGAATATATGTTTTTCTCGTTGTAAATTTTTGCTTAAACATACAAAAAAAAATTTATAAATTATAGCACAAGAATTTGGCACAAAATATGTAATTATTATTAGCTTTAAGAAATTGCCTCGAAAAACATTGACATACCGAGCGAAATGTCCGTACGAATTGCAATTGTAGCACTTGGCGCCACCACCATCACGGTCACGGTCACGATCGCCGCCGCGTCCTCCGCCGCCACCGCGAGAGCTGCCGCGGTCTTCGCATTCGCGCGCGAAATGACCGCTCTTACCGCAGTTGTAACAGGACGAACCTGAAAAAATTGGAAATAAAACAAAGTTGATTATGGCATGAGACAATTAAAGTATATACCCGACGAACGTCCACCGCCACGATCGCCTCCACGGCCGCCACGATCACGATCACGATCATTACCGCCCTCGTTCGGGCACTCACGGGCAAAATGGCCAGACTGGTGGCATCGATAGCACTCGTTCGAGCTCATGTTGTTGTCCCCTTGATGACCTATTACAAACCGCAAACTTTCGCCCGCAACACCGCACAACACACACAAACACTTCTGAAAACTGTTTAAGAAACTGACTACTATGATCATATTTGTTATATAATATAATACAATGTGCCTGATAAATTTTCAAAGTCATTGAACAAAAAATAGCAAGTGAAAAGAGTCAGAGATTGTAATCAAATGCACTTCTAAAATAAAAAGTATAATTTATAAATCATGAATGGATTTGTAACGTTCGTCTGAGAAAATTTCTTCTACAAAAATAGACAGAAAAAAAATTGGAAAAACTTTGATAAAATATATTTAAAAAATGACAAATAAAATATAAATGAGATTTTGAAAAACACAAAAGAAATTATTTTCCCATTGGTCTAAAATCTAAATGAAGTGAAGAGTTGCCGAAGAAGAAACTTCTCGCAATTTTTTGGGAATGATGAGTGCCGTATGAATCAGGCGCCATCAAAACGGCCGAAACGGTGATGCTCAACTTTTGTCGCAGGCGCATTTTCAAATTTGTGACGGCGCGCCAACGCCAGCGCCAAACGCGCCAATTCGAATTTGGATGATTTTTTAAAAAATTCGCAAAATATTTTTTGAAAAGATGTGCATAGCAATGGTAATACCCTTCAAGCTTCCTTTGCCGAATTCGAAAACTATTTTGAGTTCTAAAATATTAAAATAAAAGATTTCTTTTGTCCCTTTTGCCTCTTCCCAATGCCGGGCTTTTTTAGTTTTAAAATTTTTTTTAATACGAACGCTGTATGAAGCTTAGCATTTTCTCCAGCTTAGTACCAAGTTTACTTAATTTTTTTTTTCAATTTCCAATTTTTCCCTATTTTAGTCGATCTGCAAACTCGTTGAAGATGGAAGACGACAAACCGAACGCCATTCCTGCATTGGGACACTTCCCTAAGGCGCCCGTCACTACAGGCGTAAGCATTTTCTTCGTCATCTTTTTTTACATATTTATATTCGTGATTAATTCGCTTTCAGACAACTCTCGTGGCAATCCAGTATAAGGACGGCGTGGTTTTCGGAACGGATTCGCGTACCACTATGGGGTTGGATTTACCTTATCATAAAAATGTGATATTAATATTAATAATTATTTTCAGAACGTATATTAGCAGTCGCGCAACGGACAAGATCACGCCGATAACTGACCGTATTATATGTGGTCGTGCTGGTACTGCTGGCGACACGCAAGCAGTCGCCGATATTGTTAAATTTTACGTCGAGACATACGGGTATTTTTTAAATTAAGCATAAGCTTTTGATGTTTAGCTATAATGTTTTCTTATTCCATTAAACATGATATTATTTAGAATTATGGAAGAGAAGCCGTTATCCGTATACCGGACCGCACAGCTTTTTCGGAACATTTTATACGAGCATCGTGAGCAGCTATCGGGTTCTGTCATAATTGCCGGCTATGATGAGAAGGAGGGCCCACAAGTATGTTTCATTTATGTTTATATTGCATTTATTTAGCTTAAACAGCTCGCGGCTTATCCCCACGAAATTAAAGTAATAATTGTCGCTTAGATTTACGAAATTCCGATGGGTGGATTCACCATTCGGCGTGAATTCTCGGCGACTGGAAGCGGATCCAGCTATGTTATCAGTCTTCTCGATCAGAATTGGCATCCCGACTTGAGTCTTGACGAAACGATTCAGGTCATTTTTTGAATCTTTTAAAATTTATTCAGCTTATGGATTAGTAGAAAACAAGTCGAAAAGAAAATGCTTTAGTTGGTGAAAACGGGCGTAATGTTGGCAACACTTCGCGACGGCTCATCGGGCGGTGTGATTCGCATTGCTGTCGTCGATAAGGAGGGCACGAGACGCGAAGTATGTTCTACCTTTTCAATGAATAAATAGATGAGAAATGCATCGAATATAATTACGAACCTGGGATATATACTCTGAGTTTGTGGTGATAACACGCGGGGCAATTTCAACAATTTCTCGCCGAAATTTAGGGCATTATTATTATTTAATTGCCTAGTTATGTAGATATCTTAATATTCTCACTAAATCCATGTATTATTATTATTTTTTCCACATTCATTTTTTCAGGTTCTTCGCCCCGACAAAAATATGTTTCCCAGCGTGGCTGCTCCGCCGAGTTATTCGTTTCTTCCGAAGCACATCGAGGAACCGAAAAAGACGAATACTTAGTTATAATTTCAATAGATTACAATAATTCGTAAAAATTACACTTTTATTCTCTTCGTAATTATTCTATTTTACTCGGTTTATTATTAAAAAGAAACAAATTTTCATATTTGACTTTGTTGGAAAATTTTTTAAATGTTTCTATTCTTTTCTTTAAATAAATTATTTTTTAAAAAAAATTTTTGGATAATGTATTTTTATAATAAATATTTATTTCTAAAAAGGATTCCGATGGCTGAAATAGTTAAACCACAAATCGGATTAATAAGAAATTGGCTTTTGGTCTGTATGCCGCGGTACCTTGTATGAATTACGCTAGGCTTTTTTGTATCAGTTACTCCGAATATACTAGAACCTCGAGATTTAAAATTTTGCGGCATAAATTACTCTAAGTTTTAGTTTATAAATAACTAATAAATTTTGCTATATAAATTAGTTTGGGTCTTGTGCATAAGCTACTTTATATTTGTCTGTAAGCAAAAAGTTACAAGTGGCGCCAAGAGCATTAAAGGACGCATGCCGCTCAATATGCATTTTCTGACAACATTTTTTTAGGCAAAATAGAAAAGCCAAAATGGCGGAAATTTAAAAATATTTATGAAAATTTTTTTTTTGCTATTTTTCCTGTTTATTTTCAATTGTACTACATTTTCCTCAAAAAATATATTCCAATACGGGTCCAAATCTTCATCATCATTTGGTTTTTCGTCCAAGTCGTTCAAGTCTATGTTGCGAAACTCTTCGAGAACCTCAATGGTGTCATCAACAATGTGCTTCATCGAGTTTCTCCAAATATACTGGGCGCGTTCGGTTGGTTGTTGGATTTACCGATTCGATGAGTTCTTCGAACTACTACGCGTTGGCCTTTATTTTCTGCATCGATATTGTAATTGTGATGAATTATTGCTAGCATTGTGCGGACTTCAATAAACCAGCTATAAATGTGACCAGGTGATCAGCAACACTGTCGCAACATCAGCAACACTATTTTATTATATAAAAAAATGTTGTCAGAAAATGCATATTGAGCGGCATGCGTCCTTTAATAGGATAGAAGTCAAATTTCAAGCAAAACTCCCGGAAAAATGTGTCGAGTCATCTAATATTTTATGTACGAAGCTTTTTCAGACGTATTACTCGCCAACAAAAAATTAAATGCGATTGGCCAATTCCTGTACGGAATATCGTAAAAAATAAAAATGGCACCAAAAGCATTTTCAGCACTACATTTGATGAGAATAAATTAAAATTTTTTCCCATTAAAAAAGTAATGGAAATGGGATAAAGACTAGAACCTAGAGTCTACGGATTACTCCGTATTCCTCTAAAACTTCAAATATTAATATGAATGAATACTACTTCAATACCTCCTGTATTATTTAGTCGATCTGCAAACTCGTTGAAGATGGAAGACGACAAACCGAACGCCATTCCTGCATTGGGACACTTCCCTAAGGCGCCCGTCACTACAGGCGTAAGCATTTTCTTCGTCATCTTTTTTTACATATTTATATTCGTGATTAATTCGCTTTCAGACAACTCTCGTGGCAATCCAGTATAAGGACGGCGTGGTTTTCGGAACGGATTCGCGTACCACTATGGGGTTGGATTTACCTTATCATAAAAATGTGATATTAATATTAATAATTATTTTCAGAACGTATATTAGCAGTCGCGCAACGGACAAGATCACGCCGATAACTGACCGTATTATATGTGGTCGTGCTGGTACTGCTGGCGACACGCAAGCAGTCGCCGATATTGTTAAATTTTACGTCGAGACATACGGGTAATAATTATTCGCTTTTATTATTTGAGGCCAAAAACTATAATCATCCTAATACGAGCTTAGCCTATCGGTTGCCTTAATTTTCGACTTATTTATATAGGATTATGGAGAAAAAGCCGTTGTCGATTTACCGCGTCGCTCAACTTTTTCGCAATCTCCTCTACGAGTATCGCGAACAGCTTTCCGGTAGTGTGATGATTGCCGGCTACGACGAGAAGGAAGGCGCACAGGTAGAAGTTTTTTTTGCTTTATTTTATAATTTTGTTTCGATTTCTAGTTGCTCCTATATTTCAGTGGAGGGGGGGAGGAGTGCGAGTGCGAAGCTGAGCGAGAGAGATGAGAGACTGACAAAATATGGCTGGATGAACCAGCAGTGAATATGTGACTTTTGTAATTATGAAAAGTTTTCGTTTTAAGATCTACGAAAGTCCACTCGGCGGATTTGTTCTCCGGCGCGCCTTTTCGGCAATGGGCAGTGGAGCGCATTACGCTACCAGCTATCTCGACAGTCAATGGCGACCCGACTTGGCACTTGACGAGACCATACAGGTCAATTTTATAAACGTTTAAAGCATATTGATAGGCGAAAAATAATGATAGCTTCCCGTCAATACCAAACAAATGAAAAATGTCAAGAAAGTATGTATACATTATTTTCCGGACAATCTATTACTTTTTTTTTCTAATTCTTTATAATTGTTTTACACTAAAGATGAGAAGAATTTTTTGACTCGTTTTTAATGCTTATTTAGGACTAGATAGCGCAGATTTAAGAAGTTGAATTGATTATTTGGTTTCTTTAGAACTTTTTACTCATAACAATTTAATTAATTAGCCTGCCTATAGTTTCAATAATATTTCAGATGGTGAAAATGGCTATTTATTTGGCAACGATGCGCGACGCGTCTTCAGGAGGCGTCATTCGCCTCGCCGTTGTCGACAAGAACGGAATAAAGCGTGAGGTGAGCATATATACAGGTGGGCTCAAATTGACGCCCGGAGGATGTTTTTGTTATAACTTTTTTATTTTTTAACCAAATTGTAAAAAAAATTTTACATTCGATTCACAACTTCCTTGAGAATTTTTGATTTAGAAATTTTATATTCATTTTTCAACTTTTTTGCCATTTTTTCAAAAATTGAGATAAAAGCATTCAAATTTGTAAAAATAATGATGAACGCATCTTAATTATCAAGCCTATATTGAACCATTTTGACATTTTGGTTCAAAATGAGGATAAAATTAATTATAATTCATAATGAACCTATTAAATGAAATTTTAGTAAAATTCCGATTGAAAAATTGAGTCAATTTTAACCATTTTTCACCTTTAAAAATAGTTTATGGGTAAAAGTGCATAATATGGATTCTTTTTTGTTAATCTTTATTTGAGTATCGGTTTTAATAACAGTTGAAATTCGAAGAAATTTTTTGAATGAACAAAATAATTTGTAGATATGCCTTCCTGAAAAGTTCCCGGTGCTCTATACGCCGTGCGCTTTTTCCATGTTTCCCAAGCACAGCAACAGTGGCGGCGGTCTTTCTGGGATGGGCGAAGGGGGTGGATATTCGCGTACAGCACAGCAGTCGCAGCTCTACTCCGAAGAGAGCGATGAGCTCAGTTTACCGATTAAGCAGTCGCCTGTCGGCGTACGCCAGGCTTAATTTAATGCGGGGAACAATCTGACAAAAAGATTTCAATTATTACTACATATATTTCCCTCTTATTCGTTTTTAATATGTTCACTTACTAAATTATTCAATGATGCTGTTTTGATAGCTTAAAATAAATAATTATTATACTTTTTATATTTTAAATTGATGATTTACTTTAAAACCCCAAGTTCTAGATTCATCCTAAATTCTAAAGTATAAATTACCCAAAGTCCCGAAATATAATCCTCGAAAAAGCCAAATAGATTTCACTGAAGAAAAAGATGACAATTTTTTCCACTTTTCAATTAAAAAGACGGAAATGTTATTAAATGCTTGAATGAAGCCCGTCAATAATTTCGCAAATTATTGCAATTATTATTATCTATTTGATAGGAATAAATTTAAATTTTTTTCTATTGGAAAAAAGCCGGATTTATTGTTATTGTTATGTATGTTTGGGGAGGAATATTTTAAATGTTCAATTAAATTTTTTGTTATTTTAATAAATTTCTCGCCCAGCCAGCGAGCCAAAAGCCCGAGTCCAGTCCTCAGAGCATTGCGCAAAAAAATTGTTTTTGTTGCTTTAAATGATTGTTATTTGATCATTTATGAATGACTTGAATGTTATTGTGAATACATATCAGGATTTGAGAATATGTGAAATTTCGAGTCGATCACATGGGAAACTGCAGCATTTTAGCATTTTTTTAAACTAGAAATTCGGCATTTTTTTGGGATTTTATTTTAACATTTTTCTTACCAGCTTTTCAGAGCACTTTTTTTGCCAGCTATTTGGCACTTTTCTTACCAGATTTTTAGCATTTTTCTTGGGAATATTTTAGCGCTTTTCTCACCAGCTTTTCAGCACTTTCTTACCAATTTTTCAACATTATTTTCCTAGCATTTTTAACACGTAGTAAATTATGAGAAAAAATGTGTTTGTTTCAATGATCCTTTTACTTTTTTTTGGATTTCCCGTCATTTGGTCGCCAAAATCATCCCCCTTTCATTTCTTCTCCCTTTCCCTCCACTCCCCCTCCCCCTCCATCTTCTCACTTTCCTCTCTTTGCCCTTTTCTCTCTTTTTCGCCAGATATTTTATTATATTGAATTTATATTTCCTTCATGAATTAGGGCCTGGATTCATTCAATTTTCATCATATCCACATCACATCATCACATTACCTGCTCCCCGACAAAATAACAACGAGACTTTCGTTTGTGTTCTAATGAAAAGAGAGATAAATGAATTTGGCGGGAGGTGAATGAATAAAAGTAATGGCAATGGAATAGAGGCTAAAACCTAAAGTCTAGAGCTTTTGGAGATTAGAGAAATGGAAATTTTGGAAAATGTATGATCCAAATGTATAAATTCTGTAAGATGTAAATGATAAATCCAAGCCAAATTCACTTCCCAATTACCTAAAAAACGGGAAAAAAAGAGAAAAGTGACAAACACAACAACAATGATTTCTATTGGAATGGAACCGAAATTCTTGCGACAAAAACAAATACACTTTGAGATATTTTTGTCGAAAAACTTTCCGTTCCGGCCCACAAATATGCATTTGTGGAATGGAGCGATAATGGGTAATACATTTGCAAATGTTATTATTATTGTTATTATTATTATTATCAGTTTTGTTGGTAATATACATTCTATTTATACTGTTCATGTTGTTTGGATTTTGTTGTTGTTATATATGTGGCTGGATGTGGGATGTATATGGGCGAGATATGGAAAATGCAAATCTGAAGAGGAAGAGAGAGAAGAGATGCAGGAGAATGTAATGGATAGGCATATAGAGGAACAAGGGAAGCATGTGATTATATGGAAAGAGAGGGAAGCATATGATTATTAGCAATCGAGAAAATCACACGAGTAAATTTGCAATGAGCGCGAAAATTTTTTTACGGCGTGAAATAATTTATTATATTGTTTTTCGAATGTGATTTCGTAGATTTCATTTTGTCAATTAGGTTGTTTATCATAAGAATTTGACTCACTTTTTTCGATGTTTTTTTAGAGTGGAAAGTAGAAAATTTTTACTTTCATTTTTCCTTTCTTTTTTGATCTTGGCTCTCAATCCGAATATCAAAAAGTAAATTAAAGTACAAGATTTGTTTATTTTTAGTAAAGTTTTTCTTTTACGAATATGGGTCTTTATTTCTTTTTATAACTCATTGGAGGCGAGAACACGAAAAGTATTTCTACACAAATTGAATACATTTTGAAGTATTTTTGTTGGAAGATTTCCTCATAATGAAGAACTTTTAGGATCCTTTTATTTTTTAGGAGTTTTTCGGCCTAGGAAAGGGGCAGGGGGTTTCCATCGTCACTTAAGAATAATATTATGTATCATCTTCATCATTTTTTCAAAATTCCCTTTTTTCAAGCTCTTTAATAATCCACAAAATTGAGTAATATGCAAATGAATTAAAGGTAATGCAATCTTGAAAAAAAAGTTGGAAAAGTTTAGCGTAATTAGCGAGTACGAGTCCAAGTTTATTGCTTCCTTTTTCAACTTAGCTTAAGCTCAAGCTCATCTAAATTTTCCCACACTTATTTTAAGTCAAGTAAATTTTCTTTTCCCATTTTTTTTATTGTTGCAAATTTCTACATTTTTAGCCCATATTTTCTAGCCATTACTATTGTAACTTAGTAATAGTAATAAGTAATTATTTGATATTACTATGGACATGCCAATGTGTTACTAAAATAGCGATTTTTACCCCAAATTTTTCTACCGTTTGCCTTTTTTATCCAAACTTTTTTCACTTACTTTTTTCATTATTGGGAGAAAAATTTTTATTCCGCATTTTACATATTTTTTTGATTATTCACAAAAAAAAATTTTTGATGATGAATGTGATGCGATTACCTGTTCTCTCTCTCACATTCCTCTCCCCACTCATTTCCCAATTATTTCCCGATATTCTCTATTCTCTTACTAAATTTTCCTAGCAAATCCTTGCGAGAAGGGGGGAGGAATAATGTATTACAGTGAGGAAGAAGAAAAACCGGAATTTTGTTGGCGCGAATTTTTTTTCCAGTCATTTTAAGCGCCGCCAAGCTCGGCCAACATTTTGGGTCCAACGAGAAAATTGATAATCCACAAAAAAAAATTATTAATTGTGTGAACAAATTTTTTTCCCAAAATGAGTCTCAAATGTTCAAAAATTCCTCACGATGGGAATGCAAATAATTGCAAAAAATAGCGATTTTTAAGTTCTATCAATTTAAATATTATTACGGTACACTTTACTGTATTGTGCGCGATTTTGAGGAAATAGCAAATCGGTATCGTGTCCTTGTGGTCCAAAAATTCGTTTACGATTTAATTGAAATTATAAAAAATATATTTTGTGCCGTTTTTCGCATAGATTTTAATGAATTTTAAATTGCTCTCATTCTCCACGAATACAGAAAGTTGAGAAAAAGTTGAAACAAATTTTCTTTACCGTACTGGCATGAGATTACGGTGCGCCGACACCAAAGGTACCGTGTGCCGAAGGATTTCTTTCATTTATACGGTATTTTTAATATCTGTCTGGATTTACCTCACGGACGAATGCGCCCCGCCGGGATTCATTCCCAGTCAGGATCCAGGTAAAAAATTATATTTTTAATAAAAATTAAATTTTAAAAGGTTTTTTGGAAATATTTCAAATTAAAGTCAAATTGAATTTGGCATTTTCTTATTATTTATTAAAAAAATTTTAGCATTCGTTAATGCGAGATGCTCGGATCTAATATTATATCCTATCAATTCTGTCGATCAATCCGATCAATACAGGTGAGGTTTGATTATTCGCTTCGTGCGCTTTCAATCTTTAAATTTGGGGTAACATATGTATTAAGTAGTGATTTTGGAGGATAAAAAGGACCGAAATTTTCGAATTTATTTTTAGTCTAATAAATAAGAAAGAATTTTCCTACAGGGATGACACAAAAAATTTTAGGGATTTAGGACTTCAACTCAGGAAATTTGAAAACTCAATTCAGGGAATTCGTGAATCCTACTTTTTTTGGTCGAAAAACATTTTGGAAAAGGGCAAAAAAAATTTTTTTTTGAAGCGGTGAAGCTTGGGATGATATTACCCTTTTAATCATTTGTTTACGCTTAAATTGATATAATGAAGGTTTATAGATTCGACTATAGTGATGCGAGTTTCGGTAACACGCATAGTCAAGGTGCCACTGTAGCGATAACATGCACTGCCAACGGCCAGCCGGCCACCGTCGAAGGATTCGACCAGGCAAGAGATTATTTCGGAATTATTAAATTAATTTATGATATGGGTAAATAATAAGATGTGTTTTACGACTAGTTAGTTTAGAAAGTGCTAAATTTAAATTTGAGAAGTACTTCAAAGAACATTATCTCCTATATCTCTCTGGTATTCCGAACATAATGTTCTGTCAATTGGCTATTTTTCATTACTACTTATATTTCTTTTTCAGCAACGCTCATCGATTACGTCGTCGTTGAGTTTGATGGCCACGTGTACGAATGTCGGCGGCTCGCAATACACTTGGACCATACTCGGCCGTATTCTACAGTTTGTGGACTGTCGATTTTGAGTCTGTCAACGATTTTATTCACTACATTTTTTTATGTATGTATTATGTGAGTTTGTCGAATACGATGCTACCAAAAAGGGAGTGAATCGGAAAATTGGCTCCTTGTCTTGGAATCCTTACTTTATCTTTGCCTTGAAACTCAAAACTACACAGCTAAAAATTCCAAATGGACCAACTCAAAAATAGAGTCCATAAGTAGGATCGCAACCAAGTTAACGGCCACGAGATATAACGCCAATTTTTCATTTTATTCGAATTTTCAAAAAGCTCGACAAATTTTCAAGATTCTTTGAAAATTTTTTTCCATTTGTATAGCATTCAACTTCATTAATAAATTAAAAATCATTTCATTTCTTCCATTCCAACGTTAAATGAGTGATAAATTTTAATAATAAACTATTTCAATAAATAATTGTAACAAAAGAAAACATTTACTATACAATATTCAATATAAATCAATAAACGAAATCAACAATTACTCAATCCCATCGATTTCGTCGTATGAGTTCCTGTAGCGATTCCTCAACGGTACGATGACTATGGAAATTGTTGCCGATGTTGGCGAATCGTTTCTCGAGTTTGCCGTCGCCTTTGTAAATCTTCGGTTTGTTCGGCATTTTGGCGTGTTTGGCGTCAATCGTTTTCGCTCGCCACTCGTCGATTATCGTGCCGTGCTTCTCGACGTAT
The DNA here is from genome assembly GCA_024678965.1 of Bradynema listronoti. Classification (NCBI taxonomy): domain Eukaryota; kingdom Metazoa; phylum Nematoda; class Chromadorea; order Rhabditida; family Allantonematidae; genus Bradynema; species Bradynema listronoti. The sequence goes on along the minus strand of JANLNO010000001.1, from coordinate 10,740,233 downwards.
GGGCGCTCCTGCTCCTAAACAACTATCAGATGAATAAAAAATGAATCCAATTTTTTGAAGATCGAAAAAGATATAATATTTTGATTTGAAAAGTCCCAAAAACCTAAAATCAAATTAAAAATTGGCAAGGAAGAGCTATATCAAACTGAATCAATTGATCATAAACTCAAAATAAACTCAAGGTTGTTGGAGATTAAGGCAATACAATCACCTCATTTAGATAGGGTGTGGCCAGCCATTGCATTACAGTGTATTCGCGTTGTAATTTTTTCTGCAAATGAAGAACCGCATTTGGCGTGACTGGCATAGGAATTCTTTTGCTATAAAATCATAAAAATTTTCCATCTATACTTTCTGAAATATTGCATTATCAGCCTCCATTTCGTTTGCTTTATATTGGGAATGTTTCAAATTATCACCAAAAAAAAAACTTACGCCGGAATTGAAGGGAGCGGTGGTCCTCGATAGCCAATCTCCCAGACACGCCGATCCCAATGTTTCTTGTTCAAGTTTCTTAGCAGCTTTCCCAAGCTTGACGTAAAATGCATTATCAGCCCTAAAAAATTATCAAGTTATTCAGATCCAAGTAAGCAGAATACTCAAAATGTCCCACATTTCCAAATTTGTTAAAGGGAGTACTTATCTACAAAAAAATTTGAATTATTTTTGAATGGTCCTTTTTTTGAAACGAAATACTTGAAATTAATATTTTTGAAATTTTTTAATCTTTTAGCTAAAAATTTAAAGAAATTTGGTTTTTTTAATGTCTTATAGTATGGAGTTGCATCATTCTTTAGCAGCATTGTGACTTGATTCCGAGTTAACTCCGTCATTTTTGTCAGACGTCATTATATTTTTTTACTTTCTTCATATTTTCAGGCAATGAATCGCATTATACATCGATCATTTGCAACGAGTTGTTGGCGTTTAATGAAAAAAAGTAAAAAAAAGTTTTTGACAGGAATGTGAAAAGTAATCAAATATTTACGTTTTTAGTAAGTGAAAAAACGAAGGGCAACCTCACGACGGTATCGCTAACAGAGGTGGAGGAGAATCCGAAAACTGTTTACTTGAAGACGGCTAGCGATGTGAGCATTATTTTATTTTGGTTTATAATTTAATTTAAGCTAATAACGACTTCAATTTTTTGTCATTTTCTTAGCCCGGATGCTGCATTTGCAATTGCAATTTGCCTGTGAAAATTAAATATTCGGATGTCTTAATTTTGGAGCAATTTATGCGCGAAGATGGCACGGTTCTGCCGATGGAATTGACAGGTTTCGATAATTCCGGGAAAGGAGTGGGCAAACCATAATAATTAGAAATAATTTTTTAGTAAATAAACAAATTTTTAGGAGTTTGTTTTGATCATCAGAAGATTTTGGAACGCTGTGTAATGCAAGCCCATTGGTCCGGACTCTTTCCCAATCGAACTACAGGCGATTTTGTGCGAGCCGGCTATAAACGATTTAATCGATGGTGGAAGGACGACGAGGAGATGTTTAAACCCGAACTCAAGAAACATGAGGGAACCTGGTATATTTTCCAATCGATTTTTGTCTCTAATTTTCGGCTGGAATTAGATACATTTATCAATTAGATACACTTATTTATATATGTTTAGGTATTACATTAAGCGTTACAATCCCAAGGTGGACGAGTTGCGTCGGCCGATTCAATACGACAAGTCGCCTAGCGACGGTCACGGCCAATGGGAGAATCCGCAGCGAACGCCGCGTCCGCCGCCTCCGCCGATGCCGTTCGCTGCATCGCTGGCCGAGACGCGCAAAACTTCTCGCTAAAACCTCATTTTTAAATTTTCTGTTTATTATTGTTGTATATGATTAGGATACAGATTTTCTGGATCAATTTGATTTTAGCTTTGTTTTTTGTTCCAGGCAAAAAAACAAAAACAAAAAGCAAAAAAAGCGAATGAGTTATGTCTATTATGAATTTTACGTGAATCAATTTTGGATACATTTTGCTTGAATTTTAGCTAGAAATTGGGAGATTACAGCTTTAAGAGAGCAAATATTTGAGAGAGCAAATATTTGACTCATTTGTTATCTTACCTTTTTTGTCTTATTCCCTTTTATTGTTTTTTATAAATTATAAAAACAATTTTTCGCTTACTTTTTTTAAATCCAAATTTGACGCGGATAAGCATGTATATTTTAAACCAAATTAAAATTAACGTGCTGATGAGCTCATTCTATAGGGCCCAAAATTTTGTCCAAAACTTTATTTTCGTCCCAATAAGACAAAGGCATAAAATTTGGAGTGCATGGATTTGACTTAATCCGGAATAAACTTCTGGGCGCCAATTTAAACTTGGCTTAAAATGAACGGACTTATCCACGCGAATTTTGGGTAATTTAACGGGTTTTAAGCCCATATTGTTTTTGGAATTTTTTGAATGTTTATTCAACAATTTTTGAGTTAACGGAACTCATTTTAATTTTGTGAATTAGATATCAAAAGGATGGGTGACAATGACACACAGGTTTTGACCGATTTCACGGCCGACACAATCATTTCCAGCACCGATATTTTATTGGCTTGTCTTTTTCAATGTTTTTTAAAGAGAGGGGAGGGGAGAATTTGCTTTTTTTCTTTTTCAAAACCTACGGGCAATGCATTCGTTGATTTGGGCTTGAAAATATAATTTAGGCAGAAATGAGCGAAAATTTGGTGGCGGAAAGCGTTATCGAACCAATTCAAACGGAGCCAGTCGACGCGATAATGAATGACGACGAGCCCGCCGCACCCGACAATGACGCCGGCGTTGAGGGCGACGAGACGGCGGGAAACACCGCCGACTTTCTCGACGCCGACGACAGCGACGACGACGATTTTGTGGTGACGATCGGCGAGATTAAGCCCAATCTCTCGTTTCAGAAGGGCATCGGCGGAGTGGCGCCGAGTGGCGGCGCCGCGCTGCCCGGCGGACGGGTGGATTTGGACGGAACGCCCACGCACAAAGGCGTGCCCATCTACGATTTCGATCTGGCCACCATGGAGGACAAGCCGTGGCGTAAGCCGGGCGCCGATCTCACCGACTACTTTAATTATGGCTTTAATGAAGGTGAGAAGAATTTATTCGCGGTCCAACAAATTTTAGACTAAATCCAGTCAGTTAAATCCTTCATAATAAAACAAACAACTGACTGGATTTTAGACGAGAAAAATTCTGGGTAAATAGGATAAAATTTAATCGAATTTGATATACATACTCATACAGACACGTGGAATCAGTATTGCGAGCGTCAAAAGAAGCTGCGCGTGGAATACGGCACGAATCAGGAGGCGATAAATCGCGTCATCTTCAACAATATCACGCTGCCAGGCGGCGCGGCCGCCGCGCACGCGCCCCAGCTGACCGCGATGACCGGCGGTCGTCAGCTGGTGAATGTCCTATCGAGTACGTCCAACGAGAAGATCAACAACACAAATAGCAATAACAACAACAAAATTAATAAGGTTATTATCGATTTGAGCAAACCGCCGCCGATGCCCGAGGTTTGTTTGTTATTTATTATGGAGGGTTTAACTGACTGGATTTAGATAGGGTCTAAAGTTTGAAATCTGAGCTTGCAGAAGCCATCCGTTATTCGCACGATTATCGGCGGATCGTCGAACACGGAAATGACGAATCTCAGCGCGCAATCTCTGAACAATTCCGCGCTGATTTCGGAGTTGTTGGCCTCGCCGCCGCCGCCGCATATTCCGACGATTGGCGGCGGCGTCTCGTCGTCGAGTAATCTCGTTGGACTCATCGGCGGCGCTGGCCCACCATCGCCCAACACCGACTTCTCCGTGCCGCCGCCATTGGCGAGCGCGGGCGGCGCACCATCCATGGAGCGCGGCGGCGCGTTGCCCACTAGCTACGCCAATGCGCCGCCACCGATTACGTCCGATTTCAGCAAGCCGCCACCGGCGTTTCCGCCTCCGTCAGCCGCAGCGGCGGCGGCGGCGCCACCGCCAATGTCGGCGGTCGCGCCACTTTCGTCTACCGCCAGCGCGTCGCTCAACACGTCGCCGGTGATGAGCGTCGCACAGAATCTGAGCGCGCAGTCGCTACAGCAACAGCAACCGCCGCCGTCGCTCAACCTCAGCGGCGGCATGCGCTCGGAGTGTCCGCCGGGCGTCGACGAACCCGAAATACCGGGCGTGTCAACACCGCCGCCGGGACTCACCACGTTTCCCACGATGGGCCATCTTAATCCGCAGTCTTCTCATATGAAGTAAAAAAAAGCGCTTAAAAAAAGACTTATATTTCAAGTCGCATATAATTCTTCTAAAAACGAAATCCATATAGCTTTCGAATATCCATTGGTTTGTTTGTGACCTGTCATATGTATAAAATGACCTCAGGCGAGGCGCAAAAGAGTTCCGTGAGCCCCCAAGAAAGGGGGGATAAGAAATAAAACGAAAATTTCTTTTTTTTTTCTTTACAGTGCTTTCAATCCGGCGATTCCGCCACCCAGTCGGATGCCGGGAATGAACGTGCCGCCGCCGTCACTCTTTCCGCACCATCAGCCACAACAACAGTTTCTCGCGCCGCCGGGCACCGTGCCCCCGCCCGGCGGTCCCGGTATGATTTTCACGGGCCGACCGCAGCCGTTGTTTCCGCCACGAGGCAGCGGCGGCTATGGTGGCGGCGGCGGCGGTGCCGGAATGGATGGTCCGCCGGGCGATAGCCGACGCGGTGGCGGCTATCGTGACAGGGATCGGGAACGCGATCGTGGCGACTATAGCGGAAAGGATCGCGGTGATCATAGCTCCGGTGAATCGTATGTTTTGCTACTTAAAACGGTGTTTTAGCCCAACTATTTAGCTAACTAGTTAGTTTATTAGGAACGATTCTGCACTCATCATTAAATTCATTTATTGTATTTGTCTTTCAATTACAGTGTTGACGAAGCCTCTTATCGCCGAAAGCGTCGACGGCGTTCGCGAAGCATTTCGCCGGATCGAACGACGAGAAGGTATTCGTATTTGATGGATGAATATGAAGGGGAGGGGGGGGGCGAACAGTTAATTAATACCAATCTTATGACTTTATTCAGAGTCATCATTTTGATAAACGGATATTTCTTATAAATTTCTGAGTCATTTAGGAGTTATTAAGAATCATTATGACTCCTAGTTAACTCATAAACTCGGAGTTTTTAAAGGAGTTGGAATCGTTTAAGGAGCGGACAGCACTGATTGATATAATATATTTTCTTAAAATCAAAATTGAAAGTGCATCCTGGAATTTTTTACAGACGAAAGGAGGAGAAGAGTCGCGACACGTACGCGTCGTCATCGACGTCGCGTCGTCACGAATCACCGCACGAGTCATCGACGCCGACCGCATCACGTTCCGCTAAGCGCAAAAGCGATCGCGACAAGGAACGCTCCGGGGGCGATAGCAAACGACGTGGTGAACTTCATTCATACAAATTAGAGCCAGTCCGAGCTGGGCATTGAGCTAGAGATGAGATCGCTTAGGATTTGTCTATATTGAGCTAGGGATTAGTATATTCCACGACATGTAATTACGCATCATATACTTTTATTCAGTCTGATTCAATATATTAGGTCGACGCACTTCCGATACGGAACAAAGCCGCGACGACTCGAAGGAGCGCAGCGGCGGCGGCGAGCGCCGTCGCAAGAAGCACGATCGATCCGAGAAGGACAAAGACAAGGAGAAAGAAAAGGACAAGGAGAGAGAGAAGGACAAAGACAAAGAAAAGGAGAAAGATAAGGATAAGCCGAAGATGGTAAAAACAGAAAAAGCCGACGCGTGAAAGCGAGCCAACGAAGTAAAAATTTCTTTTCCACATTAATCGTTAATTTTGTTTGTTTTTTTTTTTATTCAATTCGTTGTGGAATAAATTATTTTATTCGATTTTTGTCGATGAATTATGAATTGTAATCAACTTCATTTCGATGTGTATTTGAATTTTTTTTTGAAAACATTTGATTATCTACAAGAATTGAGCTCAAAAGTGAGCCCTCAAATTAATATGATTAAAATAACTACTAGACAAATCGTAGTCCACAGATGATAGAGGTCACAGTTTTTGATCGGTTGGGCAAAAAGTTCGCATCAAATGCAATCCAAGTGGAGACTTGACGAAGTTGATTTCAACTCAAATGGACAAGATTTCATTTTTAACATTTACAAGTAGAATCAAAAACAAGAATACTTGTAATTTAGTGCTGGTAAAATTGTTCTCAAAAAGTTCTACGACGTTTACAAAGATCATATCACTTTTTAAGATTATGAAAATGGATTTAACTTTGAATTGTATTATCAATAAAACTACTTTTCATATCATTTTTAGAAATATTGTACATATTAAAATAACCTAAAATGAATAATTTTTTCATGTAATTTGTTAAAAAAAGTACGTAATGGGAGAATTTATACCTATGGATCGGTGCCGTGACTTCACTCTGAGTAATTTAGAAGGTAAAATGATTAAAAGACTCTTTTATTTCAGATTTGAGAATCATTTGAAGTCATTTATAAATGATTCATCCACCCGAAGTCATTTAAAGGATGAAGAAGAGGAGTCATATAGCTCTCAAGTTGAGGGGCATAGCTATGTTGAGAGTCTCAACATAGCTATGCCCCTAAATATATTTTTCTCTTGTCACTTGGTCACGATGGGATGCGTCATATACGGTGGGGATAGCATACGAATTTAAAATAGTGGCATGAGTTTTGGCGATTTGATTTTTTAAAAATTTTAACTGTAACTGAAAAACAAAGAAGTGCGAAAATTGGTCACGGCGCCTTCAACAGCAGAGCAAATTTTTTGGGCTTTTTGTTTAAGAGAGATGTAAAAGTGTTAGGAACCTGGCGAGGACTATTTTTAGAAGAAGGGAGGGAGCAAAAATCGTGATGCTATTGCATATTACCGCTATTTTGAAGAAAAATTACAATGAGCGATATGACAGGCCGATCTCGACATTTTTTAGAGGAAGGGAGATGGAGTTAGGTTGGTAAAATATGAATGAGACTTTCCTATAGATATTTTTTTTGTTTTATTCCTTCAGTTGCGTGAAAACATTAAGAAAACATTTTTTGACGATTTTATGCTGTTTGAAAAAATTTTTGTTGAATTTTTCGGCGTCACTTTTTTGGCAACAATATGGATGTACCGAATAATTCCAATTCATTCCCGCATGAACAAAAAGTCTGGATGCCGCGATTTCCCAACCTGTCGAAGAGTTATCGAAACATGTCTAGTTCGGGTAATTATTTTGGAATTCGAACAAGTGACTAGATGCTCACAAGATTCGAAGTTTCAGCCCCGCCTCCGTCTTCATCCGTAATTCCGCAGCATATGCTTAACGTGAATGTCGCACCGCTGCTCGCGGTTCCGCATAGAAAAGTGCTTCTTCCGCTGACGCCGGGCATGTTGCCGAAGCCGCCGAACGTGCCCAACCACGAGTTCATTCGCGAGGCGGCCGAGCGCGGCCTTCTGCGCTCGCCCATGATGGGCATTTCGCACAGCTGCGGCGGCGTCAATGTTGCACCTTGTTCCGCATCCGTCACGCCGATTGTCGTGCTGCGAAGGCCGTCCGCGTCGACGCCGGCAGCAGCTGCGTCGGCCGGTGTTGGCATCGTCTCCGGCGTGATGCCGACGCGTCGCGATCGTAGTCGCTCACCGCTGAGATCAACACCCTCGTCCGTCGCTGTCACTCACTCTCAACAACAACAATTACATCAACAACCGCGCAAAATCAAGTGCCGCTTTTTTTATGGTCAGTTTAAATGAATTTGAAACTCATTTACTTTGAGGAAAGTGGAAAGCAAACACTTTTGTTCATCCATAGAGCGAGGATATTGCATGCGTGGCGACAGTTGCTTCTACGATCATGGCGCCGATCCGGTGGTGGTGACGAACGACACATTCGCCGTTCAGTCGTATAAGCCGACAGAGAACGCCGACGAGGAGGACGTAAAGCCGTCGCTTGCCGACATTGACGTGGAAGGTGAGCATTTTTCTTTCTCTTTTCCTGCTCATTTAAATGAATTGAAAAATTTTCTAGGCTACAATCCCGAGGCTCCGGCCATCGTCCCGAAGAATAATAAGTTGTTGACTGGCGGAGGCGACGTCGCGGCGGATGACAACAACGCGGCGGCCCACAATCGGAAATCGCTATTGTCTTGTTCGTTCATTAAGCCTGAGCCCTCATTGACGACGGATTAGCTGCCACAGCGTAGAAAGGTCAAATATGATTGGATTGTGATTGTGTGACGAAATATGAATGAGAACCGAATATGAAATGATGAAGATGAATTTGGATGATTTAATGAATGGGGATGAATCCAGGAAGGGCGTAAACGTGGGAGAGGTTCAATGAATGGGTTGTTTCACATGGCGATGCAACAAAACGAAGAAAGGACAAAACAGGATGACTACGCCCAGACCCCTCGTTTTGTTTGTTGTTTGAGGCTTTCTTTTGAATCCGATAATGTTTGTTAAATGTCCCTCTCTCTCTCTACCTCTCTTTTCCGCTCTTTTTCTCTCTCTAAATATGTTTTAAATTTTTTAATCGATCGATACTTTATAGAATGCGTATTTTTTTTCTAAATAAATTAGTAGCGTACTTTTCTCATAAATGTTCAGTCGGCTAAAATTTTAATAAAACGAAGCCATTGGCATTGAATTTCTGGACTCATTTTGGCTCCATTTATCTATGTGTTTTTTCCATTAAAAAATAAAGTGTTATTTGTTTGTTTTTTTTGCCATTTTATCATTTAAAAATAAAAAATATAAACTTGCGTGTCAATGTACCGCGAAATTACGTTTCTCTCATTGAATATTCGAATTATTTTTTTTTTGCATTTGTCAATTTGTCTCTAATTTAAAAAAGATTTTTTTTTTGGATTTTTGAAATTTTCTAAGTTGAGAAATAATATTCATTAATTTTATGTTTTTATAAGTACTTAAAGGGTCAATATATTAATATACTGATCAATAATGTGTATTACTAGGAATTTTGCCTCACACGCGGCATTCATAAGCCTCCCTGAAAATGTTTGGCGTCGCCGCATTTTCCTGATTAAAAAATGAATTCAATTTTCGGACTCCCCGTACCCAATTACCTCATATTCCAGTATAATTTCGAAAGAAAATTTTTGGGTTACAAGGTTCCAGAAGGGTCAGATTAAAAAATTATCTCGATTTTCGGGTTCCCCGATTGTCCAATTATCTCACAAACGAGTATTATCTCAAAAAAAATTTGAAATCCTATCTAGAACCCTACAAAACCACAGAAGGGTGGGATTAAAAAATAAAGTAGCCCATTGTCTTCTTCAACCTCGATTCGGATGATTGGGCATTTTTTGAATGGAAAGGGTTGTTAAGCGTAGCGGAAACTTTTATATAAGGAATGTGCGTTTTTTTAGCTGAAATGATCATCCTACAGAGTGCATTGCGCGTGGCTCGACTACAGAGGCATTCGTGCGTTGCCACTATAGCGCATTTGCCGCCGTCCAGCGTTAGCGAGGAGGCGGACGCGTTCGGCACTTCGAACGCTGTTACGTTTAGCGGCTTCACTCCGAGCGCGTCGGATGTTAGAAGAAGAACGGAAACCAAAGAGACGGGTACGCCCGCCGCGGAACGCTTTGCGTCATCTATTAGCTACGCACCGCTAAAGTCATCGAAAGCGGAGTCCTCTTTGGAAACGAATGCCGCCGATACCATTTCTTCATTCCCCGCCGATGCGACGACAATTGTGCTAAAAAAGAAACCGCACAAGAAGCGCTCGGTCGTGTACACCGTCGACAAGATGCAGCAGGAAAACGACAACGCTCCCGCCGCCAAGTGGAAGAAGATGATTATCGACAAATTGAACGCTGATTATGATCGCGAACGCATGCGCTATGCCGCCCAAAAGAATACTATTAGAACGAGAAGTCGACTGGTAAGGTATGTGTCTGCATGCAATCCTTTATTCGAATATTTGGCTTGATAAAAATGGACGTTTTCCCATTCAATTAAACAGAATATGTCTTCGATATACTTTGAATAAAAGGCCAATTTCAGCTATATTTGCGATGAACGACTCATACACATGCTTTCGTATGTGAAGAGTTGTGCGACTGCCGTTAAGAACCAAAGCTATTACAACTACGATGACGAGGTAATGTTAATTATTTATTTTGGTAGCATTTGTGTACTGATCTCATTTTATGTGGAGCTTTAATAGCATTATGTGAAACCTTTTTTCTACCATAGATAAGGTCGTAGTGGTTTTTTGATAGGGACGTGGTGGTTTTTTGCATCTCGTAAGAGCGCACCCGATTTATGAGAGGGGGAAATGTTTCAGCGACTTTTAAAATTTTCACTTCTACCATTTTTATAGAGAGAAAAATGCAAAGAAAAAAGCGCAGTTAGTTGGCTAAGCATTTTTTCGAAGAGTGATCCAATGGGGTTGAAATTTTTGCTATGAGCTCTCCTTACATATTATACACCCTAGAAATTTGAACCTAATCGATTGGATAGAAGCCGAGTTGTGAAATTTCAAAAAAACTTCAAAAAATGCCGAAAAAATTGCAAAAAATGATAAATTTCGGCATTTTTTGAAGTTTTTTTGAAATTTCACAACTCGGCTTCTATCCAATCGATTAGGTTCAAATTTCTAGGGTGTATAATATGTAAGGAGAGCTCATAGCAAAAATTTCAACCCCATTGGATCACTCTTCGAAAAAATGCTTAGCCAACTAACTGCGCTTTTTTCTTTGCATTTTTCTCTCTATAAAAATGGTAGAAGTGAAAATTTTAAAAGTCGCTGAAACATGTTCCTCTCTCTCACAAATCGGGTACGCTCTTACGGGATGCAAAAACGTCTCTATTTATCGCAAGAAAAAAGTTGGAACAAATCCGACATTTCATTCCGAATAAACACTAATATAATTTTCTTTAGTTTTTTGCGATTGCGTTAAAATTCACCGCTTTACAATACAAAAAGCGTTGGGCGGACAGCGCGGATGGCGTGCAATGGGCCGAGTCACATGAGGCCTACGAGCTCTTTCACAATTTCTGCCATTTTGTTGAGGTGTTTCGGCCACAGGGCAATGACGCGCGCGTCGCGCTGGCGCTAGCCGTCGATTGGGCGCGACGTTGGGCGGCGCTTTCGCATAATGCGCACCGCGAGGACGTGCTCTACGCCTCAATTATGCTTCGTCAAAATTTGACGGCGGCGGTGAGCTTATTTTTTGAATGGCCTTAGAGGACTATGGCCTAAAAGCGAGCCATTAGAGAGCAATTGGCGCGACTGTTTCAAGTTTGATATATCTGTATTTTATCGGCATTTAGCTCATCAACTGGTCACCCATTCACAATCCGGCGATGTTCACAGACGCGGAATTTTTGCTGGTCTCCGAAATCGCTGTGCACAATTATTGCGGCGATTTTCTCGAACGTCACTACGAAAATGGCGGCTATTCGGCCATTGACTCGCCATTGGCGCGTCGACTTGAAGTGCCAGTGCCACGCGAGCGCTACCTCGGCTCGCCATTCATTTTGGCGAATCGCTCTGAGATAAGTTTGAAAACTTTTTCTTAGCTCTATAAACCTTTTGAAGACTTTAAAAGGGCTCAATCTTGTGGTCTAAACGTATCGGGTTTGAACGTATTCGGTCTAAACGTATCTTACGTTTCAAAGGTATATTGTGTATTATTTTAGGACGATTACATACGCCTTTTTCGCGAACAATTGGCACACGAAGAGGAGACCAACATTCGCGTAAAGAACTTTACGCGTACCTCCAAACTCGACTCCATGGAGCGGATGATGGAAAAGTGGGGTTGGAAGAGCGCAATTGCGCAGAAGCTCAAGGCCATTCGTGAAGGAGACGCTCATTTTCACGGTGAGCGCGAAAAATATTTTCTAATTCATTCATTCATTTAATTTCTTTCATTCATTCAGACAAAGCCTTTCTGAACAACGTCGACGTGGACGTGTGCGCCGCGCGGCTGTTGGACTGCGTGCAGGCGGCTATGTGCAAAGGCCAATCGTTGGTATCGCTCTCCGAGCTCGAGCACGACGTTTGTCGGGTCATACTCGGACTGGTGCGACTTCATTTTCTCAAATCCATAGCCTGCCAGAATCAAAAGGTAGATCAGTTGGCTAAATTCGTGTAATGGAATTAGACAAAACAGTTTTAAATGACCCACCCGACTTTGGGGAATGGCTCTTAGGCTTTAATAATAGCCCAATCGACTTTGGGAATGGCTCTTAGGCTTTAATAATAGCCCAACCGACTTGGGGAGCTTAGTAATAATAGCCAATGAATTTTAGGCTATATGCAACCGACTTGGAATTTGGCTTTATATACACGACTTGGGAATGTTTAGCATATGCCGACTGGAATGGCTTGCATAAGACTGGGCTTAGGCTTTATAAGCACGACTTGGATGCTTGGCTTTATAATAGCAACGACTTGGAATGGCTTAGTTAATGAGACTGGAATGGCTTAGTTATACAGACTTTGAATTAGGTTTAATAATAGCCCAACCGACTGAATGCTTAGGCTTATAAGCACGAGGCTTAGCTTTATAAGGTTGGAGCTTTAGGCTTTAATACCCACGACTTGGAATAGGTTTATAATAGCCCAACATTGGGAATGGCTTAGCTTTATAATAGCCAAGACTTGGGAATGCAATAAGCTTATCTAGCTTAATGCTTTACAATACTTTAATATGGCTTTAGGCTTTAATACTAACCTTGGGAATGGTTTTGGCTTTGATAATAGCCCTCGACTTGGTGAAGCTTTAATAATACCAACCACTTTGGAAATGGCTTTTAGGCTTTTAATAGCCCAACCGACTTTGGATGGCTTTAGGCTTTAATAACCAACCACTTGGGAATGGCTTTTTAGCCCATTGAATGCCTATAAGACTTGGGAATGGCTTTTAGGCTTTATAATCCAACCGACTTGGGAATGCTTTAGGCTTTAATAATAGCCCAACCGACTTGGGAATGGCTCTTAGGCTTTATAATACCACGACTTGGAATGGCTTTAGGCTAAAATAGCCCAACCGACTTGGGGAATGGCCTTGGCTTTAATAACCGACTTTGGGAAGGCTTTAGGCTTTAATATAGCCAACACTTTGGATGGCTTTAGGCTTTAATAGCCAACCACTTGGGAATGGCTTTTAGGCTTTAATAATACCAATCGACTTTGGGAATGGCTTTGGCTTTAATAAGCCCAACGACTTGGGAATGGCTTTTGGCTTTTAATAGCCCAATGACTTGGCTTTTAATGAAATTGGGAATGGCTTTGGCTAATAGCCCAACGACTTGATGCTTTACTTAATATACAGACTTGGGAGTTTAGGCTTTGTTATACCCAACCGACTTGGAATGGCTTTTAGCTTTGATAAACCAATGGTGGGCTTTAGGCTTTATAATAGCCCAACCGACTTGGGAATGGCTTTTAGCTTTATAATAGCCCAACCGACTTGGAACTTTAGGCTTTGAAATAGCTAATCCTTTGGAATGGCTTGCTTTGGAAGCCAGCTTTGGAATGGCCTAGGCTTTAAATCTAGCTTGGAATGTTCACTTTGAAATGCCATACTTTGAATGGCTAGCAATAGACTTGGGGAATGGCTTTAGGCTTTAAAATAGCCAACGTTGGGAATGGCTTTAGGCTTTATAATAGCCCAACGACTTTGGGAATGGCTTTTAGGCTTATAAAGCCAACGACTTTGGGAATGGCTTTAGGTTTAATACCAACCGACTTTGGAGGCTTTAGGTTTAATAAGCCCAATCGACTTGGGATGGCTTTAGGCTAATAATCCCAACGACTTGGAAGGCTAGGCTTTATTTCCAAGCTTAGCAGGCTTGGATATGCCCAACCGTTGAGCCTAGGCTTTTAATCTGCTTTGAAAGCCTAGGTTTGAATATTCACTTGAAGCTAGTTTAATATGCCCAACGACTTGGAATGGCCTTAGGTTTAATAGCCCAATAATCTTAGCTTTAAATAGCCACGATTGGGGTTACAATTAGAACCGCTTGGGAATGGCTTAGTAAATAGCCAACCTTTGGAATGGCTTTAGTTATAATACCACTTGGAATGGCTTTAGGCTTTAATAATACCCAACCGATTGGGAATGGCTTTAGGCTTTATAACCCAACCACTTTGGAAGCTTTAGGCTTATAATAGCCCAACCGATTGGGAATGGCTTTAGGCTTTAATAATACCCAACGACTTGGGAATGGCTTTAGGCTTTATAATAGCCAGACTTTGGGAATGGCTTTTAGGCTTTAATAGCCCAACCGACTTTGGGAATGGTTTGGTTTAATAACCACCTTGGGATGCTTTTGTTTAAACCCAAGACTTTGGGAATGGCTAGGCTTTAATACCCAACCGCTTGGAATCTTTAGTTATTAGCCCAACCGACTTTGGGAATGGCTTTTAGGCTTTATAATAGCCCAACCGACTTGGGGAATGGCTTTAGGCTTTAAATAGCCACCAATCACTTTTGGGAATGGCTTTTAGGCTTTAATAATAGCCCAACCGACTTGGGAATGGCTTTAGGCTTTAATAATAGCCCAACCGACTTTGGGAATGGCTTTAGGCTTTATAATAGCCCAACCGACTTTGGGAATGGCTTTTAGGCTTTAATAATAGCCCAACCGACTTGGGAATGGCTTTAGGCTTTAATAATAGCCCAACCGACTTTGGGAATGGCTCTTAGGCTTTAATAATAGCCCAACCGACTTTGGGAATGGCTCTTAGGCTTTAATAATAGCCCAATCGACTTTGGGAATGGCTCTTAGGCTTTAATAATAGCCCAACCGACTTTGGGAATGGCTTTTAGGCTTTAATAATAGCCCAACCGACTTTGGGAATGGCTTTTAGGCTTTGATAATAGCCCAATCGACTTTGGGAATGGCTTTAGGCTTTAATAATAGCCCAATCGACTTTGGGAATGGCTCTTAGGCTTTAGATAATAGCCCAACCGACTTTGGGAATGGCTTTTAGGCTTTGATAATAGCCCAACCGACTTTGGGAATGGCTTTTAGGCTTTGATAATAGCCCAACCGACTTTGGGAATGGCTTTTAGGCTTTAATAATAGCCAAATCGACTTTGGGAATGGCTCTTAGGCTTTGATTATAATCCTTAGCAGACTTTGGGAGTGTCTTTTAGGCTTTGATAATAGCCCAATCGACTTTGGGAATGGCTTTTAGGCTTTGATAATAGCCCAACGACTTTGGGAATGGCTTTTAGGCTTTGATAATAGCCCAACCGACTTTGGGAATGGCTTTTAGGCTTTGATAATAGCCCAACCGACTTTGGGAATGGCTCTTAGGCTTTGATTATAATCCTTAGCAGACTTTGGGAGTGTCTTTTAGGCTTTGATAATAGCCCAATCGACTTTGGGAATGGCTTTTAGGCTTTGATAATAGCCCAACCGACTTTGGGAATGGCTTTTAGGCTTTGATAATAGCCCAACCGACTTTGGGAATGGCTTTTAGGCTTTGATAATAGCCCAACCGACTTTGTGAATGGCTTTTAGGCTTTGATAATAGCCCAACCGACTTTGGGAATGGCTTTTAGGCTTTGATAATAGCCCAACCGACTTTGGGAATGGCTTTAGGCTTTGATTATAATCCTTAGCAGACTTTGGGAGTGTCTTTTAGGCTTTAATAATAGCCCAATCGACTTTGGGAATGGCTCTTAGGCTTTGATTATAATCCTAGCAGACTTTGGGAATGGCTTTTAGGCTTTGATAATAGCCCAACCGACTTTGGGAATGGCTCTTAGGCTTTGATTATAATCCTTAGCAGACTTTGGGAGTGTCTTTTAGGCTTTGATAATAGCCCAATCGACTTTGGGAATGGCTTTTAGGCTTTGATAATAGCCCAACCGACTTTGGGAATGGCTTTTAGGCTTTGATAATAGCCCAACCGACTTTGGGAATGGCTTTTAGGCTTTGATAATAGCCCAACTCCAGACTTGGGATGCTTAGGCTTTATAATAGCCACGACTTGAATGGTTGCTTTGATTATATCCAGCAGATTTGGGGTGTCTTTTAGGCTTTGATAATGCCCAACGACTTTGGAATGGCTTTAGGCTTTGATTATAACCTACGACTTTGGGATGCTTAGGCTTTGATAAACCAATGCTTGGAATGGCTTTTAGGCTTAATAATAGCCAACCGACTGGAATGGCTTTAGCTGATAATAGCCCAACCGACTTTGGGAATGGCTTAGGCTTTATAATAGCCCAACCGACTGGAATGGCTTTAGGCTTTATAATAGCCCAACCGACTTGGGAATGGCTTAGGCTTTATAATAGCCCAACGACTTTGGGAATGGCTTTAGGCTTGATAATAGCCCAACCGACTTGGAATGGCTTTAGCTTTAATAATAGCCCAATGATTGAATGGTTGTTTATATAGCCAACCGACTTGGGAATGGCCTGGCTTGAATAATCTAGGCTTTGGGATTCTTAGGCTATATGCCCAACCGATTGGAATGGCTTTAGCTTTAATAATACCCAAGACTTGGAATGGCTTTAGGTTTATAATAGCCCAATCGACTTGAATGGCTTTAGGCTTTAATAATAGCCAACGACTGGGAATGGCTTTTGGCTTTATATAGCCCAACCGACTTGGGAATGGCTTAGCTTTGATATAGCCCAACGACTTTGGAATGGCTTAGGCTTTAATATAGCCCAACGACTGGAATGGCTTAGGCTTTATATGCCCAACGACTTGGAATGGCTTAGGTTTGATAATAAACCGACTGGAAGGTTTAGGCTTGATATACAACGACTTGGAATGGCTTTGGTTATAATAGCCCAACCGACTTGGAATGGCTCTTAGGCTTTGATTATAATCCTAAGACTTGGGAGTGCTTAGCTTTGATAATAGCCCAATGACTTGGAATGGCTCTTAGGCTTGATATAATCTACGACTTGGGAGGCTTGGCTTTGATAATAGCCAACGACTTGGGAATGGCTTGGTTTAATAATAGCCCAACCGACTTGGGAATGGCTTTAGGCTTTAATAATAGCCCAACCGACTTGGAATGGCTTAGGTTTGATAATAGCCCAACCGACTTTGGGAATGTTTGGTTTGATAATAGCCCAACCGATTGGGAATGGCTTTTAGGCTTTATAATAGCCCAACGACTTTGGGGTCTTTAGGCTTTGATTATAATCCTACAGACTTTGGGAGTGGTTTTAGGCTTTAAATAGCCCAGACTTTGGGAATGGCTTTTAGGTTTGATATAATAGCCCAACGACTTGGAATGGCTTTAGGCTTTGAATAGCTCAACTAGCACTTTGGAATGGCTTTAGGCTTTAAATACCCAACCGACTTGGGATGGCTTTTAGGCTTTAATAATAGCCCAACCGACTTGGGAATGGTTTTGGCTTTAATATAGCCCAACCGACTTGGGAATGGCTTTAGGCTTTATAATCTTAAGACTTTGGAGTCTTTAGCTTTATAATAGCCCAACCGACTTGGTGGCTTTTAGGCTTTGATAATAGCCCAACCGACTTTGGGAATGGCTTTTAGGCTTTGATAATAACCGACTTTGGGAATGGCTTTTAGGCTTTGATAATAGGCTCAAGCTTTGGGAATGGCTTTCGATTTTAATAGCCCAACCGACTTGGGGAATGGCTTTAGGCTTTATAATGAAGACTTTGGGAATGGCTTTTAGGCTTTGATAATGCCCAGACTTTGGGAATGGCTTTATGTTATTATAATAGCCCAACCGACTTTGGGAATGGCTTTAGGCTTTGATTATAATCTGAAGACTTTGGGATGTCTTTCAGGCTTTGATAATAGCTCTGACTTTGGAATGGCTTTAGGCTTTGATATATCCTTAGCAGACTTTGGAGTTTTAAGCTTTAGCCCAATCGACTTTGGGAATGGCTCTTAGGCTTTGATTATAATCCTAGCAAACTTTGGGAGGCTTTAGGCTTTGATAATAGCCCAATCGACTTTGGGAATGGCTTTTAGGCTATAATCCCAACCGACTTTAAGGCTTTAGGCTTTGATATAGCACCGACTTTGGGATGCTTTAGGTGATAATAGCCTACTTTGGAATGGCTTTTAGGCTTTATAATGCTTAAGCTTTGTAGAAGCTTTAGGCTTTGAATAGCCCAACGCTTTGAAATAGCCCTTTTGACTTTGAGTAATTAGCCCTGACTTTGGAACTTTAGGCTTATAATAGCCCAACCACTTGGGGAATGGCTTTTGGCTTTGATAATAGCCCTAACGACTTTGGGAATGGCCTTAGGCTTTAAGTAATAGCCTACGACTTTGGGATATAGGCTTTAAGGCTTTAGGAATGCTTAGGCTTATAATACCTAACGACTTTGGAATGGCTTTCAGCTTTGATAATTGGCAAGACTTTGGAGTTTATAATAGCCAACCGACTTGGGGAATGGCTTTTAGGCTTTAAATAGCCCTTAGCTTGGGAATGGCTCTTAGGCTTTGATGCTTAACTTGATTTGAGTACGCTTTTAGGCTTTGATAATAGCCCAATCGACTTTAATCCTTGCTTTGGGATTATATCAGGCTTTAGATTTATGTCCATAGCTTTGAATAGCCCAATCGACTTTGAATGCTTTAGGCTTTAATAATAGCCCAACCGACTTGGAAGGCTTTTGGTTTAATTAGCCCAACGACTTGGGAATGGCTTTTAGGCTTTGATAATATAGCCCAACCGACTTTGGGAGGTTTTGGCTTTTAAGCCCAACCGACTTTGGGAAGGCTTTTAGGCTTTAATAATAGCCCAACCGACTTGGGAATGGCTTTTAGGCTTTGATAATAGCCCAACGACTTTGGGAATGGTTTTAGGCTTTGATAATAGCCCAATATTTGGGAATGGCTTTAGGCTTTAATAATCCCACCGACTTTGATTTGTGAATGGCTTTAGGAATTGATATAGCTAATCGACTTTGGAATGGCCTTAGGCTTTATAATAGCCCAACATTGGGACTTTAGCTTAATAATAGCCCAACCGACTTGGGGAATGGCTTTTAGGCTTTAAAATAGCCCAACCGACTTGGGAATGGCTCTTAGGCTTTGATAATAGCCCAACCGACTTGGGAATGGCTTTTAGGCTTTATAATAGCCCAACCGACTTGGGGAATGGCTTTAGGCTTTGATTATAATCCTTAGCAGACTTTGGGGTGTTTTTAGGCTTTGATAATACCCAACGACTTTGGGAATGGCTCTTGGCTTTGATTAAATCCTTAGCAGACTTTGGGAGTGTCTTTTAGGCTTTATAATAGCCCAACCGACTTTGGGAATGGCTTTTAGGCTTTGATAATAGCCCAACCGACTTTGGGAATGGCTTTTAGGCTTTGATAATAGCCCAACCGACTTTGGGAATGGCTTTTAGGCTTTGATAATAGCCCAACCGACTTTGGGAATGGCTTTTAGGCTTTGATAATAGCCCAACCGACTTTGGGAATGGCTTTTAGGCTTTGATAATAGCCCAACCGACTTTGGGAATAGCGCATTTTGAAAGCCAATTCTTTTTAAAATTTTTGATTTTAGATTTTTATCGACGTCTTTGCGGATTACCTAAAGTACTATACGATCGAAGAGATCTCCCGATCGCATACAATCCGCGAATGGTGGTCCAAATGTGCGGCGTCGCATAAGCTCAAATACGACTTTTACTCGCCATTTTCCGATCTATTCAATAAGCCGCCAACTGAGGTCTTAAAACTTTAAACTAATGAATTTGTTCATTTTTTTTGTGTTAGAATTGCGCGCGCGCCTCGAGATAATTATGGTTGTAAAAAGGTGGATAACGGCCTCATATTTATACAATTTTAGCTGGCCATTATGTTGATCACGGCAATAATGGATGCGTGCACAATTCCCGACGATTTTTCGAGTATGTTTTTGACTACATATAAATTGTGATGTATCTCTAACTATCTTAGGTTCTGGTGTATGCGGCTTTATACTGTTATTTTGTGTCCGTTAAGCATAAAATTTAATGAACAACTTCATTAAAACCGACTCAAGCCGATAGTTTAGAAATTGTGAGCTCAGTTTTCTTTATAATAGAACAAAGGCCAATTCATAATTTAAAAATTTTCTGAAATGGCCGCGCCTTATACACTGAAACTTGGGGTATTATTTATGGTCCAAATTCTCGGACTTGCCTTCTTGTATGATGACATCAAATCGCTGAGTCATCTAGAAGCGCCCGATAACTCTTAATGAATCGCAGATGACGGAGCTTTTCGCTTCTCGGCCAACCATACGGGCTCCAAATAACTCCATTTATGGGGCTGGAGTCACTTATCGAGCCAAGTCACAACACTGGTCCGGAATTATTTAAGGAATTACTACTGGAACTATAGCTTAGAAATTATTATTATTATTATTATTATTATTATTATTATTATTATTATTATTATTATTATTATTATTATTATTATTATTTTTGCTTTCAGAATCCAAAAAACCGAAAAGAATCAACGTGTTTTCGTACCGCAACGTTGTCTTCGACGAGGAGAGCTTTCTCCTTATCGGTGATGATCGCAAAACGGCCGTGACCAAAATGATCGCGCTCCATTCACGGCTGATCGCCGCCATCGACGAGCATCAATTCGACGAGTTGATGTTTCCGTGCCGAATGCTGCCCATGAAGGTTTGTATTCATCGGAATGCATGCTTTTTTGACTGATATTAATTGTGTATGAAATGGCATGGTTTTTCCAGGTACCGCCCAGGCCGTGGACCGACTTTGGCACCGGCGGTCCGTTTTATACGCGTCCACAGGAAGTTTTACGTAATCTCTACGAATTTCGGCACATGAGTGTTAACGCCGAGTTGAGGAAACGACTTAAGAACGCGTAGGTATTGTATTGAATTGAGGGGTGGAGAAGAGGGGAGAGCGGAGGAGGGGGAAGGGGATCCGATAAAATAAAACATTAGGTATAAACCACCGGTGCCAAAGTCGGTCCACGGCCTTTTAGGGGGGAAGATAAAGAAAAATACATTCGTTAGGGGAAAGGATTCGATAATGGAAAACACATGGAAATAAATGTTTATATGTTTATGAGTAATGAAATGAAACGCTCAAAACTTTCTTGTTGGCGTTTAGTCACGACGCTCGCCCAGTTTTCGACGCGCTAAACGATTTGGGCGCCACGCCGTGGATCATCAACCGGCCGATGCTCGCCCATCTCATGCGCGCCTTTCAATTCGCCAACAACCCCGACAAGGCCGAGCTGCTTTCCATTCTCAGCGTTCCGCGTCATCCGGACACCATTAGCGTGCCGAATTTCGCGGCGACGTTCGGCACCGGCGTGCGTGTCGTTGACGTGCCCGTGGAGCAGTGGCGCGAGTTTTCCAAGCGCCAGTTTGATTCACAAAAGCTCAGGTGTGTGTTATGCGAATCGATTTTACTGAATATTTTTAGTTGGAATAGAAGCAATTGTGGTTCAATTAAACCCACCAATCAGGGTCCGAAAGCGCGACTCCAATCCAACTCAATGTCATTCCAACGGGGGCTTATTTACTCGAATTTTTTTTTTTTTTTTTTGCCTTTGAATTGGTCGAATTCAATTTCTAGAAACGAATTGTTCGCGTTGTGGTGTTCGTTGTTGTATCGCCTGCTATTGGCTCAACACTACATTGACGATTGCCTCTACTTTCCGCACAATATGGACTTTCGCGGTCGCGTCTATCCCATTTCGCCGCATCTCAACCATATGGGCGATGATATTAATCGCGGCCTTTTGAAATTCGCCAAGGGTTTGTTGTGACTTTTTTGTGATATAAAACGAGCGAGTGAGGAAAATTGTTGGCATTCAGTATTGTGACTTGGCTCTATAATAAATGGCTCCGAAAAACGAGTCAAATTGCTCAATGTTGAGTCAAATTCCTCGAGAAAATGGCTTATGGCTCGCCAGTCATTCGCGAAAAAATCGAATTGGCGTTTGGCTCGTTTGGTCGATCGCGAGCATTGTTGTGACTTGGCTCTATAATAAATGGCTCCGGCTCTATAACTAATCCATAAAAGTACATTAATTAAACGTTATCTTTAAGGCAAAAAGCTGGGCGAAAACGGCTTTCGCTGGCTGAAATTGCATTGCGTGAACATGACGGGTCTAATGAAGCGTGAGCCGATTTCACGACGTTTGGAATTCGCGGACGAGAAACTGAATGAGATGATCGACTCGGCGGAGCGTCCGTTTGATGGTTTACTGCCTTGCCTTATAAAAAGCCTTATAAAAAAAGGCTTATTGCCTTATGTATAAAAGAAATTTTTAAGGCAATGGTTGGTGGCTGATCTCGGAGGAACCGTGGCAAACGCTGGCGGCTTGCATGGAGATTCGCGACGCGCTCAACTGCCCGGACGGCGTGGAGAATTTCGTCAGTCATTTGCCGATTCATCAGGACGGCTCCTGTAACGGACTTCAACACTACGCGGCGTTGGGTCGCGACTTTCAGGGCGGCTTTGAAGTGAATCTCGTGCCGCATTCCGTCCCCACTGACGTGTATTCCAGCGTTGTGGAGAGGTGCTTTTTTTCGAACTTTAAAAAAAAATTTTTTACGCATTTTTTTTAGAGTGGAGCAAAAACGCCGTGAACACGAGCAATTTGCGCGCATCGCTCGGCCTGACGACGACGGCTACGCCACGGAGAAGAAACAACACGAGTTGGCTCTGGCGTTGCGCGCGGCTATGCCGCAGGTGATACCGCGCAAAGTGCTCAAGCAGACGGTGATGACTACTGTCTACGGCGTGACCTATAACGGCGCCACTAAACAAATCCGACGACAGCTTAAGACGCTTGGATTGCCCGTGGAAGAGGTTGGGAGTGGGAGATTTATGATAGTTGATTAGATACGTGAAAGCCTCAAAGATCAATTCTCTCCCATTTGGAAATGATCTTGGAAGTAATCATTTCGCGGCGGGTTTGGATGAGAGCCATCCCGACCACGGAAATGTTGGCCGGTTTGCTCGGCATAAGCACGCGATATTGAAGCTGATGCGGCTTATACAAGGCCTGGCCCGCGTGTGCAATGTGCTACCTATTGTCCGCCCAAATATGGAGGGCATTTAGATGGGAACCGAACTTTGTTCCAAGCAAGCAAAATGAAACCTATCGCACAACCGCCATAATCACTGCTCCCTTTGGGATATGGGTAAATGTCATCCAAACCCGAGTTTCGGCGTTATTACTCGAGTCCAAATCCGTGTGGCAAATCAGGAGCCCGGCACATGGCTTAGAACAGGTTGAGAGTGGGAGATTTATGATAGTTGGTTACTTTCAGGACGGCTTAACATTATTTCAAAGCTGCATTTTTTCATAGCTTATAAAATAATTGCTTATTGAATGAATATGCATGCATAAGATGTTTTAGTGCCTGAAGTTCTCTGTATACTTAGCCAACCAGATGTTTGAATGTCTCGATGAAGCATTTACCAACTCCATGTAAGGCAGGCTTAATCATTTAAAAAATCCTTTATTTTAGCTCTCACTTTTTCATATAGGCTATTAAAAAAGTGGCTGCAAAATTGTACGAAAACCGCGGTCCATTTGTATCAGCCGATTCAGTGGGTGACGCCGCTCGGCCTGCCGGTTGTTCAGCCGTACGTGGAGGCCGCAAAGAAGTTCGATCGTCTCTATTTGCATCCCATTCACCATAAACAAGTAAGCCTAAGCTCAGCTTAGTCAAAAAAAAAAAAAATTAAATTGGCTGATTTTTTTAGCGATTCGCCTTAAAACCAGTTCCTAATTTTTTTTTTTTAGGTAAACGCCTTTCCGCCAAATTTTGTGCATTCGCTCGACTCAACGCACATGATGCTGACGACGTTGCACTGCCGACGCCGGGGCATCACGTTCGCCGCCGTGCACGACTGCTTTTGGACGCACGCATGCGACGTCGACGCGATGGGACGCATTTGCCGCGAGCAGTTTATCTCGCTACACAGCGAGCCGATTATTAAGAATTTTGCGGATGTAAATCATTTTTTCGAAGCCTTTGTCGCCAAATCTTTTCTCCCCCAGAGTGCTAGAGTATAATGGCGAAATTTGGGCTCGTGCCGATGCCTTAGGAATCAGTCCTCCCTTCCCCCCCCCCATTCAAATATTCACTCGTAACTCGTTAGGCCGTGTGCTGGGCTCTGACTTGCCACACGGATTTAGGCTCAAGCAATAACGCCAAAATTTTGGGCTTGGATGACATTTACTTATGCCCCATTCATCTACGCATTCCCTACTTCCTATACCGACCCGTTGTGAATACCAAAGAACAATATTTCTTCCAAGAGTTCGAAATATTCAATACATTTTGTTGTTTCGCTTTAGTTCCTACAAAAAACCTATCTCAACGACGAGCTTCGCGACGCGATGAGCCAGGAAAAGTTTGCGCTAATCCAGCAAGAGTTCACCTCGAATTTAGAGCCCGGAAAATTGGACATTGAAGCGATCCGCGATTCCATCTATTTCTTTAGCTAAATGTGTGCGAATTTTTCAATTTATTTTAGGCCCTAATCGTCAAGAATACAAAAATATAAATTGTTTGGGATTTTGTTAAGTTAGGTTAGATTGAGTTTAGTTAGATTTTAGTGGAACTTCTAATTGATTGACGCTAATTAAAGTCTTCATTCTTTCTTTTCATCTTTACCGGTTACTTTCGATTAATAAAAAAAAATGTCTAGAGATTTAACTCTTAAGAGATTTAACCAGAACTGTGACTTGTTGATCTCAAACGGCTAGATTACACTTATAATGAGCGATTTTTGCGAAATTTCCAGATTTCATTTTTATTGGGCATGTTCAAGCCAGTGAAGATGAGTTGGCCCACTCATTTGAAATGTGTTTTTCGGATGTTTAACCGCGCTAGCCAATAAGTGAGTCAAATTACTCAGATCACAGTCCTGGTTTTGACTGTAAAAGAAACCCCCAACCCCAAAATAATTATTTACTTTTTGTTATCGAATTTTAAATCTTGTTGATTGTTGTTCTTTTTTGATTACCTTTTAAAATTACATATATATATATATATATATATATATATATATATATATATATATATATATATATATATATATATATATATATATATATATATATATATATATATATATATATATATATATATATATATATATATATATATATATATATATATATATATATATATAAAAGAAAGAAGAAAATTTTTATTTTGAATACCGATTTGTCGAACAAAGTTTATTTTGCTTTCTTCTATATCCATATTTCGTTAATTGCATCTTTTTTTGGAAAAAAATTCATTTTGATAGTTTTCGACTCTTTCACACTGGCAACTCTACGCTGAATCCATCAAATTCCTTCATCTCAGTGGTATGTAATTTTTTTTTCTGCTTTTTCTTTATTTTATTTTTTAGGACTCTCTGGGGCATGTATTTGTAAAATAGGCTTTGACAAGGGTTTGTATCCCCTACTATGATAAGACATAGTAGGGGGTACGAACTAGCTCATATTTGTCTCTTGAATCATCTTTACTTTGTTTTACTTCCTCGTTTTCCTCTTCCTCGCCGAATAATTCCTCATCCAAATCATCACCGAATATTTTTCTTCAAAGTAGTCCATTCGAAAATTTCAAATTAATGAATTCGCTAAACTTTAATGTCCAATCTATTTTGTAGTAAAGCATTTTGGGATATTTTTACCAACCGGAAATTTATTACACTTTCACAATAAGACATATCAATATCGCTATCATTTATTTGATTGAATAATTCCGAAAAATTTTTTTATAAATTTAAAAATTGAATTTAAAAATTCGCGCAATAATTTTTGTGGCATTTTGAAAAATTTTGAAAAATAATTTTTTCGCAAAAACTTTATTTTTTCCGGGCCCATTGTTGAGCGAGTAATGATTGAATTGGGTGTGAAATTGACTTCGGACTCGGATCTTTTAGTGCTTGTTCGATGTCTCCCACTTTTTCCAATAAATTTAACTTTTTTCACTAACTTTTTTTTAGAATATTTTGAATAATAATTTAGCTTAATTTTTAATCTGTGAAAAATATATAATCTGTGAAAAAAATGTTTTTTATAAAGAATTCATTTCTAGGAAATGGACAGCCGCGACTTTGCCTTAATTCTCGCGCGGAAATGCGAGCGAGAAACGACGTCGCCAGCGGATATTTTTCAATTATTCCAAAAACCTTATATAAAACATATTTGAAAAACAAATAAAATGCTGTATAAAATACACTTGATAAAAATTGTATAAATCCCCCACTTTGACGGCAGCGTCGGACGCCCTCGGATGGCTATTTTGTCTTGGGTAAAACTATGCGTTACTAAAAATTGTTTTCTCATTCATAATTTTTATAAATTTTTATTGTCTCGATAATTTTAATAAAATTTTTTTATATTATTCGATTTTTTTTATTCTTTTCAATAAAAATTTACAAAGAAAAATAATTCTTGATAAGTAATAACTTTGTAAAACAATTATTTTAGCAATTGCTATAGATTCTTAAAACATCTTCTTAAGACTCTTGGGACTAATTTTTAGGACTTGAGGTTAGTTGCAATTCTCTTACGACTTTTCGATACTCTTAAGACCAGTTATCAGGACTCTAGATTATATTTAAGAACTTGAACTTACATGAAATTCTTAAGATTTAGGCGCCTTAAGCTACTATAACTCGGGAGAGAAGCAAAATTAGACCATAGCTCCTATGCAATTCTTCTTAGGACTAATTAAGATCAATAAGAGTACGTTTTCGGACATTCGAAATTGTTCCAACGGAATTGAGTTTAAGTGATGCCGAGATTGCTATTAACAAAAAATTAATAAATCATTCATATTAAATAAAAAAATTCTTATTAAAAAATATAATTTTGTAAATATTATTATTAATAAGTTAAATAAATAGTATAAAAAATGATAAATAGTATAAATCCGAGAGCCATTTTTGAAGAGTCAATTCACAGCATTAGAATTCTCAGCTTATATGTGATAGTTTCCGCATAATATTTCAGAATTCTCAATAGATATTTATTGGTATATTTTGGCAGGTATTTGACTTTTTTTTTGCCGATTAGTCGCCCGATTTTTTTTTATACATTGTTTGTGATACTTTTACATTGTTTGTGATATTTTCTAGTTTTTTAGCTCTTAATAAAATATTATCGAAAACATTCTTTATTATTCAGCTTCAAAAAGGTTTTTTTAATTCGATTTCGACAAAAAATTGAACAAAAATATATGCATATATATACTAAAGCCGTGGAAAAAAATCTAATTTATGAATATGTGATTAAAAATAAATGTCGACGAAATATTATTAAAGTGTCTGACTTCTCTGACCAGTTGGCGAAGCCCATCGCCGCTTTTCGGCGAATGCACGTCGGGTTATATAAGCGAAAAATTGAATCCAATTCCCAAGAATGAATCAATCTTGTTGTATTCACCAATTGCATGATTTCGATTCCGGTTTGACTCGGCCAAGCTAGAGTTAAGTCAATACCAGTGTTTGTGGTTCACTGGACCCTCTGGGCACCATTCCCAGTGGCCTCTTCGGAGGTTCGGTACGTCCCACAGCTAACTGAGTCAGCCGGATGAGAAAGAATTGTGATGGTGCAAACATGATTCCACATGACACAACGGATCCGCCTACTGCGGTAGGCGCATAGTTGGCTTGCTTAGCCAGATCTGCTCTCTTTCGATTGAGGTCCAGATGTGCACGGAAGAAAGTGCACATTGTAGTCTCGGAAGATTGAGCAATGATCCCGGCCGCACCAACCTTTTGCCATTTTTGGAAAGTTTTTAAATATATTTTAAAATTCGGAATTTTCAAGTGGCTGTAACTTTTTGCCCATGCGTCAAAAGGGCCTAGTGTAAGAGTATTTTTTTCTTATCTTTTTACCAGATATCCAATGACACCAGTTTCGTTCGAAAATAAATTTTTAAATTTTTTGCGATTTAAAAAAAATGACCTTACTGTAGTCCATGGTTTTTTTCAAAATGGACTTTGTGAGCTACAGCGACGTGGATATACTCATTCGATAGCCCTTGAAGAGCTGATTCCAAATACATATGGGTCTCTTAATCAATTTTTTGATTTTCGGGCACTTTTGGCCCGTTGAAAATTTTTGACTATTAAAATTAGGCCAAATTCGGAATTTTCAAGTGGCTGTAACTTTTTGCCCATGCGTCAAACGGGCCTAGTGTAAAAGTAGTTTTTTCTTGTCTCTTTACCAGCTATCCAATGACACCAGTTTCGTACGAAAATAAATTTTTAAATTTTTTGCGATTTAAAAAAAATGACCTTACTGTAGTCCATGGTTTTTTTCAAAATGGACTTTGTGAGCTACAGCGACGTGAATTTACTCATTCGATAGCCCTTGAAGAGCTGATTCCAAATACATATGGGTCTCTTAATCAATTTTTTGATTTTCGGGCACTTTTGGCCCGTTAAAAGTCGTTGACTATCAAAATTAGGCCAAATTCGGAATTTTCAAGTGGCTGTAACTTTTTGCCCTTGCGTCAAAAGGGCCTAGTGTAAGAGTAGTTTTTTCTTATCTCTTTACCAGATATCCAATGACACCAGTTTCGTTCAAAATAAATTTTTGAATTTTTTGCGATTTTAAAAAAATGACCTTACTGTAGTCATGGTTTTTTCAAAATGGATTTGTGAGCTACAGCGACGTGAATTTACTCATTCGATAGCCCTTGAAGAGCTGATTCTAAATACATATGGGTCTCTTAATCAATTTTTTGATTTTCGGGCACTTTTGGCCCGTTGAAAGTCGTTGACTATCAAAATTAGGCCAAATTCGGAATTTTCAAGTGGCTGTAACTTTTTGCCCTTGCGTCAAAAGGGCCTAGTGTAAAAGTAGTTTTTTCTTATCTCTTTACCAGATATCCAATGACACCAGTTTCGTTCGAAAATAAATTTTTGAATTTTTTGCGATTTTAAAAAAATGACCTTACTGTAGTCCATGGTTTTTTTCAAAATGGATTTTGTGAGCTACAGCGACGTGAATTTACTCATTCGATAGCCCTTGAAGAGCTGATTCTAAATACATATGGGTCTCTTAATCAATTTTTTGATTTTCGGGCACTTTTGGCCCGTTGAAAATTTTTGACTATTAAAATTAGGCCAAATTCGGAATTTTCAAGTGGCTGTAACTTTTTGCCCATGCGTCAAAAGGGCCTAGTGTAAAAGTAGTTTTTTCTTATCTCTTTACCAGCTATCCAATGACACCAGTTTCGTACGAAAATAAATTCAAGCAAAAAATTAATAAATCATTCATATTAAATAAAAAAATTCTTATTAAAAAATATAATTTTGTAAATATTATTATTAATAAGTTAAATAAATAGTATAAAAAATGATAAATAGTATAAATCCGAGAGCCATTTTTGAAGAGTCAATTCACAGCATTAGAATTCTCAGCTTATATGTGATAGTTTCCGCATAATATTTCAGAATTCTCAATAGATATTTATTGGTATATTTTGGCAGGTATTTGACTTTTTTTTTGCCGATTAGTCGCCCGATTTTTTTTTATACATTGTTTGTGATACTTTTACATTGTTTGTGATATTTTCTAGTTTTTTAGCTCTTAATAAATATTATCGAAAACATTCTTTATTATTCAGCTTCAAAAAGGTTTTTTAATTCGATTTCGACAAAAAATTGAACAAAAATATATGCATATATACTAAAGCCGTGGAAAAAAATCTAATTTATGAATATGTGATTAAAAATAAATGTCGACGAAATATTATTAAAGTGTCTGACTTCTCTGACCGGTTGGCGAAGCCCATCGCCCCTTTTCGGCGAATGCACGTCGGGTTATATAAGCGAAAAATTGAATCCAATTCCCAAGAATGAATCAATCTTGTTGTATTCACCAATTGCATGATTTCGATTCCGGTTTGACTCGGCCAAGCTAGAGTTAAGTCAATACCAGTGTTTGTGGTTCACTGGACCCTCTGGGCACCATTCCCAGTGGCCTCTTCGGAGGTTCGGTACGTCCCAGCTAACTGAGTCAGCCGGATGAGAAAGAATTGTGATGGTGCACAACTATGATTCCACATGACACAACGGATCCGCCTACTGCGGTAGGCGCATAGTTGCTTGCTTAGCCAGATCTGCTCTCTTTCGATTGAGGTCCAGATGTGCACGGAAGAAAGTGCACATTGTAGTCTCGGAAGATTGAGCAATGATCCCGGCGCACCAACCTTTTGCCATTTTTGGAAAGTTTTTAAATATATTTTAAAATTCGGAATTTTCAAGTGGCTGTAACTTTTTGCCCATGCGTCAAAAGGGCCTAGTGTAAAAGTAGTTTTTTCTTATCTCTTTACCAGATATCCAATGACACCAGTTTCGTTCGAAAATAAATTTTTAATTTTTTGATTTTAAAAAATGACCTTACTTAGTCCATGGTTTTTTCAAAATGGACTTTGTGAGCTCAGCGACGTGAATTTACTCATTCGATAGCCCTTGAAGAGCTGATTCCAAATACATATGGGTCTCTTAATCAATTTTTGATTTTCGGCACTTTTGGCCCGTTGAAATTTTGACTATAAAATTAGGCCAAATTCGGAATTTTCAAGTGGCTGTAACTTTTTGCCCATGCGTCAAAGGGCCTAGTGTAAAAGTAGTTTTTCTTATCTCTTTACCAGATATCCAATGACACCAGTTTCGTTCGAAAATAAATTTTTAAATTTTTTGCGATTTAAAAAATGACCTTACTGTAGTCCATGGTTTTTTCAAATGGACTTTGTGAGCTACAGCGACGTGAATTTACTCATTCGATAGCCCTTGAAGAGCTGATTCCAAATACATATGGTCTCTTAATCAATTTTTTGATTTTCGGGCACTTTTGGCCCGTTGAAAGTCGTTGACTATCAAAATTAGGCCAAATTCGGAATTTTCAAGTGGCTGTAACTTTTGCCCTGCGTCAAAAGGGCCTAGTGTAAAAGTAGTTTTTCTTATCTCTTTACCAGATATCCAATGACACCAGTTTCGTTCGAAAATAAATTTTTGAATTTTTTGCGATTTTAAAAAATGACCTTACTGTAGTCCATGGTTTTTTCAAAATGGACTTTGTGAGCTACAGCGACGTGATATACTCATTCGATAGCCCATGAAGAGCTGATTCCAAATACATATGGGTCTCTTAATCAATTTTTTGATTTTCGGGCACTTTTGGCCCGTTGAAAATTTTTGACTATTAAAATTAGGCCAAATTCGGAATTTTCAAGTGGCTGTAACTTTTTGCCCATGCGTCAAACGGGCCTAGTGTAAAAGTAGTTTTTTCTTATCTCTTTACCAGATATCCAATGACACCAGTTTCGTTCGAAAATAAATTTTTGAATTTTTTGCGATTTTAAAAAAATGACCTTACTGTAGTCCATGGTTTTTTTCAAAATGGACTTTGTGGGCTACAGCGACGTGGATATACTCATTCGATAGCCCATGAAGAGCTGATTCCAAATACATATGGGTCTCTTAATCAATTTTTTGATTTTCGGGCACTTTTGGCCCGTTGAATGTCGTTGACTATAAAAATTAGGCCAAATTCGGAATTTTCAAGTGGCTGTAACTTTTTGCCCATGCGTCAAAAGGGCCTAGTGTAAAAGTAGTTTTTTCTTATCTCTTTACCAGCTATCCAATGACACCAGTTTCGTTCGAAAATAAATTTTTGAATTTTTTGCGATTTTAAAAAAATGACCTTACTGTAGTCCATGGTTTTTTTCAAAATGGACTTTGTGAGCTACAGCGACGTGGATATACTCATTCGATAGCCCTTGAAGAGCTGATTCTAAATACATATGGGTCTCTTAATCAATTTTTTGATTTTCGGGCACTTTTGGCCCGTTGAAAATTTTTGACTATTAAAATTAGGCCAAATTCGGAATTTTCAAGTGGCTGTAACTTTTTGCCCATGCGTCAAAAGGGCCTAGTGTAAAAGTAGTTTTTTCTTATCTCTTTACCAGCTATCCAATGACACCAGTTTCGTACGAAAATAAATTCAAGCAAAAAATTAATAAATCATTCATATTAAATAAAAAAATTCTTATTAAAAAATATAATTTTGTAAATATTATTATTAATAAGTTAAATAAATAGTATAAAAAATGATAAATAGTATAAATCCGAGAGCCATTTTTGAAGAGTCAATTCACAGCATTAGAATTCTCAGCTTATATGTGATAGTTTCCGCATAATATTTCAGAATTCTCAATAGATATTTATTGGTATATTTTGGCAGGTATTTGACTTTTTTTTTGCCGATTAGTCGCCCGATTTTTTTTTATACATTGTTTGTGATACTTTTACATTGTTTGTGATATTTTCTAGTTTTTTAGCTCTTAATAAAATATTATCGAAAACATTCTTTATTATTCAGCTTCAAAAATTTTTTAATTCGATTTCGACAAAAAATTGAACAAAAATATATGCATATATATACTAAAGCCGTGGAAAAAAATCTAATTTATGAATATGTGATTAAAAATAAATGTCGACGAAATATTATTAAAGTGTCTGACTTCTCTGACCAGTTGGCGAAGCCCATCGCCGCTTTTCGGCGAATGCACGTCGGGTTATATAAGCGAAAAATTGAATCCAATTCCCAAGAATGAATCAATCTTGTTGTATTCACCAATTGCATGATTTCGATTCCGGTTTGACTCGGCCAAGCTAGAGTTAAGTCAATACCAGTGTTTGTGGTTCACTGGACCCTCTGGGCACCATTCCCAGTGGCCTCTTCGGAGGTTCGGTACGTCCCACAGCTAACTGAGTCAGCCGGATGAGAAAGAATTGTGATGGTGCACAACTATGATTCCACATGACACAACGGATCCGCCTACTGCGGTAGGCGCATAGTTGGCTTGCTTAGCCAGATCTGCTCTCTTTCGATTGAGGTCCAGATGTGCACGGAAGAAAGTGCACATTGTAGTCTCGGAAGATTGAGCAATGATCCGGCCGCACCAACCTTTTGCCATTTTTGGAAAGTTTTTAAATATATTTTAAAATTCGGAATTTTCAAGTGGCTGTAACTTTTTGCCCTTGCGTCAAAAGGGCCTAGTGTAAGAGTATTTTTTCTTATCTTTTTACCAGCTATACAATGACACCAGTTTCATTCGAAGATAAATTTTTGAATTTTTTGCGATTTTAAAAAAATGACCTTACTATAGTCCATGGTTTTTTTCAAAATGGACTTTGTGAGCTACAGCGACGTGGATATACTCATTCGATAGCCCATGAAGAGCTGATTCCAAATACATATGGTTTTCTTAATCAATTTTTTGATTTTCGGGCACTTTTGGCCCGTTGAAAGTCGTTGACTATCAAAATTAGGCCAAATTCGGAATTTTCAAGTGGCTGTAACTTTTTGCCCTTGCGTCAAAAGGGCCTAGTGTAAAAGTAGTTTTTTTTATCTCTTTACCAGATATCCAATGACACCAGTTTCGTTCGAAAATAAATTTTTGAATTTTTTGCGATTTTAAAAAAATGACCTTACTGTCATGGTTTTTTTCAAAATGGATTTTGTGAGCTACAGCGACGTGAATTTACTCATTCGATAGCCCTTGAAGAGCTGATTCCAAATACATATGGGTCTCTTAATCAATTTTTTGATTTTCGGGCTACTTTGGCCCGTTGAAAGTCGTTGACTATCAAAATTAGGCCAAATTCGGAATTTTCAAGTGGCTGTAACTTATTGCCCTTGCGTCAAAAGGGCCTAGTGTAAAAGTAGTTTTTTCTTATCTCTTTACCAGATATCCAATGACACCAGTTTCGTTCGAAAATAAATTTTTGAATTTTTTGCGATTTTAAAAAAATGACCTTACTGTAGTCCATGGTTTTTTTCAAAATGGACTTTGTGAGCTACAGCGACGTGGATATACTCATTCGATAGCCCATGAAGAGCTGATTCCAAATACATATGGTTTTCTTAATCAATTTTTTGATTTTCGGGCACTTTTGGCCCGTTAAAAGTCGTTGACTATCAAAATTAGGCCAAATTCGGAATTTTCAAGTGGCTGTAACTTTTTGCCCTTGCGTCAAAAGGGCCTAGTGTAAAAGTAGTTTTTTCTTATCTCTTTACCAGATATCCAATGACACCAGTTTCGTTCGAAAATAAATTTTTGAATTTTTTGCGATTTTAAAAAAATGACCTTACTATAGTCCATGGTTTTTTTCAAAATGGACTTTGTGAGCTACAGCGACGTGGATATACTCATTCGATAGCCCATGAAGAGCTGATTCCAAATACATATGGTTTTCTTAATCAATTTTTTGATTTTCGGGCACTTTTGGCCCGTTGAAAGTCGTTGACTATCAAAATTAGGCCAAATTCGGAATTTTCAAGTGGCTGTAACTTTTTGCCCTTGCGTCAAAAGGGCCTAATGTAAAAGTAGTTTTTTCTTATCTCTTTACCAGATATCCAATGACACCAGTTTCGTTCGAAAATAAATTCAAGCAAAAAATTAATAAATCATTCATATTAAATAAAAAAATTCTTATTAAAAAATATAATTTTGTAAATATTATTATTAATAAGTGAAATAAATAGTATAAAAAATGATAAATAGTATAAATCCGAGAGCCATTTTTGAAGAGTCAATTCACAGCATTGACTTTTTTTTTGCCGATTAGTCGCCCGATTTTTTTTTATACATTGTTTGTGATACTTTTACATTGTTTGTGATATTTTCTAGTTTTTTAGTTTAATAAAATATTATCGAAAACATTCTTTATTATTCAGCTTCAAAAAGGTTTTTTAATTCGATTTCGACAAAAAATTGAACAAAAATATATGCATATATATACTAAAGCCGTGGAAAAAATCTAATTTATGAATATGTGATTAAAAATAAATGTCGACGAAATATTATTAAAGTGTCTGACTTCTCTGACCAGTTGGCGAAGCCCATCGCCGCTTTTCGGTGAATGCACGTCGGGTTATATAAGCGAAAAATTGAATCCAATTCCCAAGAATGAATCAATCTTGTTGTATTCACCAATTGCATGATTTCGATTCCGGTTTGACTCGGCCAAGCTAGAGTTAAGTCAATACCAGTGTTTGTGGTTCACTGACCCTCTGGGCACCATTCCCAGTGGCCTCTTCGGAGGTTCGGTACGTCCCACAGCTAACTGAGTCAGCCGGATGAGAAAGAATTGTGATGGTGCACAACTATGATTCCACATGACACAACGGATCCGCCTACTGCGGTAGGCGCATAGTTGCTTGCCAGTGCCTCTCGATTGAGTCCAATTGACGGAAAGATTGTAGTCCAAGATTGACAATGATCCGCCGCACCAACCTTTTCCCTTTTTGAATTTAAATTATTAAAATTGAATTTTCAGTGGCTGTAATTTTTGCTTGCGTCAAAAGGCCTAGTGTAAGATATAAAAAAAGACACATTTCTTGAAATAATTTTTTTTTGCATAAAAAGACCTCTGATCCTGTTTTTAAAATACTTTGTGCCAATGGTTTCATTTGCAAATGATTCCAAATACAAGGGTCTCTTATCAATATTTTGACGCATATTTGGCCGTTAAAATTGACTATAAAATTAGGCCAAATTTTTTAATAAAATTTTATGCGTCAAACGGGCCTAGTGTAAAAGTAAGTTATTTTCTTGTCATCTATTAACAGCCATCCAATGACAATTTCTTCAAAATATATACTTTTTAAAAATTTTTCGATTTAAAAAATCAACTTCCAGCTTAGTCCATAGGGCGAATGCCTCTCTTTCACTCTCACACTCGGGACTAGGCCGCCATCGGTGACGTCTGCGACTTGGGCATTCCATTTGCGTCTTCGTTGGCTTTCGGCTGTTGCTTAAGGTAGAGCCGACCGTTGTGTTTGACGTGTAGCCGCAGCTGAATATGAATATGAAAGAGCGCGCGCAGCATTTCGATCACGTCGAATTCGACGCGCGCAGCGACGCGTTGTGCCAGACGCGCTTCGCGTTCCTTCATACAGTTAACGTCAATGATCGTCTGGAATATATATAATAATGAAGTGCTAGCAGGCAGCGATTATGGGGCTTGAACGGGATCAAGAATGATGTTAACACTAGTAATAGGATAACTGGCTCGTAATGGCTCACCAACAAATTGGGCTACCTATCGGATTTTTGGCTCAATGGCTGGGAAGTCCCATTGAGCCAGTTGCCGCCTATTATAACATTTTTTATTCGTTTACCCGAAGTGTTTTCGTGCCGCGTTCACCGAACTCGTTCATCTCCCACTCGCACATGTAAATGTTGAGCGCGTAGGCGACATGAGCCGGCAAAAGGTCGAGGAATTTGGATCGCACGTGTTCCAGGCAGATTTTTTGCGGATTCTAGAAGTTAATAAGTTGTGTGAAATTATCAATCCTTCCTTATAAAACTATATTCTCCAACCTTTCTGCTAACAGTCTGCGCGTCATAGCGCCAGTCGGACGGTTGCGCGACGCGCTTGAGATGATCGCGTAGTGCGTCGATTCCCTCGCCGGTTGTGCAGCTGACGAAAAACACGCCGACAAACGCCGGCCAACCGTTCTGGCCCATATACAATCGCCGCGTGTCCGACCACGAGCATTTGTGAGCCGGTTTTTGAAGAAGAGTACTGAAAAAAAAGTTGATGAGTCAACTTGTTGTCGTGAATGACTCCATAATGATCTCCCAAAAGTCATAATGACCCAGAAATGACTCTCAAATTCAAAACAAAGGGCCGGCTTCCCTCGTTTATATGCATTTTATCTAGCAAATAACTCGGAGTCAAGTTCCAGTACCGATTTCAATAATCGAAAAGACCCCTTTTTCTCACTTGTATAGCGCATGCCATTTTTCGTCGCGATTCGCGATACTCGACGTGTGATGAATTCCGAAACGTTCCTCCGCCTTCGACGGGTTCGCATCACTTTTCTTGTCGACGCCAATAATTCTATCGATTCGGCCAAACCCGTGGGTGAGCTTGCGTTGAATGGGCTCGCCGTTGACGACGCCTTCCGTGAGTACGGCGGCTAAATGCAGCAAATCGGCGCGACGCGGCATCAAATCGACTTTGTTCAGTACCAGCGAGGAGGGAATGTGCGCGTAGCGATGCAGAAGATGAAGCACTCGATGCTGGATGTATTGGCCGGGCAGCGATACGTCCTATGGAAAAATTCTACTAAAATTCGGTTCTTAGATTATATCAACGTACCTGTCCCCCCCCCCTTTCTTCCTCTCCCCGTTCCCAACCTGCACGACGAGCACATGTCCGGCATATCTAATGGCCTCCTCCGGATCGACGAGAATGCGCGCGTCCGAATGCGCTCCGATCATATCTTTGGCGTGTTTGGTGCCAATCAAACCGGGACTGTCTACCACAACCAGCTGGCAGTCCTCTTCGGTCAACGCGGTTGTCGTATTCTATAACGATAGAAGAAACGAATGAATACATAATGGAGAATTATAAATGTAACATATATTCCAGTTATGGATAGCTATAAACTAGACGATATGCACGTCAACTCAATCGTCCCTTTCAGCTTGTCAATTTGTCTCTCAAACTGGAATTAAACAAGAAAGGAAAAAATGACTCACGTATCGAGTAGTGTCCACCTGTCGGCTGACCGCACAGACGTTGGCGCGAATGAGCGCGTTCGTCAGCGCCGATTTGCCGACGTTTGGGCAGCCGATGACGGCCACTTTTAGGCCACGACCATTCGAATCGTCGTCGGCGTTCGACTCGTTTCCAGCCATTCTGGCGGTGGGTTGTTCGCGGCGAATGTTCCTCGACGCGGCGCGTCGGCTGGTCAATCGCGTCGTCAATTGTCGACGGCAGGCACGGCATATAGCAAATGTCCAATGCAAGTCCATATATTTTGCTTAATCCTCAGCGATAAACTCATAAAACGAAAAGCTTATTTTTTATTCTTAAGCTCAGGCTTAGCGCTATTTTACCCTTAATTTAGCCCATTTCGCATGGCTTAAAATTTCATAAGAGGAAGTAGAATTTAGCGCTAAATACTTCTGAATTACTAAAATAGCACTAAATTTGAATCTACACGCAATATTGCAATATTTTACAATTTGTCTAAGGCAAATTCCAATTGGAAAAATTTCTTTTTTGTTATTTCAAAATTACAATTTGCCAGGGAAAACACACTAATTCAAACTTTTTTCCAAATGATTTTTGTAGCAAAAGTAAAATTTCTTCCTAAATTTGCAATTTGCCAAGCGAAATATCGCCCGCAAATTCGAATAGAATATTATTTTAGCACTTTTCACTATTTTATCAAAAAGTGTAAAAATTACACGCAATTTTAGCACTTTTTTATGCTAAAAAGTGTTTTATAACACCAAATTTCTACTTCCTGTAGAGAAATGAGAATCTGGGCTCTTTTAAAAGGATTTTAAAAGGAACCCGCGCTAAATGAACTCGTTGAAAATAGTACATTTCATAAATTTCAAAAAAATAATTTATGAAGAACCTTTAAAATAAAGGTAAAAAACGAATAAAATGAATTGAGCATTTAATAAATTTTTATTATTATTAATAATATTATTATTATTATGAAATAAATTCGAATCAATTAAAATGTAATCATAAGAAAATTTCATACATATAAGTAATGCTATTTGAATTTGATGAATCGTTTGTCCAAACTCCTTAATATGTTTCCCATGCTTCACAAAATGGAATTGGATTCTCTTTATTTTTCACTTCGAAATTCTTCAGCCAGGAATCCGTCCTAAATGACTCCAAATCATTGGACTAGGATTTGAATCCCACTTGACTTATTTAAAATGGTTAAAAAATTCATTCTTATGATTTTGGGAGTAATTTGGGATCAATTAGGAGATATTAAAAGTCATCATCACTCCTGAACGACTGGAATTATTTAGGAAGTCAAGTCATAGTTCTTACCTCCTAAAGTATCATTTAATAACGAAGACCCGTCTAACAGTCACCGCAAAAAAATCGCTTTCGACAAATTAAAACTCTTGCCAAAATAATATATTACTGAACAAAAATTCATTTTGAGAAAACTTGCTATTATATTTTGCATTCAATTATATGATACATTATATTATAATACATTTGAAAGACAAAAAAGGAATTATGTATAACTAATTCACAAGTGTTCAGTCAAAATGGGACGAAACAGGATGCGACGAACCGCGATGAAGCAAAAAACAAAAAGTTCAGGGCGCAGTTTTGCTGAGCCAATATGATTTTAGACCCTCAGTCGCTGTCAATCTAGCCTACAAAATTTCGAAGTCTAAATTTTAGGCTTAAGCCTAACCTTAGATTTAGGCTTTTGATAAGCCTGGATTTTAGGCCTAGGCATAATCATCCCGTTTTGTCCCGTTGCGTTTTGTTCCATCCCGTTTTGTCCCGTTCCGTCTTATTTCAACACCTTATAATACAGGATGTGTAGAAAGGCCGAAAACTTTTTTTTATAATAAAATATAATGAATATTTTTTAAATTTGTTTATGTTTTTGGATTCGCCATTCAATGCTCTTTCAAATGGTATATCGCTTGTCTATATATGTTTTGTTTTCTTTCTACGCATCTCGTAATTATATTATAGTTATTGCACGAGATAATACACATATTGTATATGGATCAATTATAGAAATCTTTCATTAGACTATTCTATCTGATAACGAAGAAGAAAAATTCAAAATTTGGAATCCAAGCCAAAAAATCAAACGCGAAAACACATATGGAAAATAAAATTTATATTTTTTTAATATACCTTCCCTCTAATGAAAAAAATAAGTCGAAAATCCAATCAACTAAAGCTAAATCATTTATTTTCCCTAGAAAATGAGATCTATCCTAATTTCATGTGTGTATAAGGCCGGGTATTTTGAGCGAAATTTAAATTGGCACCAATGAGTTCATTCTGTTGTATATGCGGATCCAAATAAGTTCAAATTTTGTGTTTTTTTTTTAAATAATGATAGACCAAAAAACGAATAAGGCAAGAGAAAACAAAAGAAAATTTAAAGAAAAAAAAAAGAAGATTTAATGATGTATAATTATTGAAAAATGAATGGCAGATTCAAGAGTATAAGACGTAAAGATTTACTCCTACCCTAAATTCCGTGTGTCGTATAAGCCGCGGATGTTTTGAGCCAAATTTAAATTGGCGCTAATGAGTTCATTTCGGTTTTATGCAGATCCGTTGGGGTGCAAATTTTGTGCCTGCTTTCGTTTCAGTTTCAACAAAATTGAGCACAAAATTTGGACCCTAACGAACCCGCATACATAATAGAATAAACGCATTGGCGCCAATTTAAATTTGCGCTTATCCCCGCGGCTTATACGCATAGAAAGTTAGGATAGATAGAAATAACGAGCAATATGTATAATAAATTAACTTTGAAAAAAAAATGTAAAAAAATT
The DNA here is from genome assembly GCA_024678965.1 of Bradynema listronoti. Classification (NCBI taxonomy): domain Eukaryota; kingdom Metazoa; phylum Nematoda; class Chromadorea; order Rhabditida; family Allantonematidae; genus Bradynema; species Bradynema listronoti. The sequence goes on along the minus strand of JANLNO010000001.1, from coordinate 10,699,857 downwards.
AAGAGAAAAAAAGAAAAAATAATAAAATTTTGTTAAATTCAAAAAAAAAAATCAAATTTTTTCGGGTTCGGAAAAAAAATTTGGGTTTATTTCATCACTAGTACATAATGAATATGGTGGAATTATTCAAATCAAATAGAGAAAAAGAAAAATAGCTCCTACGTTCTCCCATCCCCATACTGTAAAAATCACACCACCGCTGGGACGCCGTACACGTACACATTGTTGCGTCCACCGACGGCGAGTAGTAGTTGGCCTTGATGAAAGTGAAGCGTACTGAAGAGATCCGTGGCGGCGGCGGCGGCCGCCGCGTTGGCGCTTTTAGTTGTTGTAGCGGTCGGCGTCGCGTATGATGCGGTCAGCGCTGATAGACCGAACCGACTGACGGCCGACGACGACGAGGATGGCGGCGGAAACGGCGTCATCTGCGAGACGCAACGTTGATCGCCCGTAAGGTCGAACATTCGAACCGTGCCATTGCTTAGCGCACAGCCAACAATCTGCAAAGAAATAAACCCTTGAGTTGAGTATTCAACAACAACTTAGAAAAAAAAAAGTGTAGCATACCCCAGCCGTGGACTGCACGTCCATTTGCTGCATGGAAGCCTCGTTTTCGTTTACGGCATGAAATTCCACCGTTGGCTCCTAAAAAAAAAAGCGGAGCATAAGATTAAGTATGCGTACGCGGCCGGAATGCAGATGCGAATCCGTTGGGGTCTAAATTTTTTTGGATCCGCCTTCGTTCGCTTCAGTCTCATCAAAAGCTGGCACACTAAAATTTGGACACCCCAACGAATCCGCGTACACAATAGAATAAACGCATTGACGCCAGTTTAAATTTCCCGGCCCTATATAAACGAAATTAGAGGAGAAACAAAGTGAAAGCCAAGTAATACTTCGAACAGATGGCTTCTCGGCCTTCTCAACTCCAAGAAGCTAGAAGATTTAGGCATAAAGCAAAAGCGAAAAAAAATAATCGTACACAAAACATTCGCATCTCCCACGTGCGAAGATCGCCGTATGACGAGCCGACCGTGAGCCGGCCGTCCGAGTGAAGACACGAGCCGACGATTGGCATTGTGAAATGCCTCAACTCCATCAGTAGGTTTTCCGCCACTGGCAGGCGAACGTCGTAGACCTTAACGGTTCCGTCCACAAAACCTGTGTAAGAAAAGTTCGTATTAAAAAGGTTAATTTTTTAATAAAAAAGACAATTTCTATGACGACGTTAAAAATGAAAAATAAGAAGACAAATTTAGGTTCTTGTGAGTTCAAAAAAAAAAAAAAAAAATTTCCTAAGCTTAAGGCATAGTCTAAGCCTAAAGCCAAAAGTGGAAACATAGGCTGAGCCTAGGCCTAATTTCCTGAGCCTAGGCCTAATTTCCTGAGCTTAGGCCTAATTTCCTAAGCCTAAGACTTAGCCTATATAAGCATAATTAGCTGAAATGAATGACAAATAGACAATAAAAACCAAAAAAAAAAATTTTGATGTCCGATAAGTCACAAGAACCCAAATTTATAGCGCTCATACTTATCACAGGCCACGAGATTGACGGGGGGGGGGGAAACATAGGCTGAGCCTAGGCCTAATTTCCTGAGCCTAAGGCTTAGCCTATATAAGCCTAATTAGCTGAAATGGATGACAGATAACCAATAAAAACCAAAAAAAAAATTTGAGGTCCGATAAGCCACAGAAACCCAAATTTATAGCGCTCATACTTACCACAGGCCACGAGATTAACGCTAAGATCCATCGCGACACTCGTCACGGAATGATTTCGATTTTTGAGTTCCAGGTCCAGAACGCCTTTCTCCGCCCTCGAATCCCATAAGCGACAAACGCGAACATTGCCGGTACAAGCCAGACGTCCAAAGGTTTGATCCCATCTGTAATATTAGCTAAACTATTAAAAAACGTGGTGGTGGCCATGTGTTAGGCAGCATATATGGAATGGCCAAAACGGGTTCTAAAACACATTGCTGACAACGAATGCGTTTATTCTATTGTGTACGCGAATTCGTTGGGTTTTGTGAGTTCAAATTTGGCTTCACTCTATCTGTTCTGTAATTGGGTAAAGCTATGAAGCCACACTCAAAATATGTGTCCAGTGGGTTTCTTATATAGAAAAAAATCGCTAGACCAAGTCACCAGAGTTTGATTCCATCTCACTGGTGGGCTTAAATTGAGCTAAAGATAAACTTTCGGACAAATACAGCCTTTTTTTTGTCCTATTCGAAATTCATCAAAAACAAACCGATTCTATTATAGCCAAAAAAAAAAAGACCCACCGATAAAGTGTTCGATTTTTGGCGTTCTTTTGCGTGGATATTCGCGACTGATCGCTGAGCACATAGGCGGTCGTAATCAACTTTGGCTTGTCCTGAATCTCGTGCGAATGCTCGCAGAACATCGGATCCCACGCCTGAATGAGTCCGTTCTCCGTTCCGGTGATGAGCAGCTCGTGCGTTCGGCCATTAATCGGCAACAGGTCCGTTATTGTGTCCTGGAAAAGCGTTAAAATCAAGTCGAAAACGACTTGCAAAACGCACAACCCACCCAACCTGAATTAACGTCTGTGTGTAGGCGGAAAAACCGCAGGACTTTTTGGATTGACGATAGTTGTGTATAGCGACTTGTGCGCCGTCACAAATGTAAACATACGGCCGAAGATAGCTCCACGCTAGGCTCGTCACCGGCCTATCGTTGTGAATGGAGGCGTGTAGCGTTTCGCATCGCATCTTCTAAATTACAACGAAAAAAAACGAATTACTATTGGTAATTATTCTCGGCTTTTTCGGTTGTTTAAAAATTCAGTTTGATTTTGTTCGATGTTTATACTTTGTATTATTATGGACTTTCACCTATTCACCTGACACAAAAGTTCCCGCACACATATTTTTAACAATAACTTTTTTATTAAGCAAAAAAAAAAATATAACAACAAAAAATAAATTAAAAAGCAAACGAAATTCTCTACAACTTTCATTTTAAACTATTTTCAAAATTTCCGCCTTCTGACAAGCTTCGAGACGCTTCCTAAAATTTTTGACGATGGTCGATAGTTTTTCGTTTGAAATTTGATCCCATGCTCGTTGGAGAGATGATTTCAAAGATTCTATCGTTTTGCGTTGGATAGAGCATGCTTTTTGCTCCAAAATTGACCAAATTGAGAAATCCATAGGATTAAGATCCGGCGAGCCGGGTGGCCATAAAGTTTTGTCCCAAACGCGAATTCCATTTTCTTGGAAAAAATTCATTGTCGAACGCGCGGAATGAGCTGGTGCCCTTTCGATTTTGGTAAACTTAAGCATTGATCTTCACTCCCCGTTCAACAAAAATCAATGGGATCAAATTTCAAACGAAAAACTATCGACCATCGTCAAAAATTTTAGAAAGCGTCTCGAAGCTTGTGCGGCATCAGAAGGCGGAAATTTTGAAAATAGTTTAAAATGAAAGTTGTAGAGAATTTCGTTTGCTTTTTAATTTATTTTTTGTTGTTATATTTTTTTTTGCTTAATAAAAAAGTTATTGTTAAAAATATGTGTGCGGGAACTTTTGTGTCACCCTGTATTTCATTTTATGTTTCCGCGCCTTTTGGATGAGAAAATATTCGATTTGGAATATCAAATAAATAAGCGATTTTAAGAAAATTTTTTGCAGGCATTTTGAACAGAATAATGAAGGAAGGCTGCACGGCTCGCGTAGTAGTGAATGAAATGTTTGGGCTTTATGTGATATTCATTCACCATTAATCCGATTAAAAACAACCTCATTTTTGAGCATTTCCGTCTCGCAGACGGCCTTCTGCCGGAGGCCTTCGTTGGTGTGCAGCGCCCAGTCGGTGAGATTCGCAATCGTGAACGCGTCCGCGTCGTGAACCAGCAGTCCGCGCGGCGTTTTCGACGTGTTGCCGGACTGCGCGTCCTCGTAAATCGTTTTGTAGATGGGCTGCGTGAACAGCATCGAACACCATTGGACGAATTTTGTAGAAACAATTTCTTTATTGCCCAACAACAACGCCGACGCCGTGACAGCCTCTTCGTCGGGATTGGCACCCGAGGAGCTATAGCGACCCGACTGCGAGCCGAAAATCTGAAAAAAAAACAAAAAGAAAATGAATAATGATTTTAAAATTTCCTAAATAAACTTATAAAACAAAAATAAGGTAAAAAATATATTTGGATTCATTTGAAATTATTATATTTGATAGTAAATAAAAGACTCAAATCAATCCTCCCCGCCATCACCAGTTCGAAATAGATCACCCAGAAATGGATGATTATTTCGCAAATTTGCTTGAGAAGCATTTCAAACATTTTGGCCGGCTTATTGCCGGAATTAAGCTAGAGAATTCTCCAAACAAATTAACCCAAAAAGCAAAAGGATTGTATTACATTTCGTTTCGGCGCAAAATTGGTCGTCGCCGTCTCGATAAGTCCATTCGAGACCATATCGGCCACTGAGGTACATTCGCGTAATTGTTGTTGGAGATTCTCGACAGCGGTTAGCGTACCGCCGGTCGCGCCTCCCGCGCTGTTGGAAACGTTGTGACCGACGGCCGCAAACGGCAGTCCGACCAGCGGAATCATCGACGTGGCGCCCACAGCTGAAACGGCGCCCGGCGAGCCTATCATAAAGCGTACGTTGTTGTTGTTCGAGCCGACAACCGCCGCCGAGGACGCCGATTCGACGCCATCGCCAACCGTCGCGCCGACAATGTCGACGCTGCTGCCGGCCGACGCATTCGACGAGCGATGCGGCGGGTTGTTGATGGCACCGCGCGCACGCTCCGCCAACAGCGACGCGACTCGCTCCGATTTTCGCTTCGTTGAGACGTCCAAAATGTGATTTACTAATTTCTAAAAACACCTTATTTTTTATTGGATTGGCGCATAATAATTATCCGCAATTTTTTCCAATAAATCTTTTTTTATATCTTACTACTACGAAAATCACAAATTGCTTTTTTGAACTTTTGGACAAAGGAGCCATCTCCCGAGTCTCAAGATCAAAACTCAAAAATTGTTGGTGTTCTAGCCTTTTTTTGCTACCAAAAAAGGATGGTTCACTTCGCCCGGTTATAAATCTCAAACCTTTAAACAAATTTGTGCATGCTCCTCATTTCAAAATGGAAAATCTTTCACTATTCCGTGACTGTGTTGAAAGAAGAGAAATATGGTTTTGGGCATTGAAAAAAGATTTGCGTTTATTCATCACCCATGTACCGGGTGCGGAAAACGTGATTGCGGACCGGGAATCACGATATTTTCGTGAAGCTTCCGAATGGTCCTTGTGTCCAAAAATTGCTGAATGGATTTTTGAAAAACTGGGCAGGCCAACCATGGACCTTTTTGCCTTGCGACTTAGCCACAAGTTGCCACGATATTTCTCCTGGAAACCAGACCAGATGCGGAGGCGGTTGACGCGTTCGCTCAGTCATGGACGGGACTGTTTGCCTACGCTTTTCCTCCATTCTCAATGGTCGGAAGAACAATACTTAAGGCAAGACAGAAGGGCACAAGGTTGATTATAATAGCTCCAGAATGGAGAACGCAACCGTATTGGCCTTTACTTTTGCGTTTCTCGAAGAAAGAACCTCTCAAAATTCCTATCAGCCGGGATACTTTACAAAATTCTCTGGGAGAATCTCACCCTTTGATTTTGTTAGGCCAACTGAAAATGTGCGCATGGCTAATTTAATCGAAAACATCGAAAGCCTGGGAATTTCGACCGGTGCAAAAAAGCAATTTGTGATTTTCTTCGTAGTAACATATAATAGATTTTTTACTTCGTAAATTGTATTTACTAGCAAAAAATAAATATTTTCAAAAAGTAATTCGACAAAAATTCGAACTCGTTAGGCTTTATCGTTTGTCGGAGAGTTCGTGTGGGACCCATCCAGCCAATTCGCACACTTTTTCAAGCCTTTCAAGCCGGCGTCGATTGATTAACGTTGAAGTTTTCAGCCGCTGCCAAAAGCGTCGGATCGTCAAAATCCGATGGCCTTCCTCTTTCCGGTTCGTCTTCCAAGAGCTTGTATTGCCTGATTTCAAACGGGCAAATCATTCTCGACGTTGGCTGATTGTTCCTTCGATCTCAACGAAAAAGTTCGTTGAGATCGCGAAATAACTGTTCCAGTTTTTCTCGAAGCGATAGAGCATAGCTTTCGACACGCATTTTTATTAACAATACGGAGAAGAGTAATTTTATAAAAAAAAACAAACAAAACTTTTCACTGAAGCAGCAAAACGCGTCAACAAAAATTGCGGACAATTACGCACCAACCACCAAATACGTAAAATCCGATGGCCTTCCTCTTTTCGGTTCGTCTTCAAGAAATAATTCAAATATCTTTGAAAAAAAAAATACCAACCAAACACATCGACGAAACTTGTTCGTACGAGTCGAAGCACAACCGCAGCAACGTCAGCCATATTCGCTCGAATGATGTCTTAAAGGTTTTCGCCTCCAAAAATTTCATCTCTTCATAAAGACGTAATCTTAAAAAACAGCGCAAATATTTTAAAAATTTACTCGCAAATCTTCTCTGGCGGCGACAAATTTTTTTTCATTTTTAACTTGGCGCCTTCAATTTTCTGTTATAAAAAACAAAGTTGAGCTCATGACTTTTTAAGCTACCGACTTTGTGGACCGCTTTCAATTCGAAGATGCGTGTTAAATTTTATGCTTAACATATAATCGGGGTTGCCAGATGTCCTTTTTAAAAAGATTTGTTCTTTTTTTAAGGGGATCTGTTCTTTTTTATTTTTTGTTCTTTTTTTTGAGACGTTTGACTATCTGATGAAGAATGGCTCTCTTAGACACCGGATCAGGAGTTCTGAAAAGTATTAATTGTTGAGAGAATAAAGAATCTAACCCGAAAAGTTAACGAAATAGCCCCAATTCAGATATTTTTAGAAAAATCTTTTTTGTTGTTGGAAATTATCAATAAAATATTTTTTTCGTGCTGCCCAGCGTTCTTTTTTATTTTATTTTCATCTGGCAACCCTGTGCTTAACAGACAATAGAAAATAACGAAATAAAGGCCGAGTCAAAATTCAAAAATCCGTCGGACGGACTCCGCGCTTTTTGTAAATATCAGCAGAACTTTGGGTACTTAAAAATTCTCTTAAAAAGTAATTTGAAATTGAGCTAATCTACAAAATGATAGACAAACTTTGAATTCTCGTGTGGCGTTAGAATTGCGGAATTGTTGCGAGCCATAAGACTCACTTTTCGTTTTACGCCACTTGTCTGTTGTTGCTGTTGTTGTTGCTGTTTTTGGGCGTGTTTCGAGTCTAAATTGTATTATTCGTTTTGCATTTCACTAATGGACTTGACTTCTTGAGTAACTTTCAAATTTTTTTTTATCATTTGTTATTTTGTTATTGTTATCATTTGTTATATTTAAACGATTATTCTCATTCATAGGAGAAGTTTCGGTTCACAGTTTGTTGTGTTGTGGCCTGGCCCGAGTTGACTCCGGCTCGCCCATGAGCAGCAGAGCACCATTATATTTTATAGAAAAATATAATGCATTTATCTGCTCGTCTGCCAAAAAATGCCGGAGTCTATTCGGAGCCAAGTCATAACATATCGGCAAGGATACGTAATAGATAAAAGCCCCAATCGGTGTTAAAAATTATCTTAAAAAGTTCATCATTTCGCGAGTTTGAAAAAGAAACTCTCCAATCAAGCTAGTTTCCTGCTTAAGCACGTCAATGTCGCCGATGTGGCTTGTAAGAGCAGAACTCAGACTCGCATCAAATCATCCACGATGTTAGCGACAAAACGGGATGAAAAAAAAAGAAAATAGAATAAAGCAGAAAAGAAAAGCTTCAGCTAATTGGAATTTTTAGACCTATAATCTTAGACTTAGAGAATTTAGTCTTTTGAAGATTAAATTTTAGGCTTAGCTTTAGTCATCATGCCCGTTTTGTCGTATTGCCTCACGCCCACACAAAAATCATGCATTGTGCGCAAAGAAGAATCCACAAGGAAAGCTTATGTGTACAACACTCAAGTATACATTTTCGTATTGATACAAAATTGTATAATGCTATAAATTTACTTGCGGCGGACGACGAAGAGCGCCGAATGGACGAATTCGACAGATTCAACGCCGCCTGTTTTCGCTTTTTAGCTGCAGTCAACTGGAATTTTTTTCAACTAGAATATTTTTTTTTTTAAAAAAAAGAGATTATTTAAAATTTTGATCGAGCAAAATCCGAAAAACCAACCTCAATTTCCACCTCCAATTTTGTGTGAAAATCGAGAAATTCATTCTCGAAATCGATGAGAAACCATTGAATGGCGGCCAGAAATTCGGTACGCACCAACACGGAGCCGTCAAACGAGCATTTATCGCATAGAATACGACAAATATCGCTGTCCACCTAATAAAAGGAAAATTTTAATTTGACTCAAAACACCCGCGGCTTATACAAGGGTAAATAAGTTGGAAAAAAAAATGTACAATTGTAGCGTGTTCGTTGTTGTGCGAGCGATTGTGTACGAGACAGCCCAGCGCGTAGACGGCCGCAGCGCGAACTTCCGGCGCGTCATCGTCCAAGAATTCCTCTACCTTGACAAAAGTGAATTCGTTACAAACAGCTGGGAGATATTAATCATTTAAAATAATAATTTCTTAGCAAGCATATAGGCAGGTGTTTCACCCCGAATTGTACGTCCCCCAAAAAATGTCGAAAAAAACTCGTTATTAAAAATTTAAAAATAATTAAAAGTCATTTGGTGATATTTCGTAGGGTTTGATCCCTTATGGAGTTATTTAAAGAGGTCAAAGTCGTTTAAAAAGTTAAATACCGCCAGCACTGCCTTTTGAATATCCCCCACAAAGGCATTTACCCGTTCGTAAGTGACGTTTCGCGTGGCCAGCCATCTTGCCTCGTCGTACTCCACCCACAATCGGCCCAAGCCGATGAGCAGCCAAAGACACAACATTCGGCATTTTGTAACGCTATTATCCGAAAGTAAACTCACGCAAACGCTCACATAATCCGCTTCGATTAACTTCTTTTGCGCCGGTCAAAAAAAAAAAAACAATTTAAAGAATAATGTCAAAATTCTTTGAAATTATAAAAAAGCCCTTCGCCCTTTCTTGAAAAAAAAAACTAACCGGTAATTATTGTAGATAAGCATAGCCAAGACAAATGCTGGAACAATTTTAAGCTGTGATTGTACCGTCGAGTCGTTAAGTATGTTCAAAAAGTAGATAAAGCTAAAAGAAAAAAAAATGTCAAAAAAGTTAGGTACATTTTAAAACATATCAAAGTCATATACTAAACAGATTCAATATTTTCAGCTCGTTAAAGCCAAACAGTTCTGATGGCTAAGCATAAGTCTAAGTTCAGTCTAAAATATGGGTCCGTACTGGGGTCCGTTAAAAAGCAACTATCTCATACATACCCGTTATCCTTGATAAGCTCAATTTGACAGACGGGATCGACAGCGAGGATTTTCGCCCAAATAAATGCCAACGCCGGGCGAAGCTCTCGCGTACCGCACTGAAGCAGCTTCAGCACGTAAGGAAAAATGCCGACGGAAAGCGCGGCAATCACCGCCCACGAGCCCAAGTCGACAAATCGAGCCAGCAGCTCCAGCGCACGCACACGATGGGTCTGAAAAGAGCTCTGAAAAATAAGCACACAAATTTCAAAATGCCGACGAAAAACGAACGCTAAACCACAGCAAAAAAAAAATATGAAATTTTTTAATCGAAAAATAATAATAATATTAAACATAATCAATTAAATCAAATTGGTTGAAACGTAAAATTGTGACGTAAAAAATAATGCAAAAAAAAGACGTAATTTTTTCTGGAATAAAAGTCCTAATGTAGCGTTGGAACAAAACTGGTGGCCAGAATAGGATATGCGACAAAACAAGACGGGACTAAACGAGATGAAATAGAAAACAAAGTCTCTAAAAACCTGTCCCGCTGAGAGTTGAATAAAACTTTGGAGTGGAAACACCGGTAATCATTCGTCCCTCAAATTTAATTTTAAACAAAAAGTGGCTAATTTTGCAAGTAAGCAAAAAAAATAAAACAAAAATATTTTTGAATTAAAAAAGAAATTCAAATGAGCGCATAACGCCACAAAAATTTAAATTCAAATGAGCGGCCAATTCCCCATTACAGACTTCTTCTACATATATTAAATTGGTTGATGAAAATATCATAGGAAATGAAGAGAACGCAGACAGTCAGAAAATTGACGCTGAAATCCATCGGCGATTTTTCGCGTTGGATTTGTGGGGAATATAAGCGGCATTGAAATTCTCTGTAGTGTCGTCCGGGCCTGCCGACACTTCAATGAGTCCAATAATCTGTTGAATTATTCTAATTCATTTTTCAACAGATTCTAGCTTTTATGGCGAGCCATATTCCGAAAGATTAAGGTCTTATCATCATCCTATAGGCACAACTTCCCGAGGGTTGTGTACTAGGGTAAAAAAAAATTTTTTTTTAATTATTTTTAAAAATATCCCAAAAATATATAAATTACAAATAATACTAACAAGAAAAGAACTTCGTATAGTAGAGTATTTTGTGGTGGGAAAATATCTTATAGATGAAATTTAAATTTTTAAACTTAGATTTTAGAGAGGACTTTTAGGCTTGAGCTTTCCGGTTTTTGTCCCGCCACGTTTTGTCGCATCAGCTTTTCAAATAATTTTAGTATATATTCTTTTCCGACCTGACTAAGTAGAACTTGAAGTAAGACTGGAAGCTGTAGAGGCGGATGCTTTTTGTCCACGCCAAACATCAGCCATACGTCGAAGGCCTGAAGTTGTTCAATAAAAAAGTTGCTAAATGAGCATTCCGTCTCCGGATTGAGCAATGTCATCTCGACTAATACTAAAACAAAAAAATTAATGCAAAAAAACTTTTTTGCCAAATAGCAAATATCTTTCAAAAGTGTTTAACAAAAAATAAACTTACAATTGTGCTTCATTGAAGTCGGCACAAACCAGTCGTTTGGGCTCAACTGATACATTTCGCCCTTGTAGACAATTGTGTTATACAAATTTCTGAGGCATTGGTCGAGCGTATAATCCCAATGCTCCCAAAATGGATGCGAGTGAAATGCGGGCATAGCCGGCTGCGAGACAACGTGACAGCCGTACTGAAGCATTACGCGCTCAGCCAATAAAAAACTTCGAAAAAGTGATGCGACTAGAAGATCCTTAAGCATATACAGTCAAACCTCGATCTAATGACATCTTTAGGGACCGAGCCTAGGTGCCATTAGATCGAGGGTGTCATTAGATCAAGGTTTTCGAAATTAGCTAGCACCACTGAGGAATTCCTGTCGATCAATGCACTTTATTCGCCAAAAGACTAGGGAAGCAAAAAAAACTGTAAAACAATAAAGTCGGTAATGTTTCCAATAACCTTACGCAACTCCCAAGCACAAAAGATGACGAAAAAGCTTTTTTTTTCAACACTATCACACGAAAACAATAACCGATCAAGCGAAAAACAATGAATATAAAGAAAAAACATTTTTGGTGGCAAAATTTGAACATAATGCCGAGAAAAGATGAGCGAAAAGAAAATTTGAATTTAAAAAAGAAATTCCGTAAACGCAAGTTTACGACATCGAGGTAAAAAAATGGCTAGCTGAGCGCAATGGATGTCATTGGATCGAGGTTTGGATTCCTTACAACTGTCATTGAAAGAAGATTTTTACGTTAGGTTTTCGTCGGAACCGAGCCTAGGTGTCATTAGATCGAGGCTTGACTGTACTCGATTTACATTGTTAAATTTTATGCTTAACCGAGATAAAATAACAGAATGAAGGTCGAGTCAATCATTCATAAATATATACAAGTTAAATATTCCTCCACCCAATAGATTTAGTTTAAAAAAAAAGTAAAATAAGTAAGGCAAGGTTCTTGGACTATAAGACACGAGTCAATTCAAAGAATTTTCGAATTTTTATTTATCGTTTTTTTGTTGTTATTATGTGTCAAACATGTGTAAAATTTAATAAACCTTTTCGTTGAAACAGACCCAAGCTACCGGCTAAAAGGCTCCTCAACTTTAATTATAATAGAATAAAAGCCAAGTCAAAAGTCGAATGGCAATGGGATAAGAAAAAAAAACCCAAAATCAAATGAAACCAACAAAGCTGTGTCTAATAGATAATTTTTTAAAGAAATTTATGCCCAAAATAGACCTGTCTAAAAAGCTTTTGAAACGTGTCCATCGGCAGAGTGCTCCAGGCTATTGTGTCAGTGATGGCGGCAAAAATCCAATTCAGCTCGCCAAGCAGCGTCCGTCGATCCGTCGGCACGCCGGGTATTTCGTCGATAATGTTTGGTGGATAGCGATGTTTCACGCCCGTCCGCAGCATATGACACAGTAGAGAGGCCTGAATCGGCGACGTCAAGCAGCTGGTGAAAAGATCGGCGGGCAAATCGGGACTCGTCGGAAGACTTTCGCCGGCTCGACACGCGCCCAATTGAATGCTCTCCTGCGTAAAAAATTTTTTATTAACACATTTGTTCGTTCTCGAAGAAAAAATAATAAAAATACCCTCAACGAAGCGATAAACGTGCTACTCGTGTACAAAACGTTGTCCTCCGAGGTGGACTGCTGGCGAACGCGTTGCTCTTCGGCCCATCGCGGTGGATTCTCCTCCACCACCTTCATAAACATGTTAACAATTGTGCCGGCGGAACTGCAGTCCCACACATAAACCGACGGCGCGCCCATCCAACATTGCAGATCCACAAGCGATAAAGGAATATACTAGAACAATAAATTCGCCATTAAAATTGTCTCAAAACCACTTTCGAAATGCAAAATACCTGTGTAATGTTCTTGTTAAAGACCCAAATCTCGCCGGCGTCCGTCGGTTTCGGAACGCCATGTCCGTTAAAGTGAAAGAGAACGCGCTCGTCCTTGGCGTTCTTACGCAAACTGCAACACAGCTTTTTGATCGTCTCAACAGTGGGATCGATTGCCGACTTGTACCTGTTAAAAAGACGCAATAAAAATCATTTAAAAAGTCATCAAGTCCAAATACTAAATGCTGCAATAATATACATTTCGTTGTCCATAAAATTACCTCGCTCGCGGCTGAAGTTTCTCGTAAATTTTCTGCAGGTTTAACGCAATTTTTTGCGCCGACTTTTGTGGATTCGTCGTGTTCGGGTCGATCCACGCCTCTTTAACCGCGCAGGGATGCGGTTTCTCGACGTCCGGCGGATCGACGCCGATATTCAAGCAGAATATTAACGCCACCGAAACGGTTTTCATTCTTTCTCGTATTTTTCGCCTGTAAAAAAGCGCAACAAAAAACCATTCTTAAAGCTGAACAAAAAATCCGAAGATAAGTTAAAAAATCACCGCTAAATGAGAAAGTTTTGCTTGAAAGAGTTTAAATTAACACTAACCAATCCTCGACATTCCCCACGTCGAGCGAAGTGCTTTCGATATCTTCGACGTGACGCGTTTCGCGAAGCCAAACCTTTTCCACGGAGTCCATTAATTATAAGGCAAATTGAAAAAAAATCTTAAAAACAACGTATATTTTTGAAAATAATCATTCGGCAATAAAAAAAAGGTTAAATTTTAAATTAAAATTAATAAAAAAAAATTTAAATTATTGCGAGAAGTTCGTTCGTTGAACAAACAGATATAAAATATGCATTTCCTTTTAAAATCGTAGACAAATATTAATTTTTGTCCTATTTGCGTTAAAAATTAAAAAATAAAAGTGAAAAAATTTTTAAAAATTCATAAATTTCAAGTTTCAACTTCAATTGTCAGCCTCTTTTTTATAATCAGAAAATAAGAATTCAATACAAAATGAAATAAACTTTGAGGGAAATTATAAAGATATATGAAATTTCAGTTCCCGAGTCGAGACTCGCAGCAGGGAATGTCACTTTGTGACTGGCCAGACCGACTAGCCTCTGCAAGTCCCGCAGGGGCCAGCCGGCGGGAGTCATAGCACAAAAAAATAATTTGAAAAGTCGCCGGCAAATGCCAAAATAAAAATTTAGAAAACTTCTGTCTAGGACAAAATCGATTTTAAGATGTTAACAAAGAGACCTTTTGCAGGTCCATCCGCTTCTTTGATTATTTGATCAAAATTTTATTAAGCTCCAATTAGCATAAAAATATATGATAATCTCGATATGTAATAATTGATACTAAAAAATTCCACTATTATCATAATTCATAAATAATTGAAATTATTTTTATTGCGAATAAATACATACAATTATAGAATTTCCATATTCATACATCTATAAACAATAGTTATACATCACATCAACACAGATCAATTAACCATTTATTGTTATTCCTTCTTTTCCAACTTAATCGACGCCTTGGTTTCTGAGCGAAATTTGTTAATTTTCAGCCGGTCGATTATTTATGGGGTCGTATATGACGAAGTGCGTCGGCTCGACAAACGTCAACTTTCGCGGCGGACTTTTCGCAGCTTTTGCACCTTTTTGCGGTGGTTTCTCGTCGTCGGTGATCTCGTCCAGCAAGTGAATCGTTTTGCCGAAAATGATGTCTTTCGTGAAGAAGCGTTCGTCGCGTTGCTTCAACTCAGACAACGACGGATCTAAAACAATGCTGAAAAAATAAACAAATGCATTTTTGTAATTATAATCCCTCTATATAATGATCCTTAATGAGTTCCAAATTCAATAGAAAAAGTTGTTTAATCAATTTCTTTTCTAAATAACTCGGGGTCAAATCCCCAGCATTGCCTATAATAAATTATCCAGAAAAGAAAACTCAATTTTTCAAAAATAAGTCAAATGACCTAAATTTTCCAGCTATTGAAAAGTTTTTAATTGTATTTTATCAATTTTACATTAAAAAAAAAAGATTTTATTCCAGTTTGATTAATTTTTTTAGTTATATATTTCCCTCCTCGAAAATTTTCAAAATTATCGAAAAGTTAGAAAAATTTTCGTTAAAAATTTATTAAATAATCCTGAAAGAAGTTGTTTTTTTTTGTTAAAAAGAATTTGTTAAAAGATTTATTTTTCAAATGTTATTTTTGTTTTTTTTTAATAATTTTAGTTCATTTTTTAAAATTTTTTGTGCTCTCGAAGTCAAAGTCAGAGATGCCCTTTAAAATGGAAAGAAAGTACTAGAATTAAAATGAAAATAAGGAAAAAAGGAAGGAAAATAAACAAACAAACAAAAAACAAAAACAAATTCTCGAAAGAAAAGTATTTTGAAAGATGTTATTTCTAGAAAATTGACGAACAAATATGAAAGAAAAGAAGAGAAAAGAAAGAAAAAGGAGAGAAAAGAAAGGAAAAGAAGGGAAAAGAACCATCACGAAAATGCTTGCAATTTGTGGATAAACAGCGAAAAAATGGTACGAAGAGAATAGCGAAAAGGAAAACGAATTTGCGAGATGAATGGAGAAATTTCGTGAAAAAGGACGAACGTTTATTTGTGCGTTAATTTGTGAAATGAATGGAGAAATTTCGCGAAAAAGGACAAACATTTATTGGTGGAGCAAAAAGAAGAGAATGGAAAGCATGAGAATGTTCTCGCAGCTGATGAAATGAGAGGCGAAGAGAGAGGAAAATGCTGGAAATTCAACCAAAAATTGTATATAAGGCCGGCGTTTCAGCGCATTCAGCAAGTTTAAAAAAAACAAAGCAAAGTAATTGTTCAAATTCTTAACTCAACTAATTCTTCTACAACAACTAATATATTCTCAACATGTCATCGTGTAAAGCAATTGGTATTGACCTCGGCACAACGTACAGCTGTGTTGGAGTCTATCAGAATGGTAAAGTAGAGATTATCGCCAACGATCAGGGCAACAAGACCACGCCTTCGTACGTTGCGTTTACCGACAGCGAACGACTCATTGGCGATGCGGCAAAGGACCAGGTTGCGAGAAATCCGCAGAACACCGTTTTCGACGCAAAACGACTCATCGGCCGAAAATGGGACGATTCTGTGGTGCAGCGCGACATGAAGCACTGGCCCTTTAAAGTGATCAACCAGGCTGGAAAACCTGCCATCGAAGTAGAGTACAAATGCGAGAAAAAAGTCTTCCGTCCTGAAGAAATCTCATCGATGGTGCTGATCAAGATGAAGGAAACTGCCGAAGCGTATCTTGGACATCCAGTTCGAGAGGCCGTCATCACAGTTCCGGCATATTTCAACGACGGACAGCGGCAAGCGACCAAGGACGCTGGAGTCATTGCGGGTCTGAACGTGCTTCGAATCATTAACGAGCCGACGGCGGCCGCATTGGCTTACGGTCTGGATAAGAAGCTCTCCGACGACAAGAACGTCCTCATTTTCGACTTGGGCGGCGGTACGTTCGATGTGTCCATTCTAACCATCGCCGAAGGTTCGCTATTTGAAGTAAGATCAACGGCCGGTGACACACATCTGGGCGGTGAAGACTTCGATAATCTTCTCGTTAATCACTTCGTTGCCGAATTCAAACGAAAGAACGGCCGAGATATTTCCAACAATCCACGAGCCATTCGACGATTAAGGACGGCGTGCGAACGTGCCAAGCGAACACTGTCCAGCTCATCGGAGGCTACAATTGAAATCGATTCGCTGTTCGACGGCATTGACTTCCACACAAAGATCAGCCGCGCTCGATTCGAAGAGCTTTGCTCAGCTCTCTTCCGCAAGACCTTAGAGCCCGTCGAGCAAGCTCTTCGTGACGCCAAACTCGACAAGCGCTCCATCGACGAAATTGTACTAGTCGGCGGCTCTACGCGTATTCCTAAAGTACAAAAACTGCTCAAGGAATTCTTCAACGGCAAAGAACTCAACTTTTCTATTAACCCTGATGAGGCCGTAGCGTACGGAGCAGCCGTTCAAGCAGCCATTCTTTCCGGAGTCCAAGACAAGACGGTTAAGGATGTTCTGCTGGTCGACGTAACGCCGCTTTCGCTGGGTATTGAAACCGCTGGTGGTGTTATGACGAAACTGGTGGAGCGTAACACTCGTATTCCAACAAAGGCAACTCAGAATTTCTCGACATTTGCCGACAACCAACCGGGTGTTACTATTCAAGTATTCGAAGGCGAGCGCGCTATGACGAAAGACAACAACAAGCTCGGCACCTTCGACTTGTTCGGTATTCCGCCAGCGCCGCGTGGTGTGCCCAAGATTGAAGTCACATTCGATCTGGACGCTAACGGCATCCTGCACGTCACGGCCTGCGACACATCCACCGGAAAATCCAATAAGATCCAGATTAAGAACGAGAAAGGCCGACTCAGTCAGGAGGAAATCCAGCGCATGCTCGACGAAGCGAAGAAATACGAGCGCGAAGATCAGGAACAACGCGAACGTGTTGACGCCCGTAATCGTCTAGAGGCTTATCTCTTCCAGGTCAAACAGTCGCTGGACGAGTACGGCGACAAACTACAGCCGGAGGACCGACAAACTGCAGCCGATCTCTGCGATCGAACGCTGCGCTGGGTGGAGTCGAATCAAACGGCGGAGAAATGCGAATACGAGGACCAACTTCGCGAGGTGCAACAACAATGCTCGAAGATCCTCGCCAAATTGCATCAGCAGGCCGGTGGAGCGCCGAATGGCGCCTCCTCCTGCGGCCAACAGCACGCCTCAGGACAGCCGCGTAACGGACCCACCGTCGAAGAAGTCGACTAAGGCAATATATGATCAAATCACATACAAAAGATCGCTCAGTATTTTCCTTGTACATTATAAATTTTTGATATAAATATTTATTTATTGTTGTTATATTGTAATTATTTTATGAAAGCTTTAATAAATTTAAAAAAATAATTAAATACTTGTCCATTTTTGTACAGAAAAAATTGAAAAGAAAAAAACTTAGAATTACAATCAAATATAAATATATTTTTACTAAAAGATATAAGGTTAGAGTTCGGATAAGATAAGTTAGATAAGAATATAGCAAGATAGAGACAGATAACGATCTTAAGTTTGAGATTAAGCTTAAAAAGGTTCTTCTAAGTTTAATTTAATATATACTTTTAGATACTAGATATAGGACATGATAGAAACATAGAAAAATCTTTTAAGTTATTTAAGTTAAGGACTAAGTTAATTTTAAAAAATTCTTGCTTCTTTTAAGTCGATAGTCTTAGAATTAGAAAATCAAATGTTTTCTAATTAATAGTAAAAATTGGTTCAAATAGAATGTTTCGAATAAACATAGAAAACAAAATAAAATAAAATTATTAAAAATTGTGAGGCCGGAAATGAAGAACTGGCTTAAAACTTTTTATTAGACTCCATCGAAATAGGGGATCCATTTAATTAATTTTAATTTTTTAAAAGAATTAAACCTACGTTTTAAGCTTTGGCTTAAGATTTACGCTAAGCATCTAAGCTTAGTTTTATAGGCTTAAACCCAAAGTTTAAGTCAAAAAGCTTAAGACCAGAGTTTAAATTAAGTTAGGCCCCATATTCTGAAGGAGAATCCTTTAATTCTTTTTTAATTTAAAAGTCTTAAAACTTAAATTTTTTCAATTGTGAGCCAATTCCCAATTGAAAATGATTCCACAAACTGATAAAAAATTAAAATACTTTAAAAATGAAAAATTAAACATACGATTTCGAACTCGCATTGTTCTCCTGTCGGTTATTTCGTTGACGTTTTTAATGGGTGCTTTGGCAATGACAACTTCGTTATTGTTCACATCTTTTTGGACTTTTTTAACATTGTTTTTTTTCGGCTCATTGAAATCGAACTTGTCCTGCTAAACATAAAACTTGAATGAAGTAATTGCGGTATTTACTATAAAAGTATAAAATTCATCAAACTCAGCAATTCATACCAAAGTTCTTCTTCAGTTCACTCATAACAAAAATTTTGACGACATAGCCTAAAATTTTTGGATGCTCTAAGCTGTTGCAACAAAATGTAACAAAAATTTAAAAATTTTAGGAGGAACTGAAAAAGTGACTATACCAGTTTAACTTAATACACAAACTGGCAAAAGTAGTTTTCTGAATTTTATACACAAACTCAACTCTTCTCGCCTTGATACTCCTTTAAAAAACATAATACAACAACGAAAAACATAATAATAATAAACAAAAGTCGAAACGTACAAGTTTTCGGATGAGTTTCGTAAAAAATCCAAATATTCGGTTGTTGTTGCTCGGGTTCCTTCTCGGGCTTTTTCGACGACTTTTTTCGTTTTATTCGAAAGAGCCGATAGGAGAATCCGCCCCATTCATTCGCCTCTTCTTCGGAATCATCTTTTTTTGTGCCTACTTGTGCTGACTCTTCCACTTTGTCGCCCATTCCAACTGAAACTCGGGATTGGTGCATCGGCCTGGGTCGAAAATTCGAAAAATTCCATTGACAAATAACCAATACCAAGTAGACGCGCGCCAATTCAAAGAGCAAAATAACGCCATTCAAAAATTCTACCATCAATTACGGTAAAAAATGGCAAATTCGCTTTACGCCAAGAAGAAATTGTAAAGGCGTGAATCGGATTTGCCATTTTTTTTCTTGGCGAATGAATTTCTCGACTCAAATTTGAGTCATTTTTTCCCATTAATTTCATTTTACACTTTTATTTTTGCCCCACTTTGTTGACGTGTCTTTTCATTCTCATCAACGGTGTACAGAAGATGATTTTAAAAGTTGGAAAATCGAAAAAACTGGTCAAAAATCTTTCCCTGACCATAACAGAAGCATAGTAAACATTTTGAACCATTTCTTAGAGGTGCTGAACCAAAGTTGTCCTGCAACTATGCTCTCCGTTTCTCCTAAAACTTCCCCCTTTTATTAGCAATATCTTTTCTCGCATATTTGCGCTTGTTCTTCTATTCTCTTCTTCTCGCTCCTCTCTTCCCCCTTGCCTCTTCTTTACAACCTAACATTTATTCATATTGGTTTTAGTTTTTTCTTGAGCAAACGTCTCGTTTAGTCGGTGTGTTTGAATAATGGAAATTTTTCGTTCGAAATTTCGTTGTACTCGAGTAAGAAATTTCTTTTCACAATTTAGCAATTTCACACTTGAAATTCAATTTCTTTCAGATTCCTCTAACTGAATCTCAAATTGCAGCCTTTTTCGGTATTGCTGATAGTGACTGCGTTTCGACTGACAGCGAGGATTACGAAAATGATCACATCGAGTTTCGCGAGGCGGGTGGAAGCGAAGCCGGTGAGTTCTTTATATCAATATTCCAATGTTACATGGTACGGAGGGGATGACAAAGCTAAATGACAAAGTTAAATTTTATGATGGACTAGTGACTAAACCCTACCAGCTCTAATCACTACTTTCATTTAATCTTCCATAATTTCAGCGACGGCACATATTAGCGAAATCGAAGAGTTTGTCAACAACAACAACGTTCCGGTCGCCCCAACGAAAATAGCGAAGGCTACGCGTCCGGTTCGTGCGACAACGGCAAAACGCGTCTCGTACGCTGTTCCGCTGGAGGTGCAACGTCCCATTACTCGTTCGAGAGCGAGCAGGCGCTCGCGTGCCGCTCAGCAGCCGGCCGCCGATCAGCAACCGGCGGTGCCGGTCCGCCGTTCGGCGCGTTTAATAGAGAAAAAGAACAAAGAGGCATCGCTTCCGCCCGCATCTGTCCACACATCCGCTACGAGAGCGCGACGCTTGCGCTGTAATCGTCTCCATTTCTATTTGGATGAAAATGACTAATATCCCCCCCTCCCCCGAAACTTTTTTTGTATATATTCCCATGTGTAAATACGAGTCATTTTTTTTCAAATTTCCTGTTTTATAATATTCGTGCCTGTGTAAATAATTAGCAGAAATTTAGAAGAAAAATCTCTTTCCTATTTTTCCCTGTCTATGTGTGTTTCACTATATAAGCATAAGCTTAAAACTTAACTCGAATAAATATATAATCTAAAAAAATGATCGTCGTCCCGGAAGGAATAATGAATAAAACCTCGCGGCCCTTGAGTTGGCCACAATAATCAAAAATATTTGTTTTAAGATGTAATTTGAGAAAGATTTCAAAAAGAAGCGAAAAAAATTGGAAATCATTTGTTATTAAAGGACGCATGCCGCTCAATATGCATTTTCTGACAACATTTTTTTAGGCAAAATAGAAAAGCCAAAATGGCGGAAATTTAAAAATATTTATGAAAAATTTTTTTTGCTATTTTTTATTTTTAATTGTGCTTTTCAATGTGCTATTTCTGACAACAATTTTTACTGAACGAATAGAGATGAAAAATTTTATTAAACTTGAACTGTTGTCAGTTTACATATTCTCTATGATACTTAGAATAAAAATGCAAAATTTTGTAACGATCCGATTAATTATAACAGAATGAATTCAAAAAATTCTCAAACAGCTTCACCTTATATACGATAAATATATTAAAATTCTCGTTTAGATAAGATTGAAATCTTATGGCAATTTTTCAAAAAAACATCAATTTTAAGCGACTTTATTTTTCATAAATATTTTTAAATTTCCGCCATTTTGGCTTTTCTATTTTGCCTAAAAAAATGTTGTCAGAAAATACATATTGAGCGGCATGCGTCCTTTAAGAACTCTTGGAATACATATGAGAATTGAATGCGGAATCATACGCTTTATTTAACGAATTGAGAGAAAAAAAACAAACAATAGTGAATAAATGGATCGAAAAATAGAACTGAAAAAATTAATTTAATATTGCAAAACAAAAAAATCCCAAATTTCTAGAGGGTCCCGTCGGCTGATTTCTTAAATGTCTTGGCGAAATCCTCGGCGACCGCCGCCTCTTTGAACCGCGCGGTGAAAATCTCGTCACTGCCGCCAGGCATATCCAAGTCGCTAAAGTCCTGCAAGAAGAAACAAATACGAATTGAATGAATGGATTGAATAATAGGTAAATGTTTAATTGAAAAATTCTCATTAATCAAGTAAAAATCCCACCGTGCAAACCCAATTGTAAATGGTGGGAGCGTTCGGCTTCTGCGAAATCTTCATACCCGATCCGATTGGGAAATTGGCACAAAGATTGAAAATCTGATCGCGACGCATCACACAACGATAATGACCGGACGTCTTGTGCTTGAGAATCTTAAGACAACGACGAATTTTTCCCATGAACTTATTAATTCAAATTTACCTTAATTTCTCCAACACCGCGTTCCTTCTGCTCCTTTGAGTCCCGATCAAAGCGATACAACTTGCAGCGAGAAAGAAACATCACCTAAAAAAGTTTATAGAAAAATAATCCAAATAAGTATCTCTTTTTACCTCCTCATCCTCCTCGCCGGTCCTCTTCTCGGCCAACGCCGGCAAGGGAATAATCGGCTCGAAATGCGTGTCCGGAACAAATTCCTCCGCATCGTCGGATTCTTCGCCGTTCTTGTCCGCGTCGTTATTTGATGACTGAGGCGTTTTCGAAGGGAAAATCTAAAGCAAAGTAGTTAATAAGTTTTGGAAAACAATTCGTATATTCCAACCTTAGCCGGCTCGCCAAAGGCGGCGGATGAGCTCTTGTTGTTAGGAGTAAGGAAATTGAAGCCGGAAGCCGACTTGTCCGCCACCGAAGCAAAAGTCTTACCGCTACACGTTCCAAACGAAAACGTCGGCTTAGGAGACTTTGAATTGGCTAAAAAAAATCAAAGCAGTTTTCGAATGGATCCGCGCATGTTTAAAAATATCAACAACAAAAAAAATGTGTTATTGTGTGACTTGGCCTTAGACTCACCCTTAGTAGTATCCTCGTCCTTAACTTCCGATGTTTGATCTTTGTTCGCCGTTTTCTCCGTAGACACAGGCGTTCCATCTCTCGGAGTCGAGTCCGGCGCTTTTGGCGTCGCGGTTTTCGGTGTTGGGTCCGCTGCCTTTGGCTGAGCTTTCTTCGAGTCCACTGCCTTTGGCGCCGCGGTTTTCGGTGTTGAGTCCGCTGCCTTTGGCTGAGCTTCCTTCGAGTCCACTGCCTTTGGCGTCGCGGTTTTCGAGTCCACTGTCTTTGGCTGAGCCTCCAAATCAATACCGGAAACGGCGTTGCGAAATGTCTTGGCGAAATCCTCGGCGACCGCCGCCTCTTTGAACCGCGCGGTGAAAATCTCGTCACTGCCGCCGGGCATATCCAAGTCGCTAAAGTCCTGCAATTGATTAGATATGTCTCTTATTTAAAAAATTCTCATAATTACAGGATTTGCCAATAAAATTCATTTTGTCCTAACACAAAACCTTTCAAATTTGTACCCTAATTTCGCGTGTATAGGGCAGCCCCGTAGATAAAACCGGTCTTATACATGGATATTTTTGACATTACGTATTTTTCAAATATTTAATATTTTTTTTACTAGATTTTGGTACTTAAAGTGATTTTTTTTATATTTTTTGAAGTTTCCAGACTAATGTCTCCACGTAGAATTTCGTACATGGCGGAATTTAAATTTAAGGCGCTCGATTTTGCCGCTGAAATCAACGTAGAAAGTGGTAAAGCGAATGGGATTAAAAACGCCGCGAAATTTTTCCATGTCGATGAGCGACTTATGCGAAAATGGCACAGCGACGAGGCTGTACCGAGAGCATCGGGCGATCTCTTCGCTACGGAAAGGCAAAATGACCTGAGCTGGAGGACGAGTTAAAAGTCTGGATACTCGAGGAACGTTCAAAAAAACATCAGGTACCTTATTTTTTTTATTTTTCCTTTCATTTTTCCATTCATTTTTCATTAGGTCTCGACGATAGCGATTCGCGTTCACGCAAAAAGAAAAGCCTTGGCTTCGGGCATCGAAAATTTTACCAATAGCAAGGTGGCGCAAACTGATGTTACAAATTCATGCGGCGCACGGGTCTCTCCAATGTCTGTTGGTCAACGATTACCAGAGGACTATGAGTTAAAAATGGTCAATTTTCGGCGCTTTGTGAGGACTGAAACGATCCGATCACAAGACATTGATAAAGTTCCAGTGTCTTTCCAATTTCCGCGTGCTTACACGGTGGATCAACGCCTAATATCATTTTCAAATTTTCATGCTTATGTTATCGTTTTATGGCATATTTAGGCCAGGAGAAATGCAACTTTACTGTCGCATTAGCAGTCATATCAGATGGTGATAAACAGCCCGACACATCTTCACGCGAAATGGGAGAACGTCATACACTGAAGTGGCGCAATGGGTGTTGGAAAGCTTCGACGCGGTGAGCGCCACGTGCATCCAAAACGGTTTTCGGCGTGCTTTTTAAGGAGATATGAGATACGATAACAATATCTCTGATTACGAGCGGACAAATGGATCTCACCGATATTCCGAAGGAAACTTTGAACGCCTCGGAAAATATTTACACGAGAGATGAATTTGATGGTTTTGAATAAATTTTTTGTTTGAATAAATTCTTTGTATAATACCGGTCTATATACGCGAAATTAGAGTAATTATTTTTCCACTTTTATTCTACGGCGGATTAAGATAAAAATACTAGATGTTGTTTTATTCAAAGCATTAATCAAGTAAAAATCCCACCGTGCAAACCCAATTGTAAATGGTGGGAGCGTTCGGCTTCTGCGAAATCTTCATACCCGATCCGATTGGGAAATTGGCACAAAGATTGAAAATCTGATCGCGACGCATCACACAACGATAATGACCGGACGTCTTGTGCTTGAGAATCTTAAGACAACGACGAATTTTTCCCATGAACTTATTAATTCAAATTTACCTTAATTTCTCCAACACCGCGTTCCTTCTGCTCCTTTGAGTCCCGATCAAAGCGATACAACTTGCAGCGAGAAAGAAACATCACCTAAAAAAGTTTATAGAAAAATAATCCAAATAAGTATCTCTTTTTTACCTCCTCATCCTCCTCGCCGGTCCTCTTCTCGGCCAACGCCGGCAAGGGAATAATCGGCTCGAAATGCGTGTCCGGAACAAATTCCTCCGCATCGTCGGATTCTTCGCCGTTCTTGTCCGCGTCGTTATTTGATGACTGAGGCGTTTTCGAAGGGAAAATCTAAAGCAAAGTAGTTAATAAGTTTTGGAAAACAATTCGTATATTCCAACCTTAGCCGGCTCGCCAAAGGCGGCGGATGAGCTCTTGTTGTTAGGAGTAAGGAAATTGAAGCCGGAAGCCGACTTGTCCGCCACCGAAGCAAAAGTCTTACCGCTACACGTTCCAAACGAAAACGTCGGCTTAGGAGACTTTGAATTGGCTAAAAAAAATCAAAGCAGTTTTCGAATGGATCCGCGCATGTTTAAAAATATCAACAACAAAAAAAATGTGTTATTGTGTGACTTGGCCTTAGACTCACCCTTAGTAGTATCCTCGTCCTTAACTTCCGATGTTTGATCTTTGTTCGCCGTTTTCTCCGTAGACACAGGCGTTCCATCTCTCGGAGTCGAGTCCGGCGCTTTTGGCGTCGCGGTTTTCGGTGTTGGGTCCGCTGCCTTTGGCTGAGCTTTCTTCGAGTCCACTGCCTTTGGCGCCGCGGTTTTCGGTGTTGAGTCCGCTGCCTTTGGCTGAGCTTCCTTCGAGTCCACTGCCTTTGGCGTCGCGGTTTTCGAGTCCACTGTCTTTGGCTGAGCCTCCAAATCAATACCGGAAACGGCGTTGCGAAATGTCTTGGCGAAATCCTCGGCGACCGCCGCCTCTTTGAACCGCGCGGTGAAAATCTCGTCACTGCCGCCGGGCATATCCAAGTCGCTAAAGTCCTGCAATTGATTAGATATGTCTCTTATTTAAAAAATTCTCATAATTACAGGATTTGCCAATAAAATTCATTTTGTCCTAACACAAAACCTTTCAAATTTGTACCCTAATTTCGCGTGTATAGGGCAGCCCCGTAGATAAAACCGGTCTTATACATGGATATTTTTGACATTACGTATTTTTCAAATATTTAATATTTTTTTTTACTAGATTTTGGTACTTAAAGTGATTTTTTTTATATTTTTTGAAGTTTCCAGACTAATGTCTCCACGTAGAATTTCGTACATGGCGGAATTTAAATTTAAGGCGCTCGATTTTGCCGCTGAAATCAACGTAGAAAGTGGTAAAGCGAATGGGATTAAAAACGCCGCGAAATTTTTCCATGTCGATGAGCGACTTATGCGAAAATGGCACAGCGACGAGGCTGTACCGAGAGCATCGGGCGATCTCTTCGCTACGGAAAGGCAAAATGACCTGAGCTGGAGGACGAGTTAAAAGTCTGGATACTCGAGGAACGTTCAAAAAAACATCAGGTACCTTATTTTTTTTATTTTTCCTTTCATTTTTCCATTCATTTTTCATTAGGTCTCGACGATAGCGATTCGCGTTCACGCAAAAAGAAAAGCCTTGGCTTCGGGCATCGAAAATTTTACCAATAGCAAGGTGGCGCAAACTGATGTTACAAATTCATGCGGCGCACGGGTCTCTCCAATGTCTGTTGGTCAACGATTACCAGAGGACTATGAGTTAAAAATGGTCAATTTTCGGCGCTTTGTGAGGACTGAAACGATCCGATCACAAGACATTGATAAAGTTCCAGTGTCTTTCCAATTTCCGCGTGCTTACACGGTGGATCAACGCCTAATATCATTTTCAAATTTTCATGCTTATGTTATCGTTTTATGGCATATTTAGGCCAGGAGAAATGCAACTTTACTGTCGCATTAGCAGTCATATCAGATGGTGATAAACAGCCCGACACATCTTCACGCGAAATGGGAGAACGTCATACACTGAAGTGGCGCAATGGGTGTTGGAAAGCTTCGACGCGGTGAGCGCCACGTGCATCCAAAACGGTTTTCGGCGTGCTTTTTAAGGAGATATGAGATACGATAACAATATCTCTGATTACGAGCGGACAAATGGATCTCACCGATATTCCGAAGGAAACTTTGAACGCCTCGGAAAATATTTACACGAGAGATGAATTTGATGGTTTTGAATAAATTTTTTGTTTGAATAAATTCTTTGTATAATACCGGTCTATATACGCGAAATTAGAGTAATTATTTTTCCACTTTTATTCTACGGCGGATTAAGATAAAAATACTAGATGTTGTTTTATTCAAAGCATTAATCAAGTAAAAATCCCACCGTGCAAACCCAATTGTAAATGGTGGGAGCGTTCGGCTTCTGCGAAATCTTCATACCCGATCCGATTGGGAAATTGGCACAAAGATTGAAAATCTGATCGCGACGCATCACACAACGATAATGACCGGACGTCTTGTGCTTGAGAATCTTAAGACAACGACGAATTTTTCCCATGAACTTATTAATTCAAATTTACCTTAATTTCTCCAACACCGCGTTCCTTCTGCTCCTTTGAGTCCCGATCAAAGCGATACAACTTGCAGCGAGAAAGAAACATCACCTAAAAAAGTTTATAGAAAAATAATCCAAATAAGTATCTCTTTTTTACCTCCTCATCCTCCTCGCCGGTCCTCTTCTCGGCCAACGCCGGCAAGGGAATAATCGGCTCGAAATGCGTGTCCGGAACAAATTCCTCCGCATCGTCGGATTCTTCGCCGTTCTTGTCCGCGTCGTTATTTGATGACTGAGGCGTTTTCGAAGGGAAAATCTAAAGCAAAGTAGTTAATAAGTTTTGGAAAACAATTCGTATATTCCAACCTTAGCCGGCTCGCCAAAGGCGGCGGATGAGCTCTTGTTGTTAGGAGTAAGGAAATTGAAGCCGGAAGCCGACTTGTCCGCCACCGAAGCAAAAGTCTTACCGCTACACGTTCCAAACGAAAACGTCGGCTTAGGAGACTTTGAATTGGCTAAAAAAAATCAAAGCAGTTTTCGAATGGATCCGCGCATGTTTAAAAATATCAACAACAAAAAAAATGTGTTATTGTGTGACTTGGCCTTAGACTCACCCTTAGTAGTATCCTCGTCCTTAACTTCCGATGTTTGATCTTTGTTCGCCGTTTTCTCCGTAGACACAGGCGTTCCATCTCTCGGAGTCGAGTCCGGCGCTTTTGGCGTCGCGGTTTTCGGTGTTGGGTCCGCTGCCTTTGGCTGAGCTTTCTTCGAGTCCACTGCCTTTGGCGCCGCGGTTTTCGGTGTTGAGTCCGCTGCCTTTGGCTGAGCTTCCTTCGAGTCCACTGCCTTTGGCGTCGCGGTTTTCGAGTCCACTGTCTTTGGCTGAGCCTCCAAATCAATACCGGAAACGGCGTTGCGAAATGTCTTGGCGAAATCCTCGGCGACCGCCGCCTCCTTAAAGCTCTTGTCACTACTTCCTGGCACACTCAAGTCGTTAAAGTCCTGCAAGAAACACAAATAATAGTATGAATTGAATATAGGTAAATGTTTTACTTAAATTCTTATTAATCAATTAAAATCCAACCACGCAATGGTAATTGGTCAAGATGTCCGACTTTTGCGCAACATTCATAGTCGATCCGATGGAAAAGTTGGAACAAAGATTGATAATACGGTCCATTTCGCGTTGATGTCGACGCTCTTGCATTTCAAAAAAATACTTATGATCTCTGCACGCTGTCTTTAATTCCAATTTGAGATCCTTTAATTCTTCCAAAGTGTTTGCCTATAAAAAACAAAACTTAAAAAATTAAAAGCAAACAAAACAATTAGCAAAAACAAAACCAAATTGATATTCAGTGACAAAAAACAACTAAAAAAATGACTGGAAAATAATTTCACTTACCATAAAATATTTTAGTTTTATATCCAATTCATATAGAGACTTCCTAATGGAAGTGGTCTCTTTATAAATATTTTCCAATGAAGCCATTAGATCCTGAAAATATGCACAGGCAACCCTTAATTCCAATTCATAAGAAATTTAAAAGTAATAATTAAAAAACTTTTCCTATAGTCATATCAATATAAAAATTTTAAAAATAAGTTTTATAAATAATTATATGTAAATACAATAAACAGATCATGGTAACACTTTAATTTATCTCCAGTCCCGCTTTTTCGAAAAAATTTTATCTTATATAAGGGTAATAAAAATAAAATAAAATTTAAATAGTGAAAAAAGAAGGGAAATTTAAATTTTAATCAAATATGATAGAGTTTAAAAATGGGAATAAACACTTCAATCAAAAAAATCATTCCTCGAAGAGATCAACCCGTACAAAAATTTTACAACAAAAAAAACCAAATTTGCCCAGCAAAAATACGCTTAACAAAAAAAATTCCGCCGATTTCACCAGAAATTTTTTTACAAAGTTCCGTGCGAAACAAAATTTTTTCAAATTTATTTCAAACTTTTCGGAAAATTTTTACTGTGGCTAGTACTTATTGTTTTTTGACGAATTTTTTTTTTTTGAAATGCAATAAAAATTGATTATCAATGATTTAGATGAAAAAGTATACTCGATACTTTTTAGACCTATTAATTCCTTTGCTAATTATTTAATAAAAAGAATTTATCGGATTATGATTATCAAATTATAAAAAAACGATGATTAACCCTACTTCTAGCTCCATCAAAATTTCATTTTTAAACAATCGCTTTAAAAGTTCAAAAAGCTTAAAAATAAAAATGAAAAATAAAAAAAAGAGTTCAAAAATTGAAAAAATATATATGTAAATAAAAATAAAATAATTTTTTTCTTCATTTGTGCAATGAATTTGCACTCGGCGACCTTTGCCATTTTTGTATGGAAATTTTTTTTTCGTTTTATAAAATTTTTCCTCGCCTATTTCCGACAATAAATTATTGTCGAAAGTACTCGGGCTTTTCAAGTCTCCCGAGAGATTTACCTAGATTATTTCTTTGAACATAAAGAACATAAACAAATGGAAATTATTTCATTCATTCACTCATTCATTGATCTTTTTTTCTGGAATCGAATTAATTTTTTTGATCACATTTTTGCAATAATAAATCAAATTTTCATTTTATTTTTAAATTTGTTGCACTTTTTCGAGAATTTTTTTATTTTTGTTAAAATTTAAAAAGATTGGTTTATGTGGCAGTTTAATGGACATTCATTCCTCTCGTGTGAAATGTGTGTACGTGTGTGTATGTGTGAGAAGCCTATTGGAAAAGATAATTCCTATGCATTTCTCAATACAAATTTTCACTACAAAATATAATTTTAACATTAATTTTTCAACAAAATTACTCATTTTTGCTGCGTTTTGTTTTTGTTTTTGTTTCTTCGCATTTTTTCGCGCGTTTTGGCTCGGATACGTAGTGGAAATGATCGTCGTGCTGTGAAGGCTGATTGGTCTGTGGCCTCTTATTTTTTACCCCCGTTTACACGAAAATTTACACGCTTCCACGCACCTTTACTTTAATTCACTCCTCGCTTGCTCATTGCTACTTTTTTTACTTTCATTTTCTCATATTACCTGAACCTTCCTTTCAGCTCGCCTTTTCGCTCTTTGCTCTCTTCTCTCAATTTCTATCTCTCGATTACGTGATTTCACACATTATCTAACGCAAAAACATTCACTCACTTACTCATTCAACCATAACAACTTTAAATCACCTTTTGTTGTTTGTTGCCTTTTAGTAATAATTCAAATAGTTTTAATGTAGCAATTTTAAAGAGTTTACTCATCTTCGATTTTAAATAAAGTGCGAGAAAGAGAGAAAAATTTTGCTGAAATGCGGTAAAAGCGCAAAGACATTTCGAAGAAAGTAGAAGAAAAAAAACGAATAAAATAATGTGTAAAAAAGTACAAAACGAGGTCGAAGGAAAGTGAAAAAGAGAACAAAAAATGAACAATTCAATACAATTTTTTGTTGATCAATAAAATGGGTAAAATATTGTAAATATTTTAAAAATATTGTAAATATTTTAAAAATATTGTAAATATTTTAAAAATATTGTAAATATTTTAAAAATATTGTAAATATTTTAAAAATATTGTAAATATTTTAAAAATATTGTAAATATTTTAAAAATATTGTAAATATTTTAAAAATATTGTAAATATTTTAAGCTCCCTTAAATGACGTACAACTAGATTTTTTATGCATTTCAAATCATAGTCATTATCACTGCCATATATTATTATATTATCCCGTGATTGCCATCGGCATAAAAAATATATTATCAGACTTGTAATCAGTGTCAAAAATAAATGAGCTATAAAACCATATTTATGTGTAAAAATTAAGATTTTTTTGGAACGCTGGTCCTTTTAGGATTACGGAGGATCATAATGCGTCCTAATGTGAAAAATATTGCAAAATTCGTAATTAGCACCTCAAAAAATCTCAGTTTATAAAAATTCAGGCAAAAATTCGAAAAAAAGACCGATATTCTTTACATTAGCCTTATTATCATTGCTCAATGATGATGCATAAGCATCATGATTATTATTATCCATATATTATTATTAGCATAACATCATATTATCATTACTATTACAATTACTCATATGCACATAGTCATTATCACAATATTTAATCTTAAAGTTGAAATCATTATCATTATTATCATTATTATTGTTGTCATTGTTACTATCGAAATTTGATTTCCAAATCTGTATCGTTTTTATATTTGTCGTTTTGTGTTCTTTTTATTCATTCAATTTTGCTTTTCCACTTTATTTGTTCGATTATTTTGTGCTTTTATGCCGTGTTTGGCACTTAATTTTTAACGCAAAAATGTCAAAGGAAAAACGGAACAAAAATTCATTTGATAAAATGGAATATCGAAAAGACCGAAAAGCAAATAGAAAAATTTGATGCGTGGAAACGCATTTTCGTAAAAATACAAAATGCATTGATGGAAAAAACGGTACAAAAATAATGCGGAAGGCATGGCATGCGCAAAAGAAAATATTGCATTTTTCTAGCGCGCAATAAAATGTTGAAATTTCAATCGGATGAACGATAATAAAAAGACTAACAAATTACCACGATAAAAAAACAACAAAATCAAGGTGAGAGTAAATTCGCCACAAACGTGTAAAGACTCTGCACTGCAGAAATTGATATCAAAACGAATTATCGAATTGAATCAAATGATAAACGAGATTACAAAATGAAAAAAAATGTTCTTTAATGATATTTTGGTGTAATATTGATCGATATCAATCTATTGGAATCAATGAAAATTATCATAATGATTAATTTAATTTAAACCGCGAATAATAACCATAATGTTAAAAAAATATGCATTTCAATCAATTTCAATAATTTTTTAAGGGCATTTCCCTTTTATATGGTATGACGTGCCCTATCCTATTTGATATAATTGCTTGATATATTAAAAGATTTTTTCAATTTTAATATTTCTTAATTCCTTTTTAAATCCAAATTAATACAAGCTAATATATAAAAGTATTATAGTTCTCTATCTGTACGTAAAATGCAAATGTATGTTATTCTCACGTACATACCGAAATTGAATTTTTTTTTGTATTTTTTTATGTATGTTTCTCTATCATTACTATTAAATTTTTTCATTTAATTTCTTTGTGTGTGTGGTTTTTTTATATCACTTTTGCACTTTTGCCGATTTTTCATTATTATATTGCACTTCTCACTTTTTTCTTTGCACTTTTACTTACACTTTATATTCCGAACATTCGGCCAAACACGATTTTATGCACGCATAAACAAACAAATATGTATGCAGGTTTCACGTATCGTACGTAGGGTTTTTTACGAATAATACGCACACATAAATACATAATAAATAATATTTTCAACGCACTATTTTCATTGTTTTTTTCCGTACTAATTGAGCGAATATGTATGTTATAAGCACTTTAGTTTTAAAGAGCAAAGGCAACGTTGGTTTTTTTTCATATTTTAACATAGAAAACGCAAATTATATTTTCAAAAACAAAGCCAAAAAACGATTTTTTTGTTGAAATTTTCTTTTTTTATGGCGTAACTTCAACTTCATGGAAGGGCAGACTTTAAATTTCAATTTTAATTTATTTATTTGTTTGCTTATATTATATATATTATACCAACTACATTTTGTATACATATATATATTATGCATTTTTTACACCCATTTTTTATTATTGGTGTTGATTTTTTTTATTGTTTCTAGTAAAAAATTTTCACATACATGGCACTGTATTTTTCACATTTAATTTTTAATATAACATGAATAGGAAAGAAGTGCGCCTTTGCCAAATGTGTTCACGACACGATACAATTTTTTTGTTGTTCGAACGTTCGAAAATTAACACAAAATTTTTTTTCTTAGGCAAGGTATATGATCTGATATTAATTTGTGAAGTAAAACGATTCATTAAAAATGTTAGAATTGAATTGCTTTTGAAAACTATGTATTTAAAATTGGAAATTAATTTGTTTGAATCAGCTACATATAATATCAATCTTTTCATTCGTCAAACTTTTTCGTTCTTTATTACAATTTTATGTCGATTGCAATTTGAATTTAAAGCTCTTATCAAAAGTTCGCATCGACATCAGCGTCAGCACCACAAATCGCATATCATTATCATGTTGCTTGACTAATTTTTCTTCTTTTTTTTTTTTGTTTGTACGCGTGCGTACAGTACTTAATTATCACTGACATTTTGATAACTATTGCCATATGCAAATGCTGAAATATATATTTTTTTCAATGATACAATACGCATGCACACATACATACACATACTGTATGCAGAACAAATGTATTAAATATATGCGTATCGTATACACCATATAAGCAGGCACATTTTTGCATTTTGTACGTACGCGTACGAGCATTTTTTTCACGCGACAAGAACCTTTTTGGCTTTATCGTCAGTTTGCAGAAAAAAAAGAAAAAAATGCAAAAATGCCGCATTTTCACGTTTGCGCGCTTTTGAATGCACTTATTAGGTGGTTGGAAGTCTACGTACTTTTTATACACTTTTACACACGCGCATTTATACTATATTTTGTGTGCGTTTTATATACATTTTTATAAACAAATATTCAATTTAATAATAAGCGCCTGACATTTTATTCACATTCGAGACATTCGCTTAATGGAATAGTTAAATTACAATTTTTTTGTAATAGTCATATTTGAAACTTACTTTTAACTTTATTTGTACCAAGCTTTTTTTAGTTTTATCGACATTTTTAAGTTGACTAACTCAACTTAAAATTTTTTTATTGAGAAATAGCGTGCAAAAAGAAAAGAGTCCTGACGCTTGTTGGTGAGCCACTTACTCATCACTTGTTGAGTTTACAGGATCAGCTTACAGACAAAACTTGTCGGATAGACAATGTATAATTGAACCTTTGCCAGAATTGAATCTGAACCGTAACCTTAATATTTGAATGATTCAAAACTAACAATAAGTTAAAAGTTACTGTAATTAAAAAATTTATTCAGTTTTCTACTTTTTTATTGTCCATAGAACAAGTTATAAATGTTTTTGCGTGATACTACAAACTCTAGTTATAAACATTGATTCAATTATTTAATTATTGGCCACGACATACGTGATACGTGAAGGCTCCAGATCAATCCTCCCCCGTTGGAAATGACCTTGCACTAATCATTTCGCGGGTTTGGATGAGAGCCATCCAGCCACCAAAATCTCTGCTGGTTTGCTGCATAAACATGCGGTATCGCTGATGCGGCTTGCAAGGCCTGATCACCGTATCACCCACACACTGTGCAATGTGGTACTTATTGTCTTTGGCCACGACATATATGATACAAACCTATATAAAGAGTTAAATTTACATGAATTTTACTTAAACTTGGCCGAATTGATTATCAATGTTATTGATTCAAAAGTTCAAATATGGCTACAACATATTTATTGCAAATGCTTTATTGATAATGATATAATGATATACATGTGTGTATATTGTTAATAATCTAATGTAAAATAAATTTTTTTCATTTAATATTTCTTTTGAATTATTTTTCTTTATTTTTTAATACATATTAATTTATTTTAAATTAAATTTGATTTTAATTTACCAGAAAATAATTTATATTAAACTCATTTTTTCACGTTTTTTTGAGTTTTGTTGCATTTATTGCGAAAAAATCAATTTTTTTGCAAAAAAATTTTTTACCTTTTATTAAGTCAAAAAAAAAAGATTTAAAGATATCTAGAAAATTACACACAAATCACATTTTTTAAAAAATTTAATATAATTAATTTTTTATAGAAAAAAACATTTAAATTTTTATGTATTAATATTTGTGGCGTAATTGTACGTAAGATGCAAACATACATATACATATGTACATACACATAAAATGCGTATGTGCTTTACACATATTTCCACAATAAAATATTTTAATTTTCAAAAATCGAAAATCGGAAATTTGATTTTTATTTAATTAATTTTAATTTAAAAAATAAATAAATTATTTTCGAAAATTTTCTTTAGTAATTGAAATTTTGTTAATTTTGAATTTTTCAACATTATTTTACCATAATTTTTTTCACACTACGATTTTTTTCACACTACGATTTCCTTCCCAGTTTACGATCTCTTTTTTCTATCCATATATTGTTTACGGTGAGACGATGTTTTTTTGTGTGTGGATTCTGTGAATTTTAAGATAGAAAAAAAACAACTTGCTCCTAATATATTCCCGTTCATGAATAATTTATTTTTGGCAAAAACGTCCCCAACAAATTTTTATTATTTTTATTTTTTGTTATTTTTCCGAAGAGCCCGCAAAAAATAAAGTATTTTCCTAGAATATATACACTTGAATAAAGTTGAAAATATTTTTGTTTTGCACTATTTCATGTTTTTTGTTATTTCAGAAAAAAACGCAAAAACAATATTTTCGGCTGTTTTGCACTTTGTTTTCGTCTTCTTTAAAAAAACGCGTTCGTTTTGGGAAGTGCGTTGAGTTTTTTTTTTTTTTGTTTTTTTACTTTTTAAAATCGGACAGAGAGAAAGGAAAAAGCTGACGTGATGTGAAAGAAAAAGCTCACTGAAATTAAATACGAGCGAGAGTAAGGTAAACGCTAGAGAGAAAGAGAGGGAGAGAGAAAAGATAGAGAAAAATTAACGAAAAAAGAGGAATGAGAAAAATCTTTTTATAGAGATGATGTAAAATAAATAGAAATGATGTGGGAATGATGAAAAGTAAAAAAAGGTAATGAGTAAAAAAAGTGAAATGGAAATGATGCGAAATAAATAGGAGTGATGAAAATAAAAGTAGAGAAAAAGGGAAGTTGGATAAAAAAACATAAATTAGAAAGAAAAAATTTTTAAAAAAAATGGCAAAACATAAAAATGATGAAAAATAGATTAGAAATTCTTTCCCTCTCCTCTTTCTCTCTCTCTCTTTCTCACTTTCTTTCTCTCCTCTTTGCTCATTTCTCTTTCCTCCTTCTCTCTTTCTCTCTAAATTTCTCTCTCTCTTCTCTTTCTTTCTCTCTCTTTCTTTTGTCACCCGAGCCTTTTTTCCCTTTTGTTTTTTGTTTTTGCATTGCATTAAATTTGTTTTTAAGAAAAAACGCAGAAAAAAAATTGTTTTTTGGTGCTTGAAAATTCCCTAAATTTAAAATGAAAAGCTAATCGAAAAATGTGTGGAAAATTTGTGAAAAACAAACGACAAAATGAAACGAACGAACGAAATTTCAAAAAGAGAAATAATAACAGTAAAAAAAAAGCAGAGAGAAAGAAAGAGAAATGAAAAGAATGAAAAGTAGAAATAAAATGGGAGAAAAAGAGAGAAGGAGAGAGAGAGAAACAGAGAGAAAGAGAAATGGAGAAAGAGAGAGAAAAATGGAAAGAATAAAAAGTAGAAATAAAATGGATGAAAGAGAGATAAAGAGAGAGAGAGAGAGAACGAAAGATAAAATTGGAGAGGAATCGTGTTAAAAATTCATAAAAAATTTTTGGGAAATTTTTTTATCAAACGCGAAAAAAAAGTTTAAAACGTTGTAAAAGTCGAAAAGTATTTTTTTTCAAAAATAAAGTGTTGAAAAAGTGCAAAACATTTTCTATAAAGTGCATATGACTTTGATTAGAAACAAAAAATTACAAAATACGTATGCACTATATATATGTACAATTTTTGAAGAAAAAAAATGCAATATTGATGTATAGGTAAAAATGCTCTCTAAACAAAAGTAAATAAGTGAAAAAATGTCCTATTAAAATGGATTTTCCACGACTTAGAAACTTATGTTTCTTTGTTTCTTTAAGTTTGTAAAAATTTCGAATCAACTACCTAACAATTCAACTCAATCAAGTTAATTGAATCAACTTTATATCAAATTGATTCCCTTGTGGACTATTAAAGAAAACTTGGAAAAAATCAATTTGGAGAAGAAATTGGGTATTGAGAAAGAAATTATTATAATTAAAGGAATTAGAAAATTGGAGAATAGGGCGGGGGGATTAGTAGTGGATAAAAGTGCCGTCTGTGTATCTATGTGTCTGTGTCTGTGTGTATGAGTTTTGTATGTGTGTATTCTTAAATCCCAAAACAAATTGTAGACTAAAATGGAACGAAAATCAGTAAACCGGAAACAAAAAGTTAAAAAAAATGTAAAATAACTTCGAAAATTCCCAATTTTCAATTTTTTTTAAAAGTAAAAATTCTAAAACAAAAAACAATTTTTTTCACCCTTTTCCCCTTCAGTGCGGTGACATGGCTCCGAGTTGACTCTGGCAAACCATGAGCAGGGCACCATGATATTTCGTCATTCTAACAAAAAAATATAATGCATTTGTCTGCTGGTCTACCAAAAAATGCCGGAATCAACTTGGAGTCAAGTCATAACATTGCATGTAAAGAACTAAAAACTTCTCCCTTAGCGCACCTCTTTTGTTCCTATTTTCATAATACATTTTTCGCAGATTAGCAATTTAGGCTGTGAAATTTTGGGGCTATAATTAATTTGCACTTTTTCTCAAAATTATTCGCGCAACTCGAAATGAGGAAAAAGTGCGAAAGCGCACGCGTAGAACAATGCAATGGCATTATTAGAATCGATGCCTTTTTTTGTATGCGTTTTTTTTCTTTTTTGGTCGATGATTTAAGCATTTTTTCTATTATGTGCTTTTTTTTATTTTCAAATATGTAATAATCAGTGCTGGGTAAAAGCTCAAAAATAGCTCATGAGTTTTTGAGCTTGAGTCAACTCACCGGCTCGTGAGCGTCATTTTCTTGATTCATTGAGCTACGCAAAGGATCAAGCTCGTGAGTCACTGAGTCAATTATGTTGCAATTTGGCTCAAAGCTCATGAGCTATGAGTCACTTTTTTGAGTTAATTTAGCACAATTATGCATGAGTCGAGCGGCTCATGATGTGAGCTAATTAGCTCAAAAAAATAAAAATGAGTCAAAAAAAAGGAGCAGACTCATGGCTCAAATAAATTGAGCCATATGATTTTGACTCAAAAAATTTTATTTTTCAACATTTTTCCCTCGTGAGGCGAATGAGTCATTTGAGTCGATTCATGAGCCGACTCAAGGCTCATTGACTCAAATTCTTATTCAAGTGAAATAAAAAGAACATGATTATTATCCATAAGAGAGAGAAAACGGAGGGCAATGCACAAAAAATTAATAACAAACATACGTTGTTCGTCTATAACCGTTGTATAACTCGTTTTTTGCATATAAAAGATTTCTAAAATATCAAGTTATAAATACTGTTGTGTATGTGAAAAAGGTAACTTCCGTGGCAGGACTTGAACCTGCGACCTACGCTTAACCGGAGCGCTGCTCTACCTACTGAGCTACACGGACCTTGATCACATACTTAGAATTTCTTCTTATAACTCCGTCACAACAAATACTATAATATAACAAAAAATGGGAGGGAGGGCGATTGCAAACACAAAAGAAAGCTCTGGTCGGAAAAGGGAGTTATGGAGATAAAAAAGACTCACATTGTCGTTTATAGCCAATTGTTTCACAGAGTCTTCCACTTTAATAAAGCTGTGAACTCGTTACGGGGGTTAATTGTATATCCGATTGAGGAGTTGTTGCCTGTTCGGAAATACGTTCAATATTGGTATCACTAGTGGAAAATTCAATTTCATTCATCTAAAAACATGACACTACATTATTTAAAAGTTTCGATATTATAAATAATGATCTTGTTTAGAAAAAATATTCAATGATTATAATGTTAATCAAAATTATTAGTTGGCCTTTTGTATTTTTTATTAAGTATTTTAAAATTTGCTACAGTCAAACATAAAGTGACTTTATCATACAAAAGGCCAACTAATAATTTTGATTAACATTATAATCATTGAATATTTTTCTAAACAAGATCATTATTTATAATATCGAAACTTTTAAATAATGTAGTGTCATGTTTTTAGATGAATGAAATTGAATTTTCCACTAGTGATACCAATATTGAACGTATTTCCGAACAGGCAACAACTCCTCAATCGGATATACAATTAACCCCGTAACGAGTTCCAGCTTTATTAAAGTGGAAGACTCTGTGAAACAATTGGCTATAAACGACAATGTGAGTCTTTTATCTCCATAACTCCCTTTTCCGACCAGAGCTTTCTTTTGTGTTTGCAATCGCCTCCCTCCCATTTTTGTTATATTATAATATTTATAACTTGATATTTTAGAAATCTTTTATATGCAAAAAAAGAGTTATACAACGGTTATAGACGAACAACGTATGTTTGTTATTAATTTTTTGTGCATTGCCCTCCGTTTTCTCTCTCTTATGGATAATAATCATGTTCTTTTTATTTCACTTGAATAAGAATTTGAGTCAATGAGCCTTGAGTCGGCTCATGAATCGACTCAAATGACTCATTCGCCTCACGATGAAAAAGAAAAATTTTAAGAAAGAAAATTTTTTGAGTCAAATGAGCTATGTGAGTCTTTTGAGTTAGCTCAAAAATTTTATTAAAATAGCTCATTGTCAAGTGAGCTAATATTTCTCTCAGCTCATAAATCACGAGAGGATCATAATTTATTAAGTTATTTTGGCTCATAAATTAAAAATGACTCATGAGCTACTGAGCTATTCAAATCATCAATTTGAGTTGCGTGACTCATATTGATGAGTCAAATAGCTCAATAATTTGTGATCCTCGCCATGAGCCATGAGCTGATTTTGAGTTATTACCCAGCACTGGTAATAATAATTTAATCAGTCGTGCATTTTTTTCTTATTTTTGGTTTCTACCGTCACGCAAAATGCCTTTAAGGGCTTGATTTTTGGCTTTTTTTGTAGAGCTTATAAATTTTCTATTTTCTATTTTAAATATTTTAATTTCATTTTTTTTAAAGTAGCGAAACAACAAACAACAAAAAATCCTTTCAAACTGAAAAAAGAAATTAAAATTTATTTAGTTAGATACCGGCACCGACTAAAATCGATTAAACATTGAGAAATAGGTGATCTTAAAATTTTGAGCTATGCCATTTCAACTTAAACCACCTTCACTTAAAACTTCGTTTCAACTCATGCCATTTTTAGGTTTCACGAATTATAACTTAGTCTTAGACCAAAACTTATTTCTAAATGATAAGTGAGTATTTATTTTTTCTAATTTTTTTATTTTTTATTATTTCTATCTTTATTAACACAAAATTTTTTTTCATTTTTGATTTTCTATTTTTTGATAAGAAATTAAATAATAAATGCTATAAAATTTTAATGGCATGTTAACGTTTACAAAAACAATTATACGTTTACAAAAACAATTATAAAATGAAGTTTACGTGATAATTGTTTTTTTAGTAATCTTATATTTTGCGCGAGTAAATTTACTTAATCTTTATAATTTGATATACAATATTAAAGATTTTTTCTATTAAATGTTGGTAAAGTCTTGTTGGCTTGAATAACAATAAAAAGAGCAGAGATAACATAGATATTGCATGTGTATTGTCAAGTTTATGCTATTTTTTTAATCAAAGATACATAGTTAAGTTATTATTAATTGTTGTAATTGTTGTATGGTTACGATATATATAAAAGCGTACGTGTATTTTTAAAAAACCATTAAATTTTCAAAATGTATACTAGTGACGCATCACATCACAACATTAATTAATTAAGCAAAATTAAGGCAAAAGTTCACATGTGCTTTTTTTGCCTTTAAGATAGTTAAAAAAATACACATGTTTAATATTTAAGTATAAATTTTTTTTTCAATAATACTTTCTCTCATTTTATTAATTAACACATTTTTCCTTTAACCCAAAATGAAATTCTTAAATTGCAACATTTTGGTATTTTTTAATTTTAAAAATTCAATTAAATGAATACTTAAAGTACACTAAGTTAAATTTCATATACATAATTGTGAATGAATGTAAAAGTAATAATCCTCCGTTGTCTATCTATAGTAATCGAAAAAATTCGTTAATTGAAAAATGCGTTACTATAAAATTCAGGGCGCATATTTTTGTGTTTTCGCATAATTTTTGTATAAAAACAAAAATTAAAAAAAGCGAAAAAATGATTTTCAGGCATTTTTTCGCAATGGAAAAAAGCAAAAAGTGCACGCAAAAAATAGCGAAATTATAAAATTTGCACTTTAGCGACTTTTACGGGCAGCATTTCGTATTCCTTTATTGTAATACCTAGGCATTTTTTTTTCATTTATCGTTGATTACCGTTTTATTTCCATCATCTGCTTTTTATTTCTGTATTTCTTTCGCTACAGTTGTCAATTCTATTTTTTATATATTACTCGAGAATTTTATCAATGTAATTTTATTTCTATTTTAATTTTTATCATATTTTATTTTACAAGAAAATAATTTTTTAAATTTTAACGATAGGTTGTTTTAGCTTTTAATAAATTTCAGAATTCAAAAATTTGATATGGTTTACAAAAATAGAAATACATAAAAACTTCTGTTTAGATTTGATCATCGTATTGTTTATTTTTGAAGTAATATTATAAAAGAGTATAAAAACGAAAGCACAAAATTTATTTTTTACTTTTAGAAATAAAATTTAATGATAAACTATTTTTTATACGCATTTGTGAATCATTTTTAAAATGAAAATGTACTCTTTTAATTGATTATCACGAACATTTTTCTACAATTATTACTGATTTTGTAAAGATTTTGTAAAAGCTATTTTATATGAAATTTATTCTAATAAGTATGTTTCCTTAGTAATTGCTGGGCTTTGTTAGAAACGCTACTACTAATTTTTAAATGCTATGCATTTTTTTTCTTTTCCTCGACTTTTTCTAACAACGCTAAAATCAGGGCCTAAAAATGCAATAAAAAAATGCGCGGCGTCGGCGTTTTTATTTTTGAAAAATTTTTCCGCACGTGCGCGCTGAATAATTGCCGGTTTGAAAATGCACGTTTTGTAACTGTAATTAGGCTAATAATCATTTCCATTTTCAAATTAAAAAAAGTTGCACGGCATTTTTATTTTAAAATTTTGTTTGTTTGTTTGCTGTGCACTTATAATATGGCGCCCGTTCACGTGCATGTTTTGGCGCGCAAACCATGAGTTTGTTCTTGTTCTAGCGATTCAGTGACCACTTTGTCTTTTTTTAAAATTTTTGCTTACTCTAGCCTTAAAGGTCGAGGTACGTACAACGACTAGCGTCAAATACTAATCATATATCAGAAACGGTATATACACTATGTAAATTTTAATCGTAACATCGTAACAAAAATCATTTTCAATTTATGTTTGTATAAAAATAACGCATTAGTCAATTTCAATTTCAAAATATATTTGTGTTTGTCAAAAAGTGCTTTTATAAAAAAATGCGGTTTAGTGCATTTTAGCGGGTTATATAGAACTTATGTGTGTAGAAAAAAGAGGAATTATGACGTAATTAATACTCTCTGAAAAATAGAAATAGCCTTAATTATAATTTATTATGAATGAATGTTTCCATTTAATTTTATTAACATTTGTTTTTTTAATTTTAATTTAATTTATTGATATCAATCAATTGATAATTTTGACAATGATTTTACGTGATTACGTATTAATTTACTTACACTATTTTTTCTACCTTGTAATTTTGAATACGTTATAAATTTAAACTTTAAAAAAAATTTGTTTTTTTGATTTAGTGACGGTAGAATGGTAGAAATATTGTTTTTCCATTTTTTTAATTTTAAATTTTTTTTGTAATAGCTTGTTAGTTAAAACATTTCTTTGTGTTTTTGGGGTTTTATACGTTTTCGTTGTATTTTTGCATGTTTTGTGTGACTACAAATTACAAACTAACCAGAAGCTTGAGTTAAATTGTATTTCGACAAAACTTTAATTAGAATCTTGTAATTTTTTTTACAAGATTCAAAAACACAAAAACATCCTAGTTGGCGTTACGGTAGTTAGTGTTGATTCTTCAGTATGTTTTTCATTCTTAATTTGTTTTTCATTCTTAAATTGAAAGCAGAGCGATGACTTGGCTCCGAATTGATTCCTGCATTTTTTGGCAGACGAGCAGACAAACTCATTATATTTTTTGTTAAAAATGGCGAAATATAATAGTACTCTGCTCGTCTGTCATGGGTTTGCCGGACTCGGAGCCAACTTACCGGACTGATTGAAAGACCTAAAGATTTTTGACAATGAAAATATATATATATATATATATATATATATATATATATATATATATATATATATATATATATATATATATATATATATATATATATATATATATATATATATATATATATATATATATATATATATATATATATATATATATATATATATATATATATTTGACAAT
This sequence comes from Bradynema listronoti, assembly GCA_024678965.1. Classification (NCBI taxonomy): domain Eukaryota; kingdom Metazoa; phylum Nematoda; class Chromadorea; order Rhabditida; family Allantonematidae; genus Bradynema; species Bradynema listronoti. The sequence continues at coordinate 10,656,321 of JANLNO010000001.1, read as the reverse complement.
GATATATATAAATATAAAAAAAGAATGATAAGTGTGTTTGAGGCTGAGGAAGCCCAAAAAGTGCTTTTTTGAATTTGACATTAAATTTCACATAACACCAAAGTTCTGGCCAAATTTAATTCTCAAAAAATTATTTACTATACATACTCCTTTTATCTCGCCAGACTCTTAAATTCTTCAATTTGTTTAATTAGTCAAATAATGTTTAGTGTTTTACATTCCATAATGCTATTTATAACATTTTATTTATATTTTATAAACGTTATTTATAAACATAATCTGATGTTTTATCCTTTATATTAGTCCCTCGTTTTTTTTTCTCTGCATAATATTCCATTTGTTTTGATGTTTTGAAAGATATAAAAAAATGTCTTAAAATTGACGAGACAAAATTCCATTTTTATTTTTTTTAATTTCCATTTTTTTCCTTTCCATTACAAGAATTCCAAAATTTTATTTCCAATTTATTATTTTTTTGTATTAGTAAGTATAATATATTATTTTCGCTACTTAATTTTTGAGCATTAAAAACATTTATGAGAAAAGAGGGGTATGCAAAAAAAGTCTGCTTGAGTCTCGAGTCTCGAAAATGTTTTAAATAGAACGCCTTCGAAGATGCACAAAATGAGGCGGGACTAGACAATGTTTCGAAAGCGAAGCAAAAAAATGGAATAAAAAACATGACGACAACGGTCAAAAAAAAACACATTCAAAAAAACGAGACGACTGGACGGATTGAGGAAAAACAATTAAATATATCAACGGGACAAACGCGAAAAAAATTCACGTAAAAAACAGAAAAAAAATCTAAAAAACGTCAAAATAACATATACAAAAAGCGACATACAAACACACGTGTACAACGTGTATTAGTGAGAAGGGAAAAGTACGTTATAAACGACCGTCGAGAATTAACGGAAGATTTTTTGACTACTATTTTGATTACTATTTGAAATTGAAAATGGAAGTTTTTAAAAGCATTATCTACATCGAGAAAATGGAAGATCCGGACTCTAGCTTTTATCTGTTAGTCATCTAAGGAACCGCGAGCCACTATTGAGCCAATTTCCCATCACTTGTTCCTCCTCCTTCCTCCGTTCATGGACTAGTACAAGTTTGTTTTTTCGGCTCATTGGTCCTCAATAGCCGAAAAATACTCCTTTTCGCCTTTGCATTATTTTGCCCTTTTGCCCCCTCCTTTTGCTTTTTCTCCTTCTCTTCATTGTGTCATCTTGTGGCGTTTTGGCGAGTCGACCGACTTTTAAAGACGAAAAAAAAATGAGAAAAAAAGTGTAGAAAATAAAAAAACAAAACGTATTATAGAAAAGGAGTAAACGAGCACGAGATGAACCAAGGGAAATGAATGGAATACAAATATAAATAGTGAAAAACAAACCTTGTTTTTCTTGTGCTCCTCTATATTTTTTGTCACCCAAAGAGATACAACCAAAGATAGCAAGAGAGAAAATAGGAAAGAGAGAGATACTATTTTTGTTAGGAGAGAATAATTTTTTCGTTATTTTTTCGCGAAAAAATTTGGAAAAAAACAACTCGACAATTATTTTCGTCTTTTTCACCCTCGCAGGATCTCCACCATCTAGGTTATATTTCGTTATTGTTCCTGCTATTTTTTAAAAAAATATTTGTAGACTTTATTTACGCTAAAAAGACGATTTTTTTTGGCCCATTTTTCCATGATTTTTTCCATCTCTCCCCTCACTTTAATATCTCATCTGAATGCATTTTTATCCCAATCAAAACATTTTTTTATTTCTTCACCTACCTTTTTTCAACATTATTGCTTTAACTATCGTTTCTCACACTTCTCTAGCTTCTCTAAAACTAATGCTTAAACTACCGTTTCTCACACTTCTCTAGCTTCTTTAACACTAATGCTCAAACAACCGTTTCTCGCACCTCTCCAACAAGTTAAGCTATTGCTCAAAACACCGTCTCCATTCTCTTTTCTTTTTTCATAATTCCGTATCGGACTACCGTATTTCGTTGGCTCACTACCGTCACATCGTCTTTGTCAGTCGACAACATTATCGTTTGTTCACCGAAGCATTTTTTTAAGCCTTTCGTTTATAGTTGCATTTTTTTTACCATTTGCACTTTTTCTCTCTGATAATACAGTGTTTTTCTCTAACATAAAAATGCGGCTATAAGTTTGCATGCGCTTTTCCGCGTTTTTGTACTTATGTGTGCGTTTTTTTTGGCTCGCACTTTTTCATAACCAATTGCTAGTGTTTTTTTTCTTTGCATTTTTTATTTTTGTTTTTTTCATTCTTCAGAAAGCGCGCATTTTTTTCTTCATCAATGCGTTTTTTCGCCCAGTGTTTTTTGTATGAGTTTTTTTTTCTTCCGCGTTCGTTTTGTTTACGACGCGAAAAACTCAAACGAAAACGAACGAAAAAAAATAATGTTAAAAAGGAGAGAGAGAGAAATTACTGCATTTGTTACTGTGAATTCTTTTCTAATTTTTTTATGAAGCCGGAGATCTTAGTTATCGGCTTTTTTACTTTTACTATTTAGACTTTTCTTGCTTTTAAATTAAAAAAAACTACCGTTACTGTTTGGTATTTAGAGTAAAAACTAATGTTAACCATTTGATATTTTGAATTGATCTACCGTTATCAAAAAAGAACGGTCGCTATCTAGAATATTACTGTTATATACCGTATAATATATTTTAAAAACTATCGTTAACTTTTTTTTTCTATTTAGTCTCAAATTTATCGCCACAATAAAATTTATTATTTTAAATTATTTTGAGAAAAAAAATTATTTTTAAACCCAAAAGTGGAAACATTTTTGTCTAAAAAATTTGTTTTTATATTTTTTTTATGGAAAAAATAACAACATAACATCGTAAAAATGACGGTAGACTATTTATCATTTATTTATTTTTACTTTTCATACAGTATATAATATTAATAAGTTAAAATTTATACATTAAAATATAGTGTATTTTGGCGCGCTTATTTTTTCGCGAATGAATCGTAACATAGAATTTATAAAAAAGCATTTTATGCCGTATACATAAACGAAATTTTAGAGTAGCTGTATTCGATAAGAATTTATTTTTTTTTTGGCGTTTATTCCTACCGTTGATTTAAAAAAATTCCATCGAAATTCGGTACTTTGGCTCGTCGTCCATTTGCGACGATCGAATGGAACAATTTTCTGCGTCGCTGAGTGCGGCTACGGCGACGGAAAACGGCAATCCCGGCGGGGGCGTATTTCGATGCACCGCGACGACGAGCGGCACGACGTCCGTGAACATGCTGGCCGCCGCGTTGGCGGCCAGCCAGCAACAACAACAACAGCACCACCAGCAACAGCAGCAGCAAGCTAATGGCCTAAATACTCCGACGTGTAGCAGTTCAAACACCGCGATACCTTCGCAATCATCCGCGTTCGCGTTACTGCAACGCTCCTGCGAGTCGTCGCTTTTATTTCATCAACAACAACATCAACAACAACAACAAAAACAGCAGAACAGTTTGAGCAATGCCGCTGGGAATTTATTTCTGAATAATTCGGCGAAAAATCCAATTCCGATGACGTCATTTTCGAATAATGGCGCCGGCGGCGATAGTTACGATCCTCATACGGCCATAGCTGATAGTAATATGAATAATGCCACGAGTGTAACGGCGAATAATGCCGCGGCGGCATTATTGGCGAAAATTCAACATTTTATCGATCCGCCAAAAATGGTCGGGCCGCTGGGCGACTCGTCGAATGGCACCGGAACGGCGGCGGTGCATCCATTCCTTCTATCGTCGCAATTATTCGCGTCCGCAAAACTGCCCAATTTCAGTGTTTTACAACAACAGCAACAACAGCATCAGCTTCATCAGCAACTATCGGCCGCAGAGCATCACGGCCACAACAACAACAGCGTCAGCGATTTTGAGCATCGTCAATTGCAGCTGGAGTCGACGCTACGCGCCGCTTTGGAGCCGCATATGTTGAGCGCGGCGGTATTGAGCGGCGCGCATGCCGCCGCCGCAGCCGGCGGTCTATCGTCCATGGAAATCGGTAAAGAAGCCACTTCATCCGCCGATACTAATCCAGTCCGGCGGATACGAAGACGCCGACCGAAAAGCCCACATTCCATGAAGTCGGTTAACGCCTGCGTTGAGGTGGGGTCTTATATAATACATTCAATATTGATAATTGATTTTTTTTAAGGCTTGGTTTTATGTTTAAAAATGAAGTCTCTAAAATTGAAAATCCTTTTCTTGTCCTTAAGTTTGATCACGCCTTTTGTTTCGTTATATTTAATCCCTTTTCCTCAATTTTAATCGTCCGTTTTCTTTCTGATTTATAACCTTTGAGCCTTTTTAATTTGCCGATTAAAATCACACGTGTCTTGTCTTGTCTGTTCTGTCTTGCCTCGTCTATCTTGCCCGATCTGTCTTGCCTGTTCTGTCTTGCCTGATTTGTCTTGCCTGATCTGTCTTGCCTGTTCTATCTTGTTTTGTTTAGCAGCTCTTTTAACATTATAATTGTCTGCAGCAAAACATCGGTTACAATACCAACAATTATTATTATTAATATTATTATTATTATTGTTATTATTATTATTATTATTATTATTATTAAATTAAACTCCTTTTTTGCTCTTAATGCATTAAAAATGTTTTTACTCTAATTAATCATTTAAACCGGAGACTTATTTTAAAATAAAAGTAAAAATTATTTCTTTTAAGACAAAAAAATAAAAGTTTTTAGCCATTTTTTCGGAATTTTTTTGTTTTTCCCAAAAAATATTTATTTTTCCCAAAATTTTTAAATTTTTTTCAATTAATCAAAGAAATTTTTTTCTTAAAATTTTTAATCTATAAAAATAGTTAGGTATAAAAACAAAATTACGGTATCAATTTTTTCTTTTATTTGTTCTACGGTATCACTTTTTCTTTGTTTTACCGTATTGCTTCATTATTTTTTACAGTATTAGTATCACCTTCTTTATTACAATATCACAAAATTACTTTTACCGTATCACTTCTTTACTTTACCGCATCACTTCTTTCTTTGTTATATAGTATCACTTCTTTCTTTGTTCTACAGTATTACTTCCTTTTTTTTTTAAGGTGTCATTTTTCTATATTTTTATGATATCATTTTTTTTACGATATATACTTTTTTCATTTCTATTACCATAAAAAAAATTTTTTAATTGTATTATTCACGGATTTCTTATTGATTACATATTTTTTCTCGTTGATGAATAATACAAAAAATTTTGTGTGAAACGATCTATTCGCTATATTTTCATTATTTATTTTCCATCCATTGGCTGAGTTCAATCTTGGTCTCATCCTGAATCAAGGCCAAGCTTGAGCATAAGTGTAAGTAAGTCTAAGCGTAAATTAAAATTTAACTGCACAAAATTTGATCTAATTTTTGTCTTATAAAATTTAATCTTAAATCTCAGCCTAGATTGAACTTAAAACGCCTAGATTAAGCGTATAATGCTTAGATTAAGCTCACAATACTTGAATTAAATTCACAATGCCTAGATTAAACTCACAATGCCTAGATTAATAGGTTAAGCTTAAGCTTAAAAAGTAAAAATCAAGTCGGTGTTTTATCATCTTTTAACTTCCCGCTTTTTCAATTTGAAAATATACACAATCCCAATTTAGATATTTAAAATATTTATAGGTGATATTTTAAAAGAAAGAGAATGATAAAAATGAAAAGGGGAATGAGATAAATTACTGTTAATTTTTTTTGAAACAGTAAAAAACGAGTCATAAGATTTCGAATTTTTAATTTTCTAATGCCAATTTCAACTCGCAATTAAACTTTTGAATTCGATTTTTAAAATGCGTTTTTTTATTGAAAAGAATGCCATAATGTTTTTCTGTTTTTTTTTCTTTTTAATATTTTCTCATTTTCAAAAAAATTCCAATTTTAATTTCATGTTAATTTTTATTTGAAATGTTAAATGAAAAATTAAATGCAAAAAAATATAAGTGTGTATTATTTTATGGTGGCTGGAGGCTAATGCAGTATTGGATTTGAAGCAAAATACATTGGATGTTTTTGTGATTTTTTCCCCGAGTTTGGTTTTGTTTTTAAGGGGGGTAAAACTAATTGTGAAAAATGGGCTGGGGAGGGGGGAAAATATTGGAAAAGAAAGGAAAAAGATCTAGAGAGAAGAGAAAGAAAAGAAATAAAGTAAAGAAAAAGAGAAAAGAAAGGAAATGGATTTAATGAAAGAAAAAAAAGGAAAGGAAGGAAAGAAAAAGAATGGAATGAGATTAGAGAAAAAAAAAGAAAGAAAGGAAAGGAGAAAGTCTAAAAAGAAAGAGTAAAGAAAGGAAAATAAGTATAAAGAAAGAAAGAAAATGAAAAAAAATTAATTAAATAAAACTTTAAAAAGATTATATGTCCTAGTGGTTAAAAAAGATTGTTTTTCACAAAGGTTAATTTAAAAATTTTTCAATTTTTTAATGTTTTTCATTAAAAAAATAAGGAAAATTGAATGTTTTTTTAAGTGTGAATTTTTTTTTGAGAAAAATTTATCATTTCGAAATGTTTTTGACGATTGATTGTGCATAGATTAAAAAAAACATTATTATTAATTTGATAATGGCAGGTTAAAAACAAAATGGCTGGCTGCCCTGATGTTGGTTTTGAGCTTTAAAAATCGGTAAAAAAAATAAATTTTTGTCTAGTGAACTCGACGGACAAAATAGATAAAAGGAAAAATTAGCAAGAAACTATAAAATTGTTGGAAATAAAAGTGCAAACATGTAAAAAACCAAAACTAAAAAATAAAAAATAAATATTTTTGAGACATTGACGTGAATGTTTTGACATTCAAGGGGAACTTTCACGTTTTTCATTTTTTACGTACTAAAAAAATTAATAAATGGATAAGTGAAGTGAGAGAGAGAGAGAAAATGGAAGAAAGAAAATTGGAGAAAGAGAGGAGATTGGAGACGAGAAAATGGGAGATAAAAAGATCGGTGATGAGAAATTTGGAGAGAGCGAGAGAGAGAAAGTTGGAGACGAGAAAATGGGAAAGAGAAAATTGGAGGAGAGAAAATAGAAGAGAGGAAATGAAATTGTTACCACACATTCCTTATCATTACTATTATTGTTATCATTTTCTCTGCTTCTTTTTTCAATCTCTTCACTTTAGCGAAGAGTCTCCTTATATTTTCGTGCTCCTATCCACCTTGACATTGAGGAAATTTTTATGTGAAAACGTTTAAAAAGAAATGTTTAAATGTTAAATTAAAGCGATAAAAATTTCAAAAATTAATTGCCTTTTTTCATTCATAAAAAACATTTGAAAATGTTAAAAATTTTGTGGCAAAACGACGAAATAAAAAGTCGTGAAATAGTCGGGAAATTTTTCGCCGTTTAAAGGACGAATTTTCGGGAGAGAAGAGTGGGAGCGGATTATCTAGTGGATGCAGCGAAACTCACGCAAAACGATTACAAAACCCCCTAAAAGCTATCTATTCACCGATTTCAATGCCTTTTCCTTCCTTTTGTCTCCATTTTTGAGGTTTTTGGGGAAAATGAAGTGGGGTTAATCATCCGGCAGGTGCAGCGAAACTCACATGAAATGACTACAAAATCCCATAAAAGCTATCCATTCACCGATTCCATGCCCTTTCTCTTCTTGTGTCCCAATTTTTGTGATTAGAGACAAGGAGAATGAGGAAGAATTCTACCTGGGAGATGGCCACAAAATTTGAGAAAAATTCTCCCCAACCCTATTTCCAGCCTCCCGCCCATTTTCCCATTTTGATAGTTCTCACATAATTTCCGAAAAGCTATCAAAATGGCAAAACATAGAAAAAATGTAAAAAATGAACGGAAAATAATGAAATGGGGAATACAAGTTGACTACGGACGTGTGACTAATATTCATTTAAGAGTATTGAGAGAGGACTGAATTGTAAGGCTGGAAAGGAGAATTTGCAGCGAAAAATGAAAATGGGAATACGATTGGTGAATACGAGAAATAAATTTGTTCATATTTTTTTCTAATATAAGCTAGAAATTGTGTTATTTTGTACAATTTGGCTAACGCTTTAAGGGAGTGTATAGGGAACTACCTGTTATAAAATATATTCTTGAACATCTTTTCGTCAAAGAAAATTTTGATATTTTTCGTTTTTTTGGCTTCTTCGTCTTTGCTTTTTAGTCTTTCTTTTTTCCATTGAGCGACTTCCTTTTCTTTCATATTGATTTGTTTCTTTTTTGGCCGGCTCATAATCAAAACAAAGTATTGAATATTCCACCGCTTTAAATTCCATTTTCAAATTATTAAATCAAGCTTACATATAAATTTGAATATATTTCGATTCAACTTGTATTGAACGATACCTTAAGTTTGGTCAATTAACTCTAATCCATTCCGGCCCGGTCCAGGCTTAGAAATTTTCCGATCAATTTCACCTAATATTGATTGCTTTTTTGTGTTTTCAGCAAACGGCCACGCCCGACGATCCCATTATTAACTCGCCGCCATCACTAGTCCGCTTGCCAACGGAAGGGGCCCTGGACGAATTCGCCAAATTTGATAGCAATAATCGTAAGTCAGCGAGGTGTTGGGACAAAACGGGACGGGGCGAAGCGAAATGAAACAAAAAACGAGAGCTTTAGATTTTAGGCTTGGGTTTAATCTTTAATCATAGTCATCCTGTTTTGGCCCGTTCCGATTTGTCTCGTCCCTTTTTCTCGCATCGCAAGTCAGCAAAAAATCAAATGTTGTCCAGTTAATTAAAAAAAGTTTTCTTCAATTTAGTGGATATGAACGGTGCCGATCAGAAGGGTCACTACAAAGAATGCCTGGTGTGCGGAGATCACGCTACCGGCTACAATTTTAATGTGATCACTTGCGAGTCGTGTAAGGCTTTCTTTCGACGAAACGCACTTCGGCCCAAGGTAAAGGTATTCGATGCCGGATGAGATATCATAAATTGAGGAAAATTGAATTACTCTAAATTCTCTGGAGTATGAGCCCTCATTTTTGGATTTTGACTTGTTCTTACCAACACGTTCTCCACCACTCCTTTGGCTCCTCCCCCCTCCGTTTCCGTTTCCTTTCTTCCTTATCTTCTTTTGCCTTCTCTTCATAATCGAATAAAATGCTTTTTTTATTAGGAATTCAAATGTCCCTACAACAACGAATGCAACATCACGGCAGTGACTCGGAGGTTTTGTCAAAGATGTCGACTGCTGAAATGTTTCAACGTACGTTTTTATGAATTAACAAATAGTATTTCAATTCTTTAGCTCCTAATGGATTTTTTAATGTGATTAGGATTAAGCGAAAAGACTTTGTGATTTTAAAAGTTACTAGAATTTTCATTATAGGTCGGCATGAAAAAGGAATGGATTCTGAACGACGATCAATTGAAGCGACGAAAGAACTCGCGACTCAACAACAATAAGAGTCGGACATTCGACAATGGCGGCGAAAACTACATGTCGCCGGCGCCCAGCTCCGCCTCGCAGCGCACCACGCCCACGCCGTCGTCGACGCCGTGTACGAACGCGTTTCTCATGTCGCCGCCGGGCGCGGCGGCCGCCGCGGCCACCGCGCTCGCGTTAGTCAAACGCGACAATGCGACGCGTGCCGGCGGAAATTTTTTCATCTCGCCGTCGATGCGACTCTCCACCGACCTGCCAATTATCAGCCCGCAGTCCATGCAATCCGTGGGTGTTTGAAGGATTCAAAGAGGGAATGAATGGCAAAGGGGGAATAAAGAATATTAGATCCGACTTTTACAGTGTGTCTGATAAGTTGTATAACGATGTTTATGAAGATCAGAGACAAGTAAAACAATTGCCATACGTTTCTGGGTCAGATTTTAGACTGAACCGTATAGGCGTAGCTCTTAGGTCTTGTGGGCATTAGGCTTCTAAGCTAAAAAGCCCCATGCTATTTTTTATTTAAAATTTGTTGAAATTGGACTAGACCCTTTTGGAGGTAGATTTGGTTTAGTCGATAATCGTCGTAAACGAAACTGAACCCTTTTCAAATCTGTCTTGAAATTTTTTGATAATGAATGTTTTAGTTACAAAACTCAATTGTTCCTCTCACTCCCGAACTGCCATCCACAACCACAAACATTAACGCAATTCTTCCACAAATTGAATCCGGCGAGGATCAAGTAAGAAATATTTTTTTCGTACTGCTTAAGCTTAGACTTAGGATATTCATTACGACTTAAGTGTGGCGTCAACGGAATCACGCTTTGATTCTAGGGCTTAGCTTTTGACGCACAGATTTTTGCTGAGTTAATTTGATCTCATTGGGTCTTTTGATTTGCTCTTAGACTTGAATCCAGTCCTTTTCTTGTCTAATATAGTATTGGAGAATTTCTTTACTACTTAAAGCTTAGATTCGGACTTAAGTTTTGGCTTTTTTCAGTGTAATAAAAATGCATTCGAACAAATTCTTTTTTTTTTATTTTAGTACAATCCGAATATTATGCAAATTCAACCGTCGATTAACAGCATCAACTCGGCGTTCTCATCGCAGATCACCACGACTTCGGCGATAGGCACGCAGCTGAGCGCGACCGCACGCGACTATTCCGCGACGGCCGCGTTTTCCGCGCTGCCGTCGCTTAGCGCAGCCCAGCCCGCGGTGGCGGCCCGTGTCATCGGCGAGCATTCGACGTATCCCTCCGTGGAGGCACTAATCCACAAGGGCGAGACGAAAATCGCGCTGTCGATCGAAGACTATCAACGTTTGATTAGCTCGTCGTCGGCGGCGTCAATGACTGCGGCTAGCATGGTGTCGGGCGCACTGTCCTCGACCACGTCGTCGGCGTCATCGGCGTTGTCCACGGAGATGGCGGAGCCGCGCGCAATACACGCCACGCCGGCTGCGGACGAGTTGGAGCCGATGGACGTTTCGTCGACGTCCGATATTGGCGTTGTGACAGCGGTATCTTCATCCGCGTCCTCCACCTCCACATCGAGTGCCTTTGGCGTAACGCCCAAATCGGAGCCCATAATAGATTTTATGTGCGGTGTTCCGATGAGTGACACGATGATGTCGCCGTGCAGCAGCTCCATCTACTTTCACTCGCCCGAGGCGTTGGCCGCCATTCGCGAAAAGCATATTCAAATGGTCGCCACCATCGAGGACGAATACTACAAAGGCATTAACGAACAATTGCCGCCAATGCCAATCGAAAAGCCCAAGAGAGGCCTCGAGGTTTGTGCAAAGAATTATTATTGTGTTTAGAGTGACTCGAAAGGCATTTTAATCAATCACTACCTGGTGATGGGAATCATTACCATGATGAATATATATTTTGTACTATTTAGATGATGCTGGTCGACGTACGCTATCGCCTCAATTCCTACGAAGCCTACGAAATCCAAATGGTCCGACAGGCGTTCCGTCATATGGACGACCGTATTAACGAATTCAATAAGGTCAACGTGATGGTGGAAAGCAACGGCACAATACGACAGCCGCGAGACGTGCTCAACATTATAGACCTGGTGATGAGAAGGCACGTGAAAATGGCCAAGGAAATCCGACTGTTCAGTCGGCTCAGCTCCGAAGGACGAGTTCATTTGCTGAAGAGTAAGAGGAATTTTTTTGACGGGAGAGTTCTAATTGATTTCTGATTAAAACATTGAATACATTCCAGTATCCATGCTGAATATGATGACGGTACGCGGCATGATGCGACTTGATTTGAAGAAGCAGAATTTCGTCTCGGATGCGCTTGGCGATATGAAAGTGTCAGCGGAAGTGTTCGACAAGTTCAAAGACAAGGAACAGGGCCAGAAATTCTTTCGGTAGGCTTTTAATTTTTAACTGAAAGGGGGAAGAGGAATATTAGAATGCATTAGAATATCCCGCTGTAGTCGGGGACCGATAATACATGGGCAAGCGTACAGAAATAGTAATGAATCATATATGAATGGGCATTTTGTTTTTTTTTTTACAGACTTCGCTCGCTAATTGAGGACGCTGTAGTCGAGGATCCGATGGCGATGAATCTATTTATCATCGTTGTGCTTTTCGATCTGTCCAACGCATTACACGACGATCGCGATCGATGCATCGGAAAACAGGGCCGTGAACACTACACCAATCTGTTGAAAAGGTAAATGGGGAACGGAAAGTATTGATTTGGAGATGTTTGATGGCTGGAGTGTACCCCATATGATATTTCCTTCCCTTTCAGCTATCTAAGTCCTCAAAGGCGTATCCATTTTGTCAGCTAGGGCGGCCATTTCTAAAGAAAAGTTCAGAGAGATAGGAGAAGATTGATAACTGCTGAACACTTCAACAGTCCCTCAAACTTTATGAACAAAAAGCATTATAAGTAGTAATTATTTCCACGTTTCTTCCTTTAGACATTTGGAATCGCAGCACGGTGATAAAGCAAAACGCTACTTCGACTCGTTGCCCGCCTTTCTCGCCGAGGTCTACAAAGTGGGTGAGAACGCGCCATATTCGTTCACCGGCATTGTCAAGCAAAAGGATATCGAGCCGCTGATCAAGGAATTCTTTAAGTTTACGCCCGAAAATGGCACCAATAAAAATTCGTTGAATGACGGCGGCGGAAATGGCGGCACGTTCTCGAACATCACCGCCGCCGACGACGAGCCCATCAGCGTAGTGGATGAAGCGGACGAGGCTGATGTGTCGCCATCCGTTGACGTCGCCTCGGCAACGACAATAACGGATACGAGCGTGAAGGAAGCGCCGAGAGTCGCCGAGCACATTTTCAATGAGAAACCCATCGGAAGAAAGGGAAACGCCATTCGCTTCAAGGTCGAAGTCCAGACCATTGATTAATAAACAATACGCCGTGATATGTGAAGACTCCAGATCAATTCTCCCATCTTTGGAAATAATCATTGCGTATGTGTATTTGAATGTCTATCCAGCCCCATCGTTGGATTCGGATGGCTCGTTTGTTGCGTAAGCGTGCCAATCTGGTCAGCATATTCATATTGTGCAATACAATTGTCTTATAAAAAAAACCAAGATGGGTCCTGGAAACTTCGTCCCTTGCATATAGTGAAATCTGATACACAACCATTGCGCTCCCCCAAATATGTATAATTATTTTGGAATTTGTTTCACTAATTTAATTTAAATTTTTTAATTAAATTTTCAATCGACTTACTTTTGTGTTAGCCTCATTTTTATCCAAAATACATGTGATTTTCAATTGTTTCTATATGTTATTTATTCCTACATCAGCGAATAATTATTTTTTCTTGTTAATTATACATATTTTGTTAGGGATTTTGAAAGCGAGTAGAATTCTTCATTATTTTTCCTCTAATTATAATTATTTTTTGCATTTTATACACCTTTAATTTTTGAGTATTTGTTCCGTGTCAAAGTATTCCTTTCGATTTTTGTGTTGAACAAGTACTACATCTAATGTATGATCCCTCCCGAGTCGCATATTTTCACGGGTCTTCACCCCTTCCCCTTCCATATCTTTTCCATTTTTTGAGTACTTTTACCAAAACAAAAAAGTTATACCAAAGGGATTTCATCATAGTTTTCTTTAGTCAATACTATGTTCACAGCTATATAATTTTTTGAAGTAAAGAGTGGATATGGAATCATAAGTTTTTTTGCCAAATTAAATATATGTTCATAATTTATGTCGGTCCTACATTCGCCGCTGTAGTCCGATATTTTCTATTTTCTTTTTAGTCAAAAATGTTTTCCTTTGCTGGAGTTCTTTTGATAAAAGTACCCTATATTGTACCACATCCAATTTGATTTTTATTTTAATACTGCCTTTATTTGTCCTTTAAGCTGTAGGCTGTATAGCTGAAGGGAGCATAAAATAAAAGTAAGAAAAATTTTTAAAATTTCGAGAAAATCAGGTTATTTTGGTCATTTGACGTAAAGCGCTTCGGAAAAAACGCTTTGAAAGGCGTAATTGGATTGCAAACATTTATTAGCTCAATCAAATGATAATTGAATTATTTGTTTACAAAATTACAAATATTTTGATTTGATGAAAGATTAAACGTGGATGATAAAGCACGAAATGCACCGTTATCAATTATAAGATCGATGTCGATAATTCTGTTCTATTTTCTATTAATAGTTATTTTGTTCTTATTCTCCTCGATTCCTTGTGCTGTGGTTAAAATGCTTTTTTTCTTTTGGTACTTTTCGTTCGTCGGGACACTAACAAAAAATGTAATAAACTTAGTCTCAGCTTTATCCTAGTCCGTCCTCGGCTGAGCCTAGAATAAGCCTAGAGTGAAGGTGAGGTTAAGCCTAAGCCTAGAATGGAAATGAGTCTTTGCAGTGAGGGCGAAACTTAGACTATAAATTTCTTCCTGTCCCAATAATCGAAAAGTGCCCATTTTTTAATCTTTCCATATTTTATTGTATGAACTAGTCTTAACCGATGATGATAAATTAAAATTGTTATTTTTTAATTCTTATACGAAATGCATGTAATAATAATTTTATTATTTTTTGTTTTATAGAATTTTATTTTTATCGTTTTGTCTCCATTTTCTCCCTCCCCAATGGAAAGTCCTCACCATGTCCCTTGATTTTACATTTCTATTTTATATATACATATACATACGTTTATTCCCTCCCCATTCACATTCATTCATTTTCTGGTCTATAAAAAAAGAAAATAAATAAAAATATTTGGAAAAATGAAACAAAAACATCATAAAAATCATAAAATCTTAGACATATTATAAAAATGTTTTTGCCAGAAAACAGATGGAATTTTCCATTCGAAACAGCGTGTCAGAAAGTTATATAGGTATTAGAGCAAACAAAACTAGTCAAATTCGTGATTAGCGACTATGAAAACCCAAAAAAACGCAATTTTTAGATTTATTTCCAAAAAAACTGCTGAAAATCCAGTGATGTTTCCTATTGTAGATGACATGATTTGAGAATTTTCAAAGTAATATCCCTTTTACGAAGTTTAATGTACCAAAAAAAGTGAAAAACCATTAAAGAATTCGACTCAAACCACAAAAAAATAAAAAAAGGTCGAAAATTCGAAAAATTATTGGATTTGCATTTGAATTTTCGCTAAAATTACAGTATGGCGAATTAAATTTGTCGAGTTTGACTGCTTTTTTCGGAGCCTGCGATTTTATTCTTCCGTCACACGGCTGTTTTTGATGTGCATTGGTGTGTTGTGATTTCCAACTTACTTTATCCTTTCAATTTCCCCATTATTTTCGAAGCAGTTTTCTTTTGTTTGTTTACTTTTGTTCAAGGGGTCATCATCTGGTACATTTTCAGTCAAAATTTATAGAAAAATTGCATTTTAATGTTAATTTTCAGTTGATTGTTATGAAAACCCTTCTAATCCCTGTACTCTTTTACTGTTTCGCTGCTCGGTAAGCATTTAAATTGATAATTTTTGGATTGATTTGTCGTACTTTTGCGCTTTTTTGTGGTTATTTTTGAAATGAATTGGATATTTTTTAGATTTCTAATTGATTATTCCATTGTTAAAGAGTAGTTTTTTTAGCATATTTAAGTATTAAGAAAAGGTTTTTTTTTTTGAAAGGAAAAGCAATAATGCTAGTCACATAAAGTACGTCTTTCCAAAGCGTTTTGAGCCTTGAAGAAAATTTTTGTATAGCTAAAGGGTCGTGTAAAGTAAAAGAGTACCATTTATTGATTTGTCAATTTCTGGCTATTAGGAAGAAGTATGGTTCCAAATACTTTTTCACAATAATCTTTTATACATTTTGTGCCTGATATGATATTGTTTCTATAATTGATTTGTTAAATAATTTGATGCTTTTTAGGTTTTGAAAATGCATTTTTTTCACAATTCTGGTCAAAAGACTGATGCAAACAATACTCCGCGCGTTGCTCACGGCTCGCCGGCGACGACGGCCGCTAACAGTGCCGGTTTTGGACGCTACAATCGCGATTCACCAAACAATTTCGGTAACAAGTTCTCTTCCGATAATAATGGTTTCGATCGCTATGGCGGTCCGTACAGCAGCGTCATGACTGATGCCAAACCGCTGAGTGGCGGTGGTAATTGTCCGCGTTTTATGCCGACGGGTGTAAACTCGCAAAAAGGCCGCAGTGATCGTTTCTTTACGCCGGCGCGTAACACAGTCTCGTCTTGTCTTGGAAACAACGTCAACAAGCAAGGCAACAACAATAAATGCGTGAATGCTCTTGCTACCACTGAGGAATTGAATTCCGAATGGATAATTGAGGAACAGAAGATTCGAGCCGAAGAGGCTGAAAAGGCAGCCGAGACCAATGATGTCACTTCGGCGGCCGAGATTGCGGATCAGCTTGTGCCTTCTGGTAAGTGTAATAATCGTGGCAATTTGATTATAAGTCATGGGAATTCCTCTCATTAACCAGTTCGATGCTGTAACTTGACTCCAAGAAGAAAAAAATTATATAAATTACTCTTTTGAATTAGAATAACGACTTTTGGATGTCTCACTGACTGATTTATTTAACGAGTCGACTCAAAAGAGTGGATAGAGCTATTAATGGCGTTTTGTAAGTATCATGTTGTTGATGCTTTTTTAGAGTCAACGTCAAACGACTTTAACAACAACGTGGCCGCCATGCCGAACGCGAACATTGGCGTTAAGCCGACGGTCTACAAGAGCGGCGGAAACTTCAGCGGAAGCGACCGTGGTCGTGGTGCTGCTGTGGATCCGACCGTGGGCGAGATTATTACGCTCGCTACGACGACGACGAATCCGATCACGTCGGTGAGAGGCTCGGTTGGCGCTCGTTTTGAGCCAAAGCCGTGGGGAAGTGGTGCGTTGGCGTTCAAGGAGGCGTGCGGCGGCTCTCCGGCGCAGTATCGTTCGTCGCCGCCGGCGACGCGCCACACTTTCGACAATCGTTCCTCGCCGTTGGCCGGCGCTAATGGCGGAGAAAGCGGATTGGCTGCCCGAGGCGCCGCATTGAAGTGCAATATCAACAACAACTCGTGTGTCGATTCGAAGCTTGTGGCAAACGCCGCCACGACAACGAAACCCGCGAAGCCGTTGGCGGCGAGCGGTGGCGACGAACTGAGCTATGGCGCTGGGTTCGTCGCCACAACGAAGAAGACGGACACGGCGGATTTTAACACCGACGCGTTGCCCGCGTTCAATCCCCAAGGAGCTGCTGTCAAGCAGCCGTCGACGACGACAACGTCGCGTCCTTTCGCTTTTGAAGGTGAGTTTTGTCACATTCACGAAAATCTTTCTCCGATGTTATTGTCGCTCGCATAGCAGATGTGGCCGTGACGCTCAACGCGGCCAACATCGCCGTTGCGGCGCGTCCGCTCGACGACTCTGAGTTGCGCACGCTTCGCGTTATTCACGAGTTTCGTCCTCGGGCGCACTCGGCGACGACGACGACGACGAGCGGCTCGAAGTCGCCGGTCAAGATCGCGATCGACCAGAAAGGTATCCATTATACATATATATGCGAATAATGCGTTTCCATTATTCTTTTGTTTAGATCAATTGAAACGCATAATCAACGTCTCGAAAGAGTTGGTCGAGGTCATGACCAAGTTCCTTGAGCTCTTTGCCGCCTAGCGTGCGCGTTTCGGCTGATCGCGAAAGGAGCATGGCTCGGGGGAGGGGGGAAAGGCCCCCGAAAATTTTCAAATTTGGCCACGTTTTCAATTTTTTGTTGTTTTTATTTTCTTTAATTTCCTCTTTTAAGAAAAAGTTTCTTTAAAAAATTTTTTTCTCATTAAATATTTTCTCTTTCCGATCTCGCAATTATTAAATCGTTTTGCTTTTGTTTATATAAGCTTTTCTAATTTAATAAAGCAAATTCCTATTAGCGGCTGCTTTGGCCATCTATAATTATAAAAAAAAAGGTAGTAATGTGCCATAATTTCTTTCACCACAAAAAAAGTGCGGGCGGCTTTTATTATACTTGATCGAAATCTAATATGCTAAAAGAAAAAGAATTCAATCACGATGCGAAAAACGTATCCCTGAATGGCGCATTGGAGATATTTCAGTTCGGTCCTCCGGTTTCGACTGGCCCGGCTCGAGTCGAAAATTACTCACGCGGCCAATCTCGTATTTTATTGTGTATAATTGAATTGTATTGTAATTAAACGCAATTCGCTTAATCACAAATAATATTGCATAAAAGATGTGCCGGCGGATAATTTTCACCTTGGGGCCCAACCAGCCAAAACCAGACGTCTAGGGCCGGACCGAAACATCGAAACTTTGTTAAATTTCCTTTTTTTTGGAGCCGAAATGAAGTTGAATCCATTCGTCTCGTCGTCGTCGCGCAAATCTCGCAAGCGTCACTTTGGCGCGCCATCGCATCTCCGCCGGCGCATTATGTCGTCGGCATTGTCCAAGGAGTTGCGCGAGAAGCACAACGTGCGTTCCATTCCCATTCGTGCGGAAGACGAGGTGAAGATTGTGCGCGGCAACCACAAGGGCAACTGCGGACAAGTGATTCGCGTCTGTAGGAGGAAATTCATCATCCACATCGATAAGATCGCTCGCGAGGCGGCCAACGGCGCCGCCGTTCATATCGGCGTCTCGCCGTCGAATGTGGCGATCACGAAGCTCAAGCTCGACAAGAATCGCCGCGCTTTGCTCGAGCGAAAAACGGAGGGCCGCAAACGCGTCATCGGTCAGCTTAAGGAGGACAAACACGCCGAATAGAAAATTCGTTAGGAGAGAAGAAGTTTTTCAATTTTGTTGTGTTAATGCTATTTTGTTTGAAAAAAAAACAATAATAAATTTCGTTACAATTGGATTGGATTGGATTGAACTGGTAGGCGTTTCGAGTGAGCGCGTCTAATTTGGCGTATCGACTGGAATTATTTAAAATTTATTTGAATTTTGCAAATATTTTTTGAAAATTTCCCTTGAATTGTAATAATTTTTGCTTCTTTTGTTTCCACATCGCTTATTCAAAGCAACTTTCGAAAAATGGGCCCAAAAATGTGCGATAGATACTCGGAAGAAGTGCCCGTTCAGAGGAAATTTCTTAGCGGAACTCTGTGACTTGAGTCATTTGGAAAATAAATTGCCTAAGCAACTCTTTCTTTCTTTCGAAGTTGGGAGGCATTTTGACTCGTTTGGGAGACGTCAGACGACTCACCCACCGAAACCTGAATAGTCGGAGAGGATATTAAAAAATTCCCGCATAGTTTTGGTGATTTTAGTCGAGCTTGTTGCCTAAAAAAAGTACCGATTAAGATTGTATTCGTGCCGAATTTCATCGTCAATAGCTAATTTTATTCTTTGAGATGATTTTCCTTTCCTTTTGGGCAAATAAATAGGGTTTTTCCGATAAAGTGGCATTTCTTTTCCGTGGCGAAACCACGAAACGCATTTTCCCAACGCAATTGCGTTTTACACATAATATTGTTTAACTGGTCGGATGAGAAAAACGCAGTTGCATTAAAGAGGAGTCGAAAAAATTCGCGTAATATCACATTTGAAGATAGCTGCTTGATTCGCAATCATATCGGCCTGTTTCTCTATTTTTCCCACATAATCATTTCGCAGACTTTTACGAAATGAACACGAAAAAATCGGACGCGGAGTGCGAGGAGGCCATTAAGCAATTTGCGGAAATTACGGCCACCGACGAGGCATTCGCGCACTCCGTCTTGCAGGACGTCAATTACGACTTGGAGGTACTTTTCCGGGAATAGACCCACATTTATGGGCCGAATCGTCCGGAACTTTGGCGGTGGCCATTATTTCCTTGAATTTTTTATTCGTTTCTTTAGACGGCGTTGACCAAATATTTCGTCACGCAAGCTGACGAGCAGGATCCGGCAACGCTGGCGGCCATAATCGCCGCTCAGCAAGAGGACAACAACGCCGAGGACGTCTTGGTCGTCGAGCAGTCCTCGTCGGCTATGTCGTCGAAGAAGTCGCGCTCGGTGTCAACGGAGAAAAGGTCGTCGTCGAGGCGCTCGTTGACGATAACGACGACGCGTAAGGGCGAAGAAAATGACGCGAGGAATGCGCCGGCCGCGTTGACCGCCAACGCGGACGACTTCAGCTTTGACTACGACGACAACGGCGACGACGACGACGAAGACGAGGAGAATGCGGAGGAGCTGGAAAAACTCGAAGAGGCTCGCGAGGCCGCCGTCGCGATTGCACGTCGCGAACGCGAAGCGGAGGAGCGTCTTCAGCGCGCCAACGAGCTGCCCATGGAGATGACAATGATGACGTGGAATGTGGACGGGCTCGACCCCGACAATTTGGGCAAACGCTTCACCGCCGTTCTCTACATTATTGCAAAGTCGGTGGACAACTTAAGCCCGAAATCTATTCAATGTTGTTTATAGAATCAATCCGGAGGTGATCTTCCTGCAGGAAGTGGTGCCGGCGCATATGCCCAAGTTAATGGACCTTATGGAGCGAATGTATCACATGTTCATCTCGAACACGGATTTTCCCTACTTTTGCGTGACGCTCGTGTCGAAGAACATGAACGTTGTGCACGACGAGGTTCTTACATTTCCCACCACTCAAATGGGACGTTCCGCCATCGTTGTTGACGTACGTGGGCTTATAATGGCCATTTTTTAAGCCTAGGCCATCCACAAAGTGTACTTGATTGGACTGAGATAATTTAGCTTTATGCCAATTTGTACTATCGCATTCTCTTCAATAATTTATGTTACGAATTTAATGAGTGAATGTGTGTACGAAATATGGCATGCTCAATAAATGAACGCTTTTTAAGGTGGAATGGCAGCGTCTGAAGCTTCGTCTCATCAACAGCCATTTGGAGAGTATGGCGGAGTATTCCGCGGAGCGCAAAAAGCAATTCGCGTTGTGTCTCGAGCAGATGACCGCCAACGGCCAGCTCACCGACGATCGTATGGCCATTTTCGCCGGCGATCTCAATGTTCGCGACGCCGAGGCACGTGTGGCCGTGGAGCCGTTAACACGCCTTTTTTTTAAATAAATTTATTTGTTTCTTGGCTGAACTTTTTTTTGGACACTAGGCGACTCTAAACTTTGATCAAAAATTAGATTGTGGGAATTTGGAGTGACTGGAAAATAATATTTAAATAGCATAAAGTGGGGGAAAGATTGAGCGCCGGGCTGTGATTTGATCACAACAAGGGTCGATGGCTCATTTTGGTTTATGGAAAAAAAATGACAAAAATGTTTAGAATTTTTTTATTCAAGCTCAAATTTTAATTTTTTTAAAATAATGTCCTTAGTCAAGCAGCAATATTTAAAAAAATGAATTATTTTTATCCGCTAAGAGGAATGAGACATGACTCATGAGGCCGGCTCAATCCGCTCATGACTCACAATTTGTCTCTGAGCCACGAAACATTTAATGAGCCAAGTCAGAGTCCTTGGGGCGAGGACGAAGGATTTGATGATGCGGTTTTTTTTTAGCTAAATTGACACTCTATTATCGTATATTTCTGAATTTCCTTAGCTTTTTGTATCGACATGAACGAATGTGGGGTACTTTAAAATTTTAACGTCTGCGTTTTTTCAGGTGCCCACTCTTTCCAACGACGTACGAGACGCGTGGCTGGCGGACGGCGGCGGCAAAAACGAGACGCGCTTCACGTGGGACATGCGTCGCAATGACAATAAGGACTGCGGCGGCGCGCGTCTTCGCTTCGATCGCGTCTATTATCGCGGCGGTCCCTATCGCCAGGTGGAGTTTTCGCTGCACGGCCTTCAGCGCATTCGCAACATTCATCGCTTTCCCAGCGATCATTTCGCGGTGGTTTGCCGCTTCTTTGACGTTCCTTTCTCATTGGCGCATCAGTCACCGTCAAAGACCACGACGACGACGTCGGCGGCGGCGGCCTATAAACATTAGGCAGTTTTTTTCTGCCCCCAAATAAATTGTTTTCATTTCGCCTGATGAAAATGTAAATTGTTTTTGTTTTTTTTTGTAATAAAAAGGCAATTTTAATTTATTTTAAAACAAAAATAGATAAAAATATTGGCTTAGACAAATTATGAATTTCGTGTTTTATCACTTGAAAAAAATAGCATTTGTGGGGCGTGAAATGTTTAAATAATAAGTCTGTAATGGGGAATTGGCCGCTCATTTGAATTCAAATTTTTGTGGCGTTATGCGCTCATTTTAATTTCTTTTTTGATTCAAAAATATTTTCATTTCATTCTTTTTGTTTATTTGCAAAACCAGTTACTTGTTGTTGATTTTTTTATATTTAATAAAAAAAATGATTGAATTTTTAAAAAAAAAATCTAGAAAGCATGTTTTGGAAAGTCATATCTAGCCTGGATGATTGATGACAAATGTGCTAGATAACCTAGCTCATTTGTCTAGTACATCATAAAAAGTTTCTGCCCATCAAATTCTCCATGAAATTTTCTATATTCTGATAAAATTTCCGAAGAATTGTATATCTCGATGAAAAAAATTCTTGCAAAATGTGCGCCGGGAAGCGCACGCGTGCCATATCTTTACCCTTCTCTCCTATCAATTTTTCTTATTAAAATCGCGACATTTTGCAGACAAAAATTTTCGCGTTTTATTTTAACTCTTTTCTCAAACAAAAAATTTTAATTGTAAAATTTTAGAGGCTATTTTTCGAATTGAAATCAAAAATTGGACAAAAACATTTTTTTTAAAGAACAAAAATTGATTTTCACTTTTTCCTGTTTGTTCGATGGTGAAAAATAAATCTTATCATTTTATCGTGAAAATTTTGTATGAAAATTGTGGAAAACGGATGGGAAAAAAAGAGAAAAGAAAGTGAATGAATTGTGTTGAAAAGGGAAGTTGAATGGAGGGGTAGGAAGTGGAATAATGAATAAGAGATCGCTGAAGAATTTTTCTCGATTAATTGGATTTGTCACTCAATCAATGATGAGCGACATTTTCGAGACGGACATTTCGGGATATATTTCGCGATCGGAGACAGATTTTAGGCTAAACTTTTAGGTTTATCCTTGACTATTAGGCTTTGAAATGTTCCGACATTTTTTTGACTGCTTTTTAATCCCTTTTAAAACGATAAAAATTTTCACATTAATTCCAATTTTTTATTCCTTTTTTCGTCGCTTTTATATGTTAAATTTTTTGTCACAATTTTTTTTATTGTTTTAATAAATTTACATAAATCAACGTTCATTCGATTCCCAAAATTCCCAATTGAAACGAATTGACAATATTTAATGATGGAAATGATGATGCATTATTACGTTATTAATCAGTGAATTAAATTTCATTTATCTATTTTTTCAGTGATTTTTCAGCGTATTTCGTGAGGGCGATGCGATGGCGTGACGCGAGACGCGTGCCAATCGTCATGCTTTTTGTCGCGTTGGCTTTTTTCGTCGCGTCGGCGGACGCAAAAAAATCGCACAAAACATTAGTGTCTACGTCGACGAATGAGCTCAACGGTGTGATATTCGTTGATTATTACTCTGTTTTTTTTCTCCATATAATTTTGTAAAAATTTTGAACTTTAGTTAAGTTCTAACGATAATTATATTGAACCCAGAATTCAGAGGGACGGATGACACGACGTCCGCATTGTCACACAACGACGTCGATGGCGCCGGCGTGTGGCCTATCGCGTCGACGGCGATTCACACGCCGGCGGTCGCGCTCGACCGCAATAACCTCAGCGCGGACTGCTCGTCGCGCTGTTCGCTGAGCGCCGACGACGCGCTCGAGCAATGTTGGCTGCACACGCTTGCCTACTTTGAGCGCGTCGTTGTTGGCGTCCTGAGGCGCGTTGCCACCACTCAGGTGAGCTCGAATACGCGAATGTTTCCGTTCATTCTTTGAGCGTTTTTAGACGAGTATCGCTATTTGGCAGCGCCGCCACGACGTCCTGCCGAACTTTGCGCGCCAGCGCGCCGACGCGCTGGCGCGTTTGCTGCACGCGCTGCCAAAAACCGCGCGCATTGCCGACACGAACCGACCGCTGGATGCAGCCAGTGTTCGATGTATTCTCGACGCGCTCTTCGACGACGCGCAGGTGAATTTAAAAAAAACCTAGCCAAAACGTGCCGGCAAACCATATTGGAGGTGTTCCGCGCCGCGGGGCCCGTTTTGGCCCGGCTCAGTGCGAGCTCGTGGCTCGGAGATAGTACGAACTGTGATTTTTGTTTTCAGGCAAAAGCAGAGGCCGTAATCGCGGGCGTCGATGAAGCGCCGCATGCGTTGGAGTGCCCGCGAGCCTGCGAAAAGCATACCGACCTTATACTCTGGCTACCGATTGTAAGTCAAAACTATTTTCACTCTTCAATATGAGCTATGCGGACCAGTTGCTCCGATTTTTGTGAGCCCGTCGGGTTTTCTGGACCAACTTAGACGATGGCGCAATCAGTTTTTTGATTCTGATCTTTTGGGACCCTGTGCACGCATACCCAGGTACAAATTTGCCAGCAAAATGCAATCAAAAATGCGTTGGGAAATTTTGCGCGTGGGATTTTCGGAATTTAATCTTTTTTTAACATATGAAATTTTCTTATAGAGTTGGGTGTTCGCGATTTCGTGCGCGGTAACTGTGTGCCTGTCGAGCTTCATTCTCGTCGCTATCGTAGTTCTGGAACGTCGCGAAAGCAACAAACTGCACGAGGAAATCGCCGCCAAAGCCACGAGCGCGTCGACGACGACGTCGCGCGCATCGAATGCGCAAGGCGACGCGTCGCGCGAGTGCCGCCGCTGAGCACCGCGCATATTCCAACAACAACGGCGGCGCAGCGCAAAAACGATAGCATTTGCCATGTGATAGGTCGTAACTGAAGAATTTGGCTCACCGACATTTGCAGATTTTTCAACTTTGACCAACTTTTAAGGACCAGAACGCTACTTTTAAGAAAATTAAATTAAGTTATTGGATTCAGAATTTAATTCTCTATCAAGTACTTTTTAAACCAAGTTTCTAGGTAATTTGGGAAAAAAGTTAGAGCCAAAAAAGCAAGATCACTTTTAATTTTTTGAAATTTTTAGAATGACTTTACTTTTTTAATTATAACTTTTTTTCCAAGTCGCATTGAGAATTGATTTAAGAAGTTGGAGATTGAAATTCTGAATTCGATGGCATAAATAAATTTTTTTTTAAATAATTTTATGGACCCTAAAAAGTTGAAAAATCCGCAAATTTCTCTCCATCTCAATCGACTAGATGCGAAATACAATTGATTAAAAAAATGATAGAATTTTTATAGTAGTAACATCTATCTATCTAGCTATGGCTATACTGTATTAATATTAATGTGTATACAGTACGCGATCTTAACTTTGTGAGATGAGTGACCCGAATCAATAGGTTCACGAAATCCGAATCTAAACAATTTACCTCGGTACCGTCAATAAATACCAAAAAATATCGTAACACAAAGTAGAGTTTATTCTACAAATCGGTACATTACCTAAGGATCCGGTTTTGTTTATATTAAAGAACTCTAATCTTTAAAATTTCCAATTTGCCCTCCTTTTTGTGCCTACCGTAGTGTTTTTGGTTGTTTAAAGAATTTTTGAATTTGAGCTTAAACACTTTGGCGTTATGTCATTATTAAAATTTTAATTTTTTAAATTATTTTTTCTCGAATTTTTTGGAATAGGCCAATGTTTGAGGGCAAAAAACGACTGAAAACGTGCGACGAAAATGTGAATTTCTCAAATTCCAACATTTTCTTGGATCTTTAAATCGCCGCTCGTATTAACATCAGTGCCCTGGTACTTTTTTTGGATTTTGATTCGACTTCATTGTACTTAATTCCTCTATTTTTTTCGCTTTGATTCATATCATTCCAACCTTTCCTCTTCGGTCACTCTCTTGCCCACAAATTTGCGGACAACTGGATACGTACTTTCAAGCACTGAGGGATCAACATTTTGTTCGATTTTAGCACGGTAAGGAGAGAAGGTTGGGATGGTAGGCTTCTTTGATTCACTTCACACTATTCAAAATTATTTCTACGGGCCAAATACCTTTTTGAGATGATATTTTTTGCTTGCATCCATTGGAAAATTTATAAATAAAAAAGTTTTTTTTTCTCGATTTTGTTGAAATTTGCTTTTAAAATTCAGATTTTTAAAAGGGAAATTATGTTATGCGATTATTTACTATTTGTTCAGTCCCTCTCATATTATTCTTTTTTCGGATTAGACTGATATTTGGTTAGGTTTTGGGCTGTGCCCTAAGATTTAAGTTCAGCTAAAGCTTGGGGTTTTAAACTCAGTCAAAGCGTAGGCTTTTAAGTTTAGCCAAAGTTTGGGCTTTTAAGCTCAGCCGACGTTCAGGCTTGACTGAGTTAGGTTAATCTTAAGTTTGTTTTTATATGACAGAAACCACATGAATATCGGTTATTTTCTGTTCCTATTTTGAGTCAATTTTGAGTATTCGACGTTGGCTATTTAGGCGTGGACGGGCGTTAGGTATATACAATAGTCCATATCGCGGTTAGATATATAATGAAATAATTTAGCCATTGTATATCTAAGATCCTAGCACCCTATTTAACTCTGAAAATTGGTTGGATCTAAGTTAAAGAAGAAACACTTCAAAAATTATTTATTTTTAAGTTTAAAGTAAAATGAAACATTCTTTTCTAGCATTTCTTTTGCCAAACGCTTTTGACGAACAGGCATTCGGGGGTTACGTCATCGGCCGGAAGAGAATGAATGGATTACGGTGGAACACAAGACGCCAACGCCAAGTGACGGTAGGAAAAAATAATTTTTTTGAAATTAATTTATTTAATTTATTTTTTCTGGAAGCCCGTCAATCATTCACTTATTCACCTTTTTTTAATTTATCCTTAAGCTTATTTTTATTCTGCTTAAATCGATTAAACTTCTTAAGCCTAAACATAAGTTCAGGAAAAGTTATGTGTTTTAAGTGTCCCTCTTAAATCTAGGCTATGGTTGTTTGCTTAAATATAGGCTTGAAACTCGCATTTCTACCTTTTTTCTAGTGAGTTAGTTAAAATTAAGTTTGGGCTCAAGCTTAGGCTTTACTTAAACTTGAAATTACAACTTTTTTAAGCGGCCGTTTTTATCGTTTTTAATCGAATATTTCACTTTTTTCAAGTTACATTTTTAATTGGTTTTTTTCCATGAATGAATTTTGAAAATTTTTCCGTTTATTCCAAGCATTTCCCCACGTCCCTTTTAACGTAACATTTACGTTTTCTACGTGCAAAAAAACGATTTTTGTTCCAATTTTTATATTCTATTTAAAGTTTTTCTTTTTCTAAATTATTTAAATCACTTTATCGATAGAATTTTAAATGATCTTTCCGGAAGTTCAATTCTCGAGGATTTTATTTTCCGAGCTCAATTCTCGAGGTCAAACTACTCAATTCGAGGTCGAATTTTGAATAGTTTGACCCTTTAAAAGCCAATTTTCAAGGTCCTAATTTTTGGGTTCCAATTTTCTAAGTCCAATTTTCGAGATTCAATTTTTGGAGTTCAATTTTCAAGGTTCTAAATTTTGGGTTCCAATTTTCAAAGTACAATTTTCGAGGTCCAATTTTTAATTAAGCTTTGCTCAAAGATAAAAAATCTTTTGCGAAAGAAATTTTCTTAATTTTATCCCTTTTTTTGAAAAGGTTTTTCTCATTCCACCGGAAAAAAAAGATAATTTTCCAAAAACCAAAAGGCTCAAAAAAAAAGCATTTCCGTAGAGGTTTTTTGAGACGTGTTTTGTCTCTTTTTTACTTGTTTTTGGGAAGAAATTCAATTTTGGACCTATCCAATTTCCAATTTTTTTTTCTGCTTATTTTTTTAATACTTCTTCTCGGTTAGTTGACTGCCGATTAAGTCTAAGCTCAGGATTAAGCTTATTCATGTAATTTTTTGGGATTATTCCAGAATAGGCGGTCCATTACAAAATAGACACAATCCAAGAATATAATTTTTTTATAAAAAAAAATTTTTACTCTAATTTTTTGTGTTTAAGCCGCGAATGTTTAGAGCCTATTTTAAATTGGCATCAATGCGTTCATTCTGTTATATGCGGATACATTGGGGTCCTAATTTTGTGCTCGTTTTCGTTTCAGTCTCATCAAAAATGGGCACAAAATTTGGACTCGCTTGGATCCACATACAACAGGTTGAACTCATTAGCGCCAATTTCAATTTGGCTTAAAACACCCGCGGCTTATACACACACAAGATTAGGGTTAATGCATTAGTAGATTTGGATGGGTACTTGACTTCGAAAACCGTCATTTTTTCAATCAATTTTGCGACGAATTGAAATGACAAATTTCGGGAAAATTTTTTTTTTCAATTTGCGATAAATTAAAATGACGAAATTCGAAAAATATTTTTTCGAATATAAAAAAGATGGAAAAATCCAAGAAAATTGCATTTTTTCAATTTTTTTTCGCTTTTTTTCCCACACCTCTAATCTTTTATGCGCTTTAATCCAGAAAAAAATACTTACTTACTCGCTTACATTCTTATTGGCACCAACGAATCTTACTTTTATATTGATTAATGAATTGACCCGAGAGAGGGCTCAACACAAAATTGAATAAAATGATGAAAGGAAAACATTTGTTTGAAACGAGCCCTCTTTTAGGCTTATACGTAAGAGAATGTAGCGGTATTTGTGACCGATTTCGGAATTATGCTTGAAATGGTTATTAAATGGTTCAGAAGTCCCAACAGAGTCCGCTTTTGTCTCTCCCTTTTTTCTGATACAACCACACTTCTCGCCCCTCGTTTTTACATCCTCTTCTCTTCTCAACCCCCTCCCCCCCAATATAGCCTCTCTTTGCTTTCTCCTATTATCCTTTCCTTCCCCACTCTTTCCTGGTCCCCACCATTTCCTGGTCCAAATGTTTCACCTGCTTTTATTTTCCAACTTTCCTGCTTTCTCTATATGATTTTTTTTCTTTTTTCACTCCCTAATGTATTGTCTTGTCATTTCATTTTGCATTAATAATTATTTATGGCTTATGCTTTATAGCTAAACCCATTCATTATAATGATTATAATAATAACTGGTTTTCGAAAAATTTAACATCGAAATGATTTTCAAAATTTTTATATTATTTTTCAAAATTCTTTTTGGTAATTCTATTTCGTCTCGTCCCTTTTCGACTCGTCCCGTTTTGCCTCGTCCAGTTTCGTTCTGTCCAATTTCTTTTAATTTCGTCCCATTTGTTTTGTCCCATCCCGTTTGATTCCATCCTGCTTGGTCCCTTTTAGTTTCAGTCCGTCCCGTTTAATCGCGTCTTGTCTCGTCCAGTTTTGTTTTTCCCTATCATCTCGTGGTCATTCCGTTTTGTCTTATCCAGTTTCGGTCCATTCCATTATGTCGGATCGCTTTGATTTCAAAATTTTCAATTTGCAAATTTTTCATTTACTTTATTTTTTTTGGAATAAAAGTACCAATTCTCCTCCCCCTCATTTGGTTCACTTTTTGGTCATTTTTCATACCGACTTTTTTTTTGCTTGCAGACTTTTTCCATGTTGTTTTGAACTCTTCGTTATTTTCGCTAAAGCGCAAAAAAACATTTGAATATGTAGAGAAAAAAAGGAATGAATGTTAAGAAATGTAAGGATGTTTATTGACGTATTTAAGCGGAGCGGAGAGAAGTTTTTTTGAGGCGCAGAGTGAAAATTGATATAAAATAAAAAGCAACGAAAATTCAAAATAAAAAACAATAATAGAAAAAAAAAATGGAGCGAATAATTTCGTTACTGAATTTTGTTGTAGAAAAAAATGGACTCGGGAGGAGAGAAAGGGAGAATGAAAGTAAAAAGGAATTACGAGATAAAAATTTAAAGAAAAATTGAGAGAAAATTCGAAGTAAAAATTTTTTTCGTTCCCAAATGAATTTATTTTTTGTTTGTTTTTTTATGCCTAATTTTATTTCATTTTCTTTTCTTTTTAAAGAAATTTCCCTTTTTTCATTATCCAATTGAAAAACTCATTTCTTCCATTCGTTGAAAAGTTTAAGTCCAAGTCCAAAACCAACAAAAAGTAAGTGGAAATAGAAAATTCGAGCTTTGAACTTTGCTCATTGTGGATCCTTCTTTCCTATAAGTCGTGAGCAAATCTAACAAACCTTGAATCAATCTCGTGAGCAAATCTCAGGAGCTCGTGAGTCAGTTACCCATCACTGCTTTAGTCTTATGGTTAACTTAAGCTATAAAAGATATATATAACTCGTTCAGTTTGCTGAAACCAGCCGGCCTTTTTCCCAGATAAGAATCGACTAAACCCAATAATTAATGTTATAATTTTCCCACACAAAAAAGTAAATAAAAGAAAATTGAGAGAGTTAAAGAGTTATATGCAAACCCCACGGATTCCCCCCCCCCCCCCCCCCCCCCCCTCCCCCCCCTCCCCCCTCCCCCCCCACTCCCACCCATTTTGGAATACTAAAAAATGGAAAAAAAAATTGGAACGCTTCACGATTCGTAATGTCATCCTTGCGCAGGGGCCATGCTAATCTTCTCTGTATTTTTTCCAATTTTAGTATATGTTCATTTGGAATGAACGAAGACAAAAAATCGCTTATATATCCGAGAAATGCAAAGCGAAAAAGTTGCGATGATTTTTGCCGGCTGGCTAGATGAGCAGAGTACGCGTGATATTTTCCTCATATGTTAAATGTGAAAACGCGCATTATGAATTTGAATTTTAAAAGAATTTTCAATTTTTTTTTACTTTTTTGTGGATTATTTACTAATTTTAACAGTGATATTATTCATTGATATTATATCAGTGATGATTGTTATCAATCAATATCACTATCCGAATATTTGTATGAACTTTTGTCGAAATGGAATGATTTTTTTTTTGATAATTCTGCTTCTAAAGGAATGAAAAATGTATATCGGGGGGTGGGGGGGGGGGTATGAAGCTTTTTAAACAGTATTGAGACTCGACCTTGAGCTATGGTTAAAAGACTTTTTCTTTAACATTTAGGAGTAGTCATTCAAGAAGTCAAGTCTTAACACTGCTCCTGAAGGATTTTCGAGCCTTCTGAATCCAAAATTTTTTCTTAAACATTTTCATTGGACTCTGTGGCCACATATTCAGGACCATTTTTGCGATCTCCTATTAAATTTTTGATCTACTTGTGGCTGGGGGGGGGGGATATTAATAGAATTCAAAAATGTTTATATAACTCGTTATATGATATTACACGGCGAAAAAAGTGACTTGAAAAATTATAATTAAAATTTTTTCAATCAAAAAACGAGACCGAAATTAAATTAAAAAGCGCATTTAATGGAACAAAAATAAATTAAAAAAAACTTTTTGCTTAGAAGTCGTCAAAAATTCGCAATTTAATTTTGGTTAAAAAATTTCTTTTTAAAGCCGTTTTTGCCCCCCCCCCTTCAAAAAAAAACCTTCCTTGCCTCTCCTTGTAACCCCTCCCCCCTCACTACCCATCAAAAACTTTTTTTAATGATTATTTGGTAATAAAACTTTTTTTTCATCTCTTTTTCCTACCTTTTTCATTTTCCTATATTTTTTTCTCTCTCTCTCTTCTCTTCCATTCATTTCCCCTTGCCCATTCTCTCTTCTTATATATCCAGATTTCTCTTTCATTTCTCTTTTCTTTCGTCTTTTCCCTACCCATATTTCTTTCTTTCATCTCTCTATTCTCTCAGCTTTTCTCTGCATATTTTCTTATTCTCTCGCTCTCTTTTTCCATTCATTCTCCCGCCTATTCAATTGTCCACTTTATTCGCCCCCCCCCCTCCCATAAGAATCCATTATGTTTTCTGACTTTACAATTTCGCGAAAATTCGCGCCGAAAATGTTGTCACTTTTTGTTTCGGGTTAACTTTTAATTTTACTTTATATAATTATTGTTTCTGTTTTTTTCTAATGACACACATTTACACACAACAATAACAACAATTTTGACCGGTTATTTTGGAACAAAAAAAATATTTTTTTCTGATATGTTTAAATAGAAACAAAAAATATATTTTTAGTTTAGCTTTTTCATTTCGCCCGCGTATTTCGATTCCAACTTTTTCTTTAAAACTTTTTTATTCCGAGTTAAGAATTTTTTTTAAACTTTATTCTATATTTGAGGCTCAGCCTAAGTCTAAAGCCATTGAGGCCTTTCCACTTTGATTTTGCGGTTTGTTGAACCGCAAAATTTTACGGATTTTTGTGTTATTTTTTCACTCTTTTAGCGAACGTCTCTTTATATTTCAATTTTTGGCAAATGAAATGACGACATAATGACTTCTAAAACTCACTCAATGACTCCTAAATTTGAAAGGAGGAGTCTTTCAATCATTTTACCTTCTAAATGACTCTGAGTCAAGTCTAAACACTGTTCAGGAGGCTCGATAATTCCACGGGGTGTACATTTTTCATCCTTTTAGACCCAAAATTACCAAAAATTATATATATTCACATATACATACATTAATGCTAGAGACGTTCCGGGCCGACACGGCACCGTTTTGTCCGACATTCATTGGGCTGGAAATGACCTTGGCTTGGGTTCGAAAGTCGACTCGGTCCGGCCATAGATAAAAAAAATTACCGGCCCGGCATCATCTCTAATATATACACCTATATTGGGCTCAGTATATATGATTTCTATCAAGTTAAATCTTTACATTCATTCGTTTAGGTTCCATTTTCCGTGCGATATATTTTTTTTCAATATATTTTCACCGGCCACAATTGAGTAAAATCGCTTTCGACGCCGTCGCAACCAGAAAATTATTTATATAATTCCACTTATTTTATAGCTTTTTTCTACATATATTGTCAAAATCCAAAAATGAGGTCATTAGCTGAGTCGCGGAGGCTCGGCGCAGCGTACAACCGTGCAGATGGCGTTTTCGCAATTATTGTCGAAAAACTGCAAGCATTCACGCAAAACGCGCCGCTCATCGCGTTAATGCTCGTAATAAGCGTGTGCACGTCGCTATGCGACGCGGCCACGCCCAAAATCGATGAAGCAATTCCGAGGAATAAAAGTGATTTTTAAATTACAAGTATATTTATTTACCTTGATTTCCAAGGGATATAATAAAGAGAAAAAATATTTGAATGAACGGTTGCGGGCTGAAATCAGTATGCTTTTCCAACAAAATGTCCAATCAATCTAATGGATTCAATTCGAAGTCTTCGCTGAAAATTTCCAAATTCCAGTATTCTTTATCGTACTGTGATATTTGCATTTTTTTTTGACTTAAATCGATTTCGTCCCATAGCGATTTCTTTTTAAAATTATTTTCAATTTTTTTTGGCAGATTTTTTTTTAGGTATTTTTTCTTCATTTTCTTTTCAATTTTAGCTAGAGAGTGATTTTCTGATATCTTAGAACGCGACATTTATGGATTAGATAGGCATTTGGAAATTCGACATTTAAGGATCCGACATTTAGGAATTTGGACACTATAATTAGAAGGATAACCCTTTTTTGGTTTTTTATTTGAAAATTTACAAAAGTTTTTTTTGATATTAAACATACCTGTCTAACTTCTCTTTGTAAATTTTTCAGAGTTGGAAAAGGGGAAACACAAATTTAGGAAATTTGAGGACCTTTTTTTAGGCGCGTATTTTTCTTCGATTATGGGGAGGGGGTGTGGAAAGTGAATTTGGACAGGTATGATATGAAATTTAAAAACAATTTAATAATAATTTTTACTTTTTTTATTTTTATTTTTCTATTTCCAGGAGTGATCACATACGCAATGTTGGACAGCTTGGGCCCGCTGGACTCGTACGTCTACTTCTATCCGCCCTCGCCAGCGTCCATCGTACCGGTCTCTTCCAACGCTGCCGGAGGACCGGCCGAGTATACCGAAATGTTCCATTCCGTTAAAAGAGGTTTATTTTCGAGATAACTGGAATCCTAAAGTAATTTAGTGTACTTAAATTACAAGGTGCCTTTGTCTTCAATACAGCTTATAATTATTCAATTCAATGTGGAGCCAACATTTTCATTGCTTTTAGATTCGGACAAGCGAAGCAGTGACAGCGACATTCCGGGCGTGTTGCGCTTCGGAAAGCGCGCGGCACTCGCCGCCGACGCTGGCGCCGCGTTCCTCGGCGGCAATCCGGCCGGCGTATTGCGCTTCGGCAAACGTGACGACATACCGGGCGTGCTGCGTTTCGGCAAGCGCGAAGTGCCCGGCGTGCTGCGATTCGGCAAACGCGTTGCCGGCGGTGTCGCGTTCGCCGGTGACGAAATGATGCCGGGCGTGTTACGATTCGGCAAGCGTGAAATCGGCTCAATGCCTGCCGGCGTACTCAGGTATGTGATCAATATGAATTTTTTTGGAAATATTTATTTTTGTGGGGTCTTCGGCCAAAGTAAACCCGTTATGAGGATCCTTTCAGATTCGTTTTAAAACCAGTTACACCGAAGCAAAGAAAGTATTAAATGAAGGAAAATTACGAAGAAATATTTTTCCCATAGACTCATTCGAATCTAAAAGGACCTTTTAAATTTTCCCGTCATCGCTAAAATCATTCAGCAAGCTTAGGTTCGGCAAAAAGTCCGACGACATGCCGGGGGTGCTGCGATTCGGAAGAAAATGAGTAAAATGATAAGTGAGAGAGAGAGAGAGCAACATTAGTCCAAAACTTCCAAAAGCCCCGCACACGCAATATCTCCTTCCCAGCACAGTCCAACACAGGCCAATCTCTTCTCTATAATTCATCCATCTGTTCCACAGCCATCACATAACATCAAATAAGCATCACATCGCGTATCAACCAGGCCCATATTACATTTCCATATTCATTTCTCTTCACTATTGTTCCACAGTTAAAAGCATCACATTGGATCGTATCGCATCTCAATTAGGCTCATATCATCTTCCCGATATTCGCATAGTTCTGCATACCCACACAAATTCCGGATCACTTATTAATCATGTCGCGTCGTAGTACTCCATTCTTATTCTTCCATAAAAATACCCACTTTGCTTATTGGTTAAGCACTTGAGTTAAGCGCTTAAATAAAGACCCAGGACCAAAGGCAAAAACAAAACAAGTCCAGAAATGTACAATTCTTAAAAAAATGATCTCATCCAATAATCTCATTTATTTTATGTAAAAAAATTTTGTGATTGATATCATTCCATCTGAAACGTCATTATCATTTCCCGCACATTCCTTCAAAAAATATGTATAACAAATTTGCAACTTTATAAAGATAAATTTTTTAATAGTGAAATTAATTAAAAATAAATTATTCTTTTCGGTGTTATTATAATGTAAAATATCATTTTTTTAGTTAAAAAATTAAGCTCGGTTCCTTTTGGAGTGTATTCGTTTTTGGGCCAATCCGACCAAATGGGATGAGCCGAAACGGGACAGGACCAAATGAGATGGTTATATCTAGGCCTAATATCTAAGCTTATTACTAAGCCTTAATTCTGAGTTTAGGATCATACCAAAGCCTAAGCATATAATCTACTACTAAACTTAGATTTAAGCCTAAAGTTTTTGTTTTATATTTACGAATCATTTGATTCAGACAAAATAACTCAGTAAGGTATATGTCATACCCCGCGAGTCGTGAGCAAACCTAACTAGCCTTGAGTCAACCCCGCGAGCCGTGAGCAAATCTCAGGAACTCGTGAGCCACCAATAAGTCAGTTAGCCATCACTGCTTTAGGCTACTCCGCAGGTCTTATTAAGCTATAAAAGATATATATATATATATATATATATATATATATATATATATATATATATATATATATATATATATATATATATATATATATATATATATATATATATATATATATATATATATATATATATATATATTGGGTTGGGGAATAAGTTCGTAGCGTTTTTTTTACAAAGATTTATTTAAACAAAAAACAATAATTATTACAACAAATTAATCAATGATGTATTCTCCGTTACTGTTTACGACCTCCTCCCACTTCTCGACCAATTTGTTGATGCCGTTTCGCCAAAAATCGCCCGGTCTGGTATCGAAGAAGTTGTTGAGCCAGTTTTTGAGGTCCTCTTCGCCGTCGAAGGTAACACCCCTCATTTGGTTTGACAAGGAGCGGAAAAGGTGGTAATCGCTTGGCGCAAGGTCCGGAGAGTACGGTGGATGCTGAAGAACCTCCCATTCGAGCTCTTGGAGGGCGGCTTTGACGACTTGTGCAACATGGGGCCTGGCGTTGTCGTGAAGCAAGATGACTTGGCCTTGTCGATCGGGTCTTTTCAGTCGAATAGCCTCGTTTACACGGCGCAACTGGGCAATGTAGAGCTCTTTGTTGACCGTAGCGTTTCGTTCGAGCATTTCCCAGTGCACCATGCCCTCCCAGTCCCACCAAACGCAGATCATAGCCTTTTTTGGGTGGAGATCCTGCTTGATTCTCGGCTTCGGCGTGTCTCCAGGGGCCACCCATTCTTTTCTTTGTTTCATATTGACGTACAGGCACCATTTCTCATCTCCTGTGACGATTCGGTACAAAAAACGCTGTTTATGACCGCGTGTTGCTCGATGGCGGGCGAGGTGTTGAGCCGCGATTTGAAGGCGATTTTCTTTGTTGATTTCGCTAAGCTCGTGAGGCAACCAAGCTCCGAATTTTTCGACAAATCCCATCGAATGAAGATGATTCAGGATCGTCTTATGATCGCAGTTCATTTTTTCGGCTAATTCACGGCTTGTTTGACGACCGTCTTCCTTCAAAAGTCCCTTCAGATGCTCTTCGTCGAATTCGACAGGTCGACCGCTGCGAGGCGTATCGTCGAGGTCAAAGTCGCCGTTTTTGAACTTTGCAAACCATTTTCTTGCTGTAGATTCGCCTATGACACCTTCTCCATACACGTTGCATACGTCCCGAGCGGCTTCGGCCGCTTTTTGCCCTCGATGAAAAGCGAAGAAGAGCAGATGTCGAAAATGCTGATTTTTGCCTCCTGGGTACTCCATTTCTAAGCATGAAAAATAATAAAAAATTAAATTTTCAGAAAAAACAAATAACACAGTTTTGTAGAGGAGAAAAAGCGCTTTCAAATACATATAAATATATTACCAAATACAGAATAAATCGTTGTAAAATAAAATAAAATTTAAAACGCTACGAACTTATTCCCCATATATATATATATATATATATATATATATATATATATATATATATATATATATATATATATATATATATATATATATATATATATATATATATATATATATATATATATATATATATATATATATATATATATATATATATATATATATATAATTCATTCAGTTTGCTGAAACCAGCCGGTCTTTTTTAGATAGAAATCGACAAAATTCAATAATTGATGTTATAATTTTTCCACACAAATTTGTTGTTTCATTTATTTTTGGGGGTTTAAAAATTTTTTTAAAATACATTTTTAAAACAAAAATTGTTTTTGAAAAAAGATAAAAGTAACGTGATTATCTTACTAAATAAACCTAACAACTTTTTGATCGTGATCAATTTTTGTTGAATTCATTTTTAGCAAATTTTTTGAGTTAAATTTTTCAAGTGAGACGTTTAAAAAAACCGCAAAAAAAACAGCGAGGGGAAGAAATTTAACGTAAAAACTCCAAAGGAAAAATATAACAAAAACATAGCAAAAACGAGGGTTTCTCCTATGTTTACATTATTTGAAAAAAAACTCCTGATCCACGTTTTTTTTTCCAGCAAATCGACCGGAAACAAAAATATTTTTATGTTGATGAGAAATATTTGTGTGTGTGTTTTGATGTTTTTGAGAAAGATTACGAATATTTGTTTGTCGAGCTTTTGAGCTTTTGAAGAACCGCTCTTTTACTTTACTTTCGATCAAAAGCGAAAATTCCCAAAAACGAGTCAATCCATTAGCTCGAGGTTTTCGAGGAATAAACACAAATGAACAATAACCACACACACACACACACACGTGTTTGTTTGTGTATCTGCATGTATTTGGTGATTAATGTGCTGTTTATAATGCAAAAAATTCAAGTCATAGGACCACACCATTGACGCAAAATCAGTCCTCAATATATCAAGAATACGTAAATATATATAATACACAATTGCAAACACATGCACACATTAATTACACACAGTGATACACAATTTTGCACACACAATCACACAAACTTTGGGAAAAGTCGTGCCGCGATTTTTTTTTCCTCACCTATTTTCCCGGACACATTCTTTTCATAATTAACGATTTTCGAGACTCTTCCCTCAATGAGCTCGAATGAGTTGAATACCAATTCCAGAAAAAAATTTCACAACAAACAACAACAGAGAAAAGGAGAAACTATAAAGAAATTTCTCTCTCTCTTTCTTAAGCGAAAAATTTATTTTTCTTTTCTTCTAGATTTTTAGATTTCTCAATTTTTTCTTTTTCTTTTTCTATTTCTTCACTTCCATTCTTTTCTTTTCTTTCTCACTTAAATTTCTTCTCTTTTATTCTCTTCTTTCTCTCTCGTTTTTTCTTCCCTTTTTTCCTATCTCTCATTCGTCCTTTCTCTCTCCTTTCCTTCTTTTCTTTTCTTTCTCTCTTTCCTTCCTTTCTTTCCTTCTCTTTTTCTTTCTTTCTTCTCCTTCCTTTCTTTCTCTTTTTCTTTCTCTCCCCTTCTTTTCCTTTCTATTTTCTCCCTTTTTTCTTTCTCTTTTCTGTGCCTCTGTTTTTTCTTTCTTTCTCTCCTTCCTCTATCTCTACCTCTCTTTCTGCAATACGATTTCGATATTGGGTCAGTTGTTGGCGATTAATTCTTTCTCTCCATTTTTTTTCTATTTTTTTTGCCTTTTCTTTTCTTCCCGGATTGTTGTTATTTAGCATTCCGGGGCTGTATACGTTGTTGTTGATCTTATCCATCCGCATTTTTGTTGTCCCTTTTGAATTGATTTGAATCAAATCGACCAAATTTTCTCAGTCGATAATTTTCACTTTACTTTTTTCTTTTCTTTTTTATTTATTTATTCGAAGTTGTAATAATTTTTTTTTCTAATTTCAATAAAAGAGGTTTTATATGAATCAAATGCTAGAAACCCTCCTCCACCATTCCCCAAAATTTCTATTTTTTGGGTCCCCTTTTGAGCCAATAAATTCAAAAAAAAAAAAAAAACTCTGAAGGGGCAACAGGAAATTACAATGGGTGTAATACACTCTTTTCTATAAATCCCACATACGTATGTATATTTCTATAAAATCGCCTAATCCAATAACTAGTTATTAGGAGTGTACTGGAATTCCGATCTCCGAGATTTTTGGCCTATTTTTTCGGATTTGGAATTTTCGATTTTTCAATTCTCTTCGGAATTTTGATTTTCCCCCTGCTAGATACCTATTACGGTTAGCCGATCGGGTCAAATCAGCTCCCGGCCTCGAGCTGGGGGCCGATTCGACCCGACTCCGAGGTCAGTTATTCCGAATTCAGTTATAGGAGATAAGCTCAACCATTTAAAAAGTCCGTCAGTAATTGTCCTAATTAGGTCCCCAAAAATCCATTTTCAAATACAAATTTTTCATGGTATTTGAAAGAGAAATTTTTAGTCGGCAATAAAAATTTTGAAGTAAAAATACATTTTGATTTTTTTTTTCAGTTTTGCTTCGGGCAAAATTTTTTTGGATTTTTTTCGGTTGGTTTTTGGGTTTTATGTTTTATCAGTTGTCGTGTCGATATCAACTGAATTTTCTTCCACATTTCTTTCGCTATTTTTCCACATTCCAATTAAAAATGAAAAATGCTCGATTAATTTTTTCGAAAAGAGTTCTTGTTCGCTTGGCTTTTGATTTATTTCACTTTCTTATCTCTCTTCTCTCTCACTTTCTCTCTTTATCTATCTATCTATCTTTTTCTCTCTCTCTTTTTTCTCGCTCTTTCTATCTCACTCGCCCTTTCTTTTCCATCTTTCTCTCTCTTTTTCTCCTCTTTTCTTTTCTTTCTCTCTTTCTCTCTCTATACAATTCTTCCCTTCTCTATCTTCTTCCTTTCTATTCCTCTAAAAACCTATTCTATCCAGAGATAAATTATTCTTTTCTCGAATAAAATAATCGCAAAAAAAAGTGAAAAATTAAAGAAAAATTCCGATTTCGCCCCCGCCCAAACGGCTGGCAAAAGGAAAAAAAAGCAAACCAAATCATTTGGCCATTTGATTTTACATTTTGCTTTTTCTCTTTTTTCAATTTATTCTCTTCCAATATTATTCCAAGGCCGGCTAAGGCTTCTTTCCGAGCTAGAAATAATTCTTTCGAATGAATCGCTGTTGTTATTATTGATGTTGTTTGATCAATTTGATTATGTTTATTTCTAAACTTTTCTCCTGTTTTTTTCTTTTCTCTCTCTCTCATTTTCTCTTTCTCCCCCTCTTTCTCTTTTTTAATTCTCTTTCTTTTCCCTTTCTCTATTTTATCTCCTCTCTTCCCCGCTCTCCCTCTCTTCTATTTCTCTTTTCTCTTTTTCTGTTCTTTATCTTTTTCTTTCTCTCTCTCTATCCTTTATACCTCTTCCCTTCTCTCTCTTTCCTTCTCTCTTCTCTTTTACTCTTTCCTTTCTCTTTGTCTCTCTCTCCTCTCCTCCCCATCTTTCTTTCCTTTCTCTCTTTCCCAACTACCGTATCATTTGCCCCCAACTAATTAAAAACTATCAATAACAAACACGGCTCGAAACATATCGGAATTGGAAAACAATTGTTGTTGCGTGTTTATTTTGTGTTTTTGTGTTGAAAATTTCTAATGATTGAGCACTGAGCAGTGGAAATGATTCAAACGAAAAGTCGAATAAGCTTTTCGTTAATAGCTTTCCATTCTGATCCATTTTTACTCATTTTCTTCCTTTCGATCTGCCTCTATATTCAAACCGTTTGATCCCGTTTTGTTGTTTCGTTTATTGTTGTTTTATGTTTGAGCAGATTATTTGTGATCTTTTCCACGTTTAATTTTTTGTTCAGTTCGATGAGAATTTTCTT
Source organism: Bradynema listronoti (assembly GCA_024678965.1). Taxonomy (NCBI): domain Eukaryota; kingdom Metazoa; phylum Nematoda; class Chromadorea; order Rhabditida; family Allantonematidae; genus Bradynema; species Bradynema listronoti. The sequence continues at coordinate 10,615,457 of JANLNO010000001.1, read as the reverse complement.
TGAGCTTTGCACGCATTTTTACATCTCCACTTATCGTATATTACCTAGCTAATTATTATATAACTTGCTATGAAGCTCCTTTAATTGTTAAATATTTGCTCAATTACAATTAATTAGTTATCAATTTTAGCGATTTTTGAGGCTACTACACAAAACAGCCACTATACAAAACTCACAAAACACCCCCAAATCTTTTTTTGCCATAATCCAATTCGAATATGTCGGAAGACTTTGAGAAGGACCCCGGCTACGAGTTCCTCGGTATTTCACGCGAGGCCCGAATCGCGTTTACCTCACAGGCCTTCGACTCGAAGAAGAACTGCTGGGTGCCTGATGCTGAAGAAGGTAGGAGTTGTTTGCCCGTTACATTGTCCAAATCGATTTTGTCCCGTAGCGATTTTTCTTTAAATTGAATTTTAAATAATTTTTATATAAAAATTGATAAAATTTTCTTTAACTTTTTTCTGTTTAGCCAATAGTTTAATGTGAAACTGAAAATGACATTTATGCATGGAATCTGTGTAGTTTGGGGGAGGGGAGGAGATTTCTGGAATTATAAATATATTTGTTGTCTTTGTAGGCATACCGAAATAAATATTAAACTTTTTGTAAATTTTACTAATATTTAGAAAGTCAATTAGGTATAATAATTAATTAACTATATAGGCTTTGTGGCCGCCGAGATCAAATCTGCCAAGGGGGATGACGTTACCGTTGTCACTGTCAAGGGCAATGAGATTACGTTGAAAAAGGAGGAGACCCAGGAGATGAACCCGCCAAAGTTCACCAAGACTGAGGACATGGCCAATCTCACCTTCCTTAACGAGGCCTCTGTTCTGTATAATCTTAAGGACCGCTACTCGTCCATGATGATTTATGTGAGAATGAGTTTAAACTATGTATTTGATTGTGCACGATCAACAAGCTTGATTCTTTAGACTTATTCGGGCCTGTTCTGTGTGGTTATCAACCCGTACAAACGTTTGCCTATTTACACGGAGAGTGTCATTAAGGCTTATATGGGAAAGCGTCGCACGGAAATGCCGCCGCATTTGTTCGCGGTCGCTGACGAGGCCTATCGTAACATGGTTCAAGGCGAGTCTTTTTAAAGTCTTCGAATTGGATTTAGCGTCAAACTAACTAACATTCAAGGATTGATACTGATACAACTAGTACTAGTACTATTTTAAGCCGATTAAACAAATTTTGATACTAATTTAAGCATTACTGTTAATTTTTTTTTTGAATTTATCTAATCAATGATTAATATTCACATTTTTTTAGATCGCGAAAATCAATCCATGTTGATCACCGGCGAGTCGGGCGCCGGTAAGACCGAGAACACCAAAAAGGTCATTTCCTACTTTGCCATTGTCGGCGCCACCCAACAGTCCGCCGCCGAGAAGAAGGCTGTCGAGGGCAGCAAAAAGGGCGTATGTTTTTCTATCGTATAATTTGGTGTCATGCGCTTCATGGTGCATATTTCTATCTGGATTTTTTAGGGTACGCTCGAGGAGCAAATCGTCCAAACCAACCCCGTGTTGGAGGCGTTTGGTAACGCGAAAACGGTGCGCAACAACAACTCGTCGCGTTTCGGCAAATTCATTCGCACGCACTTTTCCGGCAGCGGAAAACTTGCCGGCGGTGACATTGAGCACTGTGAGAAGGCTATACGCACTTGATTTTGAAGAGCCCATTTATATACGAGGCTGTTATCCTATTCGATCTTTTTTTATTGCGAATATCGTATTTTAGACCTGCTTGAGAAATCGCGTGTCGTGCGTCAGGCGCCCGGCGAGCGTTGCTATCACATCTTCTATCAGATTATGTCCGGCAACGATTCGAGTCTGCGCGGCAAGCTTAAGCTTAACAACGAGCTTTCCTATTATCATTTCCAATCGCAGGCCGAGCTCACCATCGAAGGTGCGGCATTCGTTCGGATTGTGGAGTTTATAATGAGCGGGGAAGAGAGAAGGGAGGGGGGGAAGGAGAAGGGGGGAAAGAGAAGGGAGGGGGGAAGGAGAAGGGAGGGAGAAGGGAGGGGGAAGAGAAGGGAGGGGAGGGGGAGAGAAGATTCGATTCGATTAATTTTCTCTTGAAATTTCGCTAAACGACGTTTCTTTCGCAGGCGTCGACGACAAGGAGGAAATGCGCCTCACGCAAGAGGCATTCGACATTATGGGCTTCGAGGAGAACGAGTGCTCCGATCTCTATAAGAACTGCGCCGGTATTATGCACATGGGCGAGATGAAGTTTAAGCAGCGTCCGCGCGAAGAGCAGGCTGAAGTCGACACGGACACGGGTGCGTTATTCTAGGCTTTGCTGGGCGTGGGGCTTTAATTTTTAGGCACTTTGGCTTTTTCGAACTTTTTTTGTGTTTGTTTGAAAAATTTTAAGACCAGTGAGAAATTTCGTCGATTTGATTTAAGCAATTCAACGCAAAATATTACGTTTTTACGCGCGCTTTCAGACGCGCAAAACGTCGCGCATTGTTTCGGCATCGACACGGAGCAGTTCCTTAAGGCGTTGACGAAGCCGCGCGTGCGCGTCGGCAACGAGTGGGTCAACAAGGGCCAGAACCTCGAGCAGGTCAGCTGGGCGGTGTCCGGCCTCGCCAAGGCCATTTACGCGCGTCAATTTCGCTGGTTGATTTCGCGCTGCAACAAAACGCTCGACGCGAAGGCCATCGAGCGAAAGCACTACATTGGCGTGCTCGACATTGCCGGATTCGAAATCTTTGATGTAAAAAAGCGGGGGGGACGGGGAGGGGGAGGGGAGGGGAGGAGGGGGCTTTTTTCTTTATTTTATCCGATGACTCTGTTTTAAGCCTAAGCCGATAATTATTATTTGGATTTCAGTTCAACAGCTTCGAGCAATTGTGGATCAACTTTGTCAACGAGCGCCTCCAGCAGTTCTTCAATCATCACATGTTCGTGTTGGAGCAGGAGGAGTACAAACGCGAGGGCATCGCGTGGACGTTCATCGATTTCGGGCTCGACCTGCAGGCGTGTATTGAGCTTATCGAAAAGCCGTTGGGCATCATCTCGATGCTCGACGAGGAATGCATTGTGCCGAAGGCATCCGACATGACCTACGTGCAGAAGCTTAACGATCAGCATCTCGGCAAGCATCCGAACTTTCAAAAGCCCAAACCGCCGAAGGGCAAACAGGCCGAGGCGCATTTTGCCATTGTGCACTACGCGGGCACGGTAGGGCGCGCTTGTGTGAATCGATTTTCTTCTTCTCAAAACATGTATTCATTCGATATAGGTACGCTATAACGCGACCAACTTCCTCGAAAAGAACAAGGACCCGTTGAACGACAGCGCCGTGTCGGTGCTCAAGTCCGGCTCGGGCAATCAGCTAATGTTGGACATTTGGCAGGACTACGTCACGCAAGAGGAGGCCGCCGAGTTGGCCAAACAGGGCACCGCCACGAAGAAGAAGGGCAAGTCCTCGTCGTTTATGACCGTCTCGATGATGTACCGCGAGTCGTTGAACAACCTAATGTCGATGCTCTACGGCACGCATCCGCATTTCATTCGTTGTATTATTCCCAACGAGAAGAAGGCCAGCGGTGAGTGAACCTTTCGAAAATTGCGCGCTAGTGATGAAATGGACATATACAAAAAAACAAAAAAAATGTCTTGGAGTATGAGCCATCATTTGGGTTGGAAATGCTGAATTTTACGGCCCCGGCGTATAAGCCGGGGCCGTTCAACGCATAACATATTGAATTCTTTCCTTCTTCTCTAGGTGTTATCGACTCGGCGCTGGTGCTGAACCAGTTGACTTGCAACGGCGTGCTTGAGGGCATTCGCATTTGCCGCAAGGGTTATCCGAATCGTATGATCTATTCGGATTTCCGTCATCGTTACGCGATTCTCGCCGCCGAGGCGTCGAAGAATGGCGACGAGAAGAAGGGCAGTCAGGGCATTACCGATCAGCTCTGCAACGAGGGCAACCTCAAGGACGAGGAGTTTAAGCTCGGCAACACGAAAGTGTTCTTTAAGGTCGGTTTTGGCTGGCGAGAAAGAGAGAGAGAGAGAGAGAGAGAGAGCTTTTTCGAGGGTTATAATGCGCCTAATTAACATTTTCAAGTCGTGATTGGGCTCTTTTTTAAAATTGGAAATTTTTAGGCCGGTATTTTGGCGCGTTTGGAGGATTTGCGCGACGAGAAATTGGGCATAATTATGACCGCGTTTCAGTCGAAAATCCGCTGGTACCTGGCGCAAATCGACGTCAAACGTCGCGTGCAACAGCGCGCCGGCCTGCTCGTCCTGCAGCGCAACATTCGCTCGTGGTGCACGCTGCGCAATTGGGACTGGTTCAAGCTGTACGGCAAGGTGAAGCCGATGCTCAGGGCCGGCAAGGAGCAGGAGGAGTTGGACGCGCTCTCGGTGAAAATCAAGGAGCTCGAGGAGTCGTTGCAAAAGGAGGAGGGCAACCGCAAGGAGCTCGAAGCGCAGGTGACCAAACTCGTCGAGGAGAAGAACAGCCTCTTTCTGAACCTCGAAAAGGAGAAGGCCGCTTTGTCGGAGGCCGACGAACGCGCCAACAAGTTGCAGAGTCTGAAGAACGATTTGGATCGCCAGCTTAATGTAAGATTCTTCTTAGGGTTCTGGATTGCAGAGCTGCTCCTCTAGAGGCATATATGAAGAATAAAAAGATGGGAAAATTGCAGCCGTATTTGTGAATTGTGGCCAAATTTGAACTTAATTGATTGACGAAAAATACATATATATATATATATATATATTAATATATATATATATATATATATATATATATATATATATATATATATATATACTATTTATATATATATATATATATATATATATATATATATATATATATATTATATATATATATATATATATATATATATATATATATATATATATGTACATGTTACGGCCAATATTAGAAATCGGCCATTACTAATAATGGCCGGCCAAAATCAGGCCAAAATAATTATGATTAGCTAAATTTAATTTTTATCAAATTTTCTTTAATTTCTCTATCACGAATTATTTTCAGTTATTTTTTTATAAATTGTTAATGCAATTTTTACACAAGATACAAATTCGTTAGTATATATTTTTTCCGTGCAATTCCTCGTTTGTCTCTGTCGACGAAGTAATCCAAGGAGACTTGACTCTTCGATCAGCAGCAGGTGCTGCATCTGTGACTGGAATGTCACAAGGCTTCGTTCACTGTTTATGCCACAGAAATTGCGATACAAAAAGATGCGGCTGCAAAAAGGCCGGTTTGCAATGCAACAGCAAATGGCACTCTAATAAAAACTCTAATAATAAATGATTTTATAATGAATTAGCGTATTAGCGGAAAAATATTAATTTTGTTGTCTTTGTGTTTCGTTATTTTATAAATAAAAATATATACTAACGAATTTGTATCTTGTGTAAAAATTGCATTAACAATTTATAAAAAAATAACTGAAAATAATTCGTGATAGAGAAATTAAAGAAAATTTGATAAAAATTAAATTTAGCTAATCATAATTATTTTGGGCTGATTTTGGCCGGCCATTATTAGTTTTGGCCGGCTATTATTAGTTTTGGCCGGCTATTATTAGTTTTGGCCGGCTATTATTAGTTTTGGCCGGCTATTATTAGTTTTGGCCGGCCATTATTAGTTTTGGCCGGCTATTATTAGTTTTGGCCGGCCATTATTAGTTTTGGCCGGCTATTATTAGTTTTGGCCGGCTATTATTAGTTTTGGCCGGCCATTATTAGTTTTGGCCGGCTATTATTAGTTTTGGCCGGCTATTATTAGTTTTGGCCGGCTATTATTAGTTTTGGCCGGCTATTATTAGTTTTGGCCGGCTATTATTAGTTTTGGCCGGCTATTATTAGTTTTGGCCGGCCATTATTGTTTTGGCCGGCTATTATTAGTTTTGGCCGGCCATTATTAGTTTTGGCCGGCTATTATTGTTTGCCGGCTATTATTAGTTTTGGCCGGCCATTATTAGTTTTGGCCGGCTATTATTAGTTTTGGCCGGCTATTTTAGTTTTGGCCGGCTATTATTAGTTTTGGCCGGCTATTATTAGTTTTGGCCGGCTATTATTAGTTTTGGCCGGCTATTATTAGTTTTGGCCGGCTATTATTAGTTTTGGCCGGCTATTATTAGTTTTGGCCGGCTATTATTAGTTTTGGCCGGCTATTATTAGTTTTGGCCGGCTATTATTAGTTTTGGCCGGCTATTATTAGTTTTGGCCGGCCATTATTAGTTTTGGCCGGCTATTATTAGTTTTGGCCGGCCATTATTAGTTTTGGCCGGCTATTATTAGTTTTGGCCGGCCATTATTAGTTTTGGCCGGCTATTATTAGTTTTGGCCGGCCATTATTAGTTTTGGCCGGCTATTATTAGTAATGGCCGATTTCTAATATTGGCCGTAACATATATAAATTATGCTGCTTTTAGGACCTGACGGATCGAATCGGCGAAATGGAGGACCGCAACGCGGACCTCCAGCGCATTCGCAAGAAGGGCGAACAGGAAGTGGAGGGCCTGAAGAAGAATGTGCAAGACCTTGAAATGTCGTTGCGCAAGGCGGAATCCGAGAAGACGGCGCGCGAGCACAACATTCGCTCGCTGCAGGACGAGATGGCGAATCAGGACGAGGCCGTAGCGAAACTCAACAAGGAGAAAAAGCATCAGGAAGAGGTTAATCGAAAACTCATGGAGGACTTACAGGCCGAAGAGGACAAGGTGAATCATGTGAATAAGCTCAAGCAGAAGCTGGAACAACAACTCGACGATCTCGAGGATAATATTGAACGCGAGAAACGCGGCCGACAGGAGCTGGAGAAGGCGAAACGCAAGTCGGAAGGCGAGCTGAAGGTCGCGCAGGAGAACATCGAAGAGATCAACAAGCAGAAACACGACATTGAGCAGAATCTCAAGAAGTGAGCCGAGAAGGGGATTTTTTTTCGGGTGGGGGGGAGTGGGAGATTCTATAAAGGTTTTGGTTCGGGTCCGCTGAAAATTTCGACTGGCATTTCAAAGAGATTCGCGCTTTTTAGGAAGGAGGCTGAGCTTCATTCGATTTCGAGCCGCTTGGAGGACGAGCAATCACTGGTGGGCAAGCTTCAGCGACAAATCAAGGAGCTTCAGGCCAGGTAAGCGCTCTTGGAACTTTCATATTGGAAGTGGCGAAGCGCGAGGGCCGGCCTCGTGAAACTTTTGATTTCCCTTCAAATTCTAGAATTTCCGAGTTGGAGGAGGAACTCGACGCCGAGCGCCAGTCGCGCTCCAAGGCGGATCGCTCGAGGTCGGAGGCGCAACGCGAGCTGGAGGAGCTCAGCGAGCGCCTCGACGAGGCCGGTGGCGCCACCGCCGCGCAGATCGAAGTCAACAAGAAGCGCGAGGCGGAGTTGGCCAAACTGCGTCGCGATCTCGAGGCAAGTGTTTATCGAACGGGATGAGAATCGGATTATTCGTTTAGTCTAGGCTATTCATTCTTTTCACATTCTATATGGATGATGATTTTTCAAATTTAGGAGAATAATCTCAATCACGAGACACAATTGGGCGCGCTTCGCAAGAAGCACAACGACGCCGTGGCGGAGCTCAGCGATCAGCTTGAGCAAATCCAAAAGATCAAGGTTAAAGTCGAAAAGGACAAGCTGCAAATTCAACGCGAACTCGAGGACGCGACGCAAACCGCGGACGCGGAGCTGCGCGGCCGACAAGAGGCCGAAAAGGTCATTAAGAATCTCGAGCTGCAGCTCTCCGAAATTCAGACCAAGGCCGACGAGCAGTCGCGTTTGTTGAGCGATTTCGCCGCGTTGAAGTCCCGGCTTCACAACGAGAATAGCGACTTGGAGCGTCAAGTAGAGGACCTCGAGAATCAGGTGAGAAGTGCTTTGAAGTTGGAATTTAACCGACTCAATTGAATGGTTTGAAGAGGCTTAGAAGGCTTATAAGCGAAGGACTTGCGGGCCTATAGAACTTGGAATTTGGCGTGAAGAGTTTATTGGGTTCATTAATGAATGATTTACTGGGTCTATTAATGAATAAGACTCGAGGCTTATAGGGGAAGATCAATTAGGCTGTATCTAACTTTTATTCGATACTTTAGCCGAATAACTTGCCAGCTGGTCAGTCAGCTGGATCTTAACTTTAGAGGAGGCTCGCAATGGCTATGGCTTAACTAGAAAACTAGCAGAATGCCATAAAATGCGACTTTTTTTGAAAAATTAGACTCAATTTTATTGAATTTGGCTCATTTTGGCTCCTCAAAACCAAGCCGTGAGCCATTATTGAGCCACTTATTATCACTTTTTTTTTCGGAGCAGCGCTGTGCCTTGAGCACAAACGATTTCGTGAGCCACTTGAGTCATATCGCTTATTTCGGCTCATAGAAAAATGATGATAAAAAATGTTTGGATTAAAGCGAAGGACTTGCGGGCCTATAGAACTTGGAATTCGGCGTGAAGAGTTTATTGGGTTCATTAATGAATGATTTACTGGGTCCATTAATGAATAAGACTCGAGGCTTATAGGGAAAGACCAATTAAATCTCACGAGGCTGGATCTAACTTTTATTCGATACTTTAGACGAATAACTTGCATCGCCTGAAGAGCCAGCTGGTCAGTCAGCTGGAGGAGGCGAAACGCACCGCCGACGAGGAGTCTCGCGAACGTCAGGCGATTGCCGCACAACTCAAAAACTTCCAGCACGAAAATGACAGTCTTCGCGAGCAACTCGAAGACGAACAGGTACGACGAACAGGTGGAGAGGAGGGCAGAGATTTTTCGTTTAATTTGACTGAGCGGGGAGAGGTTTAAGCGCGTTTAGTTAGCTCTATAATGTAACTTTTGATTCAAGGAGGGCAAGGCGGAGTGTTTGCGTCAGGTGAGCAAACTCAACGCCGAAATTCAACAATGGAAGGCGCGCTTCGAGGGCGAGGGCCTCGTGAAACTCGAGGAAATCGAGGAGGCCAAACGCAAGTTGCAGCAAAAGGTCCAAGACCTTACGGACGCCAACGAGGCCGCCAACACAAAGGTTTGAAAATTTTGCGAAGAGAAAGCGATATTATTATGCTGCTTGAATTTGCCAGCTAATAATGAAAACAAAATGAATGAAGTTATTTTTTAGATTGCCAGTCTCGAGAAGACGCGCCACAAGCTTATGGGCGATTTGGACGACGCGCAAGTGGACGTGGAACGCGCCGCAGCATACGCGGCCGCGCTTGAGAAGAAGCAAAAGGGTTTCGATAAGGTCGGTTTAATGGAGGATTTTTTTCAAGAGAAATTCGGAGGTAATTGAATTGGTTGGTTGGGGGCGAGAAATTTACTCTGAGATTAAGCCCAAGGAGAAGCTGATGTGGAAGAATTCGATTTGAGATGAAGAGAATTATATAGAATAAATCTGAATATTCATTTATTTCTTTGTAAAAAGCATTTTTTGCATTTCTTATAGATTATTGACGAATGGCGCAAAAAATGTGACGATGTGGCAGCGGAATTGGACGCGTCGCAACGCGACGCGCGCAATTTAGCGACGGACCTATTCAAGGCGAAAACCGTACAGGACGAGTTGGCCGAAACGTTGGAGGGCACACGCCGCGAGAACAAATCGCTGGCGCAGGAAATCAAGGATCTCAGCGATCAGCTCAGCGAAGGCGGCCGCTCCGTGCACGAGCTTCAGAAAATTGTACGCCGCTTGGAGGTGGAAAAGGAGGAGATTCAACACGCGTTGGACGAGGCCGAGGCGGCGCTCGAGGCCGAAGAGAGCAAAGTGTTGCGCGCGCAAATCGAGGTCTCGCAGATTCGCTCCGAAATCGAGAAACGCATTCAGGAGAAGGAGGAGGAGTTCGAGAATACGCGCAAGAATCATCAGCGCGCGCTCGAGTCCATGCAGGCCACGCTCGAGGCCGAGACCAAGGGCAAGCAGGAGGCGCTGCGAATTAAGAAGAAGCTCGAAAGCGATATTAATGTAAGCGGCTGAGGAGTGGAGGAGGAGGAGGGAGGGTATTTCCGGCCAGCGGGATATTAATGAGGAGGAGGGAGACGGGTATTTCCGGCCCCCCCCCTCCCGATCAAATTATTTTACTTGGAATAAACGAATTTATTCGACGAGATTTAGGAGCTCGAAATTGCGCTCGATCACGCCAACAAGGCGTACGCGGACGCGCAAAAGACCATCAAGAAGCATCAGGATCAGATTCGTGAGCTTCAACTTCAGGTTGAAGACGAGCAACGCCAACGCGATGAGCTTAGGTGCGTGAAAGAGTCCTATTCATTCATTTGATTTGGGATAAAATTTTATATCGGAAAAAAAAAAAATTTCTCGAGAAAATTTTGATAATTTTTGTGGTTTTATATTGGCGAGATTTTATTCTAGCCCACATATTCATCTAGTTCTGTTAAAATCCGAATTTTTTTCAGGGAGCAATTGCTGAGCAGCGAGAAGCGCAACGCGATTCTGCAAAGCGAAAAGGAGGAGCTGATGGTACAGGCCGAGCAGGCGGAACGCGCGCGACGCGCCGCCGAAGCGGATCTCATCGAGTTGCGCGAGGCCGTCAACGACCTCAGCAGTCAGGTGAATGCGCTCGGCGGCATTAAGCGCAAGTTGGAGGGCGAACTTCAGGCACTTCACGTAAGTAGAGCTTTTTTCTTTCGTATAATAGAAAGCAATTACTCAGTATTCTATGCCACTTATACTAGGTACTAGAGAGAACTTACTAGATATTAAAGAGCAATCACTTATTAGTTACTGGCGGACATTTATTAGGTATTAAATGACACTTACTAGGTATTAGAGAGCAATTACTGAGTACTTTATATCACTTACTAGTTACTAGTTACTAGAGAACATTTATTAGTTCATTATATCACTTACTAGTTACTAAAGAACATTTATTAGTTCATTATATTACTTACTAATTACTAGAGAGCACTTATTAAGTACTAAATGGCACTTACTAGTTACTAAAGAACATTTATTAGTTCATTATTTCACTTACTAGTTACTAGAGAGCACTTATTAAGTACTAAATGGCACTTACTAGTTACTAAAGAACATTTATTAGTTCATTATATTACTTACTAATTACTAGAGAGCACTTATTAGTTCATTATATTACTTACTAGTTACTAGTTATTAAAGAACATTTATTAGTTCATTATTTCACTTACTAGTTACTAGAGAGCACTTATTAAGTACTAAATGGCACTTACTAGTTACTAAAGAACATTTATTAGTTCATTATATTACTTACTAATTACTAGAGAGCACTTATTAGTTCATTATATTACTTACTAGTTACTAGAGAGCACTTATTAAGTACTAAATGGCACTTACTAGTTACTAAAGAACATTTATTAGTTCATTATATTACTTACTAATTACTATAGAGCACTTATTAAGTACTAAATGGCACTTACTAGTTACTAAAGAACATTTATTAGTTCATTATATTACTTACTAATTACTAGAGAGCACTTATTAGTTCATTATATTACTTACTAGTTACTAGTTATTAAAGAACATTTATTAGTTCATTATTTCACTTACTAGTTACTAGAGAGCACTTATTAAGTACTAAATGGCACTTACTAGTTACTAAAGAACATTTATTAGTTCATTATATTACTTACTAATTACTAGAGAGCACTTATTAGTTCATTATATTACTTACTAGTTACTAGAGAGCACTTATTAAGTACTAAATGGCACTTACTAGTTACTAAAGAACATTTATTAGTTCATTATATTACTTACTAATTACTATAGAGCACTTATTAAGTACTAAATGGCACTTACTAGTTACTAAAGAACATTTATTAGTTCATTATATTACTTACTAATTACTAGAGAGCACTTATTAGTTCATTATATTACTTACTAGTTACTGATAAAGAACATTTATTAGTTCATTATTTCACTTACTAGTTACTAGAGAGCACTTATTAAATACTAAATGCACTTACTAGTTACTAAAGAACATTTATTAGTCATTATATACTTACTATTACTAGAAGCATTATTAGTTCATTATATTACTTACTATTACTAGAGAGCACTTATTAAGTACTAAATGCTTTGTTACTAAAGAACATTTATTAGTTCATTATTACTTACTAATTACTAGAGCACTTATTAAGTACTAAATGGCACTTACTAGTTACTAGACATTTATTAGATTATATATACTTTCTAGGAGCACTTATTAAGTACTAAATGGCACTTAGAGCATTGATAGCATTCGGCCCGAATCTGACTTAGAATGCTCAATAATAATAAATAGAATTTCTTAAAAAAATCCTTGAGATGGAAGCCATTTTCGCGACTATTTGCCCTAATTTCATAGCTCTTTTAAATCTCTTTTTTAGGCCGAACTCGATGAGACGCTTTCGGAGCTGAAGAACGCGGACGAGTTGGCGAAGAAGGCGAGCGCGGACGCGGGCCGCTTGGCGGAAGAGCTGCGCCAGGAGCAGGAGCACTCGCAGCACGTCGACCGCTTGCGTAAAGGTCTTGAGATTCAGATCAAAGAGATGCAGGTGCGTCTCGACGAGGCGGAGGCCGCGGCGCTTAAAGGCGGCAAGAAGATTATCGCCAAGTTGGAGGAGCGCATTCGCGCGCTCGAACAGGAACTCGATGGCGAGCAACGGTAATTATTGACTTTAGGCCGAGCCTAGCAATCATTATACAATCTATAATTGCGTCGAATTTTTCAGCCGTCACCAGGACACTGAAAAGAACTTCCGCAAGGCGGAGCGTCGCGTCAAGGAGCTCGACTTTCAGGTGGAAGAGGACAAGAAGAACAGCGAACGCCTCACGGATCTCATCGACAAGTTGCAGGGCAAGCTCAAGGTCTATAAGCGCCAAGTGGAAGAGGCGGTAAGTAGCCCGCGTTTTGAAGCCCATTTTTTTGGGAGGGGGCAGGGAGAGAAGGGTTCGACCGATTTATAATAGGCTTATATACAAACTTATTATTAATGCATATACATAATTATAATGAGTTTTAATAGGATGAATAAGAGGAGCAGAGACAAATTGTAGATGATTTTAATTCTAATGGGATCGGATAATTTTCTCACTCCTTTGGAGCTTGGATCTCATTGCTTTGAGGCATGGGCCTCATTTCTTGAGATATTAGGGCTCATTTCTATGAAAATTGTGCCTTATTTCTTTGGACTTTGCACCTCGATTATTGAGACCTTGTGACCCATCATTATCTGGAATCTTAAGGGATCATTTCTTGAGCCCCAATCTCTTGGACTTTGAAATTCATTCATTTGGACCTTGGGCCTAAATTCTTTTTATCGTTTGACTCGTTCCTTTGAACCTTGCGCCGTATTATTGAACTTCAATAGGATCAAATCATATTATTACTAGTAATTCCAATTGAATTGAATAATTTTCCTGGAGAATAATTTATCAAAATGAACCAGAATGTGTGTATGCTTTTTTAGGAGGAAGTTGCGGCCACTAATCTCGGCAAATATCGCCAGCTGCAGGCACAATTGGACGAGGCGGAGGAGCGCGCCGACATGGCGGAGAACTCGCTATCGAAGCTGCGCGCCAAAAACCGCTCCACCGCGTCGATCGCGCCGCCCGGCGGTCTTGCCACGAGCGCGTCGTCGGCGGCGGTGTTGCGCAGCAGCTCGTTTGCGCGCTTTTAATTTATTGGATGAGGATCGGAGGGATCTTTCTCCATCTTCAAGCAATCCCATCTCCCATAATTTAACATCGAGTGCTTCTGAAAAAGCCATCAAAAATCTTCATTCCCCCCTTTGCTTATCACATATACAGTCAGTTATCCATACAATTCGATGAATAGGCGGGACGTTTATACTCCTATATGCAAAAATAGGGATTTTCGCCTATTCATGTAATCCTATATTCTTAGTATCGATTTCATTTTTTATAATATGTATTCAGCATCTGAAAAAGGGTCTCGGATCTTTGGGATTCTTCAAGCCACATCCAAGAAGAAAGCAAAATCATTCGGACTCTTTCAGGCATCCAAAATGGGTTTCCAAGCCATTTTGGGACCTTTCAGACCATACATTCAATATCTTTACATATTATATTATTATCAATTTTTTCTTCATCAAATATTTTTCAATGCACACGTAAAATTTTACATAATTTCATACCCACGTATATTCATCTCATCGCACCGGTTTGTATGCACTATAATAATTTTCTCTTCATTTTTATTTTATTTCGGATTTTTGTTTTGTTTTGTTTCTCTCTATGCACCAATTTTTTTCTATATATATTTTTATGGCAATGTTTTCTTTTTTTTATTAGAGTTCTCAATTATTTTCCTGCAGGATTTGAACATTTTTCTCTCTCAATCGCTTTCTTGAAAAAATGGAAAGTCAAATCGCTCAAATTATGCCACCAAAAATGGACTTTTTTCTCTCTTCAACTTTGATTGTTGAAAAATTCTTAAAGAAAAAATGTGTTTAATCATTAATCAACTTAACCCTCCCCCCCCCCCAAAAAAAAATATTCAATCCAAAAGTGAGTTTGTGTAGTTGCATTAATTATAATAAACGTTTTCCTATGGCTTTTTTCCATACAAAATTTGATAAGCACAAAATCCGAAGAAACAAACCACAAAAAAAGATTGATTCGAGGGAAAACGGAAATTTGATCTTTGAAAGATTTTTAAAGAAAATGTTGTCTTACCACGATTTGATTTCTGACTATTGCTAAATTTTTTTAGATTTTTGTCTTAAATTTATCTCAACTAAGAAGGTTTGGCCATCTCTAATACAAAGTAGAGGTCTTTCGATCTAATTTCAGCCGGCCCGGCCTGCACTATGGGCTGGTCAGGCATGAAAATTTTTTTATGCTTGACCTGGATCGGCTCGAGTTGGTCAGAAACTTGTGCATCTGGAATTTGCGATTTTTTTTAAATTTCTATGCAAATGCCATGGAGTAATTAAAGAATTATGGTATTTAACAGATCTGTACAAAAAGTATGCTATCAGCCTATACTAAAGCGCTATTTTCTGTCCGTATGTCCGTCACGAAAACGGACACATATCGTAACTCAACTCATTTCAATGACATTCTAATAAAATTAAAGCATATCGTAACGTTGCCAATTTTTGATTAAAATCAAGCGGCGCCAAACATTATATACGATATGCTACATGTAAAAAACAACAATTGCTATAAAAACGTCAATTTACATTAAAATGTATCGTAACGTTGCCAATTCTAAGAAATTTTGTTGTCGCAATATGCGCATATTGTTGTTTTTGTTGGCAAAATTAAGATCAAAGTTGGTCAAAAATTAACAAAATATCGTAATTTAGCACTATTTAATGATATTGTTGTTAATTATTGAAAATAAAATGTTGACTTTTAATATTATTTTGTTGTCACATTTACACAAACAACAAAAATTTCTTTAAAAACGTCAATTTACATTAAAATGTATCGTAACGTTGCCAATTCTAAGAATTGTTGTTAATAATTGAACATAAAATGTAGACTTTTAATATTATTTTGTTGTCATTTACATGTAAAAAACAACAAAAATTGCTTTAAAAACGTCAATTTACATTAAAATGTATCGTAACGTTGCCAATTCTAAAAATTTGTTGTCGCAATATGCGCATTTTGTTTTTTTGTTGGCAGAATTAAGATCAAAGTTGGTCAAAAAGTAACAAAATATCGTAATTTAGCACTATTTAATGACATTGTTGTTAATAATTGAACATAAAATGTAAACTTTTAATATTATTTTGTTGTCATTTACATGAAAAAAACAAAAAATTCCTTTAAAAACGTCAATTTACATTAAAATGTATCGTAACGTTGCCAATTCTAAGAAATTTTGTTGTCGCAATATGCGCATTTTGTTGTTTTGTTTTGAATCCAGCGGCGCCAAACATAAAAATTATATTAGAACATATCGTAACGCGTCAATTTAAGAAATTTTTGTTGTTGTTCAAGGTAATTTTTTAATCCGGACTATGCGGCGGCGCCAACATTTTCACGACGCCAAATATTTTAAGTGTACAAACGTCGCGTATGCGGCGGGCGCGATCAATATTCAAACATTTTTCGGAAAAACAGCGCTTTTACTTATAAAAGTTTTTTATAAAATAGTTTGTGTTCGCCGCGTATGCGGCGGCGCGTTTCTAGTCAGCCTATACTAAAGCGCTATTTTCTGTCCGTATGTCCGTCACGAAAACGGACACATATCGTAACTCAACTCATTTCAATGACATTCTAATAAAATTAAAGCATATCGTAACGTTGCCAATTTTTGATTAAAATCAAGCGGCGCCAAACATTATATACGATATGCTACATGTAAAAAACAACAATTGCTATAAAAACGTCAATTTACATTAAAATGTATCGTAACGTTGCCAATTCTAAGAAATTTTGTTGTCGCAATATGCGCATATTGTTGTTTTTGTTGGCAAAATTAAGATCAAAGTTGGTCAAAAATTAACAAAATATCGTAATTTAGCACTATTTAATGATATTGTTGTTAATTATTGAAAATAAAATGTTGACTTTTAATATTATTTTGTTGTCACATTTACACAAACAACAAAATTTCTTTAAAAACGTCAATTTACATTAAAATGTATCGTAACGTTGCCAATTCTAAGAATTGTTGTTAATAATTGAACATAAAATGTAGACTTTTAATATTATTGTTGTCGCATTTACATGTAAAAAACAACAAAAATTGCTTTACAAACGTCAATTTACATTAAAATGTATCGTAACGTTGCCAATTCTAAAAATTTGTTGTCGCAATATGCGCATTTGTTGTTTTTGTTGGCAGAATTAAGATCAAAGTTGGTCAAAAAGTAACAAAATATCGTAATTAGCACTATTTAATGACATTGTTGTTAATAATTGAACATAAAATGTAAACTTTTAATATTATTTTGTTGTCATTTACATGAAAAAAACAACAAAATTCTTTAAAAACGTCAATTTACATTAAAATGTATCGTAACGTTGCCAATTCTAAGAAATTTTGTTGTCGCAATATGCGCATTTTGTTGTTTTTGTTTTGAATCCAGCGGCGCCAAACATAAAAATTATATTAGAACATATCGTAACGCTGTCAATTTAAGAAATTTTTGTTGTTGTTCAAGGTAATTTTTAATCGGACTATCGGCGGCGCAACATTTTCACGACGCCAAATATTTTAAGTGTACAAACGTCGCGTATGCGGCGGCGCGATCAATATTCAAACATTTTCGGAAAAACAGCGCTTTTACTTATAAAAGTTTTTTATAAAATAGTTTGTGTTCGCCGCGTATGCGGCGGCGCGTTTCTAGTCAGCCTATACTAAAGCGCTATTTTCTGTCCGTATGTCCGTCACGAAAACGGACACATATCGTAACTCAACTCATTTCAATGACATTCTAATAAAATTAAAGCATATCGTAACGTTGCCAATTTTTGATTAAAATCAAGCGGCGCCAAACATTATATACGATATGCTACATGTAAAAAACAACAATTGCTATAAAAACGTCAATTTACATTAAAATGTATCGTAACGTTGCCAATTCTAAGAAATTTTGTTGTCGCAATATGCGCATATTGTTGTTTTTGTTGGCAAAATTAAGATCAAAGTTGGTCAAAAATTAACAAAATATCGTAATTTAGCACTATTTAATGATATTGTTGTTAATTATTGAAAATAAAATGTAAACTTTTAATATTATTTTGTTGTCATTTACATGAAAAAAACAACAAAAATTTCTTTAAAAACGTCAATTTACATTAAAATGTATCGTAACGTTGCCAATTCTAAGAATTGTTGTTAATAATTGAACATAAAATGTATACTTTTAATATTATTTTGTTGTCATTTACATGAAAAAAACAACAAAAATTCCTTTACAAACGTCAATTTACATTAAAATGTATCGTAACGTTGCCAATTCTAACAAATTTTGTTGTCGCAATATGCGCATATTGTTGCTTTTGTTGGCAAAATTAAGATCAAAGTTGGTTAAAAAGTTACAAAATATCGTAAATTAGCACTATTTAATGATATTGTTGTTAATAATTGAACATAAAATGTAAACTTTTAATATTATTTTGTTGTCATTTACATGAAAAAAACAACAAAAATTCCTTTAAAAACGTCAATTTACATTAAAATGTATCGTAACGTTGCCAATTCTAAGAAATTTTGTTGTCGCAATATGCGCATTTTGTTGTTTTTGTTTTGAATCCAGCGGCGCCAAACATAAAAATTATATTAGAACATATCGTAACGCTGTCAATTTAAGAAATTTTTGTTGTTGTTCAAGGTAATTTTTTAATCCGGACTATGCGGCGGCGCCAACATTTTCACGACGCCAAATATTTTAAGTGTACAAACGTCGCGTATGCGGCGGGCGCGATCAATATTCAAACATTTTTCGGAAAAACAGCGCTTTTACTTATAAAAGTTTTTTATAAAATAGTTTGTGTTCGCCGCGTATGCGGCGGCGCGTTTCTAGTTCTATTCCCTATGCTGCCATTATATGTGTTGTGTGGATCATATCAGTCATCATCGAACATTATGAAAGTGAAAATGATTCCCAAAAAGTGATCATTTTTCATAAAGTGTGAAAATGGACGGGCAATTAACATTTGGCAGAGAAAAGAAATTTTTTTTGCGAATTTCAGTTTTTTTTGTATTACCCGCTATCGGCATCATTGTTCTGTCTATTCTTATCATTTTCACTAACACTTTCGTATTGCTAACGCCAATATAATCATCCTCTACTGTGCGATTATTATCATCAATCTCTTTTTCCTCCTTCCTGTCTATTCTTATCATTCTTTTCCTCCTCATCATCATTCGCTTCTTTATTATCATCGTCATTATAATCGAATTCCACTGTGCCGTTATCATCACCAGTATCCCCCTCATCATTAACATCAATATAATCATTACTCCTCATCGATTTCATTACTACTATTTTTATTAAAGAAAATCGAAATTCACAAATGATACACACATAATCATCTTACTTTTTACCCGCTGTTTATTTTCTTTATTTTCTATTCGTTTTTAGCGTTGGTTCCGCTGCTCCGACTCATTCCCTTACATTCCTTTCTCATTTTTTTCCTTTCCAAAATGCAAATGTAATGCAAAAATGGGCAGGAAAGTCATTTACTTTTAAAATACAAATTTTCAAATGTTTGTATTTCTATTCTTTATTTGTTGCTGTGTCAGAAGTGAAGAATGAAAAAAATTGAATTCCTGAACAAAATTTTCAATAAGCCCCGCTTCAAACGCAAAAACGCAATTATAAAACAAAATGTTATTGTTCTTTATTTGTTATAAATGAAAATAAATGATGGACAAATGAATGAAAAATGAAAGAGAATTCATTGGAAAAGTTTTTCACACATTTTTCAAATAATTAGCAAGAGACAACGCCATTCTAATTGAGTTTAAAATTGTGCGCAGCATTTTTGGCATTTTATTTGTTTTTTTTTGAAATTTTTCCAAAATTTCTTTTCAGTGCTTTTTCTCTCCATCAATGTGGCAAACGGAAGTGAGAAATTTGTTGAGTAAGCATGGGGTTAATGTGGGAAGGACCGTTCATCAATTAATATGAAAATGAAAAAAGTGCAAATAAAAAATTTGTGCGAATAAATTAACAAAATAATCTGTGTTCGTAACAAATTTAATAGGATTTTTTAGCAGCAATGGTGGCCACAAGCAATAACGATTTTCTTTATACTATTGAGACAGATATTGATAAAATTAAGACAAAAACGGTTGAACGTTTAATTGCGCCTCTCGTGCATTTGGTAATTTTCTATTTTTTAACCAGTTGGGTGGCTAAGGCGAAGGAGGTCCTATTCTATCATTAAAGATTTTTGATTTATTTATTTTTAAGATTACCGCTCTTCATTCTGATCATTGCCCGCAGGGCCAGACGAATCGCAACGGCGACGAGGTGGTGGCGAAGCTGCGCGAGGCGCTGAAAACGTTTCTGAGCATCGGCACGCGAATTGTTCAAAATTATCCGCTAGCCGTCGGCAAGGCGTTGGATCAGCTAAATGAGGCGCTCGCCAAAGTCAATCATTCAGGTATAGAAAAATTAATTTGTGTGATTATTGAGAAAATTTTTTCCAAATTATAGGCACTCAACTCATAAATGTTGGCGAGCGATTCGTTGCTGACGCGGGCAACGCGTCGCTGCGCGCCGAGACGCTCGAGGTCGGACGCGCCACGCTGATGAGCGTCGCGCAGTTGTTGATAATGGCCGACATGGTCGACGCGCATATTCTTCTACAGCAGGCGCAAAAGGTTTGATTCGTTTCTAATCTATGATTTTTTGGCATAAAAATCGGTCAAAAGTGTGTTCAGGTATGCGATCTACTCGACGCAACGGACAAGGCCGACTCGACGAAACAATTGCTCGAGTCGTGCACGAACTTCGACGCGGAACTGCAGGTTCTCACGGACATGACGCGACGTCGGCTGCGCGAGTTGCGCGACCCGTGCGAGCAGGACGATTTGCAGTCGGCGATTTCGATGCTCAAAATTAACACGCCGATTATGGTCGCGTCGTCGAAGGCGTTCGTTAATTATCCCGAGTTGGACGCGACGAAAATCGGCCGACAATTCGCGGTGGACGAAATGCGCAAGGCGTTGCGCTGTTTTCACAGCGTTGTGCGCGGCCAAACGCCGCCGGTCGTCGACGGCGTCGCCATCTCGCGACACGGACGCATCAACGATTTGGTCCGTCATCTCGACGAATTTCAAGTGGGTTTTGTCCTAGATTTTTTCTTCCGGGGGAGGGAGGAGGGGGGTGGAGGGAATTTTTGAAGCTGGCAAAAGAATGTTCCATCAAGAAATATCCTAATTTCACGTGTGTGGATAAGCCGCGGGTGTTTTAAATTGACGCCAATGCGTTCATTTTGTTGGGTATGCGAATTCGTTGGGCTCCAAATTTTGTGCCCATATTTTTATGAGACTGTAACGGAGGCGGGCACAAAATTTGGACGACTCGCTTGGATCCGCATCCAAAATTGGCGCCAATTTAAATTTGACATTGGCGCCAATTTAAATTTGACTCAAAACACCCGCGGCTTATCCACACACACACACACAAAATTAGGATATATTAATCTTCTATTTCGAAAGTTTTATATGTAGCTCATAAATGCGCTAAGCATCGATGCAATTTTCAGAAACGCGTTCATATGGACCCGACCACGTACAAAAGCGTCAAACATCGTCCACAATTGGAGGAACTACTGGAGAAGATCGCCACCGGCTCAGCGATTATCGCCGATTTGGAAAACACGCGTCCCGAACGTCACGAGCAAATCATTTTTGGCGTGAACAGTCTTCGCCAGGCTCTACAGGACGTCATTAAGGAGTACGAATTGAATGTGAGAAGCACTTTTTCTTTGTGGAATATAAAATTAGACCCAGCTTTTTTTTCCTTTGGCTGGACCAAATTCGAGTTTAGGTCCGTCCCATAGAAATTTACTCAGGAACCATCTGGATATAGATTAGGATTGGGGCCATTGTATCGGGTTGGGGCCATTATATCGGGTTGGGGCCATTATATCGGGTTGGGGCCATTGTATCGGGTTGGGGCCATTATATCGCGCCATTCCAATGAAAATTTAAGACCCGTTGTGATTTTATTTGTGTAGAGCGGTCGAGCCGACAACGAGGATTTGGATTTGTCGATTGTGCATTTAATGAATAAATTACGCGATTTGCGTCGTCATTTGCGTCGCGCAGTTGTCGATCAGGTCAGCGATCAGTTCGTTAGCGTCAACATGCCGTTGATGATGCTCGTCGAGACGGCCGGCCGCGGCGATCATCCAGCGACGCGCGACGCCGCCAACGCGTTTCAGGCGCACGCCGATAAGATTGTTGAGGTGAGAAAAATTCAATTTTTTTGTTAATTTTTAACTAGAAAATTCGCGCCCGTCGTATACGCGGCGTTTTATATGCACATTCCGTCCTTAAAATATTTGTCGCCGCCGCATAGTCCGGATCAAAAAATAATCTTGATTTTCGGACTCCCCATATCTCCGATTACCCCATATTCCACTGTTATCTCGAAAAAATATTTTAGGAACCTACTTGGAACTCGGTACAGGATCCCAGAAGAATTACTTCAATTTTCGGACTCTCCATATCTGATTATCTCATATTCCACTATTATCTCGAAAAAAATATTTTAGGAGCCTACTTAGGACTCGGTACAGAATTCCAGATTGGACGGATCAAAATATTACCATGATTTTCGGATTCCCCACTTCCAATTACCTCATATTTCACTATAATCTTGGGACCTCTTGGACTCTATTGGGACTTTGTAGAGGATTCCAGAGAGGTAGGATCAAAAAATGGACTATTTGAAATCGCTTGACTTGGAGGTGGTCCCAGTCTTAAAAATTTTTTGAAAAAAGGACCGGAAAAGCCTCAAAAAGTGTTGCGGAAATTTTCGTAACGGACGGATGGAAAATAGCGCTTTAGTTTATTGGGATTGTTGGCTCAAACCCAATCCAAATGACTATATCTATAGCTAGCCACAGGGTTGGGCCGAAAATTTTTTATTCTCAGCCTGTGAGAATTGAAATGGCATATTTCTTGTTTCATTTTGTGTTTAGGTGGCTCGACTTGTCTCGGAAATGTCGAACGACGTTGCCGGCGTACGCGTGCTTCAATACGCGGCCTCATTGTGCGAGAAATTGACGCCACAGGTCACGAACATTCTTTTAAATCGATTTATATATATTAGTGGAAAATTCGGCGGTCATATTCCAATTTCAATTCCAATTTTCTCCGTCATTTCAGGTGATTAACGCGGCATTTTTGTTGTGCGAAAAGCCGGAAAGCGCGATTATTCGAGAGAATATGCAGGTGTTTGAGAACGTATGGCTAGAGCGTCTTCGTGTTCTCACAATGGCGATGGACTCGCTCATTAATGTTAACGACTTTTTGTCCGTCAGCGAGGCGCACGTACACGAGGACGTCAAAACCGGCATTCAGGTGAGAAAGAGGAGCAGATGCGTGGACGGGAGAGGGAGGAAAATTTGACGGGCATTTGAGTGGGCAATTTATTGGTAGGAATTTATCGGCTTTTAAAATGGTGCGCAATTCGCCCACTGTTTGGTGGGGGAAATTTGCCGGCTCGGGGTCAATTTATTTTTGAATTTATCAATAGTGATGGGTAAATGGTTCGGCAATGGCTCTCGGCCGACTTAATGGGGCCAAATGCCGGCAAAATTCTGATTTTTTAGCTGATTTTCTCGCAAATTTCATGAGCTGAAAATCCTTAAAATTTGAATCTAAAGCCTTAAGATTAAGCGCTTAAGCCTAGTTTAAGATTAAAAATCTATACGTAAAATATGTTTAATGCTGAAATCAGTGATGAGTAAGTGGCTCGGCGAGGACCAAACCAGTCAAATGCCAGAAAAATTCGATTTTTGGCTCGCCATGAGCCATTTTCTTGCAAAAATTTGCCTTAATTTTGTCGAATTTGGCTTAAAATTGAGCTCATTTGGCTTTATTTTGGCTCGCGTAAAGCAAATCGCGAGCCGCAAGCCCACTATTGAATCACTTTCGCATAACTATTTGCAAACGGCCGTTAGGAATTTTCTAACCGTATGGATGGGATTTTGAGTGTGGGAATTTGCCAGCCATTCAATGGGAAATTTGTTAACCGTATGGCAATTCTTCTCCCCCCCGGTGGCGAATGAAATTGCCAATTCTTCTCCTCTCCCTCCCCCCCCGGTGGCGAATGAAATTGCCAATTCTTCTCCTTTCCCTCCCCCCCCGGTGGCGAATGAAATTGCCAATTCTTCTCCTCCTTCTCCCCCCAGTGGCGAATGAAATTGCCAATTCTTCTCCTCTTCCTCCCCCCCCCGGTGGCGAATGAAATTGCCAATTCTTCTCCTTCTCCTCCCCCCGGTGGCGAATGAAATTGCCAATTCTTCTCCTCTTCCTCCCCCCCCCTCCCCCCGGTGGCGAATGAAATTGCCAATTCTTCTCCTTCTCCTCCCCCGGTGGCGAATGAAATTGCCAATTCTTCTCCTTCTCTCCCCCCGGTGGCGAATGAAATTGCCAATTCTTCTCCTCCTTCTCCCCCCGGTGGCGAATGAAATTGCCAATTCTTCTCCTTCTTCTCCCCCCAGTGGCGAATGAAATTGCCGGCATTTAAGTGGAAATTTGCCGAGCGATGAGTGAGCAATTTTCTTGATGAGGAGGGATTGGCTAACCAAATCGATGGGAGGAGAAATTTGTCCGCATTTAAGAGTAAAAATTTGCCAACCGGGTCGCTGGGGAATTGGAATTGGCTGTGGATGGGAAAATTTGCCAGCCATCCGGTGTGTAATTTGTCCGCAATTTATATTAGATTGGAATTTTTTTGAGACAGCTCTCTGTGTGTATGCGTCCGATACGTAGCAAAAAAAAAAAAGAAAATATTTTTAGGCGATTTACAATCGCGACGGCGAAATTCTGGACAGCACCGCGGGCTGTATTCGCGGGCGTTTATTGCGCGTTTGCGATGTGGTCAACAACGAAATGGAACAATATCCGCCCGGTCAATACACCGACAACGTCAAACACGCCGTGCGTGTGCTCAAGGACAGCGGTTTGGCTATATTTTAGTCCAATTAATTTGATTTCCATTTAACTTGACAATATTGGCGGGACTTTTTTCGAGCCAGCCGATCTGGTCCTTTTGAAATTTGGTTTGGTTTAAACAGCCCCGCGCCCACTCCAATCAAAGTTTGTTTCTACAGCAAAGTGAAATCCATTGCACACTGCTTGTTTTAGGAGGCATTCTGACTTTTAATTGGGCCACTGATTTATATAAGAATTATCTCGACTTTTAATTGAGTTATTGGTTTCTTTAAAAGCTATCCCAACTTCAATCGGGCCTTTAAGAATTATTCTGACTTTCAACTGGGCCTTTAAGAGCCATTTTGACTCTCAATTGGGCCATTGGCCTTTTTAAGAGCCATTCCAACCCTCAATCGGGCCTTTAAAGTTTATCCTGACATTCAACTGGGTTTTTAAGAGCCATTTTGACTTCAAATTGGGTCATTTGTTTCTTTAAAAGCCATTTTAACTCTCAATTGGGTCTTTAAAAATCATCCTGACATTCAACTGAGCCTTAAGAGCCATTTTGACTCCCAATTGGGCCGCTGGTTCATCCTGACTCTTAATTGGGCCACTGCTTGTCTTAAGAGCCATTCGGACTTCCAATTGGGCCATTGGTCTCTTTAAGAGTTATCCTGACTTCTAATTTGGTTTCGATAAATTGCGCTTTTCTTTACAGCATTGCCGCAATTTGTCGCACGCGCCGAAAAGATTGTTACACATTATTCGGAAGCGTCGGCGACTGGCGCGCTTAATGCTGAAGGCGATGGCGGCGGCGGTGATAACGAACAGCAGCGTATCGCCGACGAGATGATTGACGCGTGCTCCATCATTGATGACGCGCTCATTGACGTGCGCCGCGCGTTGTTGATCAACCGCAATCCGGAGGACGTCGATTCGGACAATGAATACGAAGAAGGTGGGCGCACAGAATATGAATAATTAGGCCATTGATTCCTTTAAGCACAGGCTTGCCAGATGAAAATAAAATAAAAAAGAACGCTGGGCAGCACGAAAAAAATATTTTATTGATAATTTCCAACAACAAAAAAGATTTTTCTAAAAATATCTGAATTGGGGCTATTTCGTTAACTTTTCGGGTTAGATTCTTTATTCTCTCAACAATTAATACTTTTCGGAACTCCTGATTCTGTGTCTAAGAGAGCCATTCTTCATCAGATAGTCAAACGTCTCAAAAAAAAGAACAAAAAAGAAAAAAAAATAAAAAAGAACAGACCCCCTCAAAAAAAGAACAAATCTTTTTAAAAAGGACATCTGGCCACCCTGCTTTAAGAGCTATTCTTACTTCTAATTGCGCCTTTAAGATACATCCTAACTTTTAATTGGTTTCTTTAAAAGCCATCCTGATTTCTAATTAGGCCATTGATTTCTTTTAGAGCTATTCTTACTTTTATTTGCGCCTTTAAGATACATCCTAACTTTTTAATTGGTTTCTTTAAAAGCCATCCTGACTTCTAATTAGGCCATTGATTTCTTTTAGAGCTATTCTTACTTCTATTTGCGCTTTTAAGATCCATCCTGACTTCTAATTGAGCCATTGGTTCCTTTAAAAGCTATTCTGACTTCTAATTGGGCCATTGATTTCTTTAAGAGCTATTCTGACTTCTAATTGAGCCATTGGTTCCTTTAAAAGCCATCTGACTTCTAATTGGGCCATTGGTTTCTTTAAAAGCCATCTGACTTATAATTGGGCCATTGATTCCTTTTAAAGCTATTCTTACTTCTATTTGCACCTTTAAGATCTATCCTGACTTCTAATTGAGCCATTGGTTCCTTTAAAAGCCATTCTGACTTCTAATTGGGCCATTGATTTCTTTAAGAGCTATTCTGACTTCTAATTGAGCCATTGGTTCCTTTAAAAGCCATTCTGACTTCTAATTGGGCCATCGTATCCTTTAAGAGCTATTCTGACTTGTAATTAGGACATTGATTCCTTTGATAGTCATCCTGACTTCCAATTGAGCCACTTATTTCTATAAGGATCATTTTGTATTTTAATTGAGCCATTGTTTTCCTTAAGAGTCATTCCGACTTCGAATTGAGCCATTGATCCTTTGAGGAGTCATTTTGACTTTCAATCATTTCGCTTTTTTTTTCATTATACATTATTATCAGATGTGGGAACGGACTTGCCAAGCGATCAGCGCAGTCAGATCTCGGACTCGGAGCCGGGCAACCAACAGCGTATTATGCGCAATCTACCCGCCGAGGCCAAACAACAAATTCAGAAGCAACTCGACGTGTTTCGCGTGAGTTTCAATCAAATTACTTAAAAAAAAAGTCTTATGACGATCTATCTTATTCATTTTTTCTTTCTTCAAGCTCACTCAACGCAAATTCGAATACGAAGTGGGATGTTGGGACTCGGCCGGCAATGAGCTCATTCTTTTGGCCAAAGAGATGTGCACAATTATGACGAACATGACCGAGTTCACCAAGTAAGTGTTGTTATATGGGCGTTATAGGGCCGCGACTTGGACCCCTGAGCGCAAAATTAGGCCTGTAAGAACTTCGGCCCGGCTTGCTATAGGGCCGAGCTGTGTCGGTCCGATCATTCTTAGATTATTATAAGGCGCACTCAAAAATGCTTAAGAGCAGACCTGAGAATTTTTGGAATTTGGTCGAAACATTAAATTGTAAGTGAGCAGCAGCCGCCTAGAGGCCTAGACGTTGGGTCTCACTTTGCTTTGTCCGGTTCCGCCTCCGATCTCCGTATTTGGAGGACAATAAGACACGTTGACCAGGCCCAAAGACCCATCAGTTCCATACAGAAGCATGCTTATGCCGACTAAATTAGTCATCGAGATTTTCGGCATGATCGGAGATGGTCGGGGTTTTCATCCAAACCCGCGAAATGATTAGTTCCAAGACGATCATATTCCATTGGGGGACGGCAAATTTCTGTGTGGCCTTCACGTATTAAATTGTGTCCTTTTTTTAAAGAGGTCGTGGTCCCTATCGTACTACAATGGACATCATCAAAGCCGCCCAGTACATTTCTAATACGGGCGCGAAATTGAACGCGCTGGCGCGACAAATCGGCAACGAGTCCGTGGAGAGCACGACGAAAAAGGACCTTTTTGCATATTTGGAGCGAATCACGCTCTTTTGTCATCAGCTGAATGTGACTAGTCGGGTGAGTATAAAATGTAGACTGGAACTATTTAAGAATTGAGAGGAAAGGTGGAGCGGATATTTGGTCGAATTTGAGCAGTATTTGGTGTGATTATGAACCATTCTAACTTCTAAATGACTCATCACCTCTGGATGGGTGGGGGGAGGGGGGTTGGGGGGGAGGAGGAGGAGGAGGAGCTATTAGAGGAGTCGGAGTGAGGATTGAGAGGAAGGAAGGGCGGGGGAGGGGCGTATTTGATTGAATTTGGGCAGTATTTAGTCTCGTTATGGGAACATACGAGTTAATGGGCCGGAGGTGGGCGAGTCAGCGGAAAAGTTATGATTGGAAAAACAAATTTATCTTTCAATTCTTTCAGGTGAAAGCGGACGTGCAAATGGTCGATGACGAGTTGAAGTTGAGCGCGTTGGAGGGCGCGACGTCGTTGATTCAGAACGCGAAAAACCTATTAAACGCCGTGATTCTGACGGTGAAAGCGGCGTTTATCGCCAGCACAAAATACCGACAAAAGGAGAACGCCCAATCGCGTAACATCGAGTGGCGTATGGCGCCGCCGCAGCAGCGTCAACGCGCGGCGTTGGGCGGCGACGCGCTCACTTAT
The DNA here is from genome assembly GCA_024678965.1 of Bradynema listronoti. Classification (NCBI taxonomy): domain Eukaryota; kingdom Metazoa; phylum Nematoda; class Chromadorea; order Rhabditida; family Allantonematidae; genus Bradynema; species Bradynema listronoti. The sequence goes on along the minus strand of JANLNO010000001.1, from coordinate 10,587,072 downwards.
GACGTCGTGGATGAGGACGCGGCGCATCGAGCCGCGAGCGCGCATTACGGCGGTGAAGCAGGAGGAGGAGGAGGAGGACCTGGTGGGGCCGCAAACGGCAGGGCCGCACGCGGCGGTGGCGGCGCCATTCTTCGACGCGTCTCCGAGCGCCGGCCGCTGAGAGACGTTTGAATTTTACGAGCCAAAAGCTTAGCTTTTTCTATTGCTTCCTCCACCAAACCCAAGCAGTGATGAGCAAGTGACTCTCGAATGACTCGCGACCAGTGTTGTGACTTGATTCCGGAGTCGCGAGTCGTCAGCCACTCTTTTAACTCTTTTCAAAAAAAACACAAAAAGCCAGATGACTCCATAAATTGCGAGCTCCGGCTCCGATAGATGCCGACTGACCGCTTGGCCCCGCAATAGAGTCATACCGGCTCCAAATGACCTCGGAGCCACTTGTATGACTCGGGAGCCATTTATTGAGTCGGAACCATTTATAGAGCCAAGTCAAAACAATGCTCGTGACCGACCAAACGAGCCAAATGCCAAAAAAATCCGATTTTTTCGCTGGCGGCTAGGACCATTTTTTCGAGGAATTTGACTCAACATTGAGCCATTTTCTCGAAGAATTTAACTTGAAACGAGCCACATTCACTATTGAGTCACCTACGCATCGCTGATCCCTCCGAAAAGCCAGATGGCTACATAAATTGGCTCCAAATGATCCTCCTCCGAATAAATAGAGCGAAATTCTTTTCTCTCTTTTTGACATTGTATATTATAATTTATTCACAAATTGGCTGCTTTTTTAACTTTCACTTTTAAAAGGGTTCAACAATTATTTTTAATATTATTGTAAGAATTTTAAATTTTAATTTAAAAGAAAAAAAAACTCGAATGTTTGCCTTAATTTATTTCATTTTTCATCGAACTTTTTTTTTATTTTCTAATCACTTGAAATTTGTTTTTCATTCCATATTTATCTAGTACCAGTGTTGTGACCTAGCTCCGGGTTGACTCCGGAGCCGCGAGCCGAGCCGCCAGCGCTCTTTTCAAAAAAAATCTGAGGCCCCAAAAAAGCCAGATGACTACATTAAATTGGCTCCAAATGGCTTCGGCTCCGGCAGATGACTCGGAGCTCTTGGCTTTGCTGCGAGCCGCCATCCGGCTCCAAATGACTCGAGAGCCATTTATGGAGCCGGAGTCACCTATCGAGCCAGGTCACAACATTATCTAATGCACATTTTACACATTTACATAAAGATTTACACAGGCCAGCCCAAATTTGCGCCCCCGAAGATTTGTTTTTGTTATAACTTTTTTACTTTTTAACCAAATTGTAAAAAAAATTTTATATTCGATTTACAACTTTCTTGAGAATTTTTTCGACATATTCGATTTGAAAATTTTATATTTATTTTTCAACTTTTTTGCCATTTTTTTTCAAAAATAGAGGCAAAATCATTCAAATTTGTAACATAATGATGGGCTCATCTTAATCATCAAGCCTGTAATGAATGATTTTGAGATTTTGCTTCAAAATGTAGATAAAATTAATCATAATGGACATTATTTAACCTATTAAATAAAATTCAGATTGAAAAAATGAGTCAATTTCAAGTCAATTTTACCCATTTTTCACCTTTAAAAATAATGTGAAAAAAAAAATTTCAAACGAATATAAAATTTCTAAATCGGAACCATATGAATAAGTTTGGGGTCAAAAAAATTCCCAAAAAGTTGTGAATCGAATGTAAAAAAATTTTTTACAATTTGGTTGAAAAATAAAAAAGTTATAACAAAAACAAATCCCCATGGGCGCCAATTTGGACCAGCCTGTAAAATGTGGAATTAACTTTCAATAATCTCATATTTTGATCCTCACGCAAATTTTACAATTTTTTTCGTCCAATATTTTCCACATAATATTATTCTTTCATTTCAAGCAAACAAAATAAAGTATTTATTTGAATTGAATGGATTGTTGATTGATGAATTGATTGATGCGTGATTAAGAGAAGAAAAAGCCCACAATTCCATTGAAAGTCCAGCGGTGGCGGCGTCGTTGTCATTCTTCTCCGTAAGAGCCAAATTTTTTAGAAAATTTTCTAGCATTAAGTCATTTTTAAAAATGGCAAAAATTCTTTTTAAAAAAATTTTGGAAAGGTTAGTGCGACCGATTGCTCAATCTTCGATTCGACTATAGTCGATCCGACTATGCCACGATATCTTGGGCAATGGGACATATCGAAAGAGAGCGATCCGGCCAAGCAAGCCAACTATGCGCCTACCGCAGTAGGAGGATCCGTTGTGTCATGTGGAATCATAGTTGTGCACCATCACAATTCTTTCTCATCCGGCTGACTCAGTTAGCTGTGGGACGTACCGAACCTCCGAAGAGGCCACTGGGAATGGTGCCCAGAGGGTCCAGTGAACCACAAACACTGGTATTGACTTAACTCTAGCTTGGCCGAGTCAAACCGGAATCGAAATCATGCAATTGGTGAATACAACAAGATTGATTCATTCTTGGGGATGGGATTCAATTTTTCGCTTATATAACCCGACGTGCATTCGTCGAAAAGCGGCGATGGGCTTCGCCAACCGGTCAGAGAAGTCAGACACTCTAATGATATTTCGTCGACATTTATTTTTAACCACATATTCATAAATTAGATTTTTTTCCACGGCTTTAGTATATATATGCATATATTTTTGTTCAATTTTTTGTCGAAATCGAATAAAAAAGGCCTTTTTGAAGTTGAATAATAAAGAATGTTTTCGATAATATTTTATTAAAAGCTAAAAAGCTAGAAAATATCACAAACAATGTAAAAGTATCACAAATAATGTATGAAAAAAAAATCGGGCGATTAATCGGCAAAAAAAAAGTCAAATACATGCCAAAATATACCAATAAATATCTATTGAGAATTCTGAAATATTATGCGGAGATTATCACATATAAGATTAGAATTCTAATGCTGTGAATTGACTCTTCAAAAATGGCTTACAAAATCCATTTTGAAAAAAACCATGGACTATAGTAAGGTCATTTTTTTAAAATCGCAAAAAATTCAAAAATTTATTTTCGAACGATACTGGTGTCATTGAATAGCTGGTGAAAAGTAAAGAAAAAAATACTCTTACACTAGGCCCTTTTGACACATGGGCGAAAAGTTACAGCCACTTGAAAATTCCGAATTTGGTCTAATTTTGATAGTCAAACATTTTTAACAAGTCAAAACACCGCCAAAATCAAAAAATTGATTAAGAGTCCCATATGTATTTGAAATCAGCTCTTCATGGGCTATCGAATGAGTATATCCACGTCGCTGTAGCTCACAAAGTCCATTTTGAAAAAAACCATGGTAATTTTTTTAAAATCGCAAAAAATTCAAAAATTTATTTTCGAACGAAACTGGTGTCATTGAATAGCTGGTGAAAAGTTAAGAAAAAAATACTCTTACACTAGGCCCTTTTGACACATGGGCGAAAAGTTACAGCCACTTGAAAATTCCGAATTTGGCCTAATTTTAATAGTCAAAAATTTTCAACGGGCCAAAAGTGCCCGAAAATCAAAAAATTGATTAAGAGACCCATATTTATTTAGTATCAGCTCTTGAAGGGCTATCGAATGAGTATATTCAAGTCGCTGTAGCTCACAAAATCCATTTTGAAAAAAACCATGGTCATTTTTTTAAAATCGCAAAAAATTCAAAAATTTATTTTCGAACGAAACTGGTGTCATTGAATAGCTGGTGAAGAGATAAAAAAAACTACTCTTAAACTAAGCCCTTTTGACACATGGGCAAAAAGTTACAGCCACTTGAAAATTCCTAATTTGGCCTAATTTTGATAGTCAACGACTTTCAACGGGCCAAAAGTGCCCGAAAATCAAAAAATTGATTAAGAGAACCATATGTATTTGAAATCAGCTCTTCATGGGCTATCGAATGAGTATATCCACGTCGCTGTAGCTCACAAAGTCCATTTTGAAAAAAACCATGGTCATTTTTTTAAAATCGCAAAAAATTTAAAAATTTATTTTCGAACGAAACTGGTGTCATTGGATATCTGGTAAAGAGATAAAAAAAATTACTTTTACACTACGCCCTTTTGACGCATGGGCAAAAAGTTACAGCCACTTGAAAATTCCGAATTTGGCCTAATTTTGATAGTCAACGACTTTCAACGGGCCAAAAGTACCCGAAAATCAAAAAATTGATTAAGAGAACCATATGTATTTGAAATCAGCTCTTCATGGGCTATCGAATGAGTATATCCACGTCGCTGTAGCTCACAAAGTCCATTTTGAAAAAAACCATGGTCATTTTTTTAAAATCGCAAAAAATTTAAAAATTTATTTTCGAACGAAACTGGTGTCATTGAATAGCTGGTGAAGAGATAAAAAAAACTACTCTTAAACTAAGCCCTTTTGACACATGGGCAAAAAGTTACAGCCACTTGAAAATTCCGAATTTGGCCTAATTTTGATAGTCAACGACTTTCAACGGGCCAAAAGTGCCCGAATATCAAAAAATTGATTAAGAGACCCATATGTATTTGGAATCAGCTCTTCAAGGGCTATCGAATGAGTAAATTCACGTCGCTGTAGCTCACAAAATCCATTTTGAAAAAAACCATGGTAATTTTTTTAAAATCGCAAAAAATTCAAAAATTTATTTTCGAACGAAACTGGTGTCATTGAATAGCTGGTGAAAAGTTAAGAAAAAAATACTCTTACACTAGGCCCTTTTGACACATGGGCGAAAAGTTACAGCCACTTGAAAATTCCGAATTTGGCCTAATTTTAATAGTCAAAAATTTTCAACGGGCCAAAAGTGCCCGAAAATCAAAAAATTGATTAAGAGACCCATATTTATTTAGTATCAGCTCTTGAAGGGCTATCGAATGAGTATATTCAAGTCGCTGTAGCTCACAAAATCCATTTTGAAAAAAACCATGGTCATTTTTTTAAAATCGCAAAAAATTCAAAAATTTATTTTCGAACGAAACTGGTGTCATTGAATAGCTGGTGAAGAGATAAAAAAACTACTCTTAAACTAAGCCCTTTTGACACATGGGCAAAAAGTTACAGCCACTTGAAAATTCCTAATTTGGCCTAATTTTGATAGTCAACGACTTTCAACGGGCCAAAAGTGCCCGAAAATCAAAAAATTGATTAAGAGAACCATATGTATTTGAAATCAGCTCTTCATGGGCTATCGAATGAGTATATCCACGTCGCTGTAGCTCACAAAGTCCATTTTGAAAAAAACCATGGTCATTTTTTTAAAATCGCAAAAAATTTAAAAATTTATTTTCGAACGAAACTGGTGTCATTGGATATCTGGTAAAGAGATAAAAAAAATTACTTTTACACTACGCCCTTTTGACGCAAGGGCAAAAAGTTACAGCCACTTGAAAATTCCGAATTTGGCCTAATTTTGATAGTCAACGACTTTCAACGGGCCAAAAGTACCCGAAAATCAAAAAATTGATTAAGAGAACCATATGTATTTGAAATCAGCTCTTCATGGGCTATCGAATGAGTATATCCACGTCGCTGTAGCTCACAAAGTCCATTTTGAAAAAAACCATGGTCATTTTTTTAAAATCGCAAAAAATTTAAAAATTTATTTTCGAACGAAACTGGTGTCATTGAATAGCTGGTGAAGAGATAAAAAAAACTACTCTTAAACTAAGCCCTTTTGACACATGGGCAAAAAGTTACAGCCACTTGAAAATTCCGAATTTGGCCTAATTTTGATAGTCAACGACTTTCAACGGGCCAAAAGTGCCCGAATATCAAAAAATTGATTAAGAGACCCATATGTATTTGGAATCAGCTCTTCAAGGGCTATCGAATGAGTAAATTCACGTCGCTGTAGCTCACAAAATCCATTTTGAAAAAAACCATGGTAATTTTTTTAAAATCGCAAAAAATTCAAAAATTTATTTTCGAACGAAACTGGTGTCATTGAATAGCTGGTGAAAAGTTAAGAAAAAAATACTCTTACACTAGGCCCTTTTGACACATGGGCGAAAAGTTACAGCCACTTGAAAATTCCGAATTTGGCCTAATTTTAATAGTCAAAAATTTTCAACGGGCCAAAAGTGCCCGAAAATCAAAAAATTGATTAAGAGAACCATATGTATTTGAAATCAGCTCTTCATGGGCTATCGAATGAGTATATCCACGTCGCTGTAGCTCACAAAGTCCATTTTGAAAAAAACCATGGTCATTTTTTTAAAATCGCAAAAAATTTAAAAATTTATTTTCGAACGAAACTGGTGTCATTGAATAGCTGGTGAAGAGATAAAAAAAACTACTCTTAAACTAAGCCCTTTTGACACATGGGCAAAAAGTTACAGCCACTTGAAAATTCCGAATTTGGCCTAATTTTGATAGTCAACGACTTTCAACGGGCCAAAAGTGCCCGAATATCAAAAAATTGATTAAGAGACCCATATGTATTTGGAATCAGCTCTTCAAGGGCTATCGAATGAGTAAATTCACGTCGCTGTAGCTCACAAAATCCATTTTGAAAAAAACCATGGTAATTTTTTTAAAATCGCAAAAAATTCAAAAATTTATTTTCGAACGAAACTGGTGTCATTGAATAGCTGGTGAAGAGATAAAAAAAACTACTCTTAAACTAAGCCCTTTTGACACATGGGCAAAAAGTTACAGCCACTTGAAAATTCCGAATTTGGCCTAATTTTAATAGTCAAAAATTTTCAACGGGCCAAAAGTGCCCGAAAATCAAAAAATTGATTAAGAGACCCATATTTATTTAGTATCAGCTCTTGAAGGGCTATCGAATGAGTATATTCAAGTCGCTGTAGCTCACAAAATCCATTTTGAAAAAAACCATGGTCATTTTTTTAAAATCGCAAAAAATTCAAAAATTTATTTTCGAACGAAACTGGTGTCATTGAATAGCTGGTGAAGAGATAAAAAAAACTACTCTTAAACTAAGCCCTTTTGACACATGGGCAAAAAGTTACAGCCACTTGAAAATTCCTAATTTGGCCTAATTTTGATAGTCAACGACTTTCAACGGGCCAAAAGTGCCCGAAAATCAAAAAATTGATTAAGAGAACCATATGTATTTGAAATCAGCTCTTCATGGGCTATCGAATGAGTATATCCACGTCGCTGTAGCTCACAAAGTCCATTTTGAAAAAAACCATGGACTGTAAGGTCATTTTTTTAAAATCGCAAAAAATTCAAAAATTTATTTTCGAACGAAACTGGTGTCATTGAATAGCTGGTAAAAAGATAAGAAAAAAATACTCTTACACTAGGCCCTTTTGAAGCATGGGCAAAAAGTTACAGCCACTTGAAAATTCCGAATTTGGCCTAATTTTAATAGTCAAAAATTTTCAACGGGCCAAAAGTGCCCGAAAATCAAAAAATTGATTAAGAGACCCATATTTATTTAGTATCAGCTCTTGAAGGGCTATCGAATGAGTATATTCAAGTCGCTGTAGCTCACAAAATCCATTTTGAAAAAAACCATGGTCATTTTTTTAAAATCGCAAAAAATTTAAAAATTTATTTTCGAACGAAACTGGTGTCATTGGATATCTGGTAAAGAGATAAGAAAAAACTACTTTTACACTAGGCCCTTTTGACGCATGGGCAAAAAGTTACAGCCACTTGAAAATTCCGAATTTTAAAATATATTTAAAAACTTTCCAAAAATGGCAAAAGGTTGGTGCGGCCGGGATCATTGCTCAATCTTCCGAGACTACAATGTGCACTTTCTTCCGTGCACATCTGGACCTCAATCGAAAGAGAGCAGATCTGGCTAAGCAAGCCAACTATGCGCCTACCGCAGTAGGCGGATCCGTTGTGTCATGTGGAATCATAGTTGTGCACCATCACAATTCTTTCTCATCCGGCTGACTCAGTTAGCTGTGGGACGTACCGAACCTCCGAAGAGGCCACTGGGAATGGTGCCCAGAGGGTCCAGTGAACCACAAACACTGGTATTGACTTAACTCTAGCTTGGCCGAGTCAAACCGGAATCGAAATCATGCAATTGGTGAATACAACAAGATTGATTCATTCTTGGGAATTGGATTCAATTTTTCGCTTATATAACCCGACGTGCATTCGCCGAAAAGCGGCGATGGGCTTCGCCAACCGGTCAGAGAAGTCAGACACTTCAATAATATTTCGTCGACATTTATTTTTAATCACATATTCATAAATTAGATTTTTTTCCACGGCTTTAGTATATATATGCATATATTTTTGTTCAATTTTTTGTCGAAATCGAATTAAAAAAACCTTTTTGAAGCTGAATAATAAAGAATGTTTTCGATAATATTTTATTAAGAGCTAAAAAACTAGAAAATATCACAAACAATGTAAAAGTATCACAAATAATGTATGAAAAAAAATCGGGCGACTAATCGGCAAAAAAAAGTCAAATACATGCCAAAATATACCAATAAATATCTATTGAGAATTCTGAAATATTATGCGGAGACTGTCACATATAAGCTGAGAATTCTAATGCTGTGAATTGACTCTTCAAAAATGGCTCTCGGATTTATACTATTTATCATTTTTTATACTATTTAACTTATTAATAATAATATTTACAAAATTATATTTTTTAATAAGAATTTTTTTATTTAATATGAATGATTTATTAATTTTTTGTTAATAGCAATCTCGGCATCACTTAAGCTCAATTCCGTTGGAACAATTTCGAATGTCCGAAAACGTACTCTTATTGATCTTAAGTAGTCCTAAGAAGAATTGCATAGGAGCTGTGGACTAATTTTGCTTCTCTCCAGAGTTATAGTAGCTTAAGTTTGGGCCTAAATCTTAAAAAATTCATGTAAGTTCTTAAATGTAATCTAAAGTCCTAATAATTGGTCTTAAGAGTATCGAAAAGTCGTCTGTAAGAGAATTGCAACTAATCTCAAATCCAAGAATCCTAAGGAGCAGTTTTAAAAATCTCTAGCAATTGCTAAAATAATTGTTTTATAAAGTTATTATTTATCAGGAATTATTTTTCTTATTATTGAAACGAATAAAAAAATCGAATAATAAAAAAATTTTTATTAAAATTATTGAGACAATAAAAATTAACAATGAGAAAACAATTTTTAGTCACTCATAGTTTCACCCGAGACAAAAGAGCCAATCGAGAGCCGCCGTCGAAGTGGATACAGAACGCTAACCTTAGTTTAGGTTTATTTTTTTAGTAATTACTTTTTTTTAGTAGTTAAGTTAGGTTATTAGGTTACTTTTTTAATTTGTTCTTTCAAAATGAACTTTTTTCCAAAAAAAAAGATGCAATTAACGAAATATGAAATTATGGACATGGAAGAAAGCAAAATAAACTTTGTTCGACAAATCGATATTCGAAATAAAAATTTTCTTCTTTCTTTTTTATACATACATATGTAAGTGTAAAATTAATCGAGAAAGAATAATAATCAATAAGATTTTAAATTCGATAACAAAAAATAATTATTTTAGGGTTGGGGATTTCTTTTACAGTTAAAGCCCAGGACTGCGATCAGAGTAATTTGATCTCATTTATTGGCTAACATTCGAAAAACATTCAACTTTTTTTTCGAAAAGAGCTAAAAGAGTTTGGAGTCAACCCGGAGCCAATACTGATCACAGCACTATCTCCCAGTAAAGCTAGATTCAATCTCAACACAAACCAAGCTCAATACCACCCCCTTTCCTCCAAAACAGAGCTCGCTAATAGCGACTCTGGAACTTTTTGTTGAGCGGCGTCGTGCCGTCGCCGGACTGGCCCTGCGGTGGCATCCACGTTACGTAGTCGTCGCTTTTCGTGTCCGAATAGTCCGCCGACAGTTTCGTTTTGGTTTTCTTCTAAAAGATAACGCAATGAATTCAAATTTGTCAAATTTAACTGAGAAGTATGCAAACAAATTTAATGCTTCCCGCCCAGACGAATAACCAACAAATCGGAATCATTCCCTTCACCCATCTCCTAATATTATTCAAGCTAACCCAGTGATGGTCGAATGACTCATGAGTCATTTTTTAAGAGTGACTCGTGGATTCATGAGCCATTTTTTTTCCCAAGTGTGGCTAATGGCCATTCGATTTCAAATGGCTCATGAGCAGGTGGCTGGCTCAGAGTCATGTGGCTCAGGGCATTCCAGATGGCTAGCAAATGGCGCTTGATGAGCCGCCTTGACTCCCAGCCATATCCGAGCCGTGACTCTGAGCCTAAGCCATTTAAAGGCGGCGACTCATAAAATGAGCCATAATATGGATCTGAGTCCGATTCAGCTTATTGGCTCGAATTTGGCTCCTCGCGTTCTGCTCAGAGTCAAACCGGTCAGTTATGAGCCACAAGCCAAAAAAATGAGCCGTTTATAACATCACTCATTGCTCGTGACCAAATCAGTCAAAAATTCCAAAAAAAATCCGATTTTTTGACTTGATGAGTCACTTTTTACTTGAAAAATTTCAATTCAATTTTCTTTGTCGAATTTCGCTCAAAATTGAGCCAATTTGAATTCATTTTGCCTCATTTCGGCTCGAAAACAAAACCGCACGAGCCACGCTCGCATTGAGTCCAATTCATTCAGATCAATATGCTATGCTCTTCCCCCCCTTTCCCCCTAATGTACCAGCTGCCCAACCATCGCCGTCTCCGTCTCGTCGTCGAATTGCCCGTCGCCGCGTTGGTGCACGACGCGTCGCTTGACGAGCGTTGGCGCTTTTACGCGCGCCTCCTCGCGCGTAATCAGCCCATATTTTGGCAGAATAACCGCGGCTACGTGCGTGCTCGACGCGTGCGCGACGATTGCGGCGGGCGGTGGAGGCGCTACCGTCTTATAGAGGCGCTCTCCAGACGTACGATTCGCTAGCTGCTCCTCTGCTTCATCCTCTTCTCCCTTCAAATCGTCCATTTGACGCGAAAAAAACTCCTTAGCCCCAAATTGCTCAGCTGCGTCTTCGGGCTGGCGCTTTGGCGTCTCGTCATCAGCCATCACATCATCATCATCATCATTCACCGGCTCGATTTCCGCCGTTACATCGTGCCTCTTGCTCTCTTCACCTGTCACTAATAATCCGTTGCGCTTCGCATTTTCCGTGTCGTCGTCGGCGCCGGGCTGTGCCGACGACTTCGCGCCAGCAGCAAAAATATCGTCGAGACGGCGCGGTTTTGTCAGCTCGACGAGCCGCCGCAATTGTTCGCACTCCGCCGTGAATCGACGCTGCTTGGCGCGCATTTGTGATATCGCCATACGCATCTAAAAAATATGGCTTAGATCAGAAATAGCCGCAGTCGGCTCCGGCGGGGCTCAGCGGAAAAAACCAAGGAAAATGGAGGATTAGGGAGCATTGGAGCGTCTCACTCAAAGATCCCCAACCCAATGAGACGTTACCGGACGGGCCCAGCTCAATTTTGCCTCGAGCCCGTTCTGTTTTTGGTTGAACCAGGCCCAAAGTTTTTTAATATACCGAGAAATTCGTCGACGTTGACACGAGATTGCCGTCATCGTCCGTATAGCTATTCTTGCCGAGCATTCGTTTGATTTCCGCGTTCGTGTTGCGCTCTTTCTCCTCCGTGTCGGCCAGCTCGCGTAGCAGTTCGTCGTGCGTTCGCGACGCGCCGCCCGTCGAACCGTCGGCTAGAGCCTGTGGAAAAAAAATGAATGAATGAATTCAATTTGGCTTTCGCACAACTAAACTTTTAGGGTTCTAGAGACTGAAGCCGGCCCTCATGGGCTCGTGGGGACTAAAGCCGGCCCTTATGGGCTCGTGGGGACTGAAGCCGGCCCTCGTGGGCTCGTAGGGACTAAAGCCGGCTCGCATGAGCTCGTGGGGACTGAAGCCGGCCCTCGTGGGCTCGCAGGGACTAAAGCCGGCTCGCATGAGCTCGTGGGGACTGAAGCCGGCCCTCGTGGGCTCGTGGGGACTAAAGCCGGCTCGCATGAGCTCGTGGGGACTGAAGCCGGCCCTCGTGGGCTCGTAGGGACTAAAGCCGGCTCGCATGAGCTCGTGGGGACTGAAGCCGGCCCTCGTGGGCTCGCAGGGACTAAAGCCGGCTCGCATGAGAACGTGGGGACTGAAGCCGGTCCTCATGGGCTCGTGGGGGCTGAAGCCGGCTCGCATGAGCTCGTGGGGACTGAAGCCGGTCCTCATGGGCTCGTGGGGGCTGAAGCCGGCCCTCGTGGGCTCGTGGGGACTGAAGCCGGCCCTCGTAAGCTCGTGGAGACTGAAGCCGGCTCTCATGGGCTCGTAGGGGCTAAAGCAGGCCCTCATGGGCTCGTAGGGGCTAAAGCCGGCCCTCATGGGCTCGTAGGGGCTAAAGCCGGCTCTCATGGGCTCGTAGGGGCTAAAGCAGGCCCTCATGGGCTCGTAGGGGCTGAACCCGGCCCTCATGGGCTCGTAGGGGCTGAAGCAGGCCCTCATGGGCTCGTAGGGACTGAAGGGTCGGCTTCAGCTCACGCCCCTACGAGAGTAATGCCATAAAATGCAAGGCCCGACCGAACAAGTCGAAAAAAGCAACGCGCAAATCAAATCGCGCCCCGTCCCTACCTCACAACGCCGTCGGCGTTTGGCGCGCTGCGCCTCGATTTGTCCGGTTCGATCCAGGTACGTGTCCTCGTCGCTGTCGTAGTAGTCGTTTTCCGCGTACGTGGCGCGCTTATTCCACGACGACGCGACGACGAGCGCGCCGGCGGCGTAAAGCCGGCGGCAAGCCGCCAACGCGCACGCCACTTGTGCTAGCTTACGCGTCACGCCCGTGCCGCTGACGAGCGCGTCCGCCTCGGGCAAATCGGCCAATCTGCAAAAAAAAGTAATTGAAATTTTTTGAGCAGCTTCAATCCATTAAAAAAATACTCACTCAATGCTGCACGACCATTCGCCGGCGCGCCTCTCCGCCTTGGCGTATTGAAAGCTCATCGGAAGGCCTTCGCGCTCAAAGTATTTGTCAAGCGCGCCGAGCGGATCCTTCTCGTAGAATTTCACATCGCCGGCTTCGATCGCGTCGTTTCGCCCGGCTTCTTTCGCCGCCGTCATCATCGAGGCGCTCGTCGACGACGCGCCGGCGACTGGCGACGAGCCGGCCGATTTCTCGTCCACATTATCGTCCTCGTCCTTGCCACAAAACGCAAAAATCCGTGAGCTATCTTAAAGAAAGAAGAAAATTCAAAATTGCCTGAGAATTGTATATGTGAGTCCAAAGATTCAGGCGAGTCCAAATGTCGTCCGTTTAATATTGTTTAAGTGTCTTACAGATTAATTTACAACATTGCTCTCGTAGAAATGTGAGCCCTTACGGCCCTCATGGGCGGGTGATAAGCCCTTGTGGACTAAAGCCGGCACCCAAGCCCTCATGGGCCGGCTTTAGCCCATGAGAACTCATCCCACGCCCATGAGAGCCGGCTTCAGTCCCCACGAGCCCACGAAAGCCGGCTTTAGTCCCTACGAGCCCATGAGGGCCGGCTTCAGTCCCTACGAGCCCACGAAAACCGGCTTTAGTCCCTACGAGCCCATGAGGGCCGGCTTCAGTCCCTACGAGCCCACGAAAGCCGGCTTTAGTCCCTACGAGCCCATGAGGGCCGGCTTCAGTCCCTACGAGCCCACGAAAGCCGGCTTTAGTCCCTACGAGCCCATGAGGGCCGGCTTCAGTCCCTACGAGCCCACGAAAGCCGGCTTTAGTCCCTACGAGCCCATGAGGGCCGGCTTCAGTCCCTACGAGCCCACGAAAGCCGGCTTTAGTCCCTACGAGCCCATGAGGGCCGGCTTTAGTCCCTAGAAGGATTGCGGGGTCTAAATATTACATTAATTTTGCGTATATAAGACCAAGTGTTTTAAAATTTAAATTAGCGCCAATGCGTTCATTTCGGTTGTATGCGGATCCAATCGAGTCCAAATTTTGTGCCCACTTTGATGAAACTGAAACAAAGGCGGACACAAAAATTTGGACCCCAACGGATTCGCCCTATCGAATATAAGATTCGAAATAAACTCAGTGACGCAAATTTCAATTTTTCGCACAAAATCCATCGCGCGGCTTATCCAACAAAAGTTTAAGTGAAAAAATTTACTCGCAAATTGAATGACGTAACCGGGCCGAAGTGGCACGTAGGCGCGAGCCTTCACGCGCTGCTTATTCAGCCGTGTGCCGTGCGTTGACGCCAAATCGTAGAGCGACCAACCGTATTGGCCGGCGATTCGACCGTATTGCAAAACGCAGTGATAGCGCGACACGCTCGGATGGTCCAATTGGATTTCGCAGGGCGCGAATCGCCCCACCGACACAAAGGACGACTCGCCGCGGCTGAGCTCCCCGAGTCGGAGTACGTCGATAATCGTGCCGTTCTTGATGACTTCAATGTGAAAGTTAAATAAATCGTCAGAGAGTGACGGCGTCGCGGCCCAAATCGGTGCCGTGTACGGAACGCACGCCGGACGATTCGTTGATTCTAAACCCATCAGCACAAAAATTGATAATACAGAGTGCTTTATTAGGAATAAAATGTCGGATTTGTTCCAACTTTTTTCCTACGATTGATAGAAACGTGCTGGTTTTTTGCATCCCGTTTGTGAGAGAGGGGGAAGAGGAGCGTATGTAAGAGAAGCTCATAGCAAAAATTTCAAGTCCATTGGATCACTCTCCGAAAAAAAATGTTCAGTCAACTGAGCTTTTTTCGTTGCATTTTCCTCTCTATAAAAATGCTAGAAGTGAAAATTTTAAAAATCTCTGAAACACGTCCCCTTCCTCACTTATCGAGTACGCCCTACGCCCTTACGGGATGCAAGAAACCACCACGTCCCTATCTATCGATAAAAAAAAGTTAGAACAAATCCGACATTTTATTCCGGAATATAATATAAATCGAAATTTTTTAGAATTGAAATCGTTAAAAACAAGTTAAAAAAATCATTCAAACTAGAAACAAAGCTCAAACCTTTCGGAGTGATGCTTTCCTCGTCGATGTCATTGTTTTCATTTCTCCTAACCGAAATAGACGGAGTCTTAAAAGTGTCGTCGCCGCTCAAATCCGCTTGAATCACGCCAACTTCATCCTCCGTCGTCATTGCCATTTGATCGTTGATTTGACAAACCTAATAATAAATTGGAATTGCAGAAATGAAATTTTATTGTTCCAGCCATATTTTATCAGTGTATCTCTTATTATATCCCCTCCCTCCGCCGCAATTACTTTTATTTGAAGGAAGGAATGGAAAAGGAGGAAGATGGGAGAATAGTAGCTTGAAATTTAATATAAAGAACGTTCGATAAGGGGAAAGGGTGCACAAAGACACAAAAATTTTCGTACTCAAAAGAAAAAAATTTCAAAAAAATTATTTTTTATTTTGCAATATATCGCATATTGCCAATAACGTCAAAAATTCAAATTCAAATCAATTTTCAGATGACTTCATAATTGCGAGCCATTAGGGCATATGTAAATAGCTCCAGAAGGCATATGTAAATGGCTCCAGATGGACTCCGGCTCAGATAGGTGTCTCCGTCCGATCACTTGGCTGCGCAACGGAGCCATATAGGCTCCGAATAACTAGGAAGCCATTTAAAGACATACTGGTTGTGACGAGACGGAATGACCAAAAGAGGGGCCGAAACGACGGGACGGGCCGAAACGAAACGGAATGGAGCCAAAGACAAACGCTTAGGCTCTAACAATTATTAGATTATATCGTTTGGTCCGTTTCCATGCGCCCCGTCTTGTTTCCGTCCCGTTTGATCAGTTTCCATGCGCCCCACCTTGTCCCCTTCCCGTTTGGTCCCACTTTAAATTTTCCAATCCAAATTTTTCGATTAATTTTTTTTTTTGAAAACATTTATTTTCGATGAAAAAAATTTTTGAAAAAAAAAATTATTTTTTCACTTTTTATCCATGATAAAAAAAAATTATAATGTACTCATTTTTTGAGGGGTTCTGAAAAAGAAATTTAAGCTATGAACAAAAAAATAGCGACAAGATACGATAATCGAGATACGGTGTTTTTTGCGGGATTTTTTTTTGGTTTTTTTTTGAAAGGCTTGAAGGCATTTTTGACTTGACTTGCATCGTATTTATGGGCTATTACGGTGTGTTGTTTAGCGCGGGAAATTATTGTATGCAATGAGGTTCTCGCCGCCGACTGAAGCATTCGAGGAATACTCCTGAAAAATATTTTTAACCTCTAGGATTTGATTTTTTTTGGCGAGAAGCGGCTGCTTTAGAGTTAAATTAGTTAGATTTTAAATCTAAGTTTAGTTAGATTTTAAGCTTAAGCCCAATCCTTAAGCTAAGAATTTAGGCTCTTAATAAGCTTTGGGTTTGAGACTTTTTAACTTGGCATAATCATCCTGTTTGGTCTGGTCCTATTCCGGGCCCGTCCCATTTGGTCTCATCCCGTTTGGTCTCATCCCGTTTGGGGCTCTTTCCGATTGGTCTCATCCCGTTTCGTGCTCGTTCCGTTTGGTCTGGTCCCGTTTCGGGCTCATCCCTTTTCGTGCTCGTCCCGTTTGGTCTAGTCCCGTTTCGAACCCGTCCCGCTTGGTCTCACCCCTTTTGGTCTCATCCCATTTCGGACTCGTCTCGTTTCGAACCCGCTCACATCGCGCCGAAAAACTTATTTTTAAACATTGCTAAAGAAAAAAAATGCCAGCGAAAATTTGTATTAAAAAAATGGAAAGTTTTAAAATTGGGCGAAAAAAAAATTTTGCGAAAAAAAATGTTTTTCTTAGTTGAAAATTTGTTTTATTTCCGTTGAAATTTACAATTTTTTGAGTGTTAGCGAAAAAAGCAAAGCGAAAATTTAAATGAAAAATGAGAGGCTTTTTATTATAGTATGTTTTCGTGATATCGTTTAAAGAGGAAGGAAACGGCATTAGAGAGGTTCGGGTCGGCCCGCCTCCTTCCTCCGACTTCGAAATTTGAATTTGGAATGAACTAATTGGCGCCGATTTGAATTCGGAATGAACTGATTGATGCCAATTTGAATTTGGCTCAAAACATTCGCGGCTTATCCACACACGAAATTACTAATATATTTTAAAATAAGTTAATAAGGCGGTTGAAAAAAAAATAATTTTGCAGAAGAAAAGTTGAAAAAATAAATAAATAAAATTTGGGAAAATATAAATAAATATATAGAACACTGTACGGCACTGTACCTCACCGTTTTATACCGTACCGTGCCATAGCATACTGTATTGCACCGTACCATATTACATTGTACTATACTGTACCATAACGCCCTATACTATACTATATTGCACGGTACTGTATTGTACTGTATTATACTGTATTATACTGTGCTTTGCCATATTGCACTGTGCTGTGCCCTACTATACTGTACTGTACAGCACTGTATCTTACTATGCTCTATTGTATTGAACTGTACTACTGTATTTTACTGGAATATACTATACTGCGCTGTACTTTACTATACTGTACTCTAATTTTCTATAACGGTACAGTGTATTGTGAAATTACGGTCTTGGACCGACTTTATAGCCGCGATCGTCGCGCGGGTACGGCGCACCGCCGGTGATTTCCACGCGTTCGCTGAGGCCGTGTATGCCGACGAAGAGCTTATAGGCGAGCGTGCCCGCGAGCGCACCGATCAGCTGGCCGATAATCGGCATCCAAAAATAGTAGTTGGCCGCACTGAACACCGCCGTACCGTAGCCGACGCATAGCGCGAAGAGACGCGGCGCGAAGTCGCGCGCCGGATTCACGGCGAAGCCGGCGTTCGCGCCGTACGTCATCGCGATGGCTGTAAGCGTAAGGCCGGCGAGCAGCGGCACGGTGCTCGTCGAAATGCGATGCTTGCGATCCGCCAGCAGCGCGACCACTGCCGCGAGAATCGCCGTGCCGATTATCTGAATTTGGATTCGTTTTGAATTTTGCGAAGAGATTTGACTAAATTTCCTTGCTCGATCCTGGTCCTTACCCTTTAACGAACATATTTTTAATGTACCTGATCTAGAAAAGCGCCCATACGGGTCATATGTTCAGCCGGGAATGTGGTTAGAAGGCCAGCGGTGCCGCGTGTGCCAAATACTTGTCGAGTGCCATTGTCCAGCTTTTGAATATCGTCTGCAAAAAAAAATACATTTGGAATGAACTCATTGGCGCCAATTTAAATTTGGAATGAACTAATTGGCACAAATTCAAATTTAGAATGAACGCATTGGCGCTAATTCGAATTTGGAATAAACGCATTGACCCGACGACCTTATATACATAAAATTAGGGTAATTCGAATATTTTTTGCTCGCACCGTAATGGCCGAAAAACGCGACGGCCGTGCCGACGAATGCGCCCAATAGTTGCGCGAGAACGTAGAGAAAAAAGCGCGTCAGCGACAAATCGCCGGTGACAAGCGTGCTGAACGAAATGGCCGGGTTCAAATGCGCGCCTAAATTCAATTCATGTACATATATTTGAAAGGGGGGGCGGAAAGGGATTAGAGGCTTTTCTCCCGGCCAAAGGTCACCAAAATTGCGGTAAAACGGGACGCGACGGGTCTAACTAAAACAGGACCAAATAGGATTTCTTACCGGAAACATTAATGGCCAAATAGACGCCAAACGCGAGGCCGAAACCCCACGCAAACTGCGCGGAAATGACGTTGCCGCCGGGTGACGCTGCCGCCTGCACGTTCGCCGACACGCCGATTAGCTAAATGTATTAAAGGTTAGCTTGATTCAAAAGCTAGCTTGATTCACGTAATACGTAAAGATCCCACTAAATCCAATGATCTATGGGTCTCAGATGAAAATATTTGATTTAAAGGCACTTTTGGCCCTTTAGATTAATTTTGATAGTCAAAAAATTTTCAAATTCGGAATTTTCAAATAACTATAACTCTTCGCCCTTGATTCAAAAGGGCCTCTAAATATACTCATTCGATAGCTCTTAAAGAGCTGGTTCGAATGACCTATAGGTCTCATTAAAAAATATTTGATTTAAAGGCACTTTTGGCCCTTATACTCACAAGCAGGACGAATGTGCCGAGAAACTCGGCAAGAAACTCGCGCACCAGACTCCGCTCCGTTCGAATTCGACTCGCCAGACTTTCGCGGAAAATTTCCAACATTTTCGCGTTGCGCTTGTCCTGTAAAATACGATATATTCTTTGCGGGGAGATATTACAATAAAGAAAATTTCGAAAATAATGGACTCACTTAAGCTTTTTTTATTTATTTTTTTTTTGTTTTGGCCTATAAATTCTTTTATTTTTGAAAAAAAATGTATGGATTCAATGAAATGCAAGAAATAAGATTTCTAGTCCAAGTTTAAGCTTAATTTTATGTTTAAGTTTAAGCTTAAATAAGTTTATTCATTGGTTTGAAAAAGTAAGTTTGGTTTTCAAATCAAAGATCCTAATTTAATATTTTAAGATTAGCCCCGAGTATAAAATTGAATTAAAATTGAGTCCAAATTCGAGTTTAAGCAAGATTTAAAATTCAAGTTTAAGACTAAGTTTAAGCTTAAGTGAGTCCATTTTTTGGCATGAAAAAGGTAAGTTTGGTCTTCAAACTTAGGGCTAATATTAAATTAGGATCTTAAGTATAAGATTAAGTTCAAATTTGAGCTTAAGCTCAAGCTATAATCTGAGTAGATAAGAAAAAAAGGTAAGTTAGGCTCATTTCTCATAGGGGAAAGAATCAAAGAATCAAAGCAAAATGGAACGACGAGCACATAATTGAGTTCCGAGACAAAAGTGGCTGGTATTCATTCGACAAAACACCAAACAAACAAATAATTATAATAAAACATTTGGCGGAATGTTTTCGGCCAAAAAAATGTTTTTCGTTTCCGAAAAAATTTGAGAAAAATTGCTTTAGAAACAAAAAAATACACTTTTTTATTTATTGCCAGGGCAACTTTTTTCGAGCTGATGCGGCTTAAAATACGAAAAAAGGGGCGGAGGGCAAGAGAGAGAGAGATTGAGAGAGAGAGATGGGGAGAAAAAAACGCAAAACAATAAGGTGCCGGTGGCTGGGATTGAACCCGAAGAGAACTGGCCAATTGCCGGCCGGCGCTTTAGACCACTCGGCTAGAAGAAAACGTTGGGGAAATTTGAAAAAATTTTATTTAAAGCATTTGAAATTTTTTGATAAAATTGAAATTTCACAATGAAACAACATTCAAATTTTAAGAAGCATAAAGATATTTTCCAAAACATTTCTTTATGCTATTGGATTCAGAATTTCAATCTCTATCCATTACTTTTTAATTCATTTCTTTAAATTATCTGGAAAAAAAGTTACAGCCAAAAAAGTAAAGTCAGTTACTCAAAAAATTTCCAAAAAATAAAAAGTTGACCTTACTTTTTCAACTGTAACTTTTTTCCCAAATTACTTTGTGACATGTTTGGAATAATTTTTCAAAAAATTTGCCTTTTTTCCAGAAAAATGCTTTTTAAAATAAAAAAAGTGCAGTGTGGAAAGTGGGAAAAATGCGTTAAGAAAATGAAAAGCATTTGGCATTTTCTTTTATTGCAAAATGCACTTTTAAAAAAGCGAAAAAATGAATCAAATCGAAAAACAAAATTACTCAAATCTTGTAAATAGCGTAAAAAATTCCTACAGTACCATTTACTCGATAACTGAGTTTACGGTAGTCTTGGGGATGGGATTTTGAATTTGAAGGGAATTTGAGGATTGAATGGCTATCCACGAGGCCCCGCTTTTAATCGATTAAAACTTCAGCTTGATTATCTATTCGACTGATTTCTAATTCCCTATTCGACTGGTCCTATAGGTATAGGACTCTAAAATGAACCAGAATCTTATGGGAATGAGTCTTATAGGAATAGGACTTTAAAATGAACCAAAATCCTATTGGACTGAGTCCTAGTAAAATAAATCAAAATCCACCGACCAATACCCCAGCTCGATTGTGGGTCCAAATTCGTTCCTACAATTCCTATGGGAGCTATCATATCGAAACTGGGTCTTATAGTCCCTAAAATAAACAAAAATCCACCCATTTGGACTTCAGCTCGATTATGGACTCCCTATGAGACTGAATCCAACAGGAAATGGGTCCTATAGAATCCTGAAATAAACCAAAATCCACCGATTAGGATTGTAATTCAATTATAAGCTCCGAAGCGGAAAGGACCCCGATTTTGAGACCCACACACAGTATGAAGTTTGACCTCCCAAAAAAAGTGTCGAAAATAATTTTGCCCAAAAAATTTGAAATGAAAAAATGATAAAAAAAAATTTTTTTTTATTTTTTCGAATGGAATAAAGACCGGTTTAACATACAAATTGACACACATTTTTGTGTATTTATGTATATCGTAATGTGTTTTGTGTCTTTTTTTTGTGTGTAAAATATTGAATTTCGTTGGCGTCAAATTTTTTTTCGCGGATTTGAATAAATTTTTTTTTTTTGGAAAATTTTGAAATTTTTTTCGTCAATTTTTAAGTTTTTAAGTGAGGTCGCTCAATTTTATCGAGCTATTTAGTTATTCACTCATTTGTTCACTTACTCACTCACTTATTCACTTACTCACACATTCACTTACACACACATACTCATTTATGCACTAGTTTACTTACTTGCTCACTTATTTACTCCCTTACCTTAACGTGAGCTAAAAATTTGAATTCATTTTCTTAGTTCAATACCGTTTCTCATTTATCTGAGTTTATACTGTACTTTAGTGACTTTTGGTCTTTTTTTCTGTTGACTGACTACAGTACACTTAGCCCAAGAAAAATATACTATATAAAAATATAGTATAGTTTTCTTTGTTTATCATCTGCGTAAACGGTAACGTCTACCGTATCCCTTCTTAATGCGCCTACCGTATGCATTAGCGCCAGCGGGGCGCTCAGGTTCATCGGGCGTACGGCGCGTGCCTCGTGTACCACTCTCGTAGTCGGTTTCCTACAGTAAACACCAGTTCTACAGTGACCGATAGAAAATCGCAATTTGAAAAGGATTGAAATTTTAAATTTGGCGCACATTTTTAAATTTTTTCTCAAACTCTTTTAAATACAGTAACTTTGGTTTTACAGTACCTGTGGCATAGAATAGTTTATTCTTAGTAGCGTTAGTACAATAGCGTTACCTACAGTAATTTATTCTAAGGTACAGTGCCTTGCATAGGCCTAAAAAGCATAAAAGATTCCACGAAACATGTACCTATTTGGTGCCGGCAGGTTACGATGGAAACGGTCTAAATGAGTCTGAGCCGGCGGTCTACCGTACTCCACGTCCATCCAATGGCCGTCATTATTTTTTCTGTTTTTTGCGCCTGTGATACTGTATGCGGGCTGCTGCAATTCTTCGCCATCGTTTCCACCGTACGCGTCGGCGTTTTTCGCCTTTTCGTTATTATTACCGTATACCATTGCGCGCAGCTCGCTGACGACGCTAATTTTACTGTAATTTATTCGGCCAGCCGCCGCCGTGTTACGGTCGGCATTCTCGATGATTGTACTGAGACGGCGCCGACGGTTATTGTATTGAGGCGGCTCCGGCGGCATTTTACCATTTCCATTTCGATGAAGCATTTTTTTTGTTGACAAAAAAAAGCTTCGAAATAAAAATGCGACCAAAAATGAAAAAAAAGCTTTAAAGAAAATGCTAATGCCAAAGCATTTTTTGTATAAAACGCTTCGAAAAAAATATTTTTTGTATAAGACGTTTTGAAGAAAATACCAGAAAAAATACACTAAAATGAAGAAAAAACTGCGTAAATGAAAAAGAAAAGTGCCAAAGCCAAATAAGCACTTTTTTCTTGCTGAGCACGCATTTTTTTGAGGCACTCGATTCTTGGCACTCGATGAATGAAGCCCTAAATAACTTTTCGGCCGCTTCTTGTTTTTTTGTAACGCATTTTTCCTCGCACTAGCATTTTTTGCGAGTTTTTCTTTGTGCATTTTTTCTCTTTGGCTCATTTATAATATTTTCACTGCATTTTTGTCACTTTTCACGCATTTTCTCTTTTTCTTCTTTCTCTCTCTCTCTCGCTTCCGTTCTCTATGCACTTTTCGCTCTCTCTCTTTCTCTCTTTCTCTCTCTCTCTCTTTCTTTCTTTTCTCTTTTCTCTCATTTAATTTCTCTCTCATAAAAATTAAAATTTAGCGATTGAAACCAAATAAATTAATAAAAATATAAATTAAACAATTAAAATGATAATCCGCACGGGACAAAAAAAAAGAAAAAAAATGCAAACAAAATATCGTAACACTTTTGGAATGTGCTGTTTTATCATTTTGTGGACAAATTACTCATTCATACAAAATTAAAAAAAATATATTTTCACGTGCTTTCACGTGACTTTATAAATAATAATCAAATATAAAAATAATGAAAAATTTTTCTAAATTTGGGAAAATTTCAACCAATTTTTAAAAAATGAGCATATTATAATATAATTTTAAACGAAGATCTTAGATCTTAATTTTTTTTATTTAGATTCTACAACTATTATTTAGTATAATTTGTATTTAATTAAATTTCTATCAATGATTGAAAATTATAAAAAAAGATATATTTAAAAATTTTAAAAGATATATTTAAAAAAAGATATATTTAAAAAAAAAATATTTAAAAACTTTCCAAAAATGGCAAAAGGTTGGTGCGGCCGGGATCATTGCTCAATCTTTCGAGACTACAATGTGCACTTTCTTCCGTGCACATCTGGACCTCAATCGAAAGAGAGCAGATCTGGCTAAGCAAGCCAACTATGCGCCTACCGCAGTAGGCGGATCCGTTGTGTCATGTGGAATCATAGTTGTGCACCATCACAATTCTTTCTCATCCGGCTGACTCAGTTAGCTGTGGGACGTACCGAACCTCCGAAGAGGCCACTGGGAATGGTGCCCAGAGGGTCCAGTGAACCACAAACACTGGTATTGACTTAACTCTAGCTTGGCCGAGTCAAACCGGAATCGAAATCATGCAATCGGTGAATACAACAAGATTGATTCATTCTTGGGGATGGGATTCAATTTTTCGCTTATATACTCGGAATTGCGTTGGCCGAAAAGCGGCGATGGGCTTCGCCAATCTGTCAGACAAGTCAGACACTCCAATGATATTTCTCCATTTTTTTCAAAACTCCATAAATTGCAAGCCATTAATACATAAATGGCTCGAGATGGCTCGCTGCTCCGATAAATGACTCCGACCAGTTGGTTCCGTAGCGAAGCTATATGGCTCCAAATTACTCAAAGCTATTTTAAATAGAATTTGAACATTTGGCATTTTTTCTTACTTGTGCATTTTTTTCATTTGAGTTATTTATCCAAACGGACTCCCTTTAGCCAAACGGACTCCCTGTGGGATTTCTGCAGCATTTTTTTTCGAGCATTTTTATTACGGACTTCGTTTGGCACTTTTTGGATCGCCGTTTTTCGGCGTTGCATTTCCGGATGATTTTTTTTGTTACAGTAAATTCTCGAAAAGTATCGTATAAATGCCTTTATTTTCTCTATTTTTTCATTTATTACAATTCCATTTTTCAAACCCTTTTTAACGAAGAGTTTACGGTATAACACAGATACGGTACAAAGTTCAATTGTCAATATTAAAAAAATATCAATATTTTAAATATGCCCCAATGATTCTATGTCCCAATTATTATTATGATAATATACAAAATTGATCAAATATCCCCAAATATCAATATCAATATCAACATAAAAATATCAATATTTTAAATATCAATCAATTTAATGCCCCAATTATTATTATGATAATATACAAAATTGATCAAATACCCCCAAATATCAATATCAATATCAAAAAATTATCAATATTTTAAATATCAATATTTTAAATATCAATCGATTCTATGCCCCAATTATTATCATGATAATATACAAAATTGATCAAATAGTTCCAAATATTAATCAATCTCAAAACTGTAATTGATATTAAGATTTTCAGCCCACACAAAATCAATCCCTATCAAACTATCTATCCATCCCCCTACACTGATAATATCATTATTAAAGATATAATAAAATATACAAATTAAATGAAATGATTGACTAGTTTTGTGATTTATTTAAAATTACAAAGCTGAAAAAATACAAAAATTAATCAAGTCAATCGATGATCAATAATCCAATCAATAATTTATCGTATAATTTGGCATATACCCGTAATTTCGTGTGTGGATAAGCCGCGGGTGTTTTGAGTCGAATTTAAATTGGCGCCAATGAGTTCATTTAAAATTCGAATCGGCGCCAATGAGTTCATTTCGAATTCAAATTGATGCCCATTTTTGATGAAAATGATTTTTGATTAAAACGAAGCACAAAATTTGAATTCCAACAAATCCACCTACAACAGAATGAACTCATTGGCACCAATTTAAATATGAAATGAACGCATTGGTGTCAATTTAAATTTGGATCAAAACTTATACACACGAAATTAGGGGTAACTCAATTTTTGGCAAAATGTGGAATCGATGAAAAAAATGGAGCCCAAAAATGAAAAGAAGAGAAATAATTTTTATGGAGAGAGAGAAAAAAAAGATGAGACCTATCGCACAGCCACTAGGCCACTGCTTCACCTCTTTTTTTTAATGAGCGAGAAAGAAAGAAAAACAAGAAACTTAAGGCCGAGCCTAAAACGGAGTTGGTCCAAAAGTTATATGCTAATTCAACCAAAAAATTCCGCATTTCTTTTGCACCAACTCGAAAAATTGAAAATAAATCATAAAATTTGGAGAATATAATAAATTGCGTAATTTGCGGCGTATGGCGTAAACAGCTCAATATGCGCATTACTGTAACGTCCATATATTTAGATTACTGTACGCCAGAAATTACCGTTTTTTCTTTGAGCTTTTATAAAATGACAAAAAAAAATTTTCGTCTGAAAGAAATTTTCGGATATTACGTGAGACAAAAAAAAAGCATGTGGGACTCCTTCAAAAAGGACTTCTGCACGTACCATTTATCTGATGCGGCTTATACATAGATAATAAAACTAAGAAAAAATTTGAGTCGAATTTGGCAAAAATTTAAAGAAAGAATTTTTGAGAAAGAGCGAAAAAATTTTTATGAAAGAGATTTGAAAAAAAAATGGCTGAAAAAAATTTAACTTTGAGCCGATTTTTCGGAATCATATCGCCATTGCTAAGAAAATTCATTTAGGCTTTCAAATTCAGAATTTTCTTCTCTATCCATTAAATTTTAAATAAAATTACTAAGTAAATTGCAAAAAAAGTTATAGCTAAAAAGGTAAAGGCCGTCAAAAATACAATGATTGATATTTGGACGATATTTATTCGAGTTTGAACTAATTTTTAGGGATCATATCGTCATTATTCAAAAAATACATTTAAACTATCAGATTTAGAATTTTCTTCTCTATCGATTACTTTTTAAATCAAATTTCTAACTTACTTCTAAAAAAAGTAACAGTCAAAAAGGTAAAGGCAGCCAAAAATGTAAAATTTGAAACATTTCAAAAATTTTGTTGCGATTTCGAAAAATACGGTCAAAATTGAAATTTGATGAGAAAAATGAAAAATATACCGTAAAATTAAAACGTACCATAAAATAATTAAAAACACAGTGAAATAAAAGAAAGCGCATTAATAAACAAAGGAGATGAATTAACCATTACATAAAATAGTATTATTGTAATAAAGAATGTACAGTAATATAAATGGTAAATTTAATTTTAGGTACAAAAATAAATTTGAAAATATACTGTAAATATTGCAGTGAATAAAAAGTGTAAGTGTAAAAAAATTTGTCAATTGCCGTTGTTGTTTGTATAAGCCCGAAGGTTGGATTAAAAACCAAATTGAAAATTGGTAAAAAAAATTCTGCGGGTTATACACACAAATTTGGCGCGAAAAAAAGTTACTGAAAAATATTACTGTAAAAATAAAAAAATGTTATACAAATTGAAATAGGAACATGAAATACAGTAGAATAATAACATAATATCCTAATTTGATGTGCGCATAAGTCGCGGGTGTTTTGAGCCAAATTTAAATTGGCTCCAATGCGCTCATTCTGTTGGATACCATTGGGTTTTAAATTTTGTGCCCGCCTTTGTTTCAGTTTCATCAAAAGTGGGCACAAAATTTGGACCTCAATGGATTGGATACAACAGAATGGACTCATTGGCGCAAATTTAAATTTGGCTCAAACATCCGCGGCTTATGCGAAATTAGGATAATATAATAAATAAATCCATAATTTTTTTTTGTGTGACTATATATACAATATAGAAAAAATGAGGTATAAATTTGGGTCCTAAAATTTGGGTTTCTTTAGCACTAATCGGATTCTGTAATATTGAGTTAATCGGGCTCTAAAAGTCTTAAAGATTCTTCTATAATATTGAGCTAATCGAGTTCTAAAGGTTCTAAAAGAAAAAGTTTTGAACTAAAAAGTTCGGAAAAAGACCTCAAAGAGCTCAAAAAAGACCTCAAAGAGCTCAAAAATGACCCAAAGAGTTAAAAAAAACTCTAAAGAATTCAAAAAGATCCAAAAAATTCAAAAATGACTCTAAAAAGTTTAAAAAAACCCAATGAGCCAAAAAAAGACTCTAAAGAGTCTAAAAAAGACTCAAAAAGTCTAAAAAAACTCTAAAGATTTCGAGAAAGAAAGAAAGACTCAAAAAAAAACAAAAGAAAGGAACTTGGCATTTAAGCTTGAAGCCTAGAGAGGTTTTATGGGCACTGTGGATTGAGGCCTGAAATCGGGCGAGTAGACATGAATGCCTTCGAGTCGATGGCGTAACGCGGCCGAGCCGTCCGCGTCCTCATCGTCTTGCTCGGGCATCGTGCTCGTCAAATGGGAGTTGGCAGCGTGAATGCGGAAATCTCTGGCACCATTGGGACCACTGGGATTCTCGCTTTGGTTCATTTGTTCGTCGTCGACACTGGGCGCCGCGGTGATTTGCGTCGTTTCGAGTTCCATGGGTTCCTCGAGTTTGATAGGCGTTGGCCAGGCGCCTCTCGCGCGTGATGCCTTTGGCGCGTCGGCGGCTAGTTGAAAGTTTATCCAGAAATCCATGGGTTCCGGTCGGTCGTCGTCAAAGTCGCGCGCCAATGACTCGCTAATCCACGGGAACACGTGGCTCAACGCCGACTTCAAATCGGAGGCGCACGATTCGGACAGTGAGCGATGCAAGTGGGACGCGCCTGCAACGGATTTGGACTCTTTCGGGAAGTTGAAATGCACGTTGAACTGTTCCATGTCCGTGTGGGTTAGCGGCGTGTCGGGGTCCTCCAATTCGCCCGCATTGACGACAGGATTCTGCGGATCCTTCGCAGTCTTTCTGTCGCTCACATCCATAGCCGCATCGTCCTCAAAATCCGCTTCTCGAAACCCGCTCCGCCGTCGACCGGCGGCGGCCACAATCCGTTCCCAGTCACCAATGCCATCTCCAACGAAGTCCCGTCGATGTTGAGTCATTTCCGGGCGCTCTTCCTCCTCCTCGACCATCTCCACCACCGTACTCATCTCGACGCTCGTCGCCGTTGTCGCAGTCGTTGCCGTCGCTATCGCGCCGGTTTGCGCTCCGCCTCTCGGCGCACTCTTGCTAAGTCTGAGTCCGAGTTGTTTGCCGCCGCGTTTCGGCATAATCAGCTCCAATTTTGGCCTCTTCCTTTGGCGGGAGCTATCGCCCTCGCCCGCAAATGAGCCCGACGCGCTTAGGGACCTTTTCGACTCCATTCCCAATTCAATCCGATCGTATGCCGGGCTCACTCTGATTCGATTGTATATCGCAGTCGTTCGCTTGCATACCATATTCCTTTCCTCTACCGTATTCTTCGTATAGGTGACTAGGCTTTTTTCGTGCTCCTCTTGATCTTTTTGCTTCAGCGTTTTCTCGGCGGCCTGATTTTTCTGGTTCTCCTGATCCTTCTGGTCCTCCTGGTTTTCCCGGTTCTTCGGGCTCTTTTCCTCCTTCGTCCCTCTTTGGTCCTTTCGATTCGTTTGGTCTCGCTCAATCTGACTCCTTTTTCGTCGGTTATTATCGGCCCGAATATGGTTTATTCGCTGGGTCAAATCCGTCCGCCTACCGTATACACCGCGTAATTCCGTGCCTAGAAAAACTCCAAATTTTTTACTGTTGTATATTATTGTAATTTCATTTCAAATCTTGTAAAAAAAATCAACTATCGTATTCTATTGTACACGGTATAATATCAGATATTTACCCTATATAATTGGAAAGTTTAACGAATTACCGTATTCAACTATATATCGTATATTGGCTAGTTACGAAAAATTCTAGACGATTACAATTATCGTATATGCAATTACCATATATGCAGAGGAACGGTGCCTGGATGCGGCGCTCGTGCGCACGGTAGCGGGCCAGTAGCGACTTAAAATCGTCGCAGTCCATTTCCACGTACCGTCCCGGCGTACACAGTTCCACGTGACCGGAGTAGAAAAAGTTACGATAGCCGCGATGCAGAACGTACAATTCCTTGTAGTCGATAGCCGGATAACGATTGGCGTTTCGTTTACGATCGAAATGACGCAAAGCCATTGCCCTAAAATAATAATGGAGTATTGTAACAGCGTAATTGAAATGCAAAGAAACTACTGTAAGTTTTTGGCGATTGCTGTATTTCTACTATTACTGCAATTGGAAGAATTTTAAATTTTTAATTATTTGCCGATGAATATCGACATTAGAATAAAATTTGAATTACAGTTTAATGAATACTGTAATTGGAATAAACATATTCAATTTGATAGATGCTGTAATTATAGTTAAATTACCGTCTAATAAATACAAAAATAAATTGAAATAAAAATGTCGAATTTATAGGTAATTTATAGGAATATTGTAGTTAGATTGTCAAATATTTCAATTAATAGATACTGTAATTGAAAAGCCAATTTAATGAATATTGTAACAAAAATGTCGGTTCAAAATTTTTTAGTGTAGTTTAAATGAAAATAATTTTTTTTGAATGGATTACGATAGTTTCTTACATGGTTGGGCCGCGCTTTTGCGAGTATTCACAATAGAAAATTGGCACCCTCGAGTTAAGATCCAGGAAATTGTCGTGGTCCGACGGGTAGAAGAACGCCTCGACCAGCGACGTATCGTACAAATTGATTGCGTACTATAACATTGATTACTGTAGTTTGGAAAATAATTCTTGACCTACTGTAACTGAGCTATTTACAGTATATCAGATAAATAAAGAGTAATCAAGATTGTCATTTCCAGAAATGATTGGCCAAATTTTATCAATTTTAAATTTTTTAAGGCTAAAAAACTCCAATAAATTTTGGAGAAAAACGCGCCAATTCAAAAATGCCTCGAGGACTTTTTTATTATTTAATTGAAAAAATTTTAAAATTGCAAAAAAAAATTTTAAAATTTCCAAAATTTTTGAAAAATTTTTTGTAAAATTTCAAATTTTTTCAATTTAAATGCCTTGGGGCAATCTTCGAATTGGCGCGCTTTTTTATTATTTTTTTATTATTTTTGAAATTTATTTTAAGAAAATTCATTGAAAAAAATTCCATTTTGCACTTTTCGCCGAAATTCGAATGCATTTTTATTGCAAAATGCATTTCTTTTTGCAAAATGCATTTGGATTTTGAGCCAATTTGGCCAAATTTGATTAAAAAATTTTTAGAGGGAAAATGTTCATCAAATTTTTCGTTAATTTTCGCCGAATGTCACAAAAATTTCGCCGCATTTTTTACACATTTTTTACTCAAATTTTCCTAATTTTTTTTTCATTCTAGTTTCATTTTTATAAATATTCGATTGAATGTTGAAATTTTTTTGTATGTGCTTTTTTTTGTATATCCTATACTTTTCACAATCGCATTTCTTTCAATTTCAATGCATTTAACGGATTTAATGCATTTTAAGGCATTTAATGCAGATTCCCATATACTTGACGACAATTTTTTGCGCACTTTTTTGACTGCTTTTTCGCCATAATGAATTATTTTCCGGAAAATTTTTTTATGCTATCGGATTCAGAATTTTATTCTCTATCGATTACTTTTTAAATTAAATTTCTAACTTACTTCTAAAAAAAGTAATAGTCAAAAAAGTAAAGGCGGCAAAAAAATTTCTAAAATATTTAAAGTGACTTTACTTTTTTGGCAGTAACTTTCTTAAAAAGTAAGTTAGAAATTTGATTTAAAAAGTAATCGATAGAGAATGAAATTCTGAATCCGATAGCATAAAAAAATTTTCCGGAAAATAATTTTATGGACCATAAAAATTGGGAAAAACTTGAACAAATATTGCCCGAAAGCCGGCTAGAGAAACTATATAAATTCTATTTAGGAGAAAAAATTAGATTTTGGTAGCAATTTTTTTTCTATTTTTTGTGTATTCCTAACCTGAATATGACCGCCGTTAAATTCGTAGGGATAGCGGCAATCGATGAGAATGAATTTACGGTGGAATTCCTCGCGACTCATCGATCTTATCATTCCAGCCAGCGATTCCGCGCTGATAAACGCAAACGCTCGATTGTGGCCCTCGGGCGGGTCCGACACGGAAGTGAGTGTGTACGAGCCCTAAGAATGAATGAATGATCAATCAGGTACGATATTTATGGTACGGGGATACGGTATAAGGATATTTGATACGATACGCATCAGAAATTTTTTTGCGCGATACGCGAGCAAAAATGTTCAAACTTAACGGATACAATAAAAAAACGAATGGATACGGTACGAAAACGACAGGGATCTATACAATACAAAAAAGGCGTGGAGAATACGATATAAATATTTGATATGATACACGAGAAAAGATATTCAAAGTTGATGGATACGACAAAAAAACGAACGGATACGGTACGAAAACGGCATGAATGGATACTGTACGAAGAAAGGAATTCGGATTTTAATGGATACGGTACAAAAAATGGTATTCAAAATTGTGCGAAAAAAATATTTATAGTGCATGGAAACAATACAAAAGAAATACACGTTATAAAATACAGTAGCCTAAAATAACAAAGAGTACGGAATTTCAGATAAAAAATTAATACAGTGCACTACGGCAACATTACAGTAGTGCGTACCACACGATCCGGCGAGTTCTCGTTGCTATTATTGGAATGTGGACCGATTTCGAGAACGGAGCTAGAATGGGCCCGATGAAAGTGGTTACGAGCAGCCTCGGGGATGCAGGACTCCTGAAAGACAACGAAAGATTTTAAAGATCTATTATGGTATTCCTAATATTTTTATTATGTCAAAAAATTACGGTATTAAATTTCAAATTGTTCACCGATATTTGCGGCCCCCTCTTTTTAAACTTTGGCTAACTTTTTAGGATCCATAAAATTATTTTTCGGAAAATTTTTTTAAGCTATCGGATTCAGAATTTCATTTTCTATCGATTACTTTTTAAATCAAATCTCTAACTTACTTTTTAAAAAAGTTACTTCAAAAAAGTAGAGTCACTTTAAATTTTTCAGAAATTTTTTTGCTGTCTTTACTTTTTTGACCGTTACTTTTTTAGAAGTAAGTTAGAAATTTGATTTAAAAAGTAATCGATAGAGAAGAAAATTTCCTAATCCGGTAGCATAAAAAAATTTTTTGGAAAATAATTTTATGAACGTTAAAAATTGGGACAAACTTAAATAAATATTGCCCGAATTTCATTTCTTATAGAATTTTACATTTTTGGCTTTTTTGACTGTAACTTTTTTGTAAGAGTAAGTTAGAACTTTGATTTAAAAAGTAACGGATAGAGAAGAAAGTTCTGAATCCGATAGCCTAAAAAAAATTTTTAGAAACTTATGTTAAGCCCTTAAAAAGTTAGCCAAAAAAGCGCAAATATCGGGCTAGCCATATTCACATACGTCCAAATGATTGAAGCTGTTCTCGGCGATTTTCGACGCGTACCGTTGATGATGCGCCTTCGTTTTTACAGTAACCGCAGTGGTGGTTGCGCCCTTAGTGGCGCTCGAGTCGGACTGATCCGCAATGGCCGTAGCCGAGTGATCTTCGACGATAAATGACTCCGAGGACGAGGTGGACGTAATCGAGGTCTCGAGCGAGATCGAAAGCACGGACGAGTTGGGCGATTGCGAGGAGCGGCGAAGCTCTGCCTTTGCGGAGGTCCGCCTCGTCGTAGTCGTTGTCGTGGTGGTCCCTTTCATCCTCGAGGTCTTCGTGGTCGTCGAAGTTGCGTTGCTGGCGCGACCGACGGCCTTCTTTTTCGTCGGCGCTGCTGCCGGCGGCGCGGGCTCAAGTTTGCGGCTCGCGACTTGCACCGCGCTTGCCGCCACCGCCGCCGCTGTTGTCGTGGCCGCCGTTGCGGCAGGCAGCAGGCGACGTGCACTCTTCGCGACGCCGGCGTGCAGTCGCTGAGCGATCGCCTGCAGGCGCGACTTTGGCGAGTCCACCGCGAACGCGCAACTGTAAATGCAATTGTGAACCGGGAATACGATATCTAGTATCTATATCTCGTGGTATTTGATAAAAAAATATTGAAAAAATTCAAAAATTTTGGCATTGATATTTTCGAATTTTTTTTGACGCCAAAAAGCAAATTCAAACTTATTGGCGAATTTTGGCAGGTTTGTGAGCTCGCCGAATGGTCGCCGCGCGATTCCGCCGGCGTTCGCGCGCTGTACAATTCTACAGTAGTCGCGCATATTGGTCTGCAGGAGACGTGGACTTCGATCCACGGTTTCCGCCTTTTTCGAAATCGACTAAACTCAAGAGTACGGTATTATTATTACGGTATAATTGCATTGGTATGTTATCACAATATTACTAGAATAATCCAGCATTGTTATTGTATTATCGTATCACGGTATTACTACGGAATTATTGTATCATTACGGTATTATTTTATTACTACGGTATTCCATGCTATTACAGTATTCCATTAATAATCCAGGCTTGGCATCGTATTACTGTAAGTGAATTGGATCTAAAATACGGTATTTGGCGGGCTATGGCGTTACTGTAACGTTACGATATTATTTCATTACTGCGGTATTCTATGCTATTACAGTATCGATAATCTAGCATTGCTATTGTGTTACTGTGAGTAAATTGGATTGGATCCGAAATACGGTATTTGGCGGATTACGGTATCGATACGGCGCTACTGTAGCATTGCGGTGCTGTAGCGTAGCGATATTTCCCCATTGTTACGGTATTCTAGCATTAAAAGCCTTTTAATCGTCGGGCACTTACCCGATTCGTGGATGCTGTGTTCTCGAGTTCTTCCGAGTCGTTTTCAGTAAAATCTTGAGACCCGGATTGTGTCTCATTGTTGTTACCGTACTCTCCGTAAACATCATCGACACGAAACGACGAATTGACTGAAGGTAAATTGTTTTGTTTTTTACAGTTCTCCTATATACCAGGACCCATTAAAAAGTACAAGTTCCCTCAAATCTAGCACCCACTCAAATCAAGCCAAGTATAACCTTTAGCCTAGTGGCATTAAAGGATCATTGGGATCCACGAGGTCTAATAAGGGTCTAATCTTCAAAATAAGGGTCTAATCTCTGCTCAGCCCGGATCTCTCGTACACACGAGGATTTGTCTTACCATATAAGTCGTTGTTGTCGGCTCTATTCATTGAGTGGTCCCAATGACCGTCTAAATTTTGATTAAAATGATTCAACTTTTTTTTAATTTTTTTGAAATTTTTGACACCCGCCCACTTTTTTCGTTTTTTTTTCTGTTCCATCTCGATCCAATCCCATCAAATCCCTATGGTACTTGCGCATTGGAATGCTTAAGGTGTGTCTATGATGTGTCTTTTCGTCCCTATGATTCCTTCTATCGTGGTTGGAAAAGTGAAAAGGAAATTGTAGTCCGAATCATTTCTCACTCTCAAACCTTGTGCCCGCCTCTCATAAACCTTAGTCAGATGTGCCCCGTATGCATCCGCGCGTACTGGAGAGAGCCCGAGTCCGTCTCGGACCACGAGGATTCTCTCATCAATAATTTTTCTATGCGCAATTTATTTTGCACATATTTTTTCAGACAAATTAATGAATTTTTTTTAATAAATTGAAAAAATTTAACTTTTTTTTACTTTTAAACAAATTTTAAGGGCAAAAATTTTCTTAAATTTCTTTATTTTTTTGAGAATAATGCGAAATGACTCAATTTGGTTTGGTGGAGGCCATATTTTTTGTCGGGGTGTTTTTAGCGAGTTTTTTTTCAGTGGCGGTTTAATTGGCTTTGAGATTGAGGAAAATTGATTTTTATAAAAACAAAAATCCATATGAGCTGTTGTTTAGTGGTTTAGTGGTTGTTTTCTGGCCAACAGGCCACAGACAACAACACACCAAAGCGAAATACATTCATGCACGGCTGAAACCATACCGCCCGTGGTCCATTGGTTAACAGCGAAAAATGTTCGACATTTCACTCGTCGATCACTTCGCAGAGCACATAGAAAGTGAATTAGGTTCCATGAGAGTCTCTAGAGAACCTGGAAGCCCTTGGAATTTCCTGGAATTCTCCTGTAATTTTCAGAGAACTTCGACAATCTTCTGGGAGGATATTTACTCGGGGGCTTTTTACTCAGGGGGTTAATTATTTATTAAGAGTGAGAGACAGATAGAGAAAGGAGAGAAAAAAGGAATGGTCTGATAAATGATCTGATAACGATCTCATAATGATCTGATAATAATCTGACATTTCTGATCTGATACTCACAATGATGTGATAATGATCTGATAATGATCTGACATTTCTAATCTGATGCTGGCAATGATCTTATAATAATCTGGCATTTCTAATCTGATGCTGGCAATGATTTGATAATGATCTAACATTTCTGATCTGATACTCACAATGATCTGATAATGATCTAGCATTTCTAATCTGATGGTGGCAATGATCTGATAATGATCTAACATTTTTGATCTGATACTCACAATGATCTGATAATGATCTGGCATTTCTAATCTGATGCTGGCAATGATCTGATAATGATCTGACATTTCTGATCTGATACTCACAATGATCTGATAATGATCTAATAATGATCTAATAATCCCTAACGGATCCAATACAACAGAATGTATAGTACCGATAATTTTTAAGCTCTTTTGAAAAACAGTATTCTCTCACATGCTTACATATTATTACGATAATTTCATTATTAAAAGTGAAAGGAACTTGCCCAATTTTTTTTGATCCGTCAAATATCGTAATTTAGCAATTAATACCGTAATTTATCGATTAATATGTACTGTTATTATCAATAGATTTTTTTTGTGGAAAATATATATAGCTATGCGGTATAGATACAGTAATAATATTCTCGATTAATTTGGCTATGTATAAGGCGCACACGCTTAAGTGATTACTATATTACACTAATAAAAATACCGTAATTCGACGAGTAAAATTGCTGCTTTAATATCGTAACGTAATTCGCTCATAACTTTATGGGAAATAATTCTACAGTGAAATTACGCTAAAAAAATAGGGT
Organism: Bradynema listronoti; assembly: GCA_024678965.1. Lineage (NCBI taxonomy): Eukaryota > Metazoa > Nematoda > Chromadorea > Rhabditida > Allantonematidae > Bradynema > Bradynema listronoti. The sequence continues at coordinate 10,550,664 of JANLNO010000001.1, read as the reverse complement.
AAGTTATCGGGTTAAGCCCCACAAAAATCGGGTTCGAATTACTGTAGGAATTAATTATAATAAAAAAAGCGCGGACAAATCATCGGAAAAGCCAAAAGCCCCTCACTTTTAGGGCCATAAATTGAGATCCAACGAATATTTCCCGTTGGGATTAAGCCCATTTTGTGCAGAATTTCCTGCTCTACAAGATGAGTACAAGCATATCCCATAGCGATTTGTTTCAATCTCAAAAAATGAGACCAAAACCCCCGTTTGTTTCCAATAATTTATCCATTTGCGCGCTCGAAACATTTTCAACTTTGGCCAAATTTTTCGGGTCCATAAAATTATTTTTCGGAAAATTTATTTATACTATCGGATTCAGAATTTTCTTCTCTATCCACTACTTTTTAAATCAAATTTCTAACTTACTTTTTAAGAAAGTTACAGCCAAAAAAGTAAAGTCACATTTTTACGGTAAAATTTTTTTTACTTTTTTGGCTGTAACTTTTTTAAAATATTACTTAGAAGTTCGATTTAAACAGTAATCGATAGAGCGCGAAATTCGGAATGAAATGATCGTTTGAAATTGGCAAAATGAAGTAATTAAGGTTCTCAAAAACTAGCTCAAACTTAAAATTGAACCCCCGCGAAAATTCATTTGGGAAATTTTTTTTGAAAGTTTGAAAGAAATATTTTTTAAAATTTCTTAGGTTTGTATTTCAATCTGGTCCACATCATTCACACCATACATTCCCCCTTTCCTTTTTTTGGGGATGTGTAAAATGTGTGTATGTGTTTTGTGTGTGTAAAAAATATCTCAAATATAAGCATTTTTTCAGGAGGGAGATATATATTATATAATAATAATAATAGCGCGGTGGGCTTTTATTATAATAATTCCTCTCTAAGAAGAGGAAAATATTCAAATTTTTCCTCCAATTTTTATTCTATTTGTGTATAGAGCATAGAAAAGAAAACGAGGAGAAAGAGAGAGAGAGCAGAGAGAGAGAGAAAAGTCTCTTCATGAAGGTGTGGGGAAAACAGAGAGAGAAAGAGAGAGAGAAAGGAAGAAAGAGAGGAAGAGAGAGAAAGAAAGGAAGAGAGAGAAAAGGAGAAAGAAAAGGAGGAAGAAAGAGAAAGAGAGAGGAGGAGAGAGAGAAAGAAAAGGAGAGAGAGAGATAAAAATGGGGAGAGAAAGAGAGATGGGGAAAGAAGAAGGGAGAGAGAGAAGGAAAGAAGGGACAAGAGAAAAAAAGAAAACGAAGGAAGAAGAGAGAGAGCGAAATGGAGAGAGGGAGAGAGAGAGAGAAAGAGAGAGAGAAGTCGAAAAGTCTCTGCATGAATGTGTGGGGAAAACAGCGAGAGAGAAAAGTCTCTCCATGACAGTTTGGAGAAGACAAAGAGAGATAGAGATGGAGAGAGAGAGAAACAGAGAGAGAGAGAGATAGAAAAATCTCTCCATGAATATGTGTGCATTTTTGCATGGCATTTGAGGCATTTCGCCTGCTGTTCTTTCTTCCCTTTTCTCTCTCTTTTTCGCATCCGGTCTCATGACGGCTTTTTAATTATCATTATAAAGGTATATATCATTAGTATCATTGCTATTATTATCACGATGATAATTTCATTTTGCTGATTTCAAATGATTTATTTTTTATCGCCGCATTTTGCTCCTCCCCCAAAAAATGTGAGATACAAGGTCCAAAGTGTTAAGATTCAAAAGAAATATGATCCAAGGTTCATAAGATCAAAGGAATGAGACCCAAGGTCCATAGAATCAAAGGAATGAGGCCCAAGGTCCATAGGATTAAAGAAATGAGGCCTAAGGCCCATAGAATCAAAGAAATAAGCTCTCATAATTTATCTCATTCCCATTTTGAAGACCCTATTTTTCTATTTTGATGAACAGGGATCTTTGTGAGCCTCATTTTGCTCCCATTCGTTACGGTATCTTTTCTACTTATTATACGAATTTTTTTTTTGTTTGCACTTTTTTCGGCATTTCCGCCGCATTTTTTCCTTATCAAAAAAAAGAATTTCCGGTCAAAAAATTTTACAATCCAAAACAAAAAAAAATTTTTTTTACAATTTTCACAAAATATAAAAATATTTTTAAAATAAAAAATAAATAAATAAAAATTTAGAAAAATAAGTCATAAAATAAACGGCAGGACTTAGAAAGCGCCTGTGGCTTAGTGGCTAAGTGTTCTTCTCCCGTTTGGGATTCAGTTTTTCCACCAGGCTTTGTACTATTTTATCTATTTTTATTTAAGCGAATTTTCAAAATTTCACTTTATCCTCCCCGTAGTGTAGTGGATAAGCCGTTGCACTCCACTCCATTCTAAACATTCTGGTTCAGTTTCTTCACTTAAACTTTCTTTTTTCGCCATATTTTTTCGTTGCATCTTTTTCGAAATTCCAATGAATTTATAACAATTAATTCCATCAATTCGCTTATAGTCTAATAGATAAGTCATCCCGCTCTACTCAATCCCGGTCTCTTTCTGGTTTAATTCCTCCCATTGGCCCAAATCTTTTTTGCCACGTTTTTTCTCAATCATTAATGTTTTTGTATGTTCGCCCCTACACATATGTTTTTAAATGTGTGTTTTGTGGCGTTTTTGTGTGTGTTTTTGTGTGTTTTTGTGTGTATTTTGCCTGTGGTTTTTGTTTATATGTTTTTTTTGGAATTTCCAAATGATTATCATCACATCATTATCATTATCATCACATCATTGTCACATCATCATCATCATTATTAGCATCAGCATCATCAGCATCATCATCATCATCATTACATCATTATCGCTTTGGGAATTGTATAAAAACACAAATAAACAAAAAAAATGTTTTTTTTTAATTTTTCTCAATTTTTTCGCTAATTTAAAAAAAACCATTTTGCCAAAAAATCCGGTTAAAACCTACCGTAGTTGTCGGCTGTGCCCGGTCGGCAGTGCCTTTTTGTCCCCTCCCACGGGAGGACCAGTTGACACGTGGAAAATTGAACACCGCTAAATGAAATACTGTGACATTAATACTGTAAACAAAAGTAAGGACGTATTCATTCTAATAAATGCCAATTTAACAAATATGACTATAAAAAATTTCCCACTCATTTTCGTTCATTGTTTTTTGGAAAAAAGGAGCTGGAATACTGTAGGAATTTTGTGTTGTAATGTTGTAAATACTGTGTTCTGAGATACTGTAGGAACTTCGTGGCGTTAAATTTATTTATGGATTATTACGGTATTTATTTCTCTTCGTTGTTGTTGGGCTTCCGTAGTCACGGATCGTGTGAGCTCATCGCTATATGGTATTCCGTTGTTTCGAATGCAAAAAAATTCTATATATAAAAATTACGATAGAAAGAAACGGATTTTTCGTAATTTCGCTTTTCAATAGAAATATCGTTACAATTGGCTACTGTAGAGCCGCAAAAACGGGCTAATTTCACAGTATATAGCGTATTATATTCTGCTGGACTTTTGTAGTTACTGTAATTTTATTACTGTCGGTGTTATAATAAGCACTTATCGTAATAATTCGTTACTGTATGCAACTTGTAATGAACACGATTACTGTAGGTAGCGTTACCGTATTGTTACCGTAGTCGTTGGCGTCTTTGTTGAGAGAGATCGTCCGGGGGCCTAATCGAGCCAGAGCCCTCTCAAAAGTTGATTGGATCCAACCTGGAAAAACGCACGCACAAATGATAATGATATCATAATAATGATAAGGGGAAAGAATAATGATAATGAATTTGAAATACAGTAAAAAACGCCTCTTTGGCGGCAATTGGAATTTAAAACTAACTCATTGGAGCTAATTTAAATTTAGAATGAACTCATTGACGCCAATTCGAATTTGGAATGAAAGCATTGGCGCTAATTTAAATTTGGCTCAAAACACCCGCGGCTTATACACGCAAAATTAAGATAGTACAGTCAAAAAAACGTATTTGAATACAATTTAATTGAAATTTTAAAGCCAAACATTTTTTTTAAAAAAACAATGAAAAAGCCTTTGAGACTTTTGGCTTTGGGGCGAATTATCAACTAGGAATAAATCTCAAAAAAAGAAAGAAGAGAGATTAAAATTAAGTAATTAAGATTTTAAATTATATTTTCTTCCAAAAAAAAGAGAGAAATCCGAAAAAATTGCGACGAATTTTTTTTTGATTGAAAATTTCGCCGGCGGCCACCAAGTCAAAAAACGAAGAGGGAGAGGCCCATTTTCGATATAATATGTGGGCCAGACATTTTATAGAACCGGAAATTCGGCACAAAATTACTTTGGTCCCAATGACTTTGGTTAGTTTTTTTTTAATTTTTCATTTTCGGATAAATCTTTGGAGACAAATTTTCGTCGGGAGAAGAGCGTTTATTTGGTTACGATTTTTTGTGGTTGGATCAATTCTTTATGGGACATGCTTATATCGATTTTGTAGAGCCGGAAATTCTGCACAAAACCGTTACGGTCCCTAAGGCGCAATATTAATTAAGACCCGTTTTATAGATCTAAAACTAAAGGACCATTTCGGCGTTTACAAAAAAACATTGAAAATATAAGCGTTTTTTAGTTACCTTTTAATAAGCTCAAATCAATTCGATATGGGACATGTTTATACCCATTTTGTAGGATCGGAAATTCTGTACAAAATTGGATTGGTCTCGAAGGAAAATATTTGTTAAATTACTTTTTATGGGCTAAAAACTAAAGATTGCTTCAAACAACTCAAAGTAAATTCTTAGATGCATTTTGGTTATGATTTTCTCGTCTTAAATCAATTATTTTTGGGACATGTTTATATCCAATTTATAGATCCGGAAAATCTGCAAAAAACGGCCTTGGTCCAAAGAGAAATATTTATTAGAGCCCGTTTTATAGGCCTAAAACTGCGCGCATTCAAAAATTTGTCCGACAAAAAATAACTGGAAAAAAGTATTCAAAAAAAATAAATAAAAAATAAATAAATTTTTAACGAACGATAAATAAATGAAAATTTATTTTGCATTAATCAAAATTCCATTAAAATTTATTTAATTAAAGAAATTTTTATCGAAATAAAAGGGCAAAAAAAACCGGAAAAAAATTATCGAAAATTTTTCGAAAACTTCGTGAAAAATGACACCAAAAAAAGCGAAAAAAAATTTAAAAATTTTCCAAAAAAATGTGAAATAAATTAATCAAAAAGCTGTGAAAATTCGAGATTTAAAATCGACCTAAAAATAGGACCAAAAAGAAGCAGAGAACCGAAAAAAAGAGCCCCAAATTTGAGTGAGAAAATGGAAGACATTTAAATTTTTTAAAATTTTTAAAGAGCCAAAACACTCGTTAAATCAAAAAGTTGATTAAGAGACCCGTATATATTTGGAATCAACTATTCAAGGGCTATCGAATGAGTATATCCACGCGGCTGTAGCTCACAAAGTCCATTTTGAAAAAAACCATGGACTAAGGTCATTTTTTTAAAATCGCAAAAAATTTAAAAATTTATTTTCGAACGAATGTAATGTCATTGGATAGCTGGTAAAGTGATAAGAAAAAACTATTTTTACACTAGACCCTTTTGACGCATGGGCAAAAAGTTACAGCCACTTGAAAATTCCGAATTTGGCCTAATTTTGATAGTCAACGACTTTCAACGGGCCAAAAGTACCCGAAAATCAAAAAATTGATTAGGAGAACCATATGTATTTGAAATCAGCTCTTCATGGGCTATCGAATGAGTATATCCACGTCGCTGTAGCTCACAAAGTCCATTTTGAAAAAAACCATGGACTATAGTAAGGTCATTTTTTTAAAATCGCAAAAAATTTATAAATTTATTTTCGAACGAAACTGGTGTCATTGGATATCTGGTAAAGAGATAAAAAAAATTACTTTTACACTACGCCCTTTTGACGCATGGGCAAAAAGTTACAGCCACTTGAAAATTCCGAATTTGGCCTAATTTTGATAGTCAACGACTTTCAACGGGCCAAAAGTGCCCGAATATCAAAAAATTGATTAAGAGACCCATATGTATTTGGAATCAGCTCTTCAAGGGCTATCGAATGAGTAAATTCACGTCGCTGTAGCTCACAAAATCCATTTTGAAAAAAACCATGGAAGTCATTTTTTTAAAATCGCAAAAAATTCAAAAATTTATTTTCGAACGAAACTGGTGTCATTGGATATCTGGTAAAGAGATAAAAAAAACTACTTTTACACTAGGCCCTTTTGACGCAAGGGCAAAAAGTTACAGCCACTTGAAAATTCCGAATTTGGCCTAATTTTGATAGTCAACGACTTTTAACGGGCCAAAAGTACCCGAAAATCAAAAAATTGATTAAGAGACCCATATGTATTTGGAATCAGCTCTTCATGGGCTATCGAATGAGTATATCCACGTGGCTGTAGCTCACAAAGTCCATTTTGAAAAAAACCATGGACTAAGGTCATTTTTTTTAAATCGCAAAAAATTTAAAAATTTATTTTCGAACGAAACTGGTGTCATTGGATAGCTGATAAAGAGATAAGAAAAAACTACTCTTACACTAGGCCCTTTTGAAGCATGGGCAAAAATTTGCAGCCATTTGAAAATTCCGAATTTGTCCCAATTTTGATAGTCAAAGACTTTCAACGGGCCAAAAGTGCCCAAAAATCAAAAAATTGATTAAGAGACCCATATGTATTTGGAACCAGCTCTTCAAGGGCTATCAAATGAAGTGACTCAAAAATTTGATTCAAATTCATTAAATTTTTTTCATACTTAAAAATCGTTAAATTTCTAAGCATTTACCGTATTTTAAGTGCCTTAAATAGTGCTAGAAAATCAACAAAATCGGATCTCAAAGTGTGATCTAAATGCCGTTGAAATCCAGGATCAAAATAAGACTCCCAAAAAAAATGAGGCAGGAAAATTTTTGAAAAATTTCACTAAAATTTTTTTTGCATTTTGAGATTAAATTGCGATTAAAACTTTCATTTAATTAATTGGAAATTTAAATCATAAATTAAATTAAATTAATTTTTTCTCTTTGGGCAGAGAAATTTAGGAAAATGAAAAGTAATTTGTGTTAAATTAGCGAAAAGGAAATTTTTGGAGAGAATTTTTATTAAAATTCCAAAAATTTTCACTTAAAATAAATTAAAATTTTTATTTTCGGCAAGTAAAAAAATTCATTTAAAAAAAAGATAGAAAATTTTTGAAAGAAAAATTTAAAAGTGAAAAGCGAAGCGAACGGAAATGAATGAAAAAAGAGAGAGAGAGAAAGAAACGGGAGAGAAATAAGGGAGAGAAAAAAGAAAGAGAAACAGGCTTGACCTTGGCTAGGCTTCGCTTGGCTCGCAATTGGGCTCGGTTCGGCGTTGGCTTGGGGCTAGAGGCTGGGGAATTGGCTATGCTCGGCTGGGGCTGAACTGAGCTTAGCCTGGCTGAGCTGGGGATGGAACTGGGGCTGGACTGAGCTAAGCTGGAGATGAGGCTAAACTTGTCTTTAGCTGGACTGGAGTTGAAATAAAATAGAGAGATGGGAGAGAGAGAGAGAGAAAAGAAATGCGGGAGCTCTGGTGTTGTGTCCGGAGCTGTGGCTGTGGCTGTGGATCTAGTTGGGCCTGCGGCTGAACTTGATTTGGCTTGACTTGGCTTAGCTTGGCTAATCTGTGTTTGACTGAGTTGTGACCGGGGCTGGAGCTGAGTTTATTGAATTTAGGGCTGGGGCTGGGGCTGGGGTTGGGGCTGGGACTGTGGCCGGTACTGGGCTGGGGCTATGGCTAGAACTGAATTAATTGAATCTGAGAATTTGCTTGACTTTGTCTTTGCCTTTGCTGTATTGGTCTGGCTGGTCGTGCTTTGCTTTGCCTTGCTTTTTCTCCGCATTTTTTTTGGCTTTTCAATTCATTCGCTTGGCTTTTGTTTTTGAAAATGACCATTTGAAAAAAAAGCAAAAAATTTGACAGGAAAAATTCAAATTTTTGCGAAATAAAACTAAAAAAAATTATTTTGCGAAATTTTCAAAAATCAAAAATTAATGCAAAAATTAGAAAAAAAATGAAAAAAATTCAAAAAACAAAAAAGCGTTAGGAAAATAAGAAACTCACTAGCTTAATCTCTAACTCTCTAGCTTGAGTTGAGCTTTAATTTAAAACTTAAAAGTGAGTAAAATTCGGTGAACTCAAAAATATTATTTCCGCCCACACCTTTAACTTTGAGACAATTTTTAGGGTCCATAAAGTTATTTTCCAGAAAATTTTTTTATGCTATCAGATTCAGAATTTTCTTCTCTATTCATTACTTTTTAAATCACGGCTCTAAGTAATTTGAAAAAAAAATTACAGCCCAAAAAGTAAAGGCAGTCAAAAAATTTCTGAAAAAATTAAAGCGACTTTACTTTTTTGGCTGTAACTTTCTTAAAAAGTAAGTTAGAAATTTGATTTAAAAAGTAATAGATAGAGAAGAAAATTCTGATAGTATAAATAAATTTTCCGAAAAATAATTTTATGGACCCTAAATATTGGGACAAAATCGAAGGTGAAGAACGCCCGTCTGAATGCCATGACGTCATTATTTTCGGTCCTATTTATAGGCTCATTTTGGGTCCTATTAATAGGTTCAAATTTTAAAGGATTAATCAAAACTATTAACTGAATTAAAATTGTAAAAAATTTCATTTAAAAATTGGTAAAAATAAAAGTGAAAAGAACGGAAAATAAAAAGAGAAATTTTTTTTGTTATTTTTTATTATTTTTTCGTCCATCGCAAAATGATGCAAAATGATATGGCAAAAAGGCACGCTGATATGATTATGTGCTGTGTGTGATGTGATGCCATGCAGCCGGTCATCCACATCATTGCACAAATTTGATGCCATGCAGCCGGTCAAAGCGAACATCACAGCAATGTGTGTGTGTATGTGTGTGATGTGATGATGTAAGCATCAGAATTGTCCCAATGATGTAATGTGTGGCCAATGTGATGCGATACCGAGGTCATCCACGCCTCTGCCAATATCATCATCATTATCATCATCATAATCATCATCATCATCCCAATGTGCTGCGCGAAGCCTTAATTCTCAACATCATAAGGATGATGCGATGTGAGGCCTTGGCCGACATCACATTACTATTCGAATGTGATATAATGCCGCAGTCATCCACATCATCATCATTATCATGATCGTCATCATCCACATCACCATTATCATCATCACCAGCATCATAACAATGCGCGTGATGTAATATAATGCCGATAACAATAGCAATTATTACCCCCATCCTGATGTGATGCCACACCAATGTGTTGACCATGCGCATAATTGAATGATAATAATATCACTTATCATTTTTCATCAAAATTTCGGCTATTTCTGGATAAAAATATTTTCCATTTGGCTTAATCCAAACAAAAAATATTCCTCATTTTTTGGCTTGAACAATTCTCTATCCCTCTTTCTCTCTCTCCCTTTCTCTCTCTCTCTCCCTCTCTTTCTCTCTCTCTCTCTCTTTCTCTTTCTCTCTCTCTCCCACTCTATCTCTCTCTCTTTCTTTCTATCCCTCTCTCTCTCAGCAAGAGACTTTTTTCTCTTCTTTTTTGGCCTCAATCATTTTGTCAAAAATGGGAGAGAATTAATGAACTCAATGGAGAAATTTCAATCTGTCCAATTTTTGTCTGAATTTGTGTTTTTATGTGTGTTTGTGTGGCACACATCACACATCCCACATTGTCATTATCGTGATGTAATGCGAGGCCTCATCGCTTTCTTTTTTTGTTTCACATCATTTTTGTACGGCATTGTTCGTGTGAGATGTCACATCATATGTTGAACGATTTTTGTTTCTTTTCTTTTCATTTTACAAAATGGAAAGCCAATTGAATTGATTACACAATGCCATAAAAACGATATAAAATGGACAAATGATGACCACTTTGGCTGGACAGAAAAAGAAAGAGAAGAAAACATTGAAAGAAAGAATGGTAAAAAGGAGAAGAGAAAGAGAAAGAGAAAAAAAGAGAGAAATGGAGAAAAAAATAAGGCAAAAAAGATTAAGTCTGATAGAAGGAATCGAATCAGCGACAGAACCTAACTCGATTAATGCTTTACCCACTGAGCCAAAGGAACATTGAATAAATAATTGGTAAAAAGGATTAAGTCGGGTAGGAGGAATCGAATCAACTACAAGAGGCCGATTGAGCCAAAGGAACATCGGATAAATAATTGGCAAAAAAAATTTTATCAGATGAAAGGAATCGAAACTGAGAGCAAAGCCGACTTGAATAACGTTTTACCGACTGAGCCAAAAAAATATCATTTTTTCAATTTCTTCTTATAAATTCGACAAAATTTTGTGGAAAAAAATTCTACTACTCAATTTTGAGGCCTTCCAGGATTCGAATCCACAATCCACAAATTTCACATATCATTTGATTCACCGGAAAATTCTTTATCAGACTCGATAAAAGTTGAGTCCATAAATTGAGTCCCAGTTGAGTTATGAGTCCTGAAAGAAGAACAATGCCAATTTTTTATTTCATTTAAATTTTTTTTTCAATTTTTTTTGTTTTCCAATTTTTTTGTTTATCAAAAAAATAAAAATGAATTTCTTATTTTTCATAAATCTTTTCGTCGAAATAATCTTGGCACAGAAAGAATTTTGAACGGGAAAATGAAAGGGAATAAAAAATGAATGGATGGAAAATAAGTTTAAAAATGAGGCGAAAAAAGGTAAGACAAAACGGCACGGCCTGCCACCAACGGCTGGGCCAACACACAAAATACACACACATAAAACACATAAAACTCAATCGCTAAGGCTAAGCTTAATTCGGGCCATCAAATATCACATCACATTAAATATCAATATCATATCACATGCGTTCGAAGTCACAATGCGTTCGATCTTCACCATTTTCTTTCGAAAGAAAAAATGCCAACGAGAAAAATTTTAAATTTTATATCACATCATATCACACACATCCGATCGACATTAAGATTGTGCTATGTTGCGCAACGTCGAGCCAATATAGCCAATAATATAGCCCTCATTCTCCACTCTCGCATCATATCCCATCACATCATTTTAAGCTCATCAATAAGAATTAGAATGAGAAAGAAAAAATATCATCCATTTAAAATTTGATTCATAAAAATTCTAATGGAATATTTTCGCTTGGGACGAGAGTCATTTTAGGCAGAATTTTCCGCTCTACAAGAGAACGGTAAATATGTTCCATGAAGAATTGATTTGAGTCAAAATACAATAATCAAATAAACGCTTCCCCCGACGAAGATTTGTCTCCAAAGATTCGTCCGAAAATGTAAAATTTAAAAAAAAACTGACAAATATTTCCGCTTGGAACCAAAGCCATTTTGTGCAGAATTTCCGGATCTACAAAATGAATATAAACATGTCCCATTAAGAATTAACCCAACCACAAAAAATTTTAGTCGAACAAAAGCTTCCCCAGACGAAGATTTGTCTCCAAAGATTTGTCCGAAAATGTGAAAATGTGTAAAAATGCACATAATTCATGCATTTTTTATGTTTTGCATTATTTTTTTGCATTTTTGCATTTTTGATGGCTTGTATTTTTGCAAATTTTTTTCTCTTAAAGAAAATGCAACGTTACGCCACGCATTTTTTTGTCTGTGCATTTTTTGTATGTTATGCAAATTTTGTGTCATGTATTTTTGTGTTTTGTATGTTGAAAAATGAACGCTTTCATACACAAAAAAAACAACGAAAAATACAAAAATGACACATTGCCGACAATTTGTCTTTTTGTGTGTTATGTATTGTCATTTTGTGTTCTTATGTGTATGTGTTTGTGTGTCGGCGTTTAATTTTATTACCATTTTTAAGGTAAGGCAAAAAAATGGAAGTAGGATGGAAAATTTTAAGTGGAAAAATGAGACCATTTGGCAAATACAGGGGCATTTGGAACAAATACAGGACCACCTGGAACGAATATAGGACCATTTGAAACAAATTCAGGACCGTTTGGAACAAATACAGAATCATTCGGCAAATATAGGATCATTTGGGAGTCAAAATTGGACTTTTCTTCGCTACTTTCACTCATTTTTTTCTTCACTTTTACTTTCAAAAGCACAAAAATAAAAGTAAAAGTAAAAGTAGTAAAAAATAATGGTAAAATGAAATAAAAAGTAATTTAAAGAAAAAAGTGAATTTTCTTTTTCAATTTTGAAATAGAGGGAAAAATGGAGGTGCAAATATGAACGGGGGGAGGAGGGGAGAGGGGAAGTGGAATGGGCGAGGAAGAAAAGGATGTTCATTTCTCTCCTTTCCCCTTCCCCAAAGATATTTATTAAATCTGTTTGGGCAGAGGTAAGGAGTACAAGGGAGATGAAATGGGGAATGGGAAGGGAGATGGGATATGAAAGATTGAGAATTCTTCGAGAAGACCACTCGGAGGAATTGAGAAAACTAAAAAGTGAGAAAGGGATGGATGAGGAGGAAGACGAAGAAAGAATGGAGTAAGGGAGACGGAGAGGAAAATGGATAGCTAAGGGAAGTGAGAGGAACCAAGGGATAAGGGGAAAGAGAGGAGAGAAAAAGAGGAATAGTAGGGATGGGAGGGGAGAAATTGAACAGGGGAGATGAAAGAACGACGCCCCAAAACAAGTTTTCTGTTCTTTTTCTCCGTTTATTCCTTTTCTTGCTCTTCCTTCCTTTTCTTCTTTCTGCCAGCCTATATTCAATATTAGGGGGGATGCTTTCATTTCCTCTGGCTTTTGGCCTTTCTATTCGCTTTTTTTTCAAATTTTCTACATACATTGATACATAAATAAATTAATCAAAATTGCCTTTTTATGTTTTTCATTTTGTTTTTTCAAGCATCAAAAAACAAGCTCGGCGAAGAAAAGGAAAGAAAAGAAAGAGATAGAGATAGAGAGAGAAAAGGGAGAGAGAAAAGTGACGCCGAACTCGTTCCGTTTCATTTATTCAATTTCTTTCTTTTTCAACCGATTCAAAAAAAAAGAGAAAAAATTTCAAAATTTCAAATAAAATTAAATTTTTGTTAGCATTTTGTTGGCATTTTTTGGCATTTCTGTTGCTGATTTATTGGCGTCGTCCACGGCCGAGCCGGATCCAATTTACAATTAAGAAAAAGCCAATTTCTAAAAAGTACCAATGATTTGAGCCCTCTATGTCCCTGAATTGAATCTCGCGTTCCTAAATTAGAAAACGTCCCTGAATTAGATCTAAAACCGAAGCAAAATGAAGTCCCTAAATTCGGACCTGAAACTGAGTCATTTTTAATATTTTCTAAAGTTTTTTAAATTTATTTTCATTTAATTTCTCTTTTTTTATTATTATATTTTTTCTTTTTTTGCATTTTGCAAAATTTTGAGTTTTCATCACATCACATCACGTCACCCATCACATCACGTCATCCCATCACATCACATCTCATCACATCGCATCATTTTTGCGAAATGTTTGTGTTTGGTAACATTTTGTAAAAAAAACGCAAAAAATTCAAAAAAGTGCAAAAAATGCCATTGCATTAAAAACATACAAAAAAAATGCCAAACATAAAAACGCAAAACAATTATTATACAGTAAAAAAAATACAATGACAATTATTTCAAAAGTCACATTTTTTTTCTCTTAAAAATATCGTATCCAAAATAATGCAAAATAATACGATATTTTTGTGAAAAAAATAAACATTCAAAAAATATCAAAGCGAAAAAATGCCAATGCGAATAATGATTACGATCATTTTCTTTTTTTCATTCGAAAATAAATGCAAATTTAAAAAATAATTTAGAAAAAAATGCCAAAATAAATGCATTTTTTTAAGAGTAAAAAGTTGTAATAAATTGTAAAAATGACAATATTTGTAATATAATTATTAAATGCAGAAATAATAATTAAACGATATCGTAATATTATTGTAGCGAATGTGATGTCAAAAAGGATAATGATAATGTGATATTGATAATGTGACGGTGATAACGATGTAAGCCTTTGCTTATTTTTTATCAACTTTTTATAGCGAAATATGGATAAATGATCTGATATGCGTGCGATGTGATCTGATATGTGATGTGATGATGCAAACAAATGTGGAGAAATGATGAAAAATTAATGCCAAATTAATAAATTTTTAAATTTTTTTTGATTATATTTTTCATTTTTCAACATATTTTTCGGTCCAGGTGTGTGCGCTTGTATTTTTTGTTCTTTTGTCTATCGGCCGATGTGTGTCTACATGTCTGCATATGTATTTTGTTAGATACATGATGCGATAATTATAAAGGTGAAATTTGCGTACTTTTACTTTTTTTCGGTGAGGGGGGAGAAGCGGAAAATTTGAATTTGAATTTTAAAAATCGGGCAGAACACAAACAGACGGACAGGAAACAGACGGACAGACAGGCAGACAAACGATGAATATGGACAGCGTCGGGCCACGGCCCGGCCCGGCACGCATTGCCTCGCTTAAGATCGGGGTTATTTTTCAGTTTCTTACATTCCATTCTCTCTGCCTATCACTGTCTTTCTCCCCTCCCCCCTCCCGGCGGCATCATCATCTTCATTATCTCCTATCCTCTCCTTCCCTCTAATCACCCCGCAATATCGCATTCCCGAGCTACTACCCCTCTACTTTGTCTTCACCAGCGTTATGACTTGCCTCCGGGTTGGTCGCAAGTCGCCAGCGGTTCTTTTCAAACAAAAAGAGCCACGACAGGCCAAATGACTCCATTAATTGCGAGCCATTAAGACATAAAAAGCTCCAAATGGGCTCTGGGTTCGATAGATGCCGACCGAGCAACTGAGTCATACGGGTTCCAAATGATTCGAAGCCATTTATAGAGCCAAGTCACAACAATGATTCTTACTCACCAGTTCAGCTCTCCCCCCCCTCCCTTCCCCTCCCCCTCTCTGGCCTTGACCGCCCTTTTACCCCCTATTAACCAAATCACTTATCCCTCGTGAATGAAAATGTCATCCATTCATCATTGAAAATTTCAAAAAATGATAACCTCAATTTTACAAAACAAATCAAAATTTTTCAAATGGAAAAATTTTTCTGATAAAATCAAAGCAAAAAAAATGCAAACAAACAAATTAATATTTTTTGCGACATTTTCTTTTTTAAAAAATTCACATTGATATCATTAATGATATCAAAATATGATTTTTTTGCACATTTACAATGAATTTTTTGTAATAAATTTTTTTGTAATAATTTTTTTCCAATGCTTCTCATAATGATATCATCCGAAAAAATCACAATGATATTATTAACGATATCAATACATCTATAATGATTTTTGTAATAATTTCTTTTCAATGCTTCTCATAATGATATCATCCATGTCATCGGCGTGCATTTTTAAATAATCAAAAAAAAAACGAAAAATGTTTGCATTTACAAATTGCATTTTTTTTTCCGATTTTTAAACTTTTCGCAAAATCAATTTTTTCAATCTTTGAAATTTTCGTTAAATTAATTTAATTTTTAAACATTTTAAATCAAAATTTAAAATCTCATTAAATCTAATTTAAATAAATTTTTTAAGTGCATAAGCCGCATTCATTAATGCATAATTTGAGATTGAAAAATTCATTAATCTTGAAGGCTTTTAAAAGCATTTTTTTCAGCATTTTCTATTCAATCAAATTCTTGATAAAATCAGTCAAAAATTTTCAAAAAAAAGTTTTCAATGAGATTTTTTGTGGCATTTTAACGCTGTCACCGCTTGGCACTTTTTTTGCAAACATACAAAAGTGCACACAAAAATACTCGAAAATTTATTATACATGTGTATTTTGAGATACATACACACACAAAAATACACAAATTTTGTCTCGATTTGTGCCGGCATTTTTTTTTTCTATTTTTTTTTTCTTTGTACAGTAGCGCGGTGGCATTTTTTTCTCTCATTCTCGCGAATTTTTCGTCAAGAATTTTCAACGATATAAAAAATACAGTTTCCGAAAAAGGAGAGAAAAATAGCATTTTTCTAGAGTAATTTCAATAGTTAATCCTACAGTAATTCCTATAGCATTTTTCTACTGTAATTACAAAAGCTAATTTTATAAAAGCATTTTTCTATAGCGTAAAAATACACCAAAAAAAAATCATTTTAAAAAAATTATTTTATAGCATTTTTATTTATATTTTAAAAAAGAAAAAAATTCAAAAAAAAATTTCGGCGTCATTTTCTCACTAAAAAAAATATCACTCAATGTTGATCTCATCGTATTGATATCATTGTTATATTATTCAATTATTTTTCATTTTTTCCCATTATTTCGCTATACACTTTTTTTTGGTCAATTGTTATGTAAAAAAAGCGGACGGCGAAAAGCAAAAAAAATGCATTTTTTAAAATGCAAAAAAATGCATTGAAAAAAAGCTAAACAAGAAAAAAAATGCTAATTAAAAAAAGTTCAAAACGAAAAATGCAAGCGGAAATCAGCTTGATCCAAAAAAATACAAAAGTTAAAAATGATGCAAAAAAGGTGGAACGATATTTGCGCATTTTCAACTTTGATTAACTTTTTGAGTAGTATAAAGATATTTTTAAGAAAAATAATTTTAGTTATTAGATCCAGAATTTAATTCTCTATCAGACACATTTTAAATTATTATTCAATCTAACTTAAAAAAAAGAACCAAAAAAGTAAAGTCACTCAAAAAATTTCCAAAAAATAAAAACTTTACTTTTTCAACTGTAACTTTTTTTCTAAAATAGTTAGGAACCTGAATCAAAAAGTGATAATAGAGAATTAAATTCTAAATCCAGTAACATAAATTAATTTCCTGAAAAATAATTTTATGATTCTCAAAAAGCTAGTCAACGTTGAAAAATGGGCAAATGTCGGAGACGCAATTGTTGGTCCTGTAATTTTCGATGTAATCGATATCATCATTTATTAAAGATTTAAAAAAAAGAAATTTTTAAATAATTTGGCAATTTTTTGAAAAGATATAAAATTACAAAATTAGAAAATACAAATTTTAAATGATTTTTATCTTTTTACTAATTTTTTCCGGATCAAATTTTTCCCATTTTTTTCCATCTAAACCCTCAAAATTCTTTTTTCCTCCTCATTCGCTGCAAAAGAATTTCCCGCTGAGTGCTAACTCTAAGCCTATACTTATCTAAGCCCACACTTATCTTTGAATTAATAATATTTTTTATTTTAAACAAATCTCGATTCCTCCCCCCTCCCGCGAAAAATTTGATCAATTTTAATTACTTTAATTAGTTTAATGGCCATTTTTCAATGATGGGAAGAAACATGGAAAAATGATGACACACAAACCCAAAAACATATTTTAAATATACAAAATTAATAAGACAACAAACAAAATACACACAACAAAAATTATTTTTTTATAAAGAAATTGAAAAAAAATTAAAATTTTGTTTAAAATAAAGCGAAAAAAATTAGAAAAATTTATATAAATTAAAAAAAGGGCTTATAGGCTTAGGCTTAGGATCGAAACCGAGCTTCGTTGCAAAGTGAAACCTAGGGCATACAACTACTAGGCCACTGCTCCGCTTAGTTTTTTTAAAAGAGCATAAAATAAAGGTAAAAAAAATGAAAGGAAGAAAAATTCATAAAAATAAGCTAAATGGACTTAGGCTGGCTGGCTAATATCAAACCATACAACGATCATCCTCCTCGTCCGTTTTCATCATCGTCGTGTGTGTCAGACACACACGCACACACAGCAATAAAAAAATAAAATCATAACAAAAAATTATTTGAAAAATTTAAATTTTTCGCGGAAATTTTTCATTTTTTTTCGGCTTTACTTTTTGACGACATTTTTTTTTGGGTGAGTAAATTTTTATTGGAAAAATTTTCTTCATTTTTCGGCACCTCATTTTTTTCCGTGCTTTTCTCACCTTCCTTCTTGCCCCCCCCCTTTCCCTCCCTTGACCCGCATAGTTATTTTCCACACGTTTTGCGGTTTAAAAAAAAAAAATTCAGGTGAAAATTGAGGCGGAAAATTTGCCCTAATTTTTTACAGACAAAAAAAAACATTTTAAAATATTAAGTGATAATTCGATGGCTTTCTGTTTGTGGGGACCCTCTTCATTACGCGAATCGAGTTAAGAAGAACGAAATGAATATGTGGATTAAGCGCGTCATTGTTGGGGTCAAATCGAATTTGAATTTCATACACTTTTGACATTATGTTCATATAATTCGATTTGGGAAAATCGAATAGTCATTTTTTTTGGCTATTTGTTTATTTCGCTCCCAAACAAAAACTTTAAACAAAAATTCATTGAAATAGTAAAGGAGATGGGGATGGGGGAGGGGAGATAGCAAAATACATTAAATCAGTCCCCACTTACCCTCCCCGCATTAGACAAGATCCTTGTAGGATCGTCGCGACTTGTCCTTGTAGAAATAGTCGGGCTCCTCGTCCCATAGGCCGAGCTGGCGTTCATCATGGAGCTCGTCCTGCTTACGATAGTTGTGGTACTGCATCAGGTAGTTGATGCGCTTCTGCAACTGATGCCAACGCCACGGCGCGTCGCGTTCCAGCCGCTCCTTGTAGATGTTCCGATAGTGAATGAGGCGAATCGACTCGTTGGCGCGATGCCAGCCGGGAAAACCGCGCAGCCAACGCGGCACGTGGTACTGCAGTTGCGCGGGATGCACGCTACCGTTGCCCAACAAGTCGATGTAATCGTTTTCGCCGTAATGCGCCTGGCTTGGGCGCCACGCGTCGCGGACCTAGGGCGAATGAATGAATGAACAAATGACTCTTAGACTTAGGCCTAAGCCGAAATCCAACTCAATTTCCAAGCCGAATATGCGTTTTTTTCTCACTTTGTACTTGGGCCGATAGACGGGCTGCCGGCTGTCGGGCACTCTCGGCAGCGGCTCCACGCCCTTGCGATGATAGCGAAACACGTAGCCAATGTCGTGGACCTTGTGCATACGCTTCTCGTGATCATCAACGACGCGAGGCACCTGAAAAGTTTGTTCTTTAGCAATTCTAGCAAGTTCCAATCGAAAATACACCTAATAATGTGCCAATCACATACATTGCTGCGGTCGTGAAATCCTCTCGCGCAAATCGCGGTCGCGTTTGCGGGACGGAACGCGGTCAGCTGCCCGGCGCCATTCGCGCGGCCCACGCAAAAAATTCCCCTCAACATTTTCGACGCCTGCCTTCAATTATCCTAAAAAAAAAGAAAACTCAATGCGAGTGAAAATTGGACTCCATAAATAACAGCACTAATCCTAATATTTCAAATTCCAATTTTGTACATATTTTTTAAATATAATATTAAAATATAATAAATAAAAGTAAAATAAAAAAATATATATATAATAATTTTGAAACAAAATTATTCGAGAAAAAAAAAATGTTTTAGTCAAAAATTTTTTTCTAATAATATATAAATTTTTCTAATAATATATAAATTTATAATGCGTGTCAAATTTTGAGGTTGAAAATTTACATCGGAGTATAAAAATTTATAAATAATAAATAATTGGACATTTGATGGCGAAATCAGAGCCATAAGGATTAAGACGAATCGGGTTATCGTGTTAATCGGAATAGATCACCTCAAAGATCGTGTTGAATATGCCACGAATGGGAATGAATCCGTTCATAAAGCGGAATGGATCGGCCCATCATGAATCAAAAGGAATCAGCACATAAATCAGAAGGAATCGTCTCCCCCCCCCCTTTTCCGAGCCTCCCCTTTTCCAATGCTCTCCGAAATAATAATTACATAAAATAAATACAAATAAATAAATATATCAATAAATACATTTACATAAAATAAAATAAATAAAAGAAGAAAAAGGCACATAATAATAATAATGTAAGAATGATTCGTAAAAAAATATATTCAATAGAATCGAACAGCCAAAATTGTGAATGGCTTTAAAATTTTTACGTTAAAAGTCAAAAACATTCGTTTTTCAGATTCATGCCAAAATCAAAAACATTCGTTTTTCAGATTCATGCTTAAAAATTAACTAACAAAATAGAAGATAACACAATGTGAATCACAGAAAATTGTTGTTGCTATTGAGCTTCGCGGCGGTGGTCAACACGTCGTGGCAAATCTCGCAGACGCGCACATTCTTCGTGATGTTGAACTTATGCAAAGGCATTTGGCGTTCCGAACAACGCGCACAGACCAGGCGACCGCAGTGTCTTTAAAAATCGAAATTGAATTAAAGGATAAGATGATGGCTACTAAGACCAATTCGGATCCGAGTTAGCCATAGCGCTCAAAACCGCCAACTAGTTCCGAAGCTTGTTTTGGCGAAAAACACTCATCGAATGAATGAATGAGATAGCTCATAAAGCCACTTTGCTCCGAATTAGCCCTCAAAACCGGAGCCAGCTCTAGACAGCCTTCTAGAGCCGAATTAGTCCTCAAAACCTGAGCCAGCCCTAGACAGCCTCCTAGAGCCGAATTAGTCCTCAAGATCTCCAAACAGTTCCCAAGCTTGCCTTGGCAAAAAACACTCAGCAAATGAATAAATGAAATAGCTCATAAGGTGCCCTTCGCCGCCCCCCCCCCTCCCAAACCAACTCTCAAAACCCCAATTAGCTCTCCACAAGTCCTTCAGCATGCCTTGAAAAAGACACTCGCCGAATGAATGAATGAGATAGCTCATAAGTCCCGTTCGCCCTCAACTAACCCTCAATTAGTCATTTTTCGGCCTCCATTCACAGCCCTCCAAGCTCGCCTTAGTGAAAAAAAGAGACACTCACCGGCAATGATGTTTTCGCATCGTAAGTGTGAATTTTGTCTCACACGCCGAGCATTGATCCCCGTCCGCCCAACGTGGCTCGCGCTCCAGTCCCTCTATAGAAATGGCATTGAATTTGTTCAGGATTTTAATTTAGATATTGCTGGTCTACTGCAAAAAGACGCCCGAACCCACACAAAAATCTTCTCTCGACATTGCGTTTTATTCGACAGCAAAAAAACTCACCCAACAATCCGAAGAGCAACTGCTTCGTCGGCGTGTCAATATTGAAGATGGACTGACCGTGCTGATTCGTTGTGGCCATACACGCGCCGTAACGCAACGCCAAACGACAGAGTTCCGCGTTGCCATTTAGGAACGCGAGTAGAAACACTAAATTCGACGAAATTTGTAATGAATGGAAAAGAAAATGGAAGGAAAATGTTGTGAAAACTCCTAAATGGAAATGTAATTTAAGGCAGGATTGCCAGGTGTCCTTTTTAAAAAAGATTTGTTCTTTTTTTTTGAGGGGGTCTGTTCTTTTTTATTTTTTGTTCTTTTTTTTGAGATGTTTGACTCTCTGATGAAGAATGGCTGGCTCTCTTATCAGAAGTTCCGAGAAGTATTAATTGTTGAGAGAATAAAGAATCCGACTCGAAAAGTTAACGAAATAGCCCCAATTCTCAGATATTTTTAGAAAAATCTTTTTTGTTCTTGAATATTTTATTTAATAAAATATTTTTTTCGTGCTGCCCAGCGTTCTTTTTTATTTGATTTTCATCTGGCAAGCCTAAATTTAAGGCTAAGAGCTACAAAAAAGAAAAAAAACCCCACTCGTATTGCCGTAAATGTCCGCGGTCTCGAGCGGAAATTTCGGATGCGCCTCGAGAATTGTAGAAAAAACCGTCGTCGATGCGGCGCTCACGTTTATCGCACACAAATGAAGAATGTTTTGGCGTCTAAAATAGTAGAGAGATTTTTTTCTTCATTCAAAATTTACACCAAAAAAAAAAGTGGCCTACTTTTTGTTGACCGCCACAACGTCCACATTCGACTCGTCGAGCAGCAAGCGTACCGCGTTGTCCGCGCCATTTGCTACCGCCAAATGCAAAGCTGGAAAATTGTCGAGTAAATAAGTTCAAAAATGACCCCCCTTCCTCTCTCCCTTTCCGACTTCCCCGGCCAGTGAAAATATGCGCCATCCTCCTTCCCTCCCCTCCCCCTTCCTTCCCCCCCCACCAAATAGATCAACGCGACGTACCGTTATTACCATCCACGTCGACAAGGTTCACATCCGCGCCGTTCTCCAGTAAAATGCCGCAAATTGCAACGCGATTGCGACGCGCCGCCACGTGAAGAGCCGTCTCGCGGCGCGTACTAGTTGCGTTCACGTCCGCGCCGGCCAAAAGCTAAACGGGCAGAAAAAAATGTTCATTATTTGACTTTTTTCAGAGCTGTTGGATTCAGTTAATAATTTCCCAATCCAAGAGTCTTTGCCTTTCTCTTCAGTCCCAGCAAAGAATTAGTCTCACCAAATTGCGCAAAATGAGCTCGCTGCCGACGTCGGCGCAAATGTGCAACGCGGTGAGACGTTCGTGACCTTGCACGGGAATTTTCACGTCAATCTAAACAAAGAAAAAAAAAAGTCGTCCATCATCAATCGTTGAGCAAAGCAATTAATACAAGGCTGAAGCCCTTCATTGGCTTAAAAGCCCTTCATTGGCTTAAAAGCCCTTCATTGGCTTAAAAGTCGTTCATTGGCTAGAAATGTAGCACAATCACTTGCCTGTAGGCCGAGCAAGAACAGCATCGACTCGAGATCGTCCGACTTGACGGACGTGTGAAGTAAATTCTCGCCGCTTCCATTAATCTAAACCAACAAGGTTTTTTTTTCGAATACACATTAATTACGTGTATTGAAAATTTGACTCCGAAATTATTACCTGCAAAGCGGCGTACGGTATGCGTCGACAAATTGCTTCGGCCGCAAGATTATTTCGATATTTTATAGCGATAGCCAGTGGCGTATAGCCGTACCGATCCTTAACGTTGAACACCGCCGACGGATCGGCGAGCGCCAAAAGCGTGTCGAGTGTGGCGTAATCCTGCTCCATAACCGCCAAATGCGCCACCGTTCGTCCGTCATAGTCCTATTGGAGAGAAGAAAATTCATTCAACAAGTTTGAGCTCGATTAACTAGCAAAATAGCGAGAAAAAAAAATGTACCTGAGCATCGATTTTACAACTGGGATGCGCCAATAAGGCACGTGTCACGTCGGTCAGACCCCATTGAACGCTGGCGTGAAGCGGCGTCTGGCATATGGCCGGATTCACTTCGCTGGCCGCGGAATTGACGACGGCATTGCTATTAGCGGTCGATTTTCGACGCCTCACAAACTCCAGATAGGCCGGATCCGGCAAGCGACGAACCGCGTTCACGTTACATCCACTAAAAAGTGATAGGTTAGTGAAGAAGTTATAAAGCACCGATAAACCTCTAAGGAAGGTAAAGAAAGGGAGAAAAAATTAAGCACATAAGCTCAAGAAACTTAAAGCATAGGTCCAAAAAGTTTTAAGCATAAGCCCAAGGAATTTTGAGCATAGATCCAAAAAGTTTTAAGCATAAGCTCAAAAAACTTAAAGCATAAGCCCAGAAAGTTTTAAACATAAGCCCAAGAAATTTTGAGCATAGGTCCAGAAAGTTTTAAGCATAAGCTCAAGAAACTTAAAGCCTAATCACATAGAAAAAATCCTTTATTAGTCCCCAGACGCCCTTCACATCTCCCCGTTCCTACCTCTCCCAGAAAAAAAGTGATTTGGCTTATGGTCAACTCGTGGATGTTAACCTTAAGCTCATGAAGGTTGGCGTTAAGCTCGTAAACAACACTGTTTATATCTAATAAAAAAAACCTTTCGATGAGAAAGATCGCGGCCCGTTGATCGTTTCGATCGATGGCGCGATGCAGCATTGTCTCCTCGAGTTCCATGTCCTCGTTGAACGCCCATCCCTCGCAGTCGCAGCCGTGTCGCGCCAACGTCGCCGCGATCTCGTAATCGGCGTTCTCGAGCGCCGTCCACACCGGCGGCAGGCCCGTGACCGGATGCGAATGATTGAGATTCGCGCCCAAACGGCATAAATAGTCCACGGTGGGCGTGAGGCCGTTCGCGACCGCCAAACTCAGACAGGAAAAACCGGCCGGAGTTCTATTGAAAAACAAAAAACGTGTAAAAATAATCCAAGAAAATTTGCACATTAAAAATGAATGAAATAATTGGACACTCACGTGACAGCCGCAATGGCCTTGTTGTCGAGTAGGAATCGCGCTACATCGTCGCGTTTCGCCTCAATGGCGCGAATCAAAAGCGGCGTGTTTTTGCGCTGTTCGTTGACGTTTGCGCCGGCGTCTAGCAAAAGACGCGCCGAATCGAAGCGTCCCGCTTCGAGCGCCGACCACAGCCGATTCATCAACATGATCTCACAGCTATGGAGAAGGAAAAGAAAATAATTGTTTATGGGACTATTCCAAAATAGAAGGTCCAAAAAAAAAATAAACGGTCGAAATATTTCAAATTCATTATAGACGGTCAATAACAATATTTCTACTGGCCGCCTACTCCGTCTTGAACAGCCTATTCTGGAATAGTCCTTGATTCATAAAACAGCATGGGAAAAAATTTAGAGATATATTATTTGATGCCCACCACAAGATCATAATTAATAAAGATATAAACCACTGTTTCAGCTCATTAAGTCGATAGATTGTGGAGGCCTCGAGAAGTGCGAGCACAGCCGAGTCCGCCAATTCCACATCCACCTGATTCGTATAAATCCATTTGACAATATTTCTCGCCGTTTTATGATCGATGCCTTTAAATAAGGAGCGAAAATCAAATTCAAATTTCCTATTTTCGTGCTTCCACAAATGATGTGCATATAAGCCCTGCGGCTTATACACAAAAATGCAAGGTATAAAATTTAAATAGTTACAGTCCAAGTCGATACGATTCGTGTCCGCGAGATCGCCCCACGTGTCCGTGCGAAGCGCCACAACGAAACGATGCGCTTTAATTTCGTGTCCATCTACGTAAAAAGTGACGTCACTAAAAAGTAAAATAAAAAAAATTTCAGTCAATCTGAAAACAAGTAAATTCAGCATAAAATAGCTCTTCAGCCCCAAGTCAAAAGATTTCATTACAACCCTTGTTAAAATGTCCCAAAATTAAAAACTTAAGTGTTTTTTGAAAGTTTTCCCTAAACTAGTAATAGGCAAGAAATATCCTATCATAAAAATCCATTGTACCGATTTTATAGGTGAAAAATGACTCACTCCTCCTGCAAGTCAGATACCTGTATAATTCGTTGTCAAAAAGTTGAATAACCGCATAGGAAATTTTCTTTGCAAACGCCTCGTTGTCGGGGTTGACCGAAGAGGATTCGATGGCCACCCCGTTGGATAATCCATTGCCGATAGCGGAGCCACTCTCGAGTGTCTCATAGCGACGTTGGAGCTCGTCAAAACGCGCCTGCAAAGCGTCGTGCTCTTTTTGCAGCACTTCCAAACGACCCATTAAAAATAGAGCTAAAAGTAAATAAAGCTAAAAGTAACATGTTTTTTCAAAAAAAAAATAAAATTATTATTTTGCTACTTTTCTCCAGTCAAACCCCACTGACCTCTTGCTTTTTAAATAAATTGTACGTTCTAAACTATTCACATTAGAGCAAAAAATTGAAAAAATAATAGAGAAGCGAAAAAAGTGTCTTTCGTGTAAAGTACACTTAATTCGTAACACCTCAACTCATATCACCTTGAACTCATATCATGCCAAATTTCCCAAGCCTCGCAATTAGGCTTTATTATAGAAGCTTACAAAACTCATAAAAAGTGTGCAAATTTGGGAGCTCTGGTATGTAAAAGTTTGAGAAAGTGATACTTTTCGTTATGTAGTTAAAACTTTATATGAGCTCAAGTTGTGCGAGCTGAACCGGCACTATTTTCACGGAAAGCAGTGAAAATTACAGAAAAAAATAAAAATAATAAAAATTATTCTTTAATAAAAAGCCAAAGCGCGAAAATTTAAATTTTAGCCGAAGTTCTTTTAAGCCTACGGTATATTTAAATTTCATCCCTTTTTCTTATCATTTCATTTGATTATTTAACGAGGTTTTTGTAGATTTTATGTGGGGAAAAAGGGGTAAAAATCACCACAAAAAATTGCATTTTAATTAATGACAAATTTTTCGCGCAAAACGCGAAAAATTGGTGAAAATTTTTCGATTTTAGCAAAAAAATTAATTAAATAAATCGAATTTGTTTGTATTTTTGGAGAATTTTTTTTTCTTTGGAATGGTTCATTGGATTTATTTATATAATTTTCAATTAACCACGATAACTTACCAGAATTTTGTCCAGAAAATTTTTTTGGTTTATAATTTCAATTAAAAAAAATTGGCATCGTATTTGAGGTCATAACTCGACTAGGACTCACTGTTTGGATGTGATTTTTGCTAGGTCCTATGCAGAATTTTCCGCCGAATCGAATTGCATATGAATTATTGGAATCCGATCCCTAGACGGGGTTGAAATCAGCCCCCAAAAAATGCAAATGATTCATTTTATTCAAATTTTAGCCAAATCTGTTACAAAAGATAGACATCATTACTGTACTAAAAAATCAATTATTTTTACAGTACCTTTTCTATAGTTGGGACAAATTTTTCCGCCATTTTTCCGTCGCATTTTTTAAAATTTATTTTTAATGGAAAATGTTTATCTAAAAAAAAATGTTTTATCAATTTTTCCAATTTTTTTGTCTGTTTTTTTTGTGTGTTTTGTGTGTATTTGTGTTTTAAATGTGTGTTTTTCCTGCATTTTTTGCTTTTTTTGTATTTTATTTTATTTTGTTTTGTAAGTTTTTATTCAACAAAAATTTTTCCGTAAAATATTTTTCCCAATCATAAAATTTTTGCGCTTTTTAAACGTATTTTTTTCCCTGCGTTTTTGCGCTTTTGCACAAAAATGCGATTTTTTTGATATTTTTGCGGCTAAAATTTGGTCCAATTTGGAAACTCCATGTTTGGAATCCCAAATTTGAGACTCCGAGTTTTAAAATCCAAAGTTTGCAAGCCCAAGTTCGGAACTTTAAATTTGAGAACCTATGTTTTGAAACTCAACGTTTTGGGAGCCTAAGCTTGGGCCCTTGAGTTTGGGACTCAAAGTTTGGAACCCAAAGTTTGGAAATCGGGAAATTTACGAATCTTCAAAAAGTAAAATCCTAAATTTCATAGGCCACTTTTGAAAATCCTAAAAGTTAGTGAATCTAGTAAAATAGACGACCGCTCAAAAAATTTAGCTATTGCAGTTCGCCAGGACTTGTTGAATTTTCCGCACTCGAATGCTAGATGTTATCGAGGATCTGAGAAGTGCAATCGAGCGCAAAAAAAGTCAATAATGCGCCTCGAACGGGAAGGTTATGATAGGATTTTGGAGGCATTGGATACTGTGAATGCTACCCAAAAGAGGAAAATCAGGAAACGGAGAACAATGGAAAAGATATACCAGACCAAATACGTAACATCCTGGATTTCAATCCTGATCCCGGTTATTATATGCAACGCCGAAAAACGGCAGCCGGTAAAGGGTTTGGCCTAGCCGGTAAAGAAGCTAGTTAGTCCAATGCTATTTTTGTCGCCATTTTGTTTAATTGATTAGTAATTTGGCAATGGAAAGCTGGCCGGAGAAGTCAGACAGTTGCGCTGTATTTCTCAGCCTTATTCATTCTCATTGCAAATATTTATCGATGATAATGATAATAATAATGATATGGATAATGATAAATAATATCAATAATGATGATACGAATACATATTTATAACACAACCACAAAAATATCATTTTCATTTCAAAAGCCGGAAATTGATTGATTGATTGATTGATTGATTTTTTTCAATTTAATAGAGAAAATTTTTGTGAGACAAAAAAATTTTTTTGATTAAAAATTGAAAAAAAAATTTTTAAATAATTTTATTTCCCTATTTTAGGGTATTGTACTGTATTACCGTATTCTGTTCAGCTGTCATTACTGTATTGAATTGCATTAGCCTAATGAGCGATACGGTAGCCGGTCAGGAAAGCCTAAAGTGTAAAAAGTCTACGGTAATTTTTTCAAATTTAACCTGAATTGGATACTGTATTTTTCTCTCGCTATTTCTTTCTCTCTCGAATTACTACTGTAACCTCTCTATCCACAGTTACTAAACACAGTAATTTCACTGTAATTTTACTGTTTTACTGTATTACTTAAAACAAATTTTTTTCCCATTTTTTCTTGAAATTTTTTTCAAGGCCTTTTTTTGATGGATTCTTTGGAAATTTTTCCCCACAAATTTAAAGCTTTTCAAAAATTTTTCCACAAAATTTTACCTTGAAAAATGTGAAAATTTGTTTCAATATTGACTTTTTTTAAGTGGAGTATTTAGGAGTCAAAATGACTCTTAAAATAGACAATGGATAGCTTTTAAAGGGACTAATGGCCCAATTCGGGGTCAGGATAGCTCTTAAAGTGGACCAATGACCTGATTCGAGAACAAAATAGCTCTTAAGGGAACCAATGGCCCGATTGGGAGTCAGGATGGCTCTAAAGGGGACCAATGGCCCAAAAAGGGGACCAATGGCCCAAAGGGGGACCAATGGCCCATTTCGAAGTCGCAATCATATTTATTAGAGATTTTCCGGCTTAAATATCCCCAAAAATTTTTTCAAAAGTGTGAAATATTTTCCGCAAAATGTTTGCATTGTTTAAAAGCGAGAACACAAAAAGGACAAAAGCAAAATACGGTTGGGGTGAGTGAGGGAGGGAATTATGCAGAATTTGTGGTTGAATTGTTCCCGACAAAAGGTAACAATTATTTTAATGCTTTTGTGCTTTTTGCTTTTTCATTTTTCTCGCGGTTTCGTCTCCAACCGCGAGAAAAATGCTATTAATGAGTAGGAGAGAGGGGGAAGAAGGGGAGGACGGCGGAGAGGAAGAGGGAAAGCAATTTATTTTGGTTCCAATTAGGAATGTAGCGGACCAAATTTTCAACTTATGCCAAGATCAGGGTCAAGTTAGCGCGTCATTTTGGCCCGGTCCAAACCCAGATCCATTCACCGAGCAGACCGGATAGGGCAAAACGGAACATGCACGATTAATAAAGGTTCTAATGGATCATCAAAAAAAGTTTCAGACACATAAAATCATTGTAAGGATTCTAATGGACCTTCAAAAAGATTTCAAAAGGGTCCCAAATTATTTGGCTTTTCATCAGAGAGAGAAAGAGAAGAATTGAGAGAGAAAAGGAATGGCTAGAGAAAGAGAGAGAAATTTTTCAAATTCCCGAGACATTTTGAAATTTTTATTTCCTTTTGAGTGAATTTTCCTCTTTTGTTTTGTGCAATTTGTTGGTGTTCACAATTGAAATTTATTATTTGTGCTCAAGTGGAAAAGGGGAGAGAAGGAAAGCGAAGGGGGGGGGAGAATGAGAAAGAAGAAGGATGAAGGCAAGAAATGGGAAGAGATGAATTGGAAGATACTGAGGAAGAGATGGGGGTGGAGAAAAGAGGTACGGAAGTGACAGGCACATAGGGCGAAGCGGAGAAATGAGAGGAATTTTATAAGTAGGGAGATGGGGGGAGGGAGGAGGAGATGAGGAAAGAAATTGGGAAACTGGAAGAATTTTCTATAATATTTTCCTTTTTTATGTAATGAAAAAAATCTAGCTCCCCTCCCCCCTCCTTCCAAAAAGAATTGGAAACAAAAAAATTTCAAAGTTTGTTCAAGTCAAATTAAAAACTTTGTTTTGATTGAAAAGGAAGGGAATCATTTAAGTTGATTGAAAATTTGAAAGAATTTTTCCTAAGTAAATTTTTGTAAGTATAGGAAATTCGAGTTTAACATGGCGATATTCCGATTTTCATTTCTTCTCTCCCCTCTCCCCGTCCCTCACCATTCATCCCCCCATTCCTACTCCCTTTGTTCCTACTCTCCATCTCTTTTCATTCATCAATTTGAATGGAAAACTGATGTTCCCCCATCTATTCCCATCGTCCCTTCCCTCCACCTATTTTCTCGGCATTACTTCATTCCCCCGGTTTTCTTTCCCCTTTCCATCGTACTTTCTGTCTTTTCTCCCATCCTCTCTCCCCCTCCATTTCCCCCATCTACACTTCCCCATTTACCCTTCCGCACACTTTG
Organism: Bradynema listronoti; assembly: GCA_024678965.1. NCBI lineage: Eukaryota > Metazoa > Nematoda > Chromadorea > Rhabditida > Allantonematidae > Bradynema > Bradynema listronoti. Next base: position 10,520,736 of record JANLNO010000001.1, on the reverse strand, counting down.
AAATGGGCATTGTTTTAACGAGAGGAGAAAAGATAATTGGGTTAAAGGTTTTGCGAGATATTTTTAACCATATTCCCCCTCTCCCCAAATTTTCATATCACCCAATTCGTTTGTTGCATTTCTCTCTGTATTTCTCCGGAAGCTTTTAAATTTTCTCAAAATTCTCCAAATTTTTTATCGATTTTTCAACGGATTATTTTATTTTGTTTTGAATTTTGGAAATTTATTTTATCAAAATAAAATTCATTTTTAAGTGGTTTATTCATCTCTGATTGATATTTGGAAAATGTTGGCTCAATCATTCCAGCTAGATAATATAAGTCCGCTAAAAATATTGCCCATCGGGTCAAAAGGTCCCGATGCTCTTTGAATTGGGTCTCAACTTGAGTAAGAGTCCCAAAGCTCTTTAAAAGAGATTCCAAAGCCATTTAAAAATGAGTCCCAAAGGCCTCTAAAAAGAGATCCCAATGTTTCTTGAAATGGATCCCAAACCCTCTTTAGTAAAAGTTTCAAAGCTCTTTGAAAAAGTTTCTTTAAAAGAGGTCCCAAAGCTTCCTTTAAAATGGGTTTCAAAGCCCTTTAAAAAAAGATATCACAGCTCTTTAAAAAAGGTCCCAGAGCTCCTTAAATGGAATCTAAAAGCTTTTTTGAATGGGTTTCAAGGTCTCTTAGAAGAGATCCCAAAGCTCCCTTTAAAATTGTTTCCAAAGCCCTTTAAAAAGAGGTCTCACAGCTCTTTAAAAAAGATCCCAAATCTCCCTTTAAAATGGGTTCCAAAGCTTTTTAGAAACCATTTGTTGTAAAAAATTAAAAATTTCCAATCTTTTCGATGTTTAAAATTTAAAATTTTTTAAATTTTTTTCCAAATTTTGGAAAGATTTATTTTTGGAAAACTAAAAATCGAAAGATTTTTATGCTAAAAATTTCGCTTTTAATCCCACAAAAAAATTTGTTTTTGAAAAATTTTCGGCAATTAAAATAATTTTTGGAAACTTAAATGAGAGAGATTTTAATGGCAAGAAATGTGGAAAGAGAGAGAACAACAGAGAAAAGCCCACGAGCCACGAGAAGATAAAAAATGGAAGGATTGAGACAAGTTTTTCGAAATTTTAATAAAATGAATCATTGGCATTGAGTTTTTGGACTGGTTTCGACCCCATTCAGGCATTAAATATCAATAACTCATATTCCATTCGATTCAGCGAGAAATTCTGCATATGACCCAGCGAAAATCCCACCCAAACAATGGGTTCTAGGCTAGTTATGGCCTCAAATACGATGCCAATTTTTTCATTTTCCTTGAAATTTTGAGGGTCCAGTGAACCAAAAGAAATTTTTTCATTTGAATTTTTTTTTAAATTTTTCAAGATGGCCTCAATTTCTCTTATATTTTCCAGGAGGAACTCTTGCCGGAGCGTGTTGGCGCGCTCTTCATGCTCAGCGACAATTTCTTTCGGTCGCCTTTTATTCGCCAAAAAGTGCCTGATCCACTCGTCAGCAATGGTGAGGGGGCTCTTCAGTTTGCCCTTCTCCTCTTCCTCCTCTCTTTCTTCCCCCTCTCCCATTCCTTCTCTCTTGCTTCTCCCCCTTCTCCTCTTCTTCCTCTCCCGTTTCCTCTCTCCTGCTTCTCCCACCCCCCCCCCCGCTCTTTCTTTCTGCCTCTCCACTCTCTCCCGTCCCCCTCTCCTGCTTCCCCCCACTTCCACTCCCCCACTCCTCTTTCCTCTCTCCTCTTTCTCTCGTTCTCTCTTTCTTTCTTTCATCCTCCTACCTTCTCTTCGCCCCCCCCCCGTTCTCCCTTTTCCCCAAAAAATTTTTCATCCAATTTTTTGCGCAAAATATTTCCCCATTTTTATGACTTTATTAAAAGAAAATATAACAACAAAAAAAATGCAATATACAAAAATATACAAAATGTGTGATGTTTTGTGTTTTGTCTGGACACACACGCATTACATATTGACAACATACATAAATATATTCTATATGTATGTTGTCTATGTGTATTTTAACACATTTACGTGTTTGTGTGTATGTGTTTGTATGTGTATGTGTATATGTGTGTTTGTGTGTGTAGTGTGTGTGTTTGTGTGTGTGTGTGTGTGTGTGTGTGTGAGTGTGTGTATGCGTGAATGAATCAGCGAGTCGGCGAAATTCATTTCAAATTTTTCAAAATCTAATATTTTTTCTATGCACAAAATGTGTTAATGTATGTGTGCACATGTATTTGTCTATCAATGTATTTTTTTTGTATGCATTATTCGTATCGGAATGTATTGAAATGTTTCCGCCGGGCTGAGTCTCAACCCTTTCCCGCCGCTTTGAATCCCAACCATTTCCACGGTTGAGTCTCCGCTTTTCCGTTTCTTAGACCCCAATCCTTCCTCCCTTTTGGATCCTAAACAGTGCTGTGACTTGGCTCCGGGTTGACTCAGAAGCTGGGGAGTCGTTGGCTCTTTTCAAAAAAAGCCAAATGACTCCATAAATTGCGTGCCATTAAGATATAAATGGCTTAAAATGAGTCTCGAAAAAAAAATGGAGAAATATCATTAGAGTGTCTGACTTCTCTGACCGGTTGGCGAAGCCCATCGCCGCTTTTCGGCGAATGCACGTCGGGTTATATAAGCGAAAAATTGAATCCAATTCCCAAGAATGAATCAATCTTGTTGTATTCACCAATTGCATGATTTCGATTCCGGTTTGACTCGGCCAAGCTAGAGTTAAGTCAATACCAGTGTTTGTGGTTCACTGGACCCTCTGGGCACCATTCCCAGTGGCCTCTTCGGAGGTTCGGTACGTCCCACAGCTAACTGAGTCAGCCGGATGAGAAAGAATTGTGATGGTGCACAACTATGATTCCACATGACACAACGGATCCGCCTACTGCGGTAGGCGCATAGTTGGCTTGCTTAGCCAGATCTGCTCTCTTTCGATTGAGGTCCAGATGTGCACGGAAGAAAGTGCACATTGTAGTCTCGGAAGATTGAGCAATGATCCCGGCCGCACCAACCTTTTGCCATTTTTTCACCCGGAGCCACTGCCCTTTTACTTTTTTTCATTCGCAACTTATTTTTGCGCTCTCATTGGAATTCGAGAAAATGGTTAATTCCCACCAAGGCCATAATTAACGAAACATTTCTCGAAATTTTCTCGTTTTTATTTTTGGTTTTTGATTGGATTTTTCTCTCTATTCTAAATCTTTTCTTCCTTTCATTTTTGTGGTTTTTCTTTTTTCTCTTTGATTTCTCTCTCTCTTTCTCTCTCTCTCTTTCTCTCTCTCTCTCTTTTCTTTTTTTCTTTTTTTCTATCTTTTCTCTTCAATTTTTGCGGTTTTTTCTCTCAATTTTCCACATAAAATATTTTTAAGTAAAAGTTCAAAAAAAAAATTACCAAAAATGAAAATCGATTCATTTTTTTATTATCATAAAATTTTTCAAATTTTGTTTAAATTTTTGGAATTTTTTTCTTATATTTTACATTTGAAAAAATCGATTTTTAGGCCTACGCGGAATGGAGCCACTGTTTCAAAGGGAAAACGCGGCTAGCGTTGTGCGAAATGTTCCAATTAGGGTCCTCGCCGACGCGCCGGCACTCGACACCGCACCGACGGGATCTACAGGACCAACGGAATCAATGGGACAAGCGCGATTGACGGGACCAACGAGACTAATCGGATTAACGCAATCAACGGGACCAACGGGATCAGCAGGACCAACAGGATCGAAAGTATCTACAGGATCAGTAGGAACAACAGGATTAACAGAACCAACGGGAACAATGGGATCAACGGGTCAAATAGGACCGGCAGGATCATTAGGATTAACAGATCCAACGAGGACAATAGGACAAACAGGATCAACGAATCAAACAGGATCAGCAGGACAAATGGGACCAAGCCCCAGCCGATTCAACGCGCCTGGCATCTTCCAAGACACCGCCGATTCCAATAATAGTAACACGCCTAAAAATTCCAACTACGGTAATTTGCAGGGCGCGAATCGAATGCCCGCGAAATTCGCGCGCTCCACTGAAAATTTGGTGCCGATTTTAAACAGCGCGGGCGCGGCGCGCAAAAACTCGCCGCGAGTTACCTTGTACATTTAAAATTACATTTTTCTTGAATAATTTTATTTCCCGCGCTTTTTTTCGACGAAATGTGATCTGAAATTTTTTTTTTGACTATTTTCAAAAGATTTTTGGCTTTAAATTTATTCATTTTTCTATTTAACTAAGCTATATAGTTTAAACTTAAGCGCATAAGCTTAAGCTCAAGCTCAAGATTAAGCTCAAGATCAAGATTAAGCTTAAGATCAAGTTGAAGAAAAAAACAATGAAAAATTCGAAAAAATTTTAATGCATTTTTAAGAGGAAAAAAATGTATGGAAAAGTGCATGGAAAAAAAACGAGCCAAAGAACAAGCTCACTTATTTCGCTTTCAACTTTCAGCTTTCGCTTAAGCTCAAGCTTAAGAGCTCATTTATTAAAAATTTCTGCAAAAAATGAGAAAAAAATTTTTTTTACTCATTTTCGCTGCAAATTTTTTCCATTTTACACACATTTTTGTGTGTTTTGTCCGTTTGCGTTTTTGTGTGTCATCTGTGTTTTTGTGTGTCATCTGCGTTTTTGTGTGTCATTTGCGTTTTTGTGTGTCATCTGCGTTTTTGTGTGTCATCTGCGTTTTTGTGTGGCATCTGCGTTTTTGTCTGTTTTTTCAATATTTTGTGTATCGTGTTCGTTTGCTTCGCGTTCTATGTATCGTGTTTGTGTGTCATCTGCGTTTTTGTGTGTCATCTGCGTTTTTGTGTGGCATCTGCGTTTTTGTCTGTTTTTTCAATATTTTGTGTATCGTGTTCGTTTGCTTCGCGTTCTATGTATCGTGTTTGTGTGTCATCTGTGTTTTTGTGTATCGGTTTGTGTTTGTTTGTGTTTTTTCAAAGTTTGCGTATCGTGTCTATTTGTGTGTTTCGGGTTTGTATGTCATCTGTGTTTTTGTCTGTTTTTGTGTGTTTTTTCATAATTTGTGTTTTTTTGTCTCTTTGAGTGTTTTGCGTATTTTTCCAATATTTGTGTATCGTGTCTGTTTGTGTGTCTTATGTTTTTTTTGTGTTTTTATCTTTTTTTCTATTCGATTTTTCGGCTTAAATTTCATCTCAAATTTCCAATCCGTTCAAAAAAAGCACAAAAAAATGCTAAAAAAATGCGTTGGAAAAAGTTGAATTAAAAAATGCATTAAATTTTTAATGCATTTTTTAAAGAATTAATGAATTTCGACTTTCTACCGTAGTCATTTTTAGCAGTTGCGATTTACCGGAAAATTGCGCAGAATTCGAAGCGAAAAATGCCGACGAAAAATGCGAAAGGTTTGGCATTTTGGCACTTTTTTAACTCCACTAGGCGCTATATAACCCGCAATATGCGCCATATAACCAACAATGAACTCGAAAAGGTGGAAAAATTTTAGTTCAGCAAAAAATTCGGCCCTACGCGGGTTATTCACAAATTCGGTCCGTCGCGGCTTATACACAAGAATTTTGCACAAATAATATCGTATGAAATTTAGCGATTCCCACGCGATAAATTATCGTTCTGTGCCGATTGTGAAAGAATTTATGTCGGCGGCGTATACGCGGCAGAGAACGCCGGACGCCGAGAATACAGCGACAGGCTACAGTAATCCCAACGCTGGAGAACTTCAAAAACTATCTGGAGGTCGCCAAGCTCCTCATACGCCTACAGTAACGCCAATGAGCGCGGCTACGGCAACGTTGGCGAAAAGCGCGCCGCCGGGCGTGTACGACGCGCGTGCCGTGCGCAGCGTCAACTCGACGCCGACGCCGTGGAACGGCAGCGCCGCGGGGGCGGGCGAGGCGGGTTCCCTAGGCGCTGGCGCTGTCGCAACGGCCCGTGCCTACCGTATCGCCGGCTGCGCGGACGCCGCCGGGGCCGCCGGGGCGGTCGGCAAGCTGGGATCGTTGCGCGCCGGGCACTCGACGCCGTCGCTATTTCACGCTACTACCACTCGTCTCGCGAGCAATTCCAACGCGTCGGCCGACGTCGACAGGCCGGCGAATAATCAGTTCGCGACTAAACCAACTGGCTCCCCTGTGTCAACTCGACCCCACGAAGAACGTAGCGCCTCGCCCACGCTTTTTCTTGGCAGCGAGAAATCCAATGGAACCGGTAAATTCTCAATCAGTCGGATCCCATAAAGCCAAAAACCCAATTTTTAAGGATTCATTTTTGGACGAGTGCTCTTCAAAATTTGAAAAATTGGCATCGTATTTGAGACCATAACTCGTCTAGGACCCATTCTTAAGATTAGATTTTTAATGGATCATGTACAAAATTTTCCGCTGAATCGAATGGCATATGAATTATTGGGATTTAATTGCTAAATAGGATCGAAATCAGCACCAAAACCCAATGCTAATTTTCGGAATTTGAAAGAAAATGAAAAAATTGGCATCGTATTTGAAGCCATAACTCGCCTAGGATCCACTGTTTAGGCACAATTTTTATTGGATCTTATGGAGAATTTTTTGCTGAATCGAATGACATATGAATTATTGAGATAAAGGGTCGAAGTCAGAAAGAGTCGAAATCAGCCTCAAAATTCAATGCTAATTTTCCAATTATTCAAAAATTTGAAAAATTCAATTTTGATCGATTTTTAGACAGTAAATAAATGTATTATTTCGTTTTTTACAGTATATCCGTTATTTTTGCGCCGCACACAAACCGCGCACACCATTTCGCCGGCGAATTTGCCGCCGAAGAGCTGCGGCGCGGTTGAGGCGCCGCCGGCGGGCGTCGTGCATTTCTCGATGCCGTGCGCGGCCGCGTTAAACGCCGCGCTGCGCGGCGGCGCCGTTCAGGAATCGAGCTCGTCTACTAACGCGTCGGGCGCTTTGGCGGACGCGTCTAAAACCAGCGCGACCAGCAGCGCCTCGTTAACTTCGCTAAATGCGCCTGCGGATAGCGCGTCGATTGGAGGAGGGCATCAGGGTCCTGGAGGACATCAGGGACTTATTGGAAGGCGTCAAAATCCTGTGGAGCTTCAAGGACCACTTGGAGGGCGTCAGAGACCTTTCGGAGGTTATCAAAGACCTCCGGAGAATTCGGGTCCTTCGATTCCTGCAAAATTACCCTCTTTAACAAATCTCAGGTTCGGATTCAATCGGGACTCCACTAAAGACAAAATCGTGGGCGGCGTCAACGGACGCGTAGCGCCGGGTGCGGGCGGCGCGCCCACCGGCGGCACGGCGAGCGCGAAAGTCCGACTGAAAAAGGCGAGTTTCGTGCCGCCGTGCATCCGTCCGCAGGTCCACGAGGACGAGGACGATAACCAGGAGAAGGACCGGAACGAGAGGCAAGAGGCCGGCGAGAACCGCCACGCGCCGCATGTAAAGCGCCAATCGGAGCGCGCAACTCAACGCGCGGAACCGCTGCTCCAATTTCGCTCACATTCGACGGGCTCGAAACGCGAGGATTGTACCGATTCCGGCCAACGCCAGTCCCAAACGGAATCGACAGCCGGTAGGGCTCTGTTTTCGAAGGGATCTTCTTCGCTGAGCCGTCTCGCCGACGATCCCGTCGAGGAGGCCATTCGCAGTCTCGAGACCTTTGGTGGGGATATTTTTGCTTTATGTACCATTGATTAGGACAAAAATAATTGATTACCGTAATTTTTTGAATGTATAAGTTTCAGGGGTGCGAATCCAATTTCAGTTTTTTCAAAAATACGAGATTTTTTCATTTTTCCAATTTTTTTTTAGACAAATTTCAATTGGGAAAATATTTTTCATTTTTTCATTTTTTTTTTGGTCACGCGATTCCAACGAAACCAAAATGAAAAATTTAAAAAAAACCAATAAAAATGGTGAAAGAATTTTATTGACAAATCAATCAAATAAAAGATTTTTTTTCAACTTTTAACGTCGGGTCTATACATAAAGGTGAAAATGAAACACCTACGGCTTATCCAAACACAAAATTACGAGTAATTGAATTTTATCGGCAAATTTAGACCCGAACGATTACATTTCGAATGTCGGCAAATACCGCGACACCGCCCAGCGGACTGCGCTAACCGCCGACGAGAAGTCCACGCCGCGCTCGCACGTCGCCGCCGCCACTTCGTCGAGCGCGTCGACACCTTCCACGTCGAGTTGTACGTCATCGTCGGGCATTGTCGCCGACGCGTTGCCAGGCAGTCAGGTAGAGAAAATGAGAGTTGGGAAGAACTTTTTTGAATGAAAAAACGGCCCATATTTGTGAAAAAAGGATGGCTGGCCATCCTCTGGGCATGGCGATGGGTCGTGAAAAATGATTCCGTGGCCGCTGGCTCATTTTCTCGCTTATCTAGCTCGAAAATCCTTGCCGAAAATCCGGCGATGGGTCTCGAGGGCGTCAGAGATCTCCCGGAAATTGCCATGGGCCTTCTGCAAATTCGGGGCCTTCTGGTGAGCTTCGAGGACCATTTGAAGATTGCCAAGGTCCTCAATGAGGAGGGGAAAGGCAAATGACACACCATCTCCGTCTCACGCTGAGCTGAAGAAGTTTTTTTTTTTTAATTTTAGCGCGTCTCGACCATCTCCTCGTCCTCATTCTCGTCCGCCGCGGATGAGTCGGCCTCCTCGCCGTCGGGGATTTCCTCGTCGTCGGCCGCCGAATCGTCGGGATTTTCGACGCCGTCGCAAGCTGGCCATATATTTAGCCGATTTCATACGCGGTCCGTGCCGCCGGGCGAATCTCAACGCGGCCCAGCGGACTTCGTAAATCCGAACGAAGCTCGTGGAGGAGGCTTCGGGCTTCGACTGAAATCGTTGGGCGCCGCGTCGTCCGCGGAGCTCCAACTTCCGGCCGCGGAGCCACCAACGCGAGTTCAAGCGTATTTCTCAGCGAACTTCTTCGAGAAACACGCTCCACACGTCCAACAACAACAATTGAGGACCAGCTCGCTGCTGTTGAACAGCGCGAATAGCGCCGCGTCGTCGGGCTCCGCGACGCCGACGTTTGCGCGCTCCTGTGACGCGCTTAGCGGCGCTGCAATGGGTGGCAACGCGTCATCATCGACGCAAACCGCCACGCCGGCGGTATTCACTGGCGGCGCACTCGTCACGCAGGCTCACGGAATTCTCGGCAATAGCGCCGACGACTCGCCGACGCATTGGTGAGTGAGGCCTACGCGAATTTCTCCAGGCCAGTCAAAAAAAAAAAACGAGCCGAGAAAAGCCAGGCTAAACTTTTTGTGGGAAGGTCGGACCGAGTCGGGTTGGGCCAAAAATAGGCCGGGTCGGGTCGGGCTAGGCCGGACCAGCCCGACCAAATTGGATGCAGTCAAACAGGGCCAAGCTTTCTGGACCGAAACATTTTTAATATTGTCTAATTATCTAGCAAAATGAGTCGAGTCGAGTCCCTACAAATATAGCTGGATTTTTTAGGAACGAAACACGTTTCTCGGCCACAATTCCTAGTGGCAGCTACGGTAGCGACGAAGCGAACGCGTCGCATTACGATAATGTCTACGGTATGCGGCTTACGCCGACCGCCCCATTGGACGTCTACCGTAACGTCGTGAGTAGTTGGCAGGACGAGGCCGCATATGCGAGGTAATTTGCATTGTGTTTGCTTGCTAATTTCGACTCCATCCAGGGATCAACAATTCATATTCTCAGTAGTAGCGCCGATTCAGCGGAAAATTCTCTATAGAATCCGATAAACATTGAGCCCAATCAGTGGATCCCAATCCAGTTATGACTTCAAATATGATGCCAATTTTTTTATCTTTTTTCAAAACATGAAAATTAGCATCGTTTTTATGTGCTGATTTCGACCTCGACCCAATCCGGATCTCAATAATCTATATGCCATTCGATTTAGCGGATAATTTTATATCGAATTTAATGAAAATTGAATTGCAAAATTCATTCCTAGCTGAGCTATTGACTCCTAAATACAATTGAAAATTTTCATTTTAGTCAAATTCTGCATTAAAATATTACTTAAAATGATTCAATACATTTTCACATTCAGTGGCTATGAGGACGGCCGACGCGCGGCAGTCGTTGTGACGACAGGCGGCGCGGCGGCCTCCGCCGACGCCGAAGCGCATTTGCGCAAGCGCTTTTTGTGCACGCAATTAACGGATTGCGCGAAAGTGATCGAGATCAACGCGCACAAAATGCAACAGTACGCTGGCGGCGAGCAGCAAAGCGCGCGCTGGACGCACGACGCCGCACACGCCTGGCGTCAACCGCATATTTTACATCACAATTTGCCGGCCATACGAGACACAGTCTATACGATCGAGTTCGCGTTGGACGAGCTAGTCAACGCACTCGCGCGCCTTCTAATCGACGTGCAGGATCCGAAACACGAAGGCATGAGCAAGCATTAATGCCTATTAGAACTTTTTGGACTTGGAATCCATATAAGAGGCTTTTACGGTCTTTATATTTTTTTGTGCCCTTAGAATCTTTATATAATCCCTTGGATTTTTGTAGAACTCCTATGAGCTTTATAGGACTTATAGGATTTTTACAGAACTCATAGGAGCTTTATAGAATTCCTAGGATCTTTAGGATTTTTATAGAACTTTTGTGAGATTTTTAGGACCCCTATCATTTTTTTAACAGACAATTGCCAAAATTCCAATTGAATTAGAATCAATTGGGACGCTTGTTTTTAGAGTTTCAACGCTTGGTGGCACCGTTGCATATTTCGCAGGCACTAATCCGTCAACTGCGAGCTAATTTGGACGCGACCGGATGGGCCTTGAGCGCGCTGGCGCGCAACGTCCCTGCCGGGTCTACGGCGGGTCACGACGCGCTCGATCAGTTCATTACTATACTCAATCAAGTGAGCTATTATATAAAGACCCCGATTCTGCAGGTACAGGCCGATTTGTCACATTGATTCGGATAGATTAGACCTTTCGATCCGTGTCCTTAGGCTTAGGCCGATTTGACTACTCGATACGAGTTGATTTGGCTTTTAGGCTTAGGCTCTGAACCCATTAAATCTCATTTAACCTTTCGATTCCGACAGATTTAATCCTTCTATCTAAGCAGATTTGACTTTTCGATCCAGGCGGAACCGACATTTCCAATTTGTTAAAACAATTCAAAATTTTTTCAAATCCTTTCCAGTTGCCTCGCGACTGCTACAAACTCGTCCAGTGGGTCTATCAGCTAGACGTTTGGAACGCGGCTAGCTGCACGGCCACATTTATGGCAGCGCCAAATTCGAGCAGCGCGCCGCCGCCGCTCGCGCAAAACGCGCCGATGGAAACGCAATTTTACGATAGTGCCGCCGGTAGCGACGTGTCGCCGAGTTACAGTAGCCGGGCATGGTTCGTCGCGCCGCAGACGCGAGCTCAATACTATACGGTAATTCCAAGGCCTTTAGAACCTTAATAAGGCTCAATTATGACCCTATAATTATGACCCTATATTAGGACATTAATAAAGCCCTATTATGACTCTATAAAGATTTTTAAAACTTTAATAAGGCCCTATTATGGCCCTATAAAGATCTTTAAGACCTTAATAAAGTTCTATTATGAATCTATAAAGATTTTTAAAACTTTAATAAGGTCCTATTATGGCCCTATAAAGATCTTTAAGACCTTAATAAAGTTCTATTATGAATCTATAAAGATTTTTAAAACTTTAATAAGGCTCTATTATGACTCTATAAGTATTATTGAAATCTTTATTAGAACTCTAATAAGGCCCCATAATGACTCAGCAAATGTGATCCGGATTCCAATAAAGCCTTTACAATTAATGGCTTCAATAAGTCCAATAAGTCCCTAATATGATCACATTATTTTTAGGACCAAACATACCATCCATCTGAGTCATATGCTAGCAGGAGCACTACGCCGTATCGACACTATTATGATAATTTGCGGGAAATTTCCGCGACCCCGAAGGCTGGCGACGCTGTCGAGGAACAGGGCCTAAAACTGCGGACAACAAATCGGACAAATGGGGAGTTCGTATACGGCGGTTCGGAAAATAGCCAGCGCGGAATGGGCCGCAATGGAGGACGTGGCGGAATCGTCCTCGTCGACACGGCGGCGATAATTGGCGGGATGGCGGCAATGGATACGATGGACGGCGGCGAATCCACGACGAGCTCATCGTCTGCGGCGACTGAAGAGGAGCCCATCGGACAGGCACAACAGGCACCGCCCCATCGACAACTCGCACAGCTCGAACAACAGGCGCAACAGCGTGAACGGCAGGATCAGAGGCGCGGTCAATCCGCACATTCGTTAAGTCCACAGGAGATAGCACCACAAAAGCAGCTCAAGGATCAAATAGTTCAGGCTCAAAAGTATGCGCACAGTCCGAGTCAGCTGGACCGATTCACGGCTCCTGCACAGAGCTCTTTAATAGAGTGGTTCTCAAGGGCCAAAGATTCGTCGTCGACGATCGTGGATCCATCGGGATCTTCCACGAAACCGAGCCAATTCACAGAAGAATCGTTTTTCGGGCCCAGTCGAAAGGGTCCCGAAGACTCGGCATTGAAAAGCGCCGGAAAGGACCCAAAGGACCAGAAGGATTTTATGGATCTGAAGGATCCAAAGAAATTGACAGATTTGAAAGACCTGAATGACCCAAAGGAGCTAAAGGACCCGAAGGATCTGAAAGATCTGAGAGATTTGAAGAACTTGAAGGGCCCAAACAATCTTAACGACCCGAAAGAGCCGAAGGACTTGAAGGATCCGCTGGTAAGTTCAAGGCAAGCAAAAATCGAGCCAAACGACCAGCCGTCGACGGTTTACGAGGAGGACGATCTCATGTCGGTGGTGAGCGAGTCTGTCGACAGTCTCTATGGCGACTATTCGACCGGGGCGCGCTCTCCGTTGGTCTCGCCGACGCGCCAGAGCCACAAGTCGTTTTGGGCGCCAAATTCGACAGATTCGAGTCGAAAAATGGCGGCGGACGGCCGAAATTCCGCTGGGAGCGGCGGCTCCGAACCCGCCGCCGCGTTGGCAAGGCGCGTCGGCGAGGAGGCGCGTGAACTGATGAAATTCCATGCGCCGCAGGTCGTGGAACAAACCCGCGAGTTGTGCCGCCTCATCGAGGAGTTTTTCAACGTTGTCGAGGAACGACAAAACGCCAAGGCGTTTGTCCAAAAAATACAAATGATTTGCATTCGAGCGCAAACGCTGGCGTGTATCGCGCGCGTGGTGGCGCGCGACGACGCAACGCAACGGCGCCCACTACGCGCGCATCTCGACGCTGAAGCGGCGCGTCTCGACGCGCTTCTCGACGAATGCGCGGCGAATGCGCGCGTCGCGCGTGAAAACAGCGAATCAGTGCCGGCTGTGCAGGCGATGGTCTCGTCGGTGGTCGGCGTCTCGCAAATCGCCTTGAGCCTTCAGCAGTTTTGGACGGCCTGTTGCGGCGGCGTATAACACGCAACGACGTCACAATGCCAAAAAAAACATTCACTTAACAAAAAATTTGCTCAAATTTCCATTTATTTTTTTACGTTTTTTTCAAATTTTTATTTTGCTTTAAAAAATAAAAAAATTTTCTTTTGAATTCATTTTTCGAATTTCTGAGAATATTAAATGGTAAATCATTTAAAATGGTAAGCTATTTAAAATGATATCATTTGGAAATGATAAATGACTGATTGATAAAAATTTGATTTTAAAAATTATTTTTTTTAAACATTTTTATTCCACTTTTTATCAAATCGCCTCGCTTAGGGATTGAGCCGCCTGCACTGCTTTCAATGCTTGTAAAGGCTTTAAAATAGTCCCTTTTTGTCTTAGAATTTTGTAAACAGTACCAATCAATTGAGCTCTTCGAGAGCTACAAAAATGTAATTTACATCAAATCTCGAGGATCTCTTATTACCGAATTACAGATGTTTAAAAATGGACGAAATAGGATGAGAAAAAAATGCGTTTAAGAATTTGAGCGAAATAAATACATATAATATATTACTCTCATTGTCTCGCAGGCTAGTGAAAGCCATCACAACTTCGAAACGTGTAATACATATATCAAAAATGTGTGCTTCGGATCCCGGAGATTCGTATACTATTTAATTCGGCGAAAATTATCGTATCAGACCTGATAACAATCGAGTTCTTAAATTGGATCGTAATCTAGTTATGGGCTCCCAAACACAGTGCTAATAATTTGTGCGTTAGTCAAAATTTTTTCGTATATACGGTATTTTATTAAGATAATAAAATTTTAAAAGCAATATTAGGATAAATGCGTAAAGTCCACTGTAATTTGGTGCACACAAAAATATCATAACATAAAATATTGTAACAAAAAAAAAGTTGTATCGTAACTGGAAATCACTTTTTTGGGGGGTGGAGAGAAAGAAATTTTTGCAACAAGTAATTATCTTCTAAATATATAGTTATAGAGAAATGTAATTACAAATACAATGTACAGTTAACGGAGAAAATCCGGAAAAGTTTATTGTGACAAATTGCCAATTTTTTTTCGAAAAGATAAAAAAAGTCAAAACAAAACGAAGTCAGCGACATTTTTTGCGATATTTCCAACTTTGATTAACTATTAATAAACTAAAAGTTATTTTTTACAAAATAAATTTTTGTTATTCGATTCAAAATTTTCTTCTCTATTCATTACTTTTTTAAATCAAATTTCTAACTAATTTGGAAAAAAAGTTACAGTTAAAAAAGTAAAACTAGTCAAAAAGGCAGAGGTATAAAAATTTTGAGCGATATTTATCCAAATTTAACTAACTTTTTAGAGCTCATATTATTATAATCCAAAGAATTTTTTAAAGCTATTTGATTCAGAATTTTCTTCTTCATCCATTAATTTTTAAATCAACTTTCTAACTAATTTGGAAAAAAAGTTACAGTTAAAAAAATAAGGTCATCTTTTTATTTTTTTGAAATTTTTTGAGTGACTACTTTTTTAGCTGTAACTTTTTTTCCAGGTTACTCAGAGAAATTATTTAAAAAGTAATCAATTAAATTCTGAATTTGAAGGTCTAAATTAATTTTTTAGAAAATAATTTTACGGACGCTAAAAATTGGGGACAAACTTGAATAAATATTGCCCAAATTTCTTTTTTTTGCTGTTATATTTTTGGCTGTCTTTACATTGTACTTTTTTTCAAGTAAGTTAAAAATTTGATTTAAAAAGTAATCGATAGAAAATGAAATTTTGAATCCGATAGCTTAAATTAATTTTTTTAAGAGTAGGGTTATGATCCTTAAAAAGTTAATCAAAGTTAAAAATAATTTCGCGAACAAAATAACAAAATGTTTTTAATTTTCGAATTTATTTACGATTGAATTTTTTTCCTCTTTAAGTAATGGAAATTCAACAAATTACAAATATAATTTAAGTAAATTGCAAATAAAAATTTTTGCATTTTTGCGCAAATAATTATAACGAGGAAAAAAAATGACGTAAATTTCAATTAAATTAATTGTAAAAATTTTATTTTAACAGTCGAAATTGGCTTGTGTTAATATCGTTGTTGTTTTTGTTACATCGTCCCGTATGGTTCCACCATATTTGGTCCCGTCACGTTTAGTGCTGTCTTAATTTGCCCCGTCCTCTTTTTTCCTCTCCTCACATGCTTATAGAGACTTAAATTGATAGATTTTAAGTTTAAGCTTAAGCACAGTCAACCCATTTTGGTCTTGTCTTGTCTTGGTCCCGTTCCATTTCGTCTCTTTACGTTTGGTCCAGTCTCTTTTCGTCCTATCTCGTTTTGCCCTGTCATGTTTGATTCCGTCTCTTTTTGTTCCTTTCCGTTTGATCCTGTCCAGTTTTGGTCTCATCCCGTTTACTTTTATTCCGTTTTACTTTTATTAACTTAGCTTGTTGTTGTTGTTCTTGTTGCAGTTGTTGTTACCATGATCATTGTTGTTATTATTATTGTTGTTGTCATTTTCAGATTAAATTTTGCAATTTTTGTGTCTCAATTAAAATGTGTTTGAAAAATTTTTTCTATTTTTTTCGCTAAATTTAAAATTTTAGAAAAATATTTCGCAGCGTTGCAAAATCAGTGAAAAAGTCGTAAAAAAACGTTTCATTTTTGTTTTTACTTAATTCCTATTTTATTTTTTGAATATTTTTTCAAAAGCCTTTTTTATTGTTTTTTAATGAGCAATGTGAAATGAGTGAAATTGAGCAAAATATGTGGAAAAAATGGTTGGAAAATATAAAATTGAATTGGGAAGCAAACATAAAATCAAAAGTCAAAGTCAAAAAAAAGCAACGAAAAAGTGAATGAAAATGAGTGATAATTGCTAATGAATGATATGATGTGAATCGCTTATGAAGACGAATGATTTGAATCGTCTTTGCTAATGAATTAAGTGAATCGCTTTTGCTAATGAATGATGTGAATAGCCTTTTGCCAATGAATGATGTGATATGAATCGCCTTTTGATGACGAATGATGTAATGCCAACCGTCTTTGCTGATAAATGATGCCAGTCGCCTATTATGATCAATGATGTAAATCGCCTTTTGATGCAAATGATGTGATGCCAATCGCCTTTACTGATGAATGATGCCAGTCGCCTATTATGATGAATGATATGAATCGCTTATGCTATGAATGATGTGAATCACCTTTTTCTGACAAATAATGCTGATTATGATGATGCTGATATGTGAGTTTAATCTTATCTCACTTTCATTTTTTCCCAAGTTCAACTATCATCTCATTCTCAAACAAGATTAAATTAAAAGAGAATGAGAATAAAAAATTTCTTATTTAAATTTAATTCCTTTTCTTATTTTCTCTTTTTTTCACTTTCGGTTTTTCAATTAAATATATACGTATGTAAAAGTACGTAAAAGGCTTAACAAAAATTTACACATTTGGCTGAAAAAATAAACACAAATTTTTTTTAATTTAATTATTTTGGCCAAAAAAAAAAAAGATGAAACATTTTTCAAAATAAATTGCTAAATTTACAGTTCCCACGAATCTATTTCTTTTTTTCATTCACTTTTTTCCTGTTTCATTACCGTGCCACGAATGCGCATTTTTCTAAGCCTACGATTTATGTTTCCCACGATTTATGTTTTCTGCCTTTTTGAAGGCATTTTTTGCATATGCGCATTTTTTTGTTTATTTCTTTGACTTATTTTATACAGTTTCGACTGTCTTTTCATTTATTATTTCGGCTTTTTTCCGAGTTAATTTTCAAGTGAGTCTCTTATTTGGCTCCCCACTCATTTTGGAGTTGTTGAAGCGAGTTAATAAAAGTGAAGAAAAATTTCGCAAATTTAAATCAAATTTCGCTTTTCTTTCCATTTTTTCCTTTTTTTTTCTTTTCTTTTCTTTTTTAGTTATTTTTGTGGGAAAGAGAAAAGTTTCCAAATTATTTTTGTTGTTATGCAATTTTCTTATTATGCAATTTTCGTCTAAATTTCAAGCTTTTTTTTGTTTGGCTTATTGTTTTTGCAAAAAATTGACAAACAAAAGAAAATTGACATAATGAGAAACAACAAAAAAATTCACGAAAAAAACAACAAAAAAATGCACAACAAAAAAATGCCGTTTGATGTTGAAATGAAATGAAAAAAGAAAAAACTAAAGTGAAAAATATCGTAAAAATAAAATGACAAAAATAAAAAGTGATAAATTAAATGAAAATTTAAACAAAAATAAAAAATAAATTAAAATAAATGCGAAAAACGTTTACGACAATAACGCAATTTGAGTTTTTGAGAGATAGTGGGGCACGAGCGTCATCTAGAAGAATGGAAACAAATTCGACCATAAAAATCGTAGGACAAAGAATTTTTTTTGTTGTTGGTACGAATACGATGTTAAGATCAAGTCTGAAGATAAGAGCGAAAAACAATAAGGACCAAAGCATTGAAGAAAATATATCGATCGTGTAAGCATAAAAAGAAGAAGCGAAAAGTGAAAGTGAAGTGAGAAAAGGAGAGAAAAAGAAAAGAAGTGAAAATATAAAAAACTAAAGGTCGGAAAAACAAAGAGAGAAATGAGAGAAGAAAATGGAGAAGAGGAAAGAGAAAATCTAGTAACATAAAAGACTAAAAATCGAAATGAGAGAAAAAACAGAGGGAAACTGAGAGGGAGAGAGAAAGAGAAAAGGAGAGAGAAAATGGAGGAAAAAAAACAAAAATGAAAGAAAATATCATAACATAAAAGGCAAAAGCAAGTAGAGAGAGAGAAAAAAAAAGAAAGAGAGCGAGAGAGAAGGATTTAGAAAGAGAGAAAGAGGCAGAGACAGAGAGAATAGAAGAGGGAAGCTGTGAGAAAGAGAGAGAGCAAGAGAGAGAGAAAAGAAAAAAAAGGCAGAAATGAAAGAAAATATCGTAAACAAACAGTGGAAAAAAGGCAAAACAACAAAAACAATGGGTCAAATGGAAAAAGGGGAAGAATGTGTTTTCAATTTTTCAATTTTTCAATTTTGTGAAAATTTTCTTGGAAAATGGGAAAATTTTTTTCCATTTGTTGAAAATTATTTTCTTTTGAAAATAAACATTTTGCCAGGAAAATAAGTTTTTGAGGTTAAAGAAAAAATTTTTTTGGAAAACCATATTTTATTTTGACATTTTCGACAAAATTTTCTCTCACCGCCTCATTTTTTAAAATTTTGTAGTGCTTACCGTAAATTGAGATCTGCTGAAAACAATTATTGGTACTGTATAATAAGAGTTCAAATGCGATAAAAAAAGTTACAAAATTGGTAAGTTTTTTTTGCGTTTGAGTTTGTTTTTCATCGCGATAAAATTACTTTTTCAAAAATTATTTTTGTCTATTCGATTCAGAATTTAATTTTTTATGAATGCTTTTTGAATTAAATTTTTAGCCAACTCGGAAAAAAAGTTATGATAAAAAATGTAGAGTCTCTTTAAGCTCGCCGACATTTGCCCGACATTTGTTTTTTCAACTTTGGCTAACTTTTTAAGGATCATAATATTATTTTTACTTTTACTTTTAGAAAAATTAATTTAAGTTATTGAATTTAGAATTGAATTATTTATTAAATATTTTTTAAATCAAGTTTTTAAGTAACTTAGAAAAAAAGTTACGATTAAAAATGTAAACGCACTTCAGAAATTTCCAAAAAATCAAAATTGACTTCACTTTTTCAAGCCTAACTTTTTTTCCAAGTTAGTTAGAAATTTGATTCAAAAAGTATTTGAGAATTAAATTAGAGAATTGCTCAAAGTCGAAAAAATTGAAAAAAATTGTTCAAAGTCGCGCAATTTTCGGCAAACGGTAAAATTCAAAGAGAAATTTTCAATTTTTAATGAGACTGTATAAATGAAAAGCAACAAGTAACGATACTGGGCTTAAGCTAAAGCTTAAGAAAGTAAAAAAAGATGTAAGTGTGTCTACGCTGGCATGTTAACGAGTGTTACGAAATATGCATTATAATTCAAAGATCCCAAATAAAATTAAGGAGAAATTTTCATTACACCGACAGACCACTATAAAGCCATATAAAAAAAATTACATATTCCCTCCCCCTCCCCCCCCCCCCCATTCAAATAAACTTCATTTTTGGCATGTTTTCGACGAGACCACTCTCGAAAAGGACACGTGCATATTTTATACGGCTTATATTAATGTGAAATGTGCGCAAAAGTAACACAAAACGAAAAAAAAATTTTCTGCCAAAATGACTAAAAAAATAATATTGATTCTGATGTTGATGTTGCACATTACTCTGATGTCAACCAATGAAATGACTTGTCCAAAATGATGACCGTCTTAATGTTGATGATGGTGATAATGAAGTGAGAAAAACGATTATAATGATACTAAAAATGATGATAAGAATAATAATAATGATGATGTTTAAGGTGATCCTAAAAATTATACTACTAATAATAATGATCATGCTAAAAATGATAATAATAATGATAATTATATTGACACTAAGAATGATGATAATGACGTTAGTGATGTTAAGAAGAATGATAATGATGTTGAAACGATGATAATGATACTAAAAATAATTATAAGAATGATAACAATAATGATGTTTAAAGTGATTTTAAAAATAATGTCTGTTATAATGATCATCGATGATAATGATCCCAGTAATTGTGATAATAATGCTAAGATGATAATAATGTTGATAATAATGTTAGTAATGCTGCTAAAATGATGAGAATGCCGTTAAAAATGATGCCAAAAATGATGTTTGTGTGGATTAATGCATGATGTTAAGATGATGATAATGAAGCAAATAATAATGATAATGATGTTATAAATTATGCTAGTATCCTGATTTTGCGTGTATAAGGCCGGGTGTTTTGAGCCAAACTTAAATTGGCGCCAACGAGTTCATTATGTTGTATACGGATTCGTTGGGGTCCAAATTTTGTGCCCGCCTTCGTTTCAGTTTCATAAAAGTGAACACAAAATTTGGACTCGTTAAAATCCAATACTACAAAATAAATTTATTGGCGCCAATTTAAATTTGCTTCAAAGCACTTGGCCTTATACACTCGAAAGTAGGGTAATAATGATATTGGTACTAAAAATGATGATAATGATGTTTAAAGATGTTAAAGATAATGTCAAAATGGGATTAAGCCCAAAAATTTTATCCGAAAAATATTTTTCGCAACTTTTCATATCTTATCAAATCGTATCGTATTCTATAAGCCGCATAAAAAATATCATAGCGTCAGCTTGACTTTTTGCACTTTTCGGCGGTGTTTTCATTTTTTTTTTCGCATTTTTTCTTCAAAAAATGTAAATGCAAAAGTATTTCGGAGAGCCCATTAAAATGGCGAGCATTTTTCATGTCGCACTTTTTTATTTTCCTAGTTTGGCATTTTCTTAGTATTTTTATGAATTATTTTTTTTACTGTAATATTTTTATATCTTTTACAAATGTTAGCAAAATGTATATATTTGTAAAATTGTAACTGTAGGTGGCTGGGAAACTGTAAAAGCAAGTCACTATGGAACTGTAACTTGCAAGTAACTGGAAAATTGTAAGAGTAATTGACAAGAAAATAACCGGTAAACTGTAAAAGCAAGTTACTAGGGAACTGTAACTGTAAGTGAGTAAACTGTAACTATGCATATTTAAGACATGGAAGCAGAAAGTGATTAAGAATTATTATTGTTATTATTTATTCTAATTTTCAATGAATTATTCTAATTTTCAATGAACTAACCCTCGGCTCATTCTAATGGAGATATAGAAAGGGAGAGAGAAAGAAGAAAGAAAGGACTGAGATAGAAGGAGAAAAGGAGAGAGAAAGCATATTTATGGATGGGAAGAGAAAAATTTAAATTTTTTTTGCATATTTTCCTTTTTTTACAAAAAAATCTGAACACACAAAAAGTGCAGTCACTTAAAAGGATAAAAAGGATAAAAAAAGAATAATATAGTCATTTGAAAAATACATGCGAAAAATGCAAAGATCTTTGCACTTTTAGCAAAAATTTTGAAGCTTTTTTTTGTTATGAGTTGGCTTAATTAAACACACATTAACGATGTATTTTTCATTAATTATTTTTGTCTGAAATCGACTGTACTTTTTTCGCATTTTTCTCACACAGTAATTTAAATTATTTTCGAACGGACCCACTTTGGTTTACTGTACTGTTCAATGCAAATTATTATTTTTTTTTTTTTGAAAATTAAATCTTGAAAAAATTGGATTGTTTGGGGTTCTATAAATCCATCAGGGAAACTTTGGTAGTAGAGCCTTCTCGTCGGTTTCGCCACGAATGCTCTGTGAGAAGCCCGACTGCGCAAAAAGGTAAGTCCTAGTGATGCAACGGATCTCTTTTTTTCATGAATTCCAAATCGAACCGAACTTGGAACTCGAAAAAACGTCCGGGCCTCGAAATTTTCGGACCTAAACCAGAGCCTCGTTTCATCGCTATCCAAAACATAGTCACACAACGAAAAAAAAGTTGAAATTCGAAAAATTTTTGATAATTTTTTCCAATTTATTTTTTCAATTGAAAATTTTTTTTTATTAGTTTTAAAAAATAGGAAAAATTTTCTTTATTTTCTCTCTCTCTTCTCTTTCTCTTTCTCTCTCACTGTCTCTCTCTTCTTTTTTTTTCTTCGTGGCCGAGATTTTTTGAGCCCCAAAAATTTATTACTCTAATAAAAACTGGGAAAAATTTTCTTTTGTGTTTTTTGAGTTCTGAAAAAATAATAATTTTTCAATTTTTCTTAACTTTTTATACTTTTTTCATTTTTTCTTTTCCCGGCCAATACAATGCTCGTAAAGAACAACTACGAAAATGGTATGATTTTGTCGCTATTGGTAGTGCGGAGTAGGAGGTTGGGAGGGGGGAGGGAAAAGCGGGAGCAAGGAGGGAAGGTTTATAATGGGATACGATTCGATCCATTCGTCTAGTGCTCCCCAACAATTAAATTAATATGAATCACTCGCATTTAATGAAGAGAAAATTGGCCGGAAAAATAGAGAAAAATAGAGAGAAAGGAGAGAGAGAAAGAAGAGAGAGAGAGAGAGAAATTTGACAAAAATAGAGTGAAAAAGAAAGAAATTTGCAAAAAATTGAAAAAAAAAGTTGCGATAAAAATTAGACAAAATTGGATAAAAAATTCTGTTAGAAAACGGAGAGAACATAATTGTTATTCCATATAAAAAGAATAATTTTTCTTTTTTTTCCTTCCGAAAAGAGAAAATTTTGTGAAAAATAATTATTTTTTATTTGGAATTATTTTTAAATTGTTTTTTCATATCAAAAATGGCTTTTCCATTGGAAAAATTTTTGTTTTTCCATTTACAATTTACAATCTTCTTACATTTTATAAATTTTTATAACTCTTATTTTTACATTTTATTAGCTTTTGATCTTTAAATTGACAAATAAATTGAAGTGTAAAAAGGGGACAACAACGGTAGCATGACTGTAATGTGACTGTACTCTAGCTGTGGTGTGACCGTGTTCTGGCTGTAATGTATTCTGACCGTCTCTCGATTGTATTTTGACTGTATTCTGGCTGTGATTGCATAATATAATTTTTGATATAGTGTGGAATACGGTACAAAACTAGTATCGTAATGATAATGTAGTGGTATCGTAACGGATTCTTCATATGTGCACATTGTGCATATCTCGTCATACATACTTGCTTACTTACTTACACTTAACAATTGATAAATTTGAATAAGAGTGCGAATTGTTTTGTTTTATCAAACTTTTCTCTCACCCCTTTTATTCCTTCAGGTATTTCCCTTTTCTCTCTTCATTTCTCTCTTCTTATCTCTTTCGCCCTCCCCCCCCTCCCCCTTCATTCCCCCCCCTCATTCCTCTCCCCCTCCCTCCCTCATTCATTTAACAACAAATTTGGCTATTTTAAGCCGTTTTTGCCTCATTAATAATGCGCAAAGTGGCGAATTTAAAGCCTATTCTTTGCTTTATCATCAAGCGGTTAAACGTAAGCTTTTCTCTCTCTTGGTACTATTCTTTCTTTCTTTCTCTTTCTTTTCTCTTCTCTTTCGCTTTGCATATTATTTCTTAACACTTAATACATCTCTCTCTCTTTTTTTCTCTCTCTCTCTCTTTCTCTTTCGCTCCCTTCTCTCTCGCCCCAAATGTGAATTTAATGAGAATGGATTGAAGCAAAATTGAAAAAGACTACAAGACAAAAGGACCAAAATACTCAAAAATTAATTGACTAAATGATCAAATGACCAAAGGAACAAATGCCCCAATGAATTAACTATAGGATCTAAAGACGAATAAATAATCAATTGAACAGAGGACCAAAATACCAAAGGATTAAAGGACCAAAAAACTAAGTTACCAAAGAAACGAGTAAATGATTTAATGGATTAAAGCATCAAACACCATAAACGATGATTATTGATTTGTGCGGCCTCTGATGCCTTTTGAGCAAAGAAAGCAGATTGATTTGTGGTCTATTGGCACACTACGTGCCAACTAACGACCATTCCCTCCCCCCTTCCCCCTCTTCCCTCTCATTTTACGAGGATAATTAATTTTTCTGAGCACACCTTTTTTTAACGCTTAAGCTTGGACTTGATGTTTTAAGCGCTTAATAGTATTTTCGAAAAGAGTGAGAGAGAGAGAAGAGAGAGAGAAAGAGAAAGAGAAAGAGAAAGAGAAAGAGAAAGAGAAAGAGAAAGAGAAAGAGAAAGAGAAAGAGAAAGAGAAAGAGAAAGAGAAAGAGAAAGAGAGAAATATTTGTAATTTTCCATTTTTCGTAGAGATTTTTTTGGCTTTTTTTTAAATTTCATTTCGCCACTAATTTTTTAATACAAATTTTATATATTTACAGTATAAAAGACGAAACATCACCTTTGACGTCAAATCATCATTTCGGGGACTTAATATATTTATACCGTATTCTCGGCTATATATTCATTGCATTTTATTTAACAGTCGACACGCCGAATGCTACTTTAGCTGAAAGTAAGTGAAATTCTCATATCAATTTATACGATACTACGGGGTGACCAGAAAGTCATTGGACAAATTTTTTCAATTTAAATTTTAGTACAGTTTTTGGTATGTTGTATCATTATGTTACAATTTATTTTGTGGCGCTCAAAATTCTGTAGAAACTATGTTTATTTGTTTTTCGCTATCGATTTTACTTTTCGAACTTGTATTCAAAAAATAAGCCTCGCGGATTATACACTTTTAATTACATCTTTACCAACTATCCATTGAGGTCATTTTTGTCTAGAAATAAATTTTTGAATTTTGGACGATTTTGAAAAAATTGCCTTACTGTAGTCAAGATGGTTTTTTTCAAGATTTCAGGACCTTGTGAGCTAACAAGGGAACGTTCCGAAGTGCCACGCTGGGATCGCGTCGCCCTTTGGAATGTAGGCATGACTGCGTGTGGAGATACCAACCGTGAAAAAATCAATGGCCCATAGGCCCTATTACGGTAGATACAAGGAGTCGGGGGTTCGAACCCCAGCTGGGTCAAAAGTTTTTTTTTATGTTATTTGCTTGAATATCATATTTTAAACATATTTAACATTAAAGAAACACATTCTCAGATATTTCAGAATTTTTCACATCGAAATTTACGACTTTCTGCAAGAAATTTTTAAAATTTTTTACATCAAATTTTTTAGAAATTTTAATTATTTTTGTGGCAAACTGCGAAGCCGTAAAATAAAATTATTGTTAAAAAAATCATGTTCATTTTCTTAATAAAACTTTTATGCATGTAAATAGAGTTGCTATATTATTTTATAAACTAATTAATCTTAAAAATCTTAATTTATATAAAATTTTAGTTATCATTTATTTATTTTATAATAATGGATAAAAAGACAGTTGAATCAGTTTTGCAAAAGTTCAAAAACTTCCGAATCGCTTTCATAGGACGACCACTCATCTCCAGATGAAATATCTAATGTTTCTTCTTCAGAAGAAGACAATACTTCCATATGAGTTTTTTTCTCCAATTATAAATTTTTTGTTTATAAGATTAAATGTAAAACTTAATATATACTTTGGATAAAAATTTATACCTTGGATAAGCTGCAGTACGGCTTTTTCCTGTTTCGAAAAATTGCCCGAAGCGGAGAAGTTTTTGAACTTTTGCAAAACTGATTCAACTGTCTTTTTATCCATTATTATAAAATAAATAAATGATAACTAAAATTTTATATAAATTAAGATTTTTAAGATTAATTAGTTTATAAAATAATATAGCAACTCTATTTACATGCATAAAAGTTTTATTAAGAAAATGAACATGATTTTTTTAACAATAATTTTATTTTACGGCTTCGCAGTTTGCCACAAAAATAATTAAAATTTCTAAAAAATTTGATGTAAAAAATTTTAAAAATTTCTTGCAGAAAGTCGTAAATTTCGATGTGAAAAATTCTGAAATATCTGAGAATGTGTTTCTTTAATGTTAAATATGTTTAAAATATGATATTCAAGCAAATAACATAAAAAAAAACTTTTGACCCAGCTGGGGTTCGAACCCCCGACTCCTTGTATCTACCGTAATAGGGCCTATGGGCCATTGATTTTTTCACGGTTGGTATCTCCACACGCAGTCATGCCTACATTCCAAAGGGCGACGCGATCCCAGCGTGGCACTTCGGAACGTTCCTTTGTAAAATGACGTGCTATACTTATTCGATAGGCCTTGAAGAGCTGATTCCCTGCCCCACTTCTCAACATCTTGCTCTCTCTTTCGCCCTTTCCCATCCTTCCTTCCTCCTCTTTTTCACTCTATCTCCCTCCCCATTTTCCTCCAAATAATTTGCATATTTTTTATTCGCGTTTAATTATGCTAATGCATATGTATCGTCTTTAAGTTGACAAATTTATGTATTCATACCTTTGAAACTATTCATACATATCTACATACGGTACTCAATATGTACCGAATTTAAATTTTACGACAAAATTGAATAATTTGAATAAATTAAAAAATTATATACTTTTTGGCATTATATTTTAAACCGCATAACCTTAATGAACCAATTTCCTGGTCTAATTTTGTTACGATCCAAATATTATTTATTTATACTGAAATCATTTCAAACATCATTTACTCTAATAATAATAAGATAATACGCACTTGTCACGGCACATTGACTGCGAAACTTGCACATTTTTCGACTTTGGCTAACTTTTTGAGAATTATAATGCTACTTTTCTGAAAATTACTTTATGTTACTGGATTCAGAATTTAATTCTCTATTGATCTAAAACAAAGGCGGGCACAAAATTTGGACCCCAACGGATTTGCATATAACCGAATAGAATTCATTGGCGCCAATTTAAATTTGGCTCAAAATATCCGCGGCTTATACACGCGAAATTAGAGCATTTAAGCCAAAACATCATTCTTATCTCTTATTAACATCATTTACCATTTAACCTCTTTTACTCTAGGCATAACATCATCCTCACTAACAACAACATCATTCAGTCAAATCATAACATCATTTACATTAACAATAACATCGTTCAAACAAATCATAACAGCATTTACATTTATATTTTACATTTTAGGGATTTATTTTTGTGTGAATTAAGAATATTTTTATTTAACTTTTCTTCTTTTTTCCTGGTACGAAATTATAAATTTTGATGAAATTGCATTATTTTTATAATATATTTTTTCTTCCTTTTTTTCGTTTCGAATTAATCCTCAAATTCGGGGTTACGGTTGAAACTTGATCATTAATACATTCACAGAATTCATTCATTAATACACGTAATTATCCACGAGTGTGCCTGTGTGTTTGTGTGTATATGTTTCGTTAGTCTGATAATCATTGAACAAAAAGTCAAAAAACATCGAAAAAAATTGGATGAAGAGATATTTTTTCTCTCTCATCTACTCGCTTTCTCTCCTTCTCTCTCTCACTCTCTATCTCTTTATACATGCAGTTATAAAAAGTTAAGCGTAGCGGACGAAAAAAATGGAGGATTATCGCGGTCTGTGATGCTCAGGGTAATGATGTGTGCAGTGTGATGCAAGTGACACATGTCAATCTCTTGTCATTTCTTATCCTCATTTTCAATCTCTCTCCTTCTCAACATTTTTCTTTCTTACTTTTCCGTTCCTTTTCCACACATTTTCGCAGCATCTTACAATTTCTCTTCACTCTTTTTTATTTTTTAACGAAGTAATTGTAAGTGTAAGTGTTAGTGTCCAAGTCTAGGTCTCTAATTCTGAGTACAACTCTCTCTTTCCTTCTCTCTCTCTCTTCTTCTAACTCCAATTCTATTATTGTCGTGTTCCTAGTTTACGCTTAAAAATTCAAGAGTCAAAGAGTCAAAAAAGAGGACAAGGTGCACTTTTTTCCATCTTTCTTCATTTGAGTTTTCTCTCTTTGCATTTTTCAAATTCCTCTTTTCGTCCTTCGCATTTTATCATTTCTTTCTTTGGCTCGCACTTTTTTTTTCTTTCAAAAATGCGGCATTTTGCGAACTTTTTGTTCAAAATCCTTTTTTCGCCGCATTTTTAACGCTTTTTTGGTCGTATTTTTTGTGCATCTTTTTATTCAAAATTTCTTTAATTTTCGGCCCATTTCGCATTTTTTCGTATGTTTCCATTTTTAACATTTTTTTTAACATTAAACTATAAACTTTTAGATAAAATAAATTGAATACAGAATTTTTGATGCGAAAATGGAACTTTTTCATCCAAAAATAAAAACGAAATCCTCAAATCCAATCTCAGAAATACCGTTTATTTTTTTTTGTTTTTTTTCGTTACTGTTTACCCAAAATGTATGTCAGTTGCAAATTAAAACAACTCGTAAGGATAAGCACACCAAAACACAAGAATAACAACAGACAACAACGCGTACGATAATTATACTAAACACAACAAGCAATATGTTTTTTGTACAGTAATAATCAAAATAACAACGCGCATTTTGTAACGAGACTGTAATAATTAATTTTCCTTAATATTATCCTAATTGATTTTTATTGTTTTTTTTTCTTTTTTTTGTAAATAACGAAAACCGTAACCAAAGCGTTTTTGTTGACACGCAATTAAAGTACCTAAATTAAAGTTTTTGCGCATACGATAATTTTCGTCGCATCGCAGCTGGATTTTTGCTATCTAACGTCCCATTTTTTTCCCTTTTTACTTTTACTATTTATCGTACTGTTTTTTCTTCTCACTTTTGCTATCTACCGTCTCATTTTTCTTACTCTTATTTTCACTATTTACCGTCCCATTTTTTTCTTCTTGTTCTCTCTCCTTTTTTTTCTAAAGAAATAAATTAAGCTTCAACAATTTTATTGAATTTATGTTTTTTTTTCTCTTCTCTTTTCTTAAATTTTTAGTATTTAAAAGTGCGATAAGAGTTAGATTAAACTTTAAAATATTAATATTTGCAAAAAAAATTTAAGTCTCTCTCGTTTTTCCCTACAAATTTCTTAAAATAGTTTTAATTTAATTTTATAACCCAAATAAGCCACAATTCGAAACATATTAGACCTGTGTTTTTACATCATATTATTTACGCATTAATGATATCAAACAATGAAAACAATTAAAAAAAAATGTAAGAATGAAATTGCAAAACACAAAACATTCGAATTTTTACAAATATTCATTGAATAGAAAAAAAGTTTCTAAACAAAAAAAAATTCTCAATTTGTAATATGACAATAGCTGGATGCCGCGAAAATGCAGTCGTCACGATATTTCGGAAATTGGAAATAAATAATACAATTGTCTCTGACTTTTCTGCTAAAGAAAAAGAAGTCAGAGATAATAGTATTTGATTACCAAAAATCGTAACGACTGTATTTTTCCGCGACATCTCTTGTGCGGTATAACAACGATTTCAAAGTTCAAAGTTATTGTTGTTGTTGATAATGATGAATTCATAATTTATTTCATCATCTAAATTACCAATATAAATTTTATATTTTTGATGTGTTTTTTTTTTTGATATTGTTATGTTTCGAAATTCGATTTGTGAGTATGCAAATGTACATATTTGTATGTACATTTATTTCGTTAAATATAACAAGAATTAAATTAGCTTTTTAAAACGTAGATAATTGCTTTCGTTCATCGCAGCGCAATTACTCACTCATTCGAGTTAACGGTAATTGTATTTGTGATTTTTAAATCAAACATAACACACATAAACATTCAATCTTAACAAACAAACATTCACGCACGTACATACACACACACACACACACACACACACACACACACACACACACACACACACACACACACACACACACACACACACACACACACCTAGCTTGCTAAATTGAAAACTCATTTTTTATTATTCCTACAGTTGCTAAATTGAAAACTCATTTTTTATTATTCCTACAATTCTTGTTTGTATTTTTGTGGTAGGCAAATAAACAGCTTTTGTATGTGCATATGTATATTGTGTGTATTTGTACTTTTCAAAATTCGATTTTTGCAATCGATTTCCACACGTTTTTTCCATTATTGTACATTTTTATAATGTGAATTTTCTTCTTTTTTTTTTGCTTTAACTATTCTTTGCTCTCAAAAGAAAAAAAAAGTTTTTTCTTATTTTTTCTTTTTTCTCCATCTTAGCCAGTTGTAAAGTTTTGTGACGATGAAAAAAAGAAGGCATTAAACAGTGTGTGAGCGATCTGTGAAGCGCCTTTTAGAAACTCTACGAATGATGAAAAAAAAACAAAAAAAACGCACGCACAATTACATTTTTCATCTTTTTTTCTCTTTTGCATTTTTCATCTTATTTTTTCTTTCCAACGAATTGTTTTTTTTTTTTGAAAAAAATGCTCCTACGTGTACATGTGTCATGTATTATTTGTACGTATGAATGCGTATACCAAATTTGGCTAATAAATTTAATAAGATAGATAATAAAACATTACTTTATTGCACTTATACTTGCTAAAATTTTATTAGAATTTTTTTAATGTAGGCTTTTTTAGTAACTTTTTGCAAATTTCAATGGCAATCAACCGTATCCTATATTTAACGTACAGTAATACATGTTAAGCTTATATTTTAAAGAAATAAATTTCAATATTTTAAGAATGTAATAGCGATTTATCAAAAGTCGAGAAATACACATTTATGTATGTACATAAAAATACATACATCATACATCACACATCATACATCATTTTATGTGCATATGTATCAAATATCGCATAACCAAAATGCGTTTAAGAAAAATTTTTTTTTCTGATTCTCGGAAAATTAACAATGCGTTAAAGTACGAAAATGTTTTGTATTTGTTTTTAACGCATTTCGCAATTAACCAAAGATTTTGCATTGAAAAAATTAAGCAATTTTCGCTAGAAAAATCCCCCAAATCTTCTTTCCTCTCAATTAGCAATTTATTTAATTTTTTTTTGTTATTTATATTTATTTTCTTCCTGTTAAAATCTTAACAAAAAAAAATAATTTTCGAAATGATTTTATCACACCCAACGAACGTATATGAAGGAGAGTGTATCGTATACAAAAATCTAATTTCCACATTTTTTTAATTTTAAAGAAAAAATGCACTCAGAAATTGAATGTATTTTTTCAATTCTTACGATACGATAGCAATTAGTGACGCGTCGAGTCGAACCAAGTTTAGCCGAAGAACAAAAAATAGTGCAATAAAATGAAGAGACGGCAGACAACTAAAGCGAAATTTTCTAGCATTTTTTACTCTATTTATTGCTCTCACTTCAATAGAATGCATTTTTTCTTATTTGAGTGATTTTTTCACTCTATTTGTCTGCTCTCTCTCTTTTCTTCGTTTTATGCACTATTTTTGTGCCACCAGCCCCCTGCTCGGCTAGGTCCACCACAAAAATATCGTATACAAAAATCTAATTTCGACATTTTTATTTTTTAATTAAAAAAAAAATCCACTCCCAATTGAATGCATTTTTTTCTTCTTGTTTAAGTTCTTACGATACGATATACGCATTTATCACATCAACAAATAAATTGATACGTGAACCAAAGGAAAAGAAATGAAATAAAAAAGAAGCAAAAAAAATGCAATTGTTGTTGCTACGGTATACAACACTCGTATCGCATTTTTTTAAACATTTGTTATGGTATCAAATTCATTTTCTCGTTGTCGTGAGCTCATTTTTGAAAAAATTTCTTATTTTAAATTTTTCTTTTTTTTCCATTTTTCATTTTGAATAAATTGAAATTTTCTCTTATTTTTTTTTGTTTGTTGATTTTGATTTTGAGTACTCAAATAAATTCGAAAATAAAATTTTGAAATTATTTTTTATTTAAAAAAATGAGCAAAATGGAGTGGCGGGCCTAAACCAATAGGGATGGAATCAAACCGGCCTGGACCAAGTGAGATGGACCAAAACAGAACGGGATCAAATGAGACGTAGCAAAACGGGATTGACCAAATAAGAAGGAACCAAAAAGTATGGGATCAAACCGGCTATGACTAAGTGAGATTGACCAAAACGGAACGGTGTTTGAGCCTCAACCCCTAATCTGAGCTTAAAAGCCTGCATCGCAAGTCTAAGATTAGACACTTAATCCTGAGTCTAAACATGATACAAGTCTAAAGCCTTTTTGTCTTCTGCTCCATCTCATCTCCTCTCATTACCCCTTCATTCAATGTAATCATTCATGTATATATAAATATACAGTGTATGTATTGTATGTATGTATATATATGATGTATGATGATGTATTATTTGTATTTTAAATAAGAAATGTGTGTGATTATTTATAGTTAATAACAAAAATTGGGAGCTTTCGTCATCTGACGGACCTCCACAAATGTCACAATACGTTTGGATTTCATTGTTCAAATATTTGAAATTTGTTTTATAATTTCTCTTGCGAGTATCATTTTTTTCTTCGCCATTTTTCGTTGAGTTTTCTCTCTATTCTCTCTGTTTCTCAGTTTCTAATGATCGTTTCTCCGTTAAGTTTTTCGTTGTGCTCTCTTCGTCGGAAGAAATTTTCTTCGCTTGATGAAATTTTTCTTTTTACTTTTTTCATTTTACGATTTGTGTCAATGTTAAAGAGAGAGAGAGAGAGAGGGAGAGGAGAGAGAAGAGGGAGAGAAAGAAAGGGAGAGAGAAAGGAGAAAAGGAGGAAACCCAGTCCAAGTTGGGCCGAGCCGAGTTGAGCCGAGCCGAGTCGACCCGAGCCGAGTTGGGTTGAGACCAGTCTAGACGAGTTGGGCCGAGCTTAGCCGAGTCAATGCAACCAACGAGTCGAGTGGGTATGAGCCCATCACATTGCATTTACACATCAAGAATGTAGAGTGTATGCAGAGCAGAATAGAGTAGGGCATATGGCTCACATCATGCATTATATGTATTTATTGATATGTATGTATGTATGTATGTATGATATGTATTATGTATGATAGTATGATAGCAGTAATGTATGATGTAGTAGTAGAGTAGTATGTATGATGTATGTATGTATGTATGTATGTATGTATGTATGTATGTATGTAGATGTATGTATGTATGTATGTATGTATGTATGTATGTATGTATGTAATGTATATATGTATGTATGTATGTATGTATGTATGTATGTATGTATGTATGTATGTATGTATGTATGTATGTATGTATGTATGTATGTATGTATGTATGTATGTATGTATGTATGTATGTATGTATGTATGTATGTATGTATGTATGTATGTATGTATGTATGTATGTATGTATGTATGTATGTATGTATGTATGTATGTATGTATGTATGTATGTATGTATGTATGTATGTATGTATGTATGTATGTATGTATGTATGTATGTATGTATGTATGTATGTATGTATGTATGTATGTATGTATGTATGTATGTATGTATGTATGTATGTATGTATGTATGTATGTATGTATGTATGTATGTATGTATGTATGTATGTATGTATGTATGTATGTATGTATGTATGTATGTATGTATGTATGTATGTATGTATGTATGTATGTATGTATGTATGTATGTATGTATGTATGTATGTATGTATGTATGGTATGTATGTATGTATGTATGTATGTATGTATGTATGTATGTATGTATGTATGTATGTATGATGTATGTGTATGTATGTATGTATGTATGTATGTATGTATGTATGTATGTATGTATGTATGTATGTATGTATGTATGTATGTATGTATGTATGTATGTATGTATGTATGTATGTATGTATGTATGTATGTATGTATGTATGTATGTATGTATGTACGTATGTATGTATGTATGTATGTATGTGTGTATGTATGTATGTATGTATGTATGTATGTATGTATGTATGTATGTATGTATGTATGTATGTATGTATCTCTCAATACTAGTTGGGCTAGTCTGCCGAAAGAAACGCAGGAAAGGTTACAGAGCTAGTTGCGTGGAAAGAGACAAAGGAAATGAGCCGAAAAAAGAGATGGAAATATGGTGGGGTGGGACGCGGCGTTAAATTATTTTATGCGGCGGACAACACATGCATACATACATACAGACACACAAAGAGACACACACATTGATACATATAAAGACACAGAGAATGGAATTAGATATACTATAAATCACATCACATATTCTCATCATTCTCTTATTCTCATTCTCATCATTTATTTTATATGTAGTATGAATACACACACACATACACACATACACACACACACGCACACACACACACACACACACACATACACATATGTGTATATACATATGTGTATATTCGTGTTGTCCGCTATCTTTTTTCGTTTCTTCACTTCTTGTCGTTTTATGTGTTTTGTTATCTAGTTCGTTGTTTTTCGACTGGTTGATTGGTTGATCGTTAGTCTTTCTATGACGATGAAAAAAAAGAGGATGATAAAAAGCGGAGCAGTCATTCATTTATTCATTCATTCATTTCATTCACATTCGAATTTATTTCTCTCAAGTTTCTCATTCACATTCATATTTATAGAATAAGGCAGAGAAAGAAGAAAGGAAAGGGAAAGAGAGAGGTGAGGAGAGAGAGAATAAAGGTGCGAGAGGGAGAAAGAGGGAAAGTAATACATGGTAATACAAGGATGTGAGAAAAGAGAAATGGTGATGAATAGTGTATGAGGAAGAAAGAGAGAGATAGAGTAAGAGAGAGAAAGAGATTAGCAGAGAGAGAGAGAGAGAAATAGGGGAGATAGTGAAAGATGAGCAGAGGTTCAAAGTTCTATTCGAGCAGCAAAAAAAGCGTTTGTTGTTTCTTTTTTTTGTTTCTGTCATTTTTGTCTTTTATTGTTTCCTTTTATTGTCACAATCCTGTTTGTTGCAATTTCAATTTCCCTTTGTCTTCTTCGAATTATTTCTTTCCCTATTCCATTACAACTATCGCCTCTCCTATGCGACTCTTGCATTATTGCTCTTTGGCCAGCATTTGGTCTCTTTTTTCTTCATATGATTGCCTGTTTAGCCTCCTTCTTGGTGGTTTGCCCACTCTTCTCTCTCACATTTCATCACTATTTCTTTCTCTCTTTCTCTTTCTCTTTCTCTCTTCCTCTTCCTCTCTCTCTCATTCTCTCTCTTTCTCTCTTTTTCCCCTCCTCTCCTTTTGTTGTCTCTCTTCAATTCTTCTTTATTTTTGTTGTTTTTATTGTTGTTCCTCTTCCTGCTGTGTTTTCTTTTCTACTACAACTACGATAGGATCGTATATGTAGCACATAACAGGCAGAATAAAAAAAATATTTGTATAAGTAGTCAATGAGAATGTGTACAATGTAGTAATAATAATGCACAATGATAACAAAACAGCTCGTCCCCAATTTTTTTTCGGCTGGCTGCTCCTATTTTAAAATGACTTCAAATTCGATTTTATCATTCTCTCTCTCTGTGACGATACGAAAATATTTTTTAATATCGGGAGAGAGGGGGGAGACAGTGTTGTCCCAAATTCGAATAAAAATCAAAAAATTGGCATTGTGTTTATCGGCTCGACTAATAGCGGCTCGCGGGCACGTGGCTTGTGGGCTTGGCTCATATCCTATGAAGTTGGCTAAAGACTTGTAGGATTAACTCTTGGCTCATGGGCTTGACTAGCGACTTGTGGGCTTGGCTTGCGGGTTGACTAGCTGCCCGTGGGATTGGCTCATTTTCTGTTGAGTTGGCTAACGATTTTTCTGTCAATGGGCTTGGCTTTCGGCCCAATGGGGTTGGCTTCTGATTTATAGGCTTGGCTTATGTCCTGTAAGCTTGGCTCTTGACCCGTAGGATGGGCCAACGGCTCGTGAGGTTGGATCTCTAAACATTACATGTTATTTGAAATTTTTAAACTGGATTGAATAAAAATTTTTTTAACCATTTTTTTTCTTTTGCAGAGGTGGACTATTCCGAGGCCAAAAAAGTGGACAATTACGCTGAGGCAATTTAATACGGGTTCAAAACATTTTCACATACAGTTTTTCGTCTATTCCACCATTTCTCACTCTCATACAGCTTAAATATACATACCGTAATATCTTGGGAGTCTACATTCATTGTACTATACCGTGCACACCATTTTTATTATAATAATACCATTTTGCGGATATATCGTACACACATTGAGCGCGCTGTTTAGTTTTCCTGCTTTTTAAGCACACGCCTACCGTATTCTCAAAGACCTAATTACTGTATTTTTACCATTCTATTTACTTCATTCATAAATTCCTCCGTATTACAATAATAAACTCGGACTCGCACACATACAGTGTAGCATTTTCCATTACAGTACCTCTCGCACGCGTTTTTTTGACTTTTTGTTTACTACAATAATTCATTCATTCATAATATTGTCACTCCATTACAAAAAAACGAAAAGTGTCACGTAACACGTGTAACGATTGTGCATACTGTATACAAATAACAATATTTTGCGATATATTTTTTCTCTACTGTATTTACAGCATTCATTAAGTTACGGTAGGTCAAATATTTTGTTACAAAACCTAAAAAATTATTTACTGTATAACAATATTTTATCACTGCACATATATAACTGCATTGTTGTGTTAATGTCTCAATGTGTTTACATACTGTACTTGCATTACTGCATTGCTGTATCATTGTGTTTGCATCATTGTGTTTGCATTGCTGCACGCTATGATAAAAAAGCTATTTACCCGATTAATTTTGAAATTTTTACTGTAAATTTGCTTTGTTTACTTTTTTTAAGCGTATGTGTCGTATGTGTAAGTAGGTATGCGAATGAGTGTTTAAGAGCATAGATCGGATAAGAAAAATAAATTATAAGCCACTTTACCAAATATTTTGGCTTTCAAATTTGTGAGTATTAGAATGAGTTGATTCGTCATGAAATGAGTTGACTCGTCATAGAATGAGTTGACTCGTCATGGGATGAGTTGACTCGAGTGCGGATCTAAGCGGATCCATATTTTGTTTCTGCATTTGTCAGACTGGGCCGAGCATTTTTTTGTCTAAAAAATTTTTTTGGCCGAGTATTTTTTTTTGTCTAGAGCATTTTTTGGCCGACCATTTTTTTTCGTTTTTTTTTCTTTCCAATTTATTTGTGTGGTCCATTTTTGTGCCAATTGGCCATTGGATTTGTGTGTTGATCCACACACACACAAACACACACACACGCACATACACACACATTTACAGACACATACACACACATACACACACAAACACATAACAATACAATATTTAATAAAGAGACCACCTCATAAACAAAAGACCAAAGAAAATAGTTGAAATTTCAGAGTTAATTTCACTGTGGAATAGAACGAAAACCAATCGATAATGCGAAAAGAACAGTAAACAAATACATTATATAATAAACAAGTATCGTAACAAAACTGACAATAACAGTATCGGTATACTATGCCAAAAATGATATGGTTTAAAAGTATATATTATAAACAGTACGATGCGTTGCATTATTCACGTGTACCGTGTATCTCGTAGATCCATACATACATACTTCCAAGTGTGTGTTTGTGTGTGTGTGTGTGTTTGTGTATTTGTGTGGCATTTTTTCATTTGTAAACAGTTTTCAAAGTGTTTGAGCAAAAATAAAAGATCATTTATATACATATGTACGTTTTTTTGCGTATACATGTATAATGCAATACGTATTTGTATATAATGCAAAATAAAATGTGTTTTGTGTATGTGTTTTTTGTCTGTTTGAAATTTGAGAGTAAAAAAATTTGTTTTTAAAATAATTGAAAAAAAATTTTTCTGATGCATTTAAAAATTTTAAAATTTTAAAATTTAAAATTTTTGTCTTTTTTTGTGCCCAGTAAAAATTTTTTGAACCGAAATTTTACCGTAATTTTGCGTGTATAACCCTTAAGTCTTTAAAAAAAATTTTTGAATTTTTCAAGAAAAAGCTCAAAAAAAATTTTTTTTTTGAAATTGACGCGGATTATACACGCGAAATTTGACGAAATTTTTGACTGTTTTCTTTCAGAAAATGTTTACTTTTTCTTCCAGAAAATGAACAAAGTCATGTCAGCCACACGCGTCAATTACTACTACGGCAGCGGCGACGACGCGCATTCCGCCGTGCAGTCGTCAACGACGACGACGGCCGCCGTCCTCGAGACGCGTAAATACGAGGCGGAGATTTGCCGCCGTTTCGTGCAAATCTCGTGCGCAAAAATGCAAGCCTCGCGGCAGTCGCGCAGCGGCGCGCGCCTCTACGAAAATCTCCTCATTTTGCGTCTGCTGGCCAAGGCGCGTAACAATGTCACAATGTGAGTTGGGGGCGTTGGCTTTTTTTTTGTATAAGTTTTATAATAATAGTTTTTGAAAAAAAAAGAGAAATTATTTTCATAACAGAAAATTGCGTGACGAAAATTGTGAAAATTTGGCAACATTTTTTTCCAAAAAAAAAATGGAATTTAATTATCTTTTTTGAAGTGGAATTTTTTCCGTTTTTTCTTTTTTTATTTTTGACGAGATTGGCGAAAAGGGCAGTGTAGGGGCTGAATTGGTTTGTGAGATTAGGTATAGAATATTCGGTGAGAAGAGAGAGATGGGGTTGAACTGGATTATAAGGTTCGGTATAGAGTATCCGGTGAGGGGAGGAGGGATGGGATTGGACTGAATTTGTAAATTTAGGTATAGAGTATTCTAAGGAGGGAGTGAGAGACAGTACTGTGACTTGGCTTCGAGTTGACTCCGGCATTTTTAGTTTTGGCAGACAAGCAGAGAAATCCATAATATTTTTTTAAAGACGAAATATAATGCTGGCAGCATGCGTTTGCCGGCGTCAACTCAGAGCCAAAATCATCTCACTGGTTGGAGAAAATAAAGTTGGGGCGAGGGGGGGGAATAAATAAAAAAAAGGTAGTGTTTAATCATTACAAATTTTTTCTTCATCATTTTTGTTTTCGAGCCAAGAAAAAGAAATGTCAAAAATGAAATGTTTTACATCCCCACCCCTTCTCTTTCTGCCCTCGTATCCCGCAAACACAGCTACAGCTTCTTTTCACTCTGCTCTGCTTCCTCCTTCCATAAAAACAGTTTCTTTGCATTTTTTGTTCATCATTTTTCGGCATTTTTTTGGCATTTTCGCCATTTTTCATCTTGCTTTTTTTCGCCGATTTTTCCGCGTTTTGTCAAATGCCGTCCCCTCCCTCCCCCCCTCTCCCGTTCCCTGGCGGGTTCTAATACATTGAATAACCGTCGTTTTTTTCATCTTTTATGTTTACTACTTTATTACTCTACCACTTATATTGGTAACAAAATAAGAACAAAATCATATCTAGTGTTGTGTTACGTAATAAATTTTATTTTCAACTTTTATACAGTTGGGACATGAGAATAGGAAAAAAATATTTTAAATTAGAATTCTTTTAATATTAATATTGATATTATTTTATATTGATGTTACATTAGAAATTTAATTAATGAGAATTTTTTTATAATATAATATTAATATTAATATCAATAGAATTTAATTTCATTTTTATTAAATTGGAATATGAGATTAGAAAACGGTATTTTAGATTAGAATTTTTATATTAATACATTTTGGCCGCCATTGTATTATATTATAAATTTAATTAATGAGAATTTTTTTATTTTTTTTTTCAAAATTTAAAAAAACGTCTTAATTTTGCGATATTGATATTTCTTATCATTTTATCAATGCTGACAAAAGAAATTAATGATTTTACTCTACACTATTGTACTGTATCATCGCGAAAACAGACGTTTTTTCACTTTTAACTTTCAAAAAAATAAAAGAAAAATCATAACTAGAGAGAAAAAAACAAAACTGATAGTACGAATATACATTGATAATAATCGTTAATGTATATTTTTGATATTTTGATGATAAATGTGCATTGATAAATAATAATTGGAAAGAAAAAAAATTGAAAATAGAAATATCAATTTTAGAGACTGTATCATATCATTTAAGACTATCATATCATACATGGCTGTATATCATATCACAAAAGACTGTACATTTTTTAATTTTAAAGAAAAAATGCATTCAATTTGTGAGCGCATTTTGAAAACTAAAAAATGTACAGTCAAACCTCGATATAACCCTTCGGGACCGGGCCTAAGTGACGTTATACCGAGGTTAACGTTAAAGCGAGGTGACGTTATATCGAGGTTTGACTGTACAATCTTTTATGATTTGTTATACGAAAATTCTATAATATTGTATACAAAAATCTAATTTCCATATTTTTTTATTTTTTAAATATTGAATGCATTTTTTCTTGTTCACGTTCTTATCATTTTTATTATATTCATATCATTCAAATCTGTATATCATATCATATACAATCAATTCCTTTCTTGTGTATATTTTAATATCAAATTTTAAAATTTTTTTTAACTTTTCGGACTGTACAGACAAATGGGCATCATTTTCTCATTGCATAAAGTTTTTTTTTGCTCATTGCAAAAATTTTTCAAAATATCACATTGCATTTTTTTTTTCATTTATCAAACATTGTTAATCTTTCATAAATAATGATAGCACGCAAAAAGAATGAAATTATTGGCCATTCTCAATTCCAATTATTATTAAAAAAACTTTTTTTTAATTTCTTGCTTAAAAAAAATTTTATTGGAAATTTATTGTTAGAAGATTCATTTATTTTTAAAAATTTTATTTCAATAACAATGAGAAAAAAATAAGAAAAAAACGTCTGAAAGAAAGGAGAAAAATGTAATAAAACAAAAATTCTCAACTTTTCAATTTTTCTTGTTTTCATTAAATTTAGGCAAAAAATGTTTTTTTGGAATTAAAAATGAAAATTTTTTTTGAAAAATTTTGTTTAAGCCACACAAAATTTTCTTGAACAAAAAAATAAATAATTTTTACTTTTTTTCCACCATTCTTTTCTAAAGCACTTTATTTACTTTTGTGATTTTCTGGAAAAAAATCTTCTTTTTTTATCGTAATCAACAATAGTGAGGCAATCGCTTTGCTGTTATTTGTTGTTTGTGTCTCCCCAACGCGTACATGTACAGTAACAAGAAATCGAAAAATTTTTGACAGAAAAATGCGATTGAAATGAAATGCGTATGAATAAAATGCACTATAAAGTAGACAAAATTAAAAATTAAAAAATACATAAAATACATAAAAATACATTTTGAAACGGAAGAAAAAACCGTTTTTAAACTTCAATTTTTTTGAATATTTTTTTATATAGTCCGCATCACAAATCATATAAATCACACAACATATCAAATCAGGAAAATGCAGAAAAGTATCGTAATTTAAAATTGGATTGAAATTAGAAACAAAAAAAAATGCTGCAACAAAAAAGCTGTTATTGTTACGGTATGCTGCGTAAATATCACTAATAACAAATTAAAAATTTTTTGAAAATTGAAATTGTTTTCAATTATAAACATCAGCATCATTTCAACACCACATCGTGAAGGATCGCAAAAATCACAAAAGGATGCATTATTGTAAAAAAACGCATCAAAATTCAAAATTGTTTTTTCTTTTTTGTTTTGAATTGGTGCAAAAATGCAACAAAAACAAAGATAGGATATCGTAAAATGCAAAAACGTAAACAATGTGTATTTACAATGCGTTTTGTGTTTACGGTACGACGCGTATACGAATAATAAAGCAACTTTAAACAATAACAACAACACACAACAAAACGATGGAGCAACATTTGCGGGATTTTCAACTTTGATCAACTTTTTAGGGTGCAAATGCCGAACAAATTGTATGTATAAATGTAAATTGTATAGTGAGAAGTGTTTTCTTCTCAAAACAAATAGGTTATTGTATTTAAGGGGAGAGAAGA
Source organism: Bradynema listronoti (assembly GCA_024678965.1). Lineage (NCBI taxonomy): Eukaryota > Metazoa > Nematoda > Chromadorea > Rhabditida > Allantonematidae > Bradynema > Bradynema listronoti. The sequence goes on along the minus strand of JANLNO010000001.1, from coordinate 10,479,022 downwards.
TAGAAGGCTTGTAGAGGGGGGAGGGGAGAAGGAGATAGGGGCCAAGCAACCTTTTAAAAATATTATAATAACAACAAAAATATTTTCTTACGTAAATAAGTACATTTTTTTTCTATATTCAAAAACACATTTGTTTAAAGGAAATTTTTCTTTAATTTTTTTGCGTATTGATAAAGAGATGAGAAAAGAATTAAATTTCAAAAACACTTAAAAATACGGACCCCCCCTCGCATTACAAATACACACACCACATTTTTTTGTTTGTATTCCACCCACCTGACTACTTATTCTTCTTATTATATTTGTATTAAATTTCATCAAAGAAAAAATTATATTTTACCATCAAAAAGGACTGCCATCAAAAAGCAAATATACACAACACAGAACACACACAAACAGACACACACAAATAAACAAATTTTTCCTTGTTGTTTATATTATTATTGTCCTTGTTGATGTTGTTGTTTATTGTTTCCCATATTGTTGTTGTTGTGTCGCTTGTGTATCCTGTACTTTTCTTTTTATTTTGTATTTATTAGGGATCTTTCGAAAAAAATGGGATTGCGTAATTTGCGGTTTACAATTTACGGCTCAATAAATCATATTGAGTTTATCGTTTAGCCTCAAATTCTCGAGGAAGAGGGGAGCAGAGACTAATGGGCATGCTGCGGGCTAACGGTTTAAGCCTAAGCCACAGTTCGGCCTAATATCTGAAATTGTGAGGCCACAAATTACTCGATCTCCAAAAAAATACAAAAAATAAACATTTTTGACTGTAACTGATAAAAATTTACTAAAGAAAATTGAAAATTATGCAAAATTACAGTAAAAATTTAAATTTCAAAAAAAATTTTTAATTTTAAAATTTAATTTTTTTTTTAAAAATAAAATTTTATTCAAAAAATGGAAAAAAAATTGGTTATTCAAAAAATATTTAGAAAATTAATATATATACAGTAAATTCTTAGTGCAATTTAAACATATTGTAATTATAAAATACTAATTATACTGGTAATTTTTCTTAGGCTGCCCTACGAATGCGCGGATTTGCTGCGACAAAAACCATATCCGAGCGTGTCACGCGAATTTTCGCCGCGTCGGCGCGCGACGCGTTACGATAGCGGCAGATATCGTAATGACAACAACGATGACGACGACAACAACGACTACCTTAAACCGCCAACGACGAAAGAGGCACAAAACCCGACCGGAAATGTCGGAAAGTCGCTGGACGACAATTACGATACTGATACCGATATGGATACGGTCAACGACTACGAGATGACGACAAACGCGGACTGTAACAATGGCGGCAGCGATGGAATCGAGGATCGTAACGTCGGTGCTGATGATGACGATGATGCTGATGATGATGCGTTTACGATAATCGCCAATGAAGGCGAGGATAAGGAGGAAGATGATTTTTCGACGGATATCGCGCATTTAAATGAAAGCATTAACGAGGATCAGCAAAAACGGCTTGATTATGAGAATCACAGTAACGGCAACGATGAGATTGACAGTAAACGTGACGACGAGACTGTAGCTCGAGAGTGTAGCTCGAAGATGAAATGTGCCCAGCTAATGGACTGTAGTGAAGATTACTGTACAAATAATGCCGCTAAACAATCTGGTACGGTGGTTTAATTGCATTAAAAAAATTAGGAGGACTAGAATATTCCCAATTTAACCTAAATAAATGTATAGTAAGCGATAGAACCGTTGGAAAATTTTTTGAATTCTTTAATTTTTCAATTGGCCAAAATTATAATTTGAAAATTTTTCTCAATGGTTCTTAGAATTGGAATTATTGTAATTTGGTGTCAAAGTAGCTTTAATCACGGTATTTTTTGTGCATTTTAGACAACATAAAGCGTTCCACATTTTGCGGGCGTTTATACGAGCGCGTGAGTCGCAAGTCTAGCACACGCGACTTGTTCGTGAATAACGAATATACAATAAGCCCGACAAGCGAACGTTGTTCTTCTTCGTCTCATCGTTTGACGCTTGCACCGCTACCATCACCGTTTCGGAATCCGCACGCAAGCGCGCACGACGTGCATAATGACGACCTGCAGGACTTGCACAACTTGCAGAACGAGAATATTCCCAATTTAACCGCCATAATGTGTAATCCAATATCGCCGCCGTTGGGCACAAGCATCGACAGCAAGCTATTGTTGTCGAGTTTCGTCGCGGCTACGATAAGCGTGGACGCGCAGCAGCAACGAAACACTAGCGGGACTGACGAGCTAGGCGAGACGAAGGACCCAATCCATTTATTCGAGGCGTCCAATCAGCCGACTTTGTCGCCGAACTACTGTAACTGCAGGACGGGTGCGGCCGATTATTACGGCGGCGCGCAAAGCGAAATAGCGCGACGCAAACGAAAAACCAGCGGAAACGGTAAATTAGCGGTGCACGAAAAGCGTCATTGCTGCGAGAACGACGAGGAGGAAGAGGACGAACCACTGGGCTACGGTATGCAAATGTCGCAAAACAAGGACCACGATAATAATGGCGTGTGTCGAACAGAATTTAATAAAATTAATTCGCCGGCGGATTACTGTGAAAATTGCGGCGGACAAAAATTGTGGAAGGCGTCTGAAAATGAGCAGGACCCAGACTATATAATGACTGTACCTGACGTTGACGACGATGATTATGGTATGGGCGATATTCAAGACGTGATTACGATATCGGGCTGCGCCGGCGCGAATGCGCACAATCTAAGCGCGTGGCTCATCCACGAGACGGAACAACAGCGATTACAGAGTTACGGTAGCCAAAGTTGGGCCCGACAACAGCAACAACAACAACTAAAGTACGGTAGCCAGGAGAGTCGGAAAAATAATTATTATCGTCATCAGGACACATGTGAGTATGTTAGGAATAGCGCCGATTGTTTTGAAAACAAATACAGTAACGACAATGAAAATAATATGGAAAAAGAAGATAATGAGTACGGTAACGAGACAAGTCTGAATTTGGGTTCCGTGAACTTGTCAGCCGACTGGCCACATCATTCTTCTTTACATCAGCATCAATATCATTCTCAGCATCATTCTCAATACTCGCATCATTCGTATCCACTTCATTCACAACATTCGCATCATTCGTATCCTCATCATTCACAACATCATTCGCCGCATCATTCTCAGCATCAGCATCAGTATCATCATTATCATCGCGCAACGGGTAGCTACGGTAGCGGCGCGACCTACTGGGAGCAAGTAGTTCCCGTCGCTCGTCGCAGTCATTTCTTCGTGGGACCACTGGTTGGCCGAGTCGCCGAGACACCGTACATTTTAATGTTCTGAAAAAATTTTACCATTTCGTGAATTAATTTACCGTATATTTTCACTTCCTCAATTACCATATTATTCAATTACCATATACTTTACGGTAATTTTTTTCTTTCTTTCAGCATAGCTTTACATTTCCATTTTTTTTAAATAAGGTCCTTTTTTGTATTTGGTCCTAATAGAAACATTTTTTTTTTAGTCCCACAACTTTGATTTCCATCACATTTGTTTTTTTCTTTGTGGTGTTCTGTTCCTGTCACGACATATGTATCTCGAGACCAATGCTAACACGGTAAGAATGGGGATGCTTTGGGGCTCTATTTTTGAGCTGTTTTTATACCCAATTTGCTGATTTTAAGCCTTATCTTAGAGCTTTTTTATTTTGTTTTAAGCTGTTTTAGAGCCCTACTTTAATCCTTTTGGAGCTCCATTTTAAGCTGATTTGATGTCCCATTTTGAGCCCTTTTTGTACTCTGTTTTGAGTTGATTTTGAGCTCCATTTTGAGCTAATCTTGAGTTATTTCGGAGCTCAATTTTGAGCTAATTTTGAGCCCTTTTGGAGCCTTTTTCCTACTCCGTTTTAAGCAGTTTTGGAGCTCCATTTTGAGCCTTTTTTGGAGCTCTATTTTAAGCTAACTTTTAGCCCTATTTTGAGCCCTTTTTGGAGCTTCCTTTTCGTACTTTATTTTGAGTTAATTTCGAGCTCTTTTCGTACTCTGTTCTTCGAGCCGTCTTTGTTTGTCGCAATTTTCTTTCATTTTCAATGCGCAAATAACAAAAGCAAATTTAGAAATTTGAATGGAAAATTATTGAAAAGTGTTTTCAAAAAATTTGTTTAAGAAAATTTTTCGCTATTTTTAAAAAGAAAGAAAATTTGCACTTTCAAATTTCATTTCTCTCTCCATTTCTTACCTTTTTCATACAATTTTTCTATTTTCATTTAGTTTTAGTACCTATTTAGAGACTCTTGATTCTTGATTCAGAGTCTCTTATTTTCTCTTCTGAGCCTCCCAGAGTCTCTGTTACTATCTCATTAAATCCTCGGGTATACATTTACCCGTTTTATTATTATTCCGATCAATTCGCTGATCATTTTTTTATCATTTCTCATCCTTTCTCTCATTCTCATTCTCATTCAATCTGTCTATATCAATCAATCAATCAACCAATCAATCAATCAATCAACCTTGAGTAGAATATGTATCAATCAGTTGTGAGATACTCTCATTAATTATCATTTTTTCCATTCCTTCTTTTCTGATTTCTCTGCTTTTCCATTCTCTCTCTCTCTTTCTTTCTTAAGATTCTCTTGCAAAACAAAAAACATTTTTCTCATCATGGTCTCAACTTTCAAGTGCAAGCTTAAGTCTGAGCAAAAGTGAAAAAAGAATTAATCTTTAATTAGGTTTCATTTCAATTTTGTTCGCTTAAATTTTAGACTCATTCTCTTTTCTCTTTTATTTCTCTCTTTCCTTTTTCTCTCTCTCCTTTCTCTATCTCTCTCTCTTATTGTTTATCATTTCTCTCTCTCTCGCCCTTTTTTCTCTCTTTTCTCTTTCTCTTTCTTTTTCTCTTTCTCTCTCTCTCCTTTCTCCTCTTAGCTGACCAATGATCAAATTGCTATAAAATGGAATATTTTTCTGGATATTTTCCTTTCTCTTTTTTTTTGCAAAAGCGAAAATTTTCTTAAAAAAATTTTTTTAAGGGCAAAAATATTTTGTTTAAATTTAAAAATTGAAAAAAATATTTACAAAATGCAAAAACCATTTCGAAGATACGATTATATAAATTATGTATACAAGGTTATATAAATTATGTATATGTACTACTACACTCTTATCTTTGTCGGAATTACGATACGTCGTGACACGTCATTTACGTCATTTTTCTCTGTTTTGTCCCAATTTAAAGATTTTTTAAAATTTGTTGTGTATTACTGTAAAAATACCGTTTAAACAAGGGCTCGTCGAGTGGAAATTCAAAGAGCGCCAACGCAAACGACCTTACGACGTCGGCCTACCGTAACTCATTCAGAGGATTTCGGCATAACGTAACCCGGCCAGAAGATTTTGGCGTACTATAATTACGCCAGAGAATTATGGCATACCGGAATTTAGCCAGGGCATACCGTGACTCGGCTAAAAAATTTCTACACACCGTAACCCATCCGAATGATTTTTAACGGGAGGAGGAGGTATCTTTTGGAAATAAAATTAATTTTTATTAGCCTCTCTCATTCCTCAATTCCAAACCTCCTTGTGATGGTTACGGTAGGTCCTCGATGCCGTGGGGCTGGTCCACATATACGTGGAGATCCTCCTTGCTGTAGGGCTGGTCCCCCACACGCGTATATACGTAAAAAGCCTTCACGACGGGGCCGGCGCTCAGAATTTTGCATTCGCCGGACTCAGCCGTTTTATGCTCAACCCGGTCGACACGCTGAAAAGTCTAAGCACTTACTCACTCATTCAAGCACTCAGTCAAGCACTCACTCAAGCACTTATTCAACCTCTTTCTCTTAGATATGGAGACATATAACACACATTCCTTTTGAGACCAACCTCTTTTAAGCTTGATCTTAAGTTTGCTTTTTTTTTGTTTTACTCTCTCATTTAAGTTTCGAAAATTCCCCAAATTTTCTTTTGTCCATTATAAGAATTTTTGTAAAAAACTTTTATACTTTAAGTCTTAAGTCTTAATTCATAAGCCTTAAGTTTTAAACTTTAAGTCTTAAGCTTTAAATCTTAAACTTTAAATCTTAAGTCTTAAGTTTTAAGTCTTAAGCCTTACTTCTTAAATCTTAAGTTTAAGCTTATAAGTTGTTCATTTCGTAGTGACAAAACTCTGGTAGTTTTCGTAATTTTCCAATCTAGTGTATACGATAATTGTCATTTAGTTTGTTTTTTACCGTAATTTATTTTAGGTAGTAATTTTTTTCTTTTTCTCTCTTTTTCTCTCTAGTGACCTTATTTCATTTTCTTGTGTCCTTTTTGGCGTTATGTTTCGTAGTCCATTTTTGCAACTTTTTGATCTAGTTACGATTTTCTTCTTTTTCGGAAAAGATTTCGAGCACCGAACGGACCTCAGAAGGCTCTTGTGGATCTGTTAGATGGACTTCAATTCAATCAGAAGTTTCTCATTTGAATCTCTGTAGATCCGTTGAACGGATCTCATTTTAATCAGAATTTTCTCAAAAGCCTCATTTGAATTAAAAGGCCTTTGTGGATCCGTTGAACGGACCTCATTTGAATCAAAAGGCCTTTGTGAATTCGTTAAACGGACCTCAATTCAATCAAAAAAGTCTCGCCTCTTCCCTTGGATTCGTTGAACGGTTCTCTCACAGAGTTCTCCAAGGTCCTGTTGGTTTGTTTCTCGTTGCTCTTTGCATCGACTTCCCGCTGGGACCCTGCTCGTTTTTTGGCAAACTCTTAGCGATCCGGGGTCCATCGATTGGCTTAAACCAGCGGGGACTTCCATTTTTCTGTTTTCATTCAAAAATACTCTCCAATTTTTTTTCTCTCTCTTTCTTTTTCTCTCTTTTTTTCTTTTTGCCAAATTTTCTCCATTTTTGTTTTAATTTTTTCTCTGTAAAAAATGTGCAAATTTTTCTGATTTTGTGATAAATTTACCGTCGCGATTTTACTCTATTCCATTTTGTGCATATTGTATACTATATATTGTATTGATTTTTTATTCACCCTTTCTTCGGGCGATTACTGTAGCCAAGCGCTGATTTTGATTATTACAAACTGTTATTGTAATTAAGCTTAAAGTTATTATCATAAACTTATACTTAAATTATAAAAATCCTTAAATTTAAGCTTAAACTTAAGTAATAAAACATCTTAAACTTAAGCTTAAACTTAAGTTATAAGACAGCTTAAGTTTAAGTTCAACTCTAGGTTTTTAATTAAAACTTAAGTTTTTAAGCTTAAACTTAAAAGACTGTAAAATTTAACTTTTAAAATACAATAATATGTATTATTTTTGGCGTGACGACCGTAATCGCCTCTCTATGATTATTGTAAACCTCATAGCCTAGAAAATTTCTTTTTTCAATTTTTTACCGTATTTTTATATCATAATTTAATCATTTTTGGAATACGATAATTTTCTTTTTCAATATAAAAATATTTAAAAAAAAGTTTTTTTTATAAAGTGTTACGGTAAATATCGGCGCTATTTTAAACTTGAAAATGTTTCATTTTTTTCTCACTTTACTTTTTTTAAACTGTAATCTATTTTTTATACCGTAATTTATTTTGTATTTGTGTTTTTTATTTTTTGCAGCTGTATTTTTCAGTCTTTATAATTTTACTTTATTTTCTTCTCTCTGTACTGTATTTCCATCCATTTTCACGCATTAATTTAACGCCGGGTTACTGTACGTTTTTGTGTTACTGTACACTTTTGCCAAATTAAATCAACGGCAGGTTACGGTACATTAATTACTGCAACTGCACGGATTACCGTAATTCCGATATTCTGTAATGCTCCAAAAGCTCCTTTTAACTTGTGTACTATTTTTTATTTCATTCTTTTCTTTCTCTTTTTTAACTGTATGTGAAAAAAAAATTTTTTTTTTATTTGATTTTCAAATTTTTTGTTTAAATTTTTTAAAATTTTTGTATTAAATAAATAAAAAAACTTAATTAATTTTTAAATTTTATAATTGAATTTTAAAATGACTGTAACTTCTCGCTCATGCGTCAAAAGAGCCTAGTGTAAGAGTAATTTTTTCTTATCTTTTTATAAGCTATCCAATGACACCAATTCCGTTCTAGATTTAAAGTAAATTACATTTTTATAGCTCTCGAAGAGCTCAATTGATTGGTACCGATTACAAAATTCTAGGACCTAAAGGGACTATTTTAAAGTTTTTGTACCGTATCTCAATCAAATGAAGTTCTAGGAAATCATAAACAAAGTCAAACGATTAAGTTCCTTGAGAACTGCAATAAGAAAAAAAGACCTTAGACCTAGGAACTCTGTGGACCAAGTTATAAGTGTTTAAAAAAAATGGGAGTAATATAATCTTTCGTTATCTGTTAGGCGAGCGAAAACCATCACAATTTATAAGACCGAAATGCATATAAGGAAAATTTTTGCCGGCTAAACTAGCTCATTTGCCCGCATTCCAGGTTTGTGGGCCGCGCCGTCCTATTGCCGATTAGTCGCCCGATTTTTTTTTCATACATTATTTGTGATGCTTTTACATTGTTTGTGATATTTTCTAGCTTTTTAGCATTTAATAAAATATTATCGAAAACATTCTTTATTATTCAGCTTCAAAAAGGCCTGTTTAATTCGATTTCGACTTGAATAAACAAAAAATTAAACAAAAATATATGCATATATATAGTATACTAAAGCCGTGGAAAAAAATCTAATTTATGAATATGTGATTAAAAATAAATGTCGACGAAATATCATTAGAGTGTCTGACTTCTCTGACCGGTTGGCGAAGCCCATCGCCGCTTTTCGGCAAATGCACGTCGGGTTATATAAGCGAAAAATTGAATCCCATTCCCAAGAATAAATCAATCTTGTTGTGTCACTATCACATGATTTCGATTCCAGTTTGACTCAGCCAAGCTAGAGTTAAGTCAATACCAGTGTTTGTGGTTCACTGGACCCTCTGGGCACCATTCCCAGTGGCCTCTTCGGAGGTTCGGTACGTCCCACAGCTAACTGAGTCAGCCGGATGAGAAAGTATTGTGATGGTGCACAACTATGATTCCACATGACACAACGAATCCGCAATTACGCCGGTGTGCAGAACGCGCATAGTTGGATTGCTCGGCCGGATCCGCTCTCTTTCGATTGAGGTTCAGATGTGCACGGAAGAAAGTGCACATTGTAGTCTCGAAAGATTGAGCAATGATCCCGGTCGCACCAACCTTTTGCCATTTTTACAAAGAAATTCAAATGTTCTTTTTTTGGGCGTACAATGTAATAATTCATAAGGGTTTAGTTAATTTTTTTTTCCATTTTTGATTCAGTTTTGATTCAGTTTAATTGACATACATACTTGTAATGCCTCCCAGAAAAGTTGAAAAAAACCCGCAATTACGCCTGTGTGCGGAACGCGAACTGTTGGCTTGCTTGGCCGGATCCGCTTTCTTTCGATGAGTCCCATTGCCCAAGATACCGTGGCAGTCGAGGCATAGTCGCGTATAATCGTGGCATTGTCGCGGCCTAGTCGGATCGAAGATTGAGCAATGATCCCGGCCGCATCAACCTCTTGCCATTTTAAAAAATTTTTAAATATTTTGAAAACTTTTTTAAAATTTAAACATTGTTCAAATAAATCCTCTAAATATAATTTTGGCCTTCGCTAGTCACTTACCCCATTATTGGTTGAATTTTATGAATTGAATTCATATAATTTATAATTCATAATATAAAAATTCGTCCAGAAAATTAGGATAATAAAAAAAATTTTATTTACCTTTTATTACTTTTCAAATTAAATAAATTTAATTTTTTTTTCATTTCATTATCGGTCAAATTATTCGAGACACTTTGAGTTTTTTTTTATAATTTTAGTAATTATTTTTCAAGCCCAAATTAATTTTTATCGGACATGCTTATACGCATTTTGTAGAGCGGAAAATTCTCTACAAAATGACATATGTCCCGAAACGAAATATTGTTGTATCTCATTAAAATTAAAGGGCCTTCCCAATGATTAGTCAATGCATTTTTCGATTTGCCCATGCATTTTTATTTGCACTTTTTGGAGATTGGATCGAATCAGTATGGAACTTCTTTATACTCACCTTGTAAGGCAGAAAATTCTCTACAAAATGGCTCTGGTCCCAAAACGAAATATTGATTAGGACCATTTTTATGGGCCCAAAACTCAAAGACGTTTCAATGAGTTGTCTATGCGTTTTTTGATCATTAAAATTAACTTTTTTTTTCTCAATTTTTAAGGCTTTCAAAAAACGAAAAACATCGAAGAAAGAAAGAAATTTTTCGCATTTGTAAAAAAAAGGAAGAAAAAAATTGTATTTTGCAGGCGAAAGTCACGTTATTTTAAGTCCAATATTTTTTCGATTAAAATACACTCACATATTAAAAATAGCAATCGCTCTTCAGTTTTAGGTTCATCAAAAAGGACTCAGTGAATATTTTAAGATGCGACTAATGTCATTTTGTAGAGAATTTTCCGCTCTATAAAATACGTATAAACATGTTCCATACCGATTTGATCCAACCCCCAAAAAGTGCAACTAAAAACGCATAGGCAAATCAAATAATACGCGAAAAAAATCATTGAGAAGTCTTTTAGTTTCAAGTCCATAAAAACGAATATTTCGTTTTGGGGACCAATGTCATTTTGTAGAGAATTTTGTGCTCTACAAAATTCTTCATACCGATTTGATCCAACTGCAAAAATTGCTGACCAAAAGCCAATCTCTAACGTTTCATTGAATGGATTACAATAAAATATAATTTAAAAAAAAGTTTCGTCAAATATTTTTTTTTGCACTTTTTGTTTATTTCATTTAATTGTCTATGTGCATTTTTTTTCTTTCCAGTGTACTTTTAACGCCTTTTTGCATCTCTATGTATAAGTATTTTGACATACATACATACGAACGGATAATGAGTTTATAATTTTAAGTAAAATGACATTTTTTTGCCGACTGGTAAACAAGGCTTCTCATCAGGCCCCCCTTTCCCGATTTCAACATAATTAACTAATTAATGAAAAAACATTTTCGGCTAAGACATTTTTCTGCTCAAAAAAAATGTATTTTTATATTACCCTAATCGCGTGTATAAATCGCGGATATTTTGAGCCAAATTAAAATTTTTTTAAATTGAGAAATTAAGCGGATTGAATATGAAAAATAAACCGATTTTGAAGTGGAATAGAACTCAAAAAGAGGCGGAGAGCTTAACCGACTAAAAAGGGGAGGAATTTTTAAAGATTTATTGAATTGCGCTTATAATTTTGTCATAAAATTGCATGAATTTTTAATAAAATTTTTTCATTTATAAATGAAATTTCAATTAAATTGATTAAATTAAATCGATTTTAAATGAAACTTATTAACGCTATAATTAAAAATATAAATAAAAATAATAAAAATACTCTAATTTCGTGAGTCAAATTTAAATTGGAGCCAATGAGTTCATTTTGTTGTATGCGGATCCAAACGAGTCCAAATGTTGTGCCTACTTTTGATGAAACTGAAACGAAGGCGAGCACAAAATTTTGATCTCAACGGATCCGCATACAGCAGAATGAACTCAATTTAAAATTGGCTCAAAACACCTTATGCACGCGAAATTAGAATATTTTTATTATTTTTATTTATATTTTTATTTATAGCATTAATAAATTTCATTCAAAATCGATTTAATTTAATCAATTTAATTGAAATTTCATTTATAAATGAAAAAATTTAAAAAATGTAATTTTATGACGAAATTATAAGCGAAATTCAATAAATTTCCGAAAAATTCCTTGCTGACTTAGTCGGTTAAGCTTTCCTCTTCCTTTTAAGCTCTATTCCACTTTAGAGCCAATTCGTTTTTTTCTATATTCAATGCTCTTAATTTTATATATAATTTTATCAGGAGTTTTTTAAATAATTTTTTATTAAAAATACGTCAAAATTTAGTATGAGCATGTATAGGTTATTATTTTGAAGTAAATTCACCCTTCTTACTTCAATTCAGTGTTGTGACTTGGCTCTACAAGAAGCTTCCAGTCATTTAGAGTCATATGGCTCCGCTGCGGAGCCAAATTGTCAGATCAGTTCCCTTCCACTTTGCAGCCAATTCTTTTTTCTTTCTTTTTTTTCCGTTTTCAATGTTCCAGATGTTTTACCATTTAATTTTCAATTAATTTTTTCTATTTATTTATTTTTCATTTTTTTCGGCTTTTTGTTACTTAAAAAATGATTTGTGGTCTGAACTCATTTTGCGTTTAAAATGTCAATTTTCGAGCATTTTTTTTAGCATTTTTGATGCATTTTTTGTACTCTACTCGAAAAGCACTCTCGAAAAATGAAGCATTTTTGCATTTTTTAGAACGCATTTTTGTGTTTTTTTGGGCTTAGCATTTTTAAATTGAATAAACATTCAAGAAAAAAATGCATAATGAAGAGCATTTTTGAAATTTGGTCTTAGATTGAGGTAGAAATGAAAGTGCTCATTGAAAATGCTCTCGATAAAAAATGTTAGGTTAAATAAAAATGGAAAAAAAATTGTTTGAACAGACCCCGCGGTATTTTTTTTTATACAAAACCAAATTTCAACAATTTCAAACAATTTTTTTTATACAAATCCGCGAATTGTTTAAACGAACAATAATTTATTTTATAAATCAAAGTTTATTAAATAAACTTTGTAAATACATTTTTAAGCATTTCTAAGCATTGTTAAGCATTTTTAAGCAGCATTTTTTATTCAAAAATATTTTCGCGCCAAATTAAATTTGAATAAGAAAGGAAATTTTTTATAAAGAAAAAAAATGTTTTTTTCTTCGAAAAATTATTCAAAAAACTCGAAAAAAACGCATTTTAAAAAATGCGTCCAAAAATGTCCGAAAAGGCATGAAAAAATGCCCTCAAAAAGAAATGAAAAAAAGCGTAAATAAATCGGAAAAAAATGCGTTTTTAAACTAACAAAAAAAAATGCAAACGGAAAACGAAAAGTTTTACTTTGAAAAAATGCGTTCGACCTCTAAAAATGTGGAGTGAATGCGTTTTTTTTAGTTACCTTTTTTGTGTGTGCGCTTTTTGTTCGCATTTTTATGAAATTATTTTTTATGCGTTAAATTTTTAAATTTCCATAATTTTGTGTGTGGATAAGCCGCGGGAGTTTTGAGCCAAATTTAAATTGACGCCAATGAGTTCATTCTGTTGTATGCGGATCCGTTGGGCCCCAAATTTTGTGCCCGTTTTTGTTTCAATTTTATAAAAGTGGACACAAAATTTGGACTCCAATAGATTCAGTGGGAAGATCCATTAGTTTTAGGTCCATGAGAGGTTCTAATGAATATTTTCACTTGGAACCAATGCCATTTGGTGCAGAATTTTTCGCTCTACAAGTTTAGTATAAGCATGTCTCAAGATTAATTGATTTGGGGCAAGTAAACGGTAGGTAAAATTCATTTAAAATTGTCACCAATGATTTGTTCGTCAATGTATTTCCCGCTTTTTTAAACTTTTTCCCATTAATTTTTTTCACATTTTTCACGTTTTTAACGTGAAAATTTTTTCAAAAATAAATAAATTACTTTTTATTACTCCCGGACAATTTTAAATATATTTTTAAGCATTTTCAAAGCATTTTGAAAGGATTTTCAAACAAAGTTTCCAATTTTAAAAGTGTTCACAAATTCAAAATTAACTAATTATTGGCCCGGCCAGTGCCCGAAATAATCCTTGTCTGGCAGAATCTGACCCGGCTCGACGACAAAATGACTCTAGCCAGGCCCGAAATGGCTCTAGAAACGTGTTCAGCTATCGAAACTTTTGAAAGCCGGGGGATCCAACCTGGCACAACCTTGTCGAAAATGACCATGGCTCTTTTGGGCCAGCTCCAAAATTTATGCTATAGCCTGGCCCGAGCGGATCCGAATCGACTCAAAATGATCCTAGCCTGGCCAATATTATTTTTCTATACGTACACTATAATCCGATCGACTTGAAATGATCTTAACCGGGACCCGATCCGTCCTGGTCGAAAACTTTTTTATGCCTAACCCGCTCCGGTCCAAAATTTGGCTAGTCCTGCATTGAATCTGGTCCGGCACGACTCAAAGTGACACTGGCTGGGCCCGGCTCGACGGGTCGAAAATTTTTTACAGTTTCATTCCTTTTTCTATAACACAGTCACAATTTTTCATTCGTTTATTCATTCATTTTCCGCCTATATTTTACTTAAAAACGCCAAAAAAAAATTTAATCCCACTCAAAAAACTAAAAAAATGTATCGTAACCGAAAAAAGCGAGTGGATTTGAATTTTAATTATTTTCTCATTTGCATTTACTGTACGATTTTTGAAATTTCAAAAATATTTTTTCGCCAATTTTTGCGATAAATTGTTTGAAACGAAAACCTTTAAAGCGAAATAAAAATAATTCGAAAATCATTTTTAACGTAATTTCACGTGTAAACAAAATTTATTTATTTCGGATTTGCGTGTTTTCACGTTAATCTTTCTTTTTTTGTTGTTTATTTAATTTTGTCATTTAACAAATTTTTTTTTGCAATTTATCGTGGTTGAAATTTGAGCCATTTTCACGTTTTTCACATCTTTTTTTTTTTGTTAATTTCAAATTTTTCCACGTAAATTTTGCTTTTTTTCATTTTTGCCACTTTTCAAATAATCAAAAAAGTAACTTTTGACTTTTTTAAGTTTAAACTTAAGAACTTAAATGAACATTTAGTACATTTTTTACTTTTTAACCAAATTGTAAATTTTTTTTACATTCGATTCCATAAGTTTTATCGTTTTGTTTGACACCAAACTTGTTGGTTTCGAATTACGAATTTACTAATCATTTAAACTTTTTTGTCACTTTCAAAAAACAAAAAAGTAATAAAAAAAATTAAATGATTAGCAAATTCGTAATTGTCAAACTAAGCGGTAAAATCTTGAAAATCGAACGCAAAAAAAAATTTACAATTTGGTTGAAAAGTTAAAAAGTTATAACAAAAACAAATCTCGACGCCAATTTGAGTTATCCTGTAAAAAAATGCAAAAATCTCTTCAAAAAAAAAATTGTGCTTGTGGGATCAAAGAAATAAAAAAAAATTTTTTTTTTTAAAAGTTGATATCATTTTTAAAAAATTTTTTTCTATCAACAAAACTGAGATATCAATCGTTCGGAAATGATATCATTTCCCGCTTTTTTTATTGAATCAAAAATCATTTTTGTTATTTCTTTTTTGTAATTTTTTTTTCTCAATTTTGCTTTTGAAAATGAAAGAAATAATAAAAAAAAAGATTTTTAAAAGCTTTCCATTCAAAATTTTTATAAGAATAATTTCAAGAAAAAAAATGAAAGCATTAAAATATTTATCTCAAGTTCATTTTTGTTCACTTTTCTTTATTTTCTTTTTATTTATATTTTTATAAGAAAAGAAATTTTGAATGAAAAATGAAAAAGAATAGAGAAAAAAAAATCGAAGAAATTAATGAGCCCAACGAACATTTTTCATATTTTTTATGGTCTTGGGACGAGACCATATAAAATATGTGTTGTGACATAACTCCGGGCTGAATCCGGAGTCGCTTATAGAGCGGAGCCATTTATAGAACCAAGTCACAATACTGGAAGGGACAATAGGGCCGAAACGGGACGGGACGAAATGGGACGTACGGAAACGAGGAGAAAACAAAACGGGATGAGCCTAAGATTAAAAGCTAGGCTTAAGAACCTAAATTCCAAGTCTAAGATTAGCTGTAAGTCTACATCTAAAATCTGAACTTAGAGAGAGAGAAATGCTCGTGCTTTTTCTCATTTGGCCATTTTATTTTTTCTTTATTATCATACCGCTTTTATTATTATCAATTGATATTAATGAAAAAGGGAAAGAAAATAAATGGAAAGAAAGAGAGAAAGAAAAGAAAAGAAAAAAAGGAAAAGAAAAAGAGAAAGAAAAAAAGAATGAAAAAGAGAAAAGAAAAGGTAAAGAAAAGAGGAAAAGAAGAAAAAAAAGGAGAAAAAAGAAAGAGAGAAATAAAGAGAAGAGAAAAAAGAAAGAAAAGAGAGAGCAAAGAAAAGGGCCGCCAGCAACGTAAGCTTTGAACGTTTCAGTTTTTTTTCGGCGGCTATAAATTCTACGCAAAAAATCTCATAATTTTTACTTAATTGAATAAATTACGTGTATTTTGCAAAAAGGAAAAAAATTTCTTTAATGTTGTTTTTTTGGAATATTTTTCTCTTTTTTTCTTATTATTTTTAAATTAGCATCAATTTTGTCGCAATTTTTTTTTTTTTTGAAATTTTTGCAGAAAAAAATTTGTTGACTGATTGATATTTTTTTGTGGGAAATGAGGTAATATGAGAATGAGATTGAGACTTTTTTGATTGATACTTGGAATGAGATGATATGAGAATGAGATTGAGACTTTTGATTTTTGGGATTTATTTTGTAAATCTTACATCAGCTTTGGTTTCGTTTTTTCTTTCCTTTCTTTTCTTTTCACTTTTTTTTCTTTCAATTCCTAAGAAAGTAAATAATCTAACAAATAAAGTAGAAAAAATGCAAAAAAGTAAAGAAAAAAAAAGTAAAAAAAAAGTGGTGGCGCTCCAGCGAGAAAAAGGTTCTTCAAAGTGTCATTTCCGTAAAATTTTATTTCATCGTAACAACAAAATGGGATTGCGTATGCAAATGTTTTTTTTTCTTTTCTTTTCTCTCTTTCTCTTCTTTTCTCTTTCTTTCATCTTTTTGTGTTTCTTTTCTCTCCCATATCCTTCTTTCATTTGTTTCTTTCTTATTTTTTTTTTCTAATAACATGTCCACACTTACAAACAAATAATTGTAACCACTAGAGTTTAGAGTCTTAAGTCAATCGTCCATAAATCTAGCAGATTTACACTTATCTTGCAAATTGAAAAATTTTTCTCAAAACGATTTTTGGCCCGTGTCAAAAAATCATTAAAAAATCATTTTTCATACACCAAAAACTAAAAGGTTATAGCTTCCTCTCCCTCTCTCACTTTCTCTCCCCCTCTCTCTCTCTCTTTCTCTCTCTCTCTCTTTTACGTTCTCCTCCTCTCTCTTTCCTTCTCTCTTCCCTTTTCTTTTCTTTTTGTTTGTTGTTCTTTCTCATTCCCGTTTTCAAATTTGTTGTTGTTATTGTTCTCAATACATTGACGCAATTTTTGTTGTTCCTTCAATCCAGAAATGGGACATTGCAAAAAACTAAATATAGTAACAACGCGAAACGTAAAGTAACAAATTTTTTTCCGGTGTGACGGTAGTGAGTCTTGGTAGTTTTTTTGTTATTGGAAATTTTCTGATTACGATCTCACGCTAAGCAAAAAAAACTGAACATATTGCAAAACTGTAACGGAACATTTTTTAACATAATACAACAGTTTTTAAAAATATAAAAATGATGGAAATGAGAATTTTTTCGTTGTACTATTGTACAAATATTTTTATACACACAATATATTTATATTAATAAAATTTAACATTTTTATCATTTTAAAATAAGCAATATATTGTAATTTTAAAAGTAATAAAATTTTTGTATAAAAATGATAAAGTAAAAAAATTGATGTGAAAATCATTTTATATTTGTTCTCATTTACTTATATAAAGTTATCATTGTAATGGGTCAATAGAAATTAAATATTAATGACTTTTACGTCCATTAAGGTTGTCTACGTAACAAATAGTATACACATGTAAACGTTGAATTCTCATTATTCTTATTCTCAACTTGACAATAATATTACCGTTACTCATTCTTAACGTCGGTGGCCGAGACAATAAACATTTTTTTTCGTTACTCTTTTTGAAAAAATGCACATTTTTATTTTTTTTCCTTGCTGTTTTTTATGGTTATGTATAAGCATTTTCTTTTTTTTTTAATGTATTTTTACATTATTTTCTTTTTTTTCGCATTTTTTTGTTACTGTCTTTTATAGAATACACTTTTTTTGTTGTTTTTCTTCGTTACTGTTCGTCTATAACAACTAGGAAAATGTAAAAAGTTCGTTAAACGAGCAAGCAACAAAAATCACAAAAAAATCACAAAAAAATACTCAAAAAACATTTCTCGTGTTACGTTCGTTGTCTAACCATAAAAATCACATTCACAACCTTTGCATTTTCAATACAGTTTCACGCATTTTTGAAATCATTTGTTTTAATTTTCATATTTAATCAATTTCAACTAAATTTTTCAACAATTTATTGCACTAAATTTGTACCGAACCGTACCAAAAATTATTTTAAAACATTTAAAGCTTTGTATTTTTTTAATGCGTTTTAATGCAATGGTTTTTGGTATAGTTAGTTTTTTAAATTTTTTAATGCGTTTTAGTGCAAAAATAGACTTTGTTACGGTTATTTGTAATAATAAATTTGTATGAACAAAATGTATTGACATATGTATTTGGAGAGCAATATCATTATTGAAGAATATCATTCGAAAATGTTTAAGCAATGATTTTTTTGTAATTTATTTTTGTTTTCATTTTTAATTTAATATTAATTTTGTTGTTTATACATATAAGAAACGTGTACGGCTTTTGCTAATTTATCATTATCATTATTATTAGCATTGCATTTAATTTTTATTTAAACAAATTTTTTTTTAAATTTAATTGTTTGACGTAAATTGAATTTACAGTCGACTCCCCCATTAACATAAATTCCCATTAACATAAACCTCCCATTTACATAATCGTTTTGGCAGCTTGGTTGGTTTTCACCCATTAGCCCCCTTAACATAACGCTCCCATTAACATAGTTAACGCGCAGTCCCTTGGCGTTATGTTAATGGGGGCGTCGACTGTATATTCATACATATGACTCAAAAAATTTGAAAACTTATTGCTTTAATAGCTTAAAAAATTAAATTAAAACTAAAAAAATTTCTGAGAAAAATTTGATTTTTTTTCTAATAAATATTAATATTAAAATTAAGAAAGAAAATTTAAATATTAATTTTATTTGCTCAGTTTTAAGTTTAATCTTTTAAGATTATGCCTAAGCTAGTGTTTCAAGTTTTTTATATAATTTATTTATAAATTATTTTTGTTTTCGTTTTTCAATTTTTTTCTTTTGTTTTTTTTCTTAAATTGTTATTTATTTCTTTCAATTTTCTTTTTCTAGAAACACTAGCTTAAGTTTAAGCTTAAAGGATTCGCTTGAATAAGCGCTTGTCGGGTCGTTGGCTTTGATAGTTATGCTTAAGCCTAGGCTTAAAAGCCTAGAATTCTAGTTCTAAGCCTGAGTCTAAAATCTAATTAATAAACTTAGGGTTAAGTCTAAAGTTTGTCCACACGGCTTTACTTAAAATTTTTCAAGCTTGCTTATATACTGTATATTTTATTTTTTACTGTATTTCAGCATTTTTTACAACTCAATTAAAAAAAATTTCACCGTAGTTTATTTTTAACTTTACTCGCATTTTCTTTTCACTATTTTATTGCTTTTTCGTGCGGGTTGTATCGTAAACTCAATTACAGCGATACAAATGGTCACGCGGCGAAAATCGGATGTGTACAGTACGCTTGACGTGGAAAGCGTGATTCTTCGACTCACGCAGGTGCGGTATTTTTTAGCCTTATGCCCCACACACATTAACACATAGATAAACAGACACACAGAGACACAAGACATAAGCATATGGGACACATACACGCACAGAGACACAAGGGCACAAAGACAATTCCAGGTTATGGAAACGAAGTTCAAATGGGAATTGGGGAAAGAAAAAAACAATGTATTATGGTAAGATAAAATGGATGGGCGGAGAAAAAAAATGCTACAGTATTCATCTAAAGAAAAAAAGACTAATAGCTACAGCATTTAGCCATAGAAGATGGCTAATAGCCACAGTATTTGTTTACTGTATTTAAAAAATGAATTAATTTAGGCAAATCCAAACGGGAGCTCTTCCTCGTTCTGGAAACGGGACTCGTTGGACGTTAGCGAGGTCGAGATTAAAATGATCTGCCAAGCGGCCCGAAACGTGTTCCTTCAACAGTCCATGCTCCTTGAACTCAACGCACCGTTAAAAATTGCCGGTAAATTCTCAAGCGTGATCCCGGATGGGTTTGGCTTTATCGTACCAATACATTTTTTTATAGGCGATATTCACGGCCAGTTTTCGGACCTGCTGAGGCTGTTCAAGTTGTCGGGCTTCCCGCCGTCGTCCAATTATCTCTTTCTCGGCGACTATGTGGACCGTGGCCCGAAGAGTCTCGAGGTAAATTGGAGGCATGAACCAAGAGGATCGCTTTGTATTCTAGCTTTAAAATTTCTTGTTTCTCAAGGAAATTTACTAAAGAGTTTCCGGATTTGAACCCATTAGCCTTTGCCTATCAGCTAATCTGTAAGCAGATTAGAAACAATATAAGGTGATGTTGCAGCTCGAGCTCAGCCCGACCGAGTTCTTGGCTGGATTAGCCCAAAAATTGTTACTGTTTAAAAAATTATCTGCTTGAAACATCTTTATATTTAGAAGAATAAACAAATGCATATTTTCAGACGATCATCCTGCTACTGTGTTACAAAATCAAATATCCGGGCAATTTCTTTCTGCTACGCGGCAACCACGAGGTCTCCGCGCTCAATCGCGTCTACGGCTTTTACAATGAATGTAGATCGTATTTTACTATTTGATTTAAGGGCACTTTTGGCTTGATAAAAATTTTTGACTATTAAAATTAGGCCAAATTTACAATTTTCAAATGGCTATAACTTTTAGTTCGTAAGTCAAAAGGGCCTAGTGTAAAAGTAATTTTTTCTTATTTCTTTACCAGCTATCGAATGACACTATTTTCATTCCAAAATAAAATTTTAAATTTTTTTTGATTTTGAAAAAATGCTCTTACTAAGTCCATGGTTTTTTTCAAAATGGACTTTGTGAGCTACAGCCACGTGGATATACTCATTCGATAGGCCTTGAAAAGCTGATTTCAAATACATATGGGTCTTCTAATCAATTTTTTGATTTTTGGGCACTTTTGGCTCGTTGAAAGTCGTTGACTATCAAAATTGGGACAAATTCGGAATTTTCAAGTGGCTATAACTTTTTGCCCATGCGTCAAAAGGGCCTGGTGTAAAACTTATTAGTTACCAACCTAATACCACTCAAAATTATTAGTTAAATATGATGCAATCAATGAAATAATTGACTATTAAGAAAAAAGTTCAAAAAAAAAAATGGCAAAAATTCTTTTTAAAAAAATTTTGGAAAGGTTGGTGCGGCCGAAATCATTGCTCAATCTTCGACCCGACTATAGTCGATCCGACTATGCCACGATATCTTGGGCAATGGGACCTATCGAAAGAGAGCGATCCGGCCAAGCAAGCCAACTATGCGCCTACCGCAGTAGGCGGATCCGTTGTGTCATGTGGAATCATAGTTGTGCACCATCACAATTCTTTCTCATCCGGCTGACTCAGTTAGCTGTGGGACGTACCGAACCTCCGAAGAGGTCACTGGGAATGGTGCCCAGTGAGTCCAGTGAACCACAAACACTGGTATTGACTTAACTCTAGCTTGGCTGAGTCAAACCGGAATCGAAATCATGTGATAGTGACACAACCACGAGTGATTGATATCATTGGGGGACTAATTAATTTTTTCGCTTATATAACACGAGATTCATTGGCGAAAAATGGGCGATGGGTTTCGTCCGATGGTTAGGCAACGAGAGTATTCGATATTATTTTGCTAGTCATAATTTACTTACATTTAATGCACAAATTCGGAATTTTCAAGTGGCTGTAACTTTTTGCCCATGCGTCAAAAGGGCCTAGTTTAAGAGTAGTTTTTTTTTATCTCTTTACCAGATATCCAATGACACCAGTTTCGTTCGAAAATAAATTTTTGAATTTTTTGCGATTTTAAAAAAATGACCTTACTATAGTCCATGGTTTTTTTCAAAATGTACTTTGTGAGCTATAGCGACGTGGATATACTCATTCGATAGCCCATGAAGAGCTGATTTCAAATACATATGGTTCTCTTAATCAATTTTTTGATTTTCGGGCACTTTTGGCCCGTTGAAAGTCGTTGACTATCAAAATTAGGCCAAATTCGGAATTTTCAAGTGGCTGTAACTTTTTGCCCATGCGTCAAAAGGGCCTAGTGTAAAAGTAGTTTTTTCTTATCTCTTTACCAGCTATCCAATGACACCGGTTTTGTTCGAAAATAAATTTTTGAATTTTTTGCGATTTTAAAAAAATGACCTTACTGTAGTCCATAGTTTTTTTCAAAATGGACTTTATGAGCTATAGCGACGTGGATATACTCATTCGATAGCCCTTGAAAAGCTGATTCCAAATATATATAGGTCTCTTAATCAATTTTTTGATTTTAGTAGTGTTTTTAAAAATTTTTGACTATCAAAATTGGGACAAATTCGGAATTTTCAAGTGGCTGTAACTTTTCGCCCATGCGTCAAAAGGGCCTACTTCGACCAGTTTGCTGTTCTATCTAAAACATTTTTCAGGCAAAAACCGTATAAACATGAAGATTTGGAAGGTGTTCCAGGACGTTTTCAATTGTATGCCTATTGCGGCTCTCATTGAAAATAAAATTTTTTGCTGTCACGGCGGCCTGTCGCCGCATTTGAGGACCTTGGAGCAGTTGAAACGGATTTGCAGGCCTGTCGACGTGCATGAGACCGGTGAGTATTATTTTAAGGGTCTAACCCCGCCTCAAAGAGCTTTATTTCAAGATCACGACCTCGCCTCAAAAAGCCCTATTTAAAGTCTAACCCCATCTCGAAGAGCCCCATTTCAAAATTCCGACCTCGCTTCAAACTGAGCCGATCCGAGACCCAAATCAAACGCATTCACAGAATTCATTTCATAGGACTCCTTTGCGATATTTTGTGGTCGGATCCCGACGCGAAAGCTTCTGGCTGGGCGCCCAACGACCGCGGCGTGTCGTACGTGTTTGGCGCGGACGTGTTGGCGCAGTTCCTTCAGCGCATGGACCTTGATATTGTGGTAATATATTTTCTCGAAAAATTTCGAGTTCTTAATGCCCATTTTAAACTCTCATTGAAGAGCTATTTGCCTAGTGTACATTTTTAATACGTTAAACCGAAATTACAGTATTTTACTTACAGGTCCGCGGTCATCAGGTCGTCGAGGACGGGTACGAATTTTTCGGTAAACGCAGTCTCGTTACGATATTTTCGGCTCCGAATTACTGCGGTACTGTCGCCACGTTGTTAAATTACAGTTTCCGTTAATTACAGATTTTCCTAATTACAGTTCTCTCTCATTAACCATTTTTTAGGCGATTTCGATAACGCGGGCGCGGTGATGAACGTGGACAGGAATTTGCTTTGTTCTTTTCAGGTATTCCCCATTTCTTACTGTATCCGGCACTTTGGGTTTACAGTATAGCCATTTTACTGTATTTCACGTAGAGAGGCCTTCTTATACAGTATCCTACTGGCTTTCTCCGCTTGTACAGTATTTTATCAGCTTTCCCTTCTTTGTATAGTGTCCCACTAGCTTTTCTACGCTTGTATCCCACTAGCTTTTCTACGCTTCTACGCCCCCAACTAGCTTTCCCTTTTTTGTGTAGTATCCGACTAGCTTTCCCTCTTTGTACAGTATCCCACGTAACCTATTATGCTTTTTTTCGCTTAGATCCTCAAGCCGTTGCCATGGACGGGTCCCAACTCGGCGGCGGGCGTTGACGCCAAGCCCGCGGTCCTTCGCGAACGCAGCGCTAATAATTTCGCGGCGAATTTGACGTCGAGTCGCACCGACCCAAAATTAGCGCTAGGCACCACCGCAAAACTGTTTCGTAAAAGCATTTTATAGTATAACACGGGGCACACAGTCGGCTACAGTAATGGCCACACAACGATTCAGTTAGAGTAATGGGGAATTTTCTCTTCAAAATTCTTTTTTTGCATTTTTTACAGCTAACCTAAAGTTAAGCTAAAAAAATAGGCACGTTACTTAATTCAAGAGTTTGCTTGATTCATTAGACAACTTCGATTCAAGTCCAAGTTCAAGTTCAAGTTTGAGACCAAGTCCTAGACTGGGAAAAATTGAGATCGAGTTCAAGTCCAGGTCCAAGCTCACGCTAGAAGTCCAAGTCCTAAATCGCAATCAAGTCTAAGCTTAAGTTCGGGCCCAAGTTCTAGACCGAGTTCGAGATCGAGTTCAAGTTCAAGCTCAAGCCCAAATCCATTTTTGTAATTTTTTTCAATTTAAAGCGGGTCCCAAAACACATTTCTCCCCTTCTAACTTTTAAATACGAGCTAGATTTCGTCCTCGAGGAATACAGTAAATTATCGTTTCATAGCACATTTTATTTTCTCTACTGTACATTTTTCGTTGCTGAATTTTCAAAATTTCTCCAATTTTTTTTCCTTTTATATTTTTTTTGCCTTAAATTAAAAATTTTTATTTGTTAATAAATTAAAATTAATTTTAAAAAATTTCGAAATTTAAATTTGCGCCAAAAAATTTAAAAATATTCCGAACGGCCCTTTGGGATTACTGTAAAAAACTTAAAAAATTATTATAAAATTTGAATGAGAAACATTTTAATAGAGATAAAATATTTTACATTACATAAATACATTATATAAATGAATAAATAAATTATTAATCAGGGCCCGAAATAGACCCAATACGAACCTAAAACGAACCCAATGAGCCCAGTTTCGGGGGTCATATGCTCCCATATGCCCCCACTTCCTGTCCGCTCTCGTGGTGATGCTGAGAAAGATGGGAGAGGAAATTTTTGTTGACTTCGGTTCGAAGGAAAAAGGCTCAAATATCTTTGGGCTTGGATGAGGTTAACCAGTTCGAAACTACTGCTGGAAAAAAGAAAAATGCTCTGGTTTCGAATGAATTAAGTGAGGCTCAATCAAATTCATTTTCTTGTTGGGAGAGGGGGGAGCGGAGACGAAAGTAGTGGGAGAAAGGGAAGAAAAAATTGCAAGGAGAGAAGAAAGATATGGGAGAGAATGGGAGCAGGCCAAAGAGACAAAAGAATGAGGGAGAGAGGTACAAGATCCTTGTGAGGAGAGAGGAAAGAAAGGAAGAAACGAAAATAGCGGGATGGAGGATATGAGTGGATGAGAGACAGAAAAAAGGAGGAAGAGATGAATAGAAGTGCAAGAAAATAATTCAAAAAATAATAATTTACATAATGTCAAATTTTTTTGCGCGCAGTTTGAAATTCAAACCAACAACGGATCGTCGGCCACAGTAATGCCGAGCAAATTTTCTTTCAAAAATTTATTCGTTTGCAAAAATTCCTATCATACATATTTTCTATCATACATAAAATTTTATATACATTATGACAATTATATCAAAAGAGAAAATTTGAAGAAAATTTCCTTTTTATACAACAAAAAAATATTATTATAAAATGCTTTGAAGAAAAAATAAATTGAAAAAAAAGTTTATGGCGTAGATTTTTCTGTTCAAAACTGGGCCATTTCCACATTACATTTAGGGTTGCGCCTAGGAACCCCTGCCTTTTCTAACCCTCCTCATACTCAATTTCCCTTTTGATCCTGCTCCCTTTCCCGCTCAATCCGTCATGCCTCGTCGCACGCCCATAGGTTCGCAACCGTATGCGATCCATGCAGCAGTATACGATTAGTACAGTAGTACAAACGCTCGTTGATAACATATACGAATTGCCAGCATCTCGTCGCTACAGTTGCATATGCAGGTCGTCATCGTCGTCGGCGCCGCTGTCATTGCTCGCCACTCCGTCCGATTTCGACTCCTTTTTTGCTTTCATTCGTCGATTTTGGAACCAAATTTTCACCTGAACAAAAAAAAATTTGACCCAAATTATACCGTATATAAGCCGCAGAGATTCTAAAAAAAACGAAATTGAATATCCTCTATGTGGGTTACAGTAGTGCTTTCACCTGTCTCTCGGTGAGTTGGAGGCTTTCCGAAATTTCCTGCCGTCGTTTTCTGGTAAGGTACTTGTTGTAGTGGAACTCTTTCTCGAGTTCCAGAGTCTGTGTACGAGAATACGTTTGTCGGGTGCGTTTCGAGTCGTTGCCTCGTGTTCCTGTAAAAAATTTTTTGAATAAAATTGACACAAAACCAGTAATGGATGAATGGTTCGGTAAATCTCGACCCAACGAGCCAAATGTCAAAAAATCCGATTTTTGGCTGGTTTTCTCGCGAGCCATGAGCCATTTTTTTTGCAAAGATTTGGCTCAATTTTGTTAAATTTGGCTCAAAATTGAGCCATTTGGCTTACATTTTGACTCGCAAACCAAACCGCAAACCATTGAGCCACTTTATCTATCACTGCTCAAAGCATAGTAAAATATACTTGAAGGTATGAGCTCGATTTTAACTCACATTAAAAGCAAGGTATGAGTTCAATTTTAGGTTACACTTTTGTTAAGATCAAACTAGAGTTCAAGTAAAAATTCAAGTCTCGGCTATTACCAGCCCAAATTCACGAGGATTTCGGATTTACAAATCTTTTTAAGAATTTTCAGCTATCATAATTTCGTGCGTATAACGACAAGTGTTTTGAGCCAATTTTAAATTGGCGCCAATGAGTTTATTCTGTTGTATTGTTGTGTGCGAATCCAAGCGAGTCCAAATTTTATGCCCACTTTTATAAAACTGAAACAAAAATTTGGACCCCAACGGATCCGCATACAACAGAATGAACGCATTAGCGCCAATTTGAATTTGGAATAAACGCATTGTCGCCAGTTTAAATTTGTCTCAAAATATCCGGCCACACGAAATTAGGGTAATTTTTAGTTCATTTCCCCCGGTTGATTTACTGGCTCATATTTCTTCATTCTTCAACGACTTTCGTTGTAATTGGCCTCTCATTTACTCATTTTTTTCTCACAATAATTTTTTTTATACGTATTTTTTCAAAGTTTTCCCAAATTTTTTCCAAACGTAAAAAATTGAGGCAATTTTTCATTCGGCCGCTAAAAACGCATTCAATCGAAAAAAAACTCTTTCATCTTGCCGACACACAAAACACACACACAAACATAGACACACACATAAAACACACGCGAAACACACATATGAAACTCATAAACTAAAACACACATACGAATGATAGCAAGGAAAAAAGACAAATGAAAGGCAGACAAAATGGAAAGAGATTGTGGGGACGTGTTTGTCGTTGCTTTTTGGGGCTGGGAGAGGCGGGACATTTGCTTTTTTACTTGGCTTGTTGATGAACGTGTGTGTTTTAAGTGTCGCATAAGCATAAGCTTACGTGGAGATTTATGTGCACTAGAGAAATACAATTACCCTAATTTTGTGTGTGAATAAGTCCGGGTATTTTGAGCCAAATTTAAATTGACGCCAATGAGTTCATTTTGTTGTATGCAGATTCGTCGGGATCGAAATTTTGTGCCCGCCTTCGTTTCAGTTTTATAAAAGCGGGCACAATATTTGAACTTGTTTGGATCCGATACAACCGAATGATGAACTCATTGGCGCTAATTTGAATTTGGAATGAACTCATTGGCGCTAGTTTAAATTTGGCTCAAAACACCCGGACTTATCCACGCGAATCCTTTTTTGCCGTTACATTTTTGGTTTCCTCTACATTTTTAAATATAACATTTTGTCCAAGTAAGTTAGAAATTTGATTTAAAAAGTAATCGATAGAAAATTAAATTCTAAATCCAATGGCCAAAATTAATTTTATTAAAAGTAACTTTTGCTCCTCAAAAAGTTAGTCGAATCCCGCAAATGTGGCGATCCAAACCCCAAAAAAATTGATTTTTTACATCTCATTTTTCCACAACATAAATTTACCGTAATCTACAAATTATTATGAGTTATGAGAGAATGTACACAGTTGCGAAATTCCAGCAAAAATATGGCGAGGCTAATGAAAATATTGCCCTATCCCTCTCCCTGCCGGGGGCCCACCCGCTGAGACGAAGTGAAAGAAAAATTCCATTTCTCTGGCATTCCACCTATCTCTTTCTATCTCTCTCTTTCTCTCTATCTCTGCCATTCCTATTCTGTTCATATCATACGGTATTTCCCCTCAATATTTTCCCATTTGTGAAAATATTTTCGCAAAAATTATGCGAAAAATTTATGCGAAAAAATTTTTTTTCTTTACAAATCGACAGAAAATTTTGCTCACATTTTTTTTTGTGGAAAGAATACGGTAGTCATATATTTTTTAAATGTATCTCAGGCGTTTGGGAAATTTAAATAAAATGGAAAATTCTAATGGCCTATGAATTTTTGAGATTCGATCACGAGATGGGATAAAAATTGGGCCTGGATCATAAGAAAATTTTCCAAATTTCTCTAAAATTTCAAAGAAAATGAAAAAAAAAACATTGTTTGAGTATACATAACTAGGTTAGGATTCAATTTTTGGGATTTATTTTCATCAAAACCTATGCGGAATTTCCAGCTGAATGGAATGGCATATTGGAATTCAATCAGTAGATGAAGTCAAAATTAGGCCTGGATTATAAGGAAATTTTTCCGAATATTTCCAAAATTTAAAAAAAAGAAAATTTTCGCATTGTTTGAAGATCCATAATCTGGTTAGGATTCAATTTTCGGGGCTCTAATTTTATTGGATTCTATGCGAAATTTCCCGATGAATCTAAAAAATATAAAAAATTGCTTACCGTGCATTTTCATCCACGGAAACATGTGCTGCGCGCCGATGGACGCGCCGGCGCTATGAACGCGTTCGCTCATAAACGAACACGGAGGCGGCGAAACGTCCTCAAGCACGAGCGCGTTCTTATTGTGCACGTCCGTGTAATGCGCGTTACTCGTCGGCGAGGACGAGGATGCGTTCGACGCGCTCGCCATACCGAATCCATTATAGGAGAAGCTAAAACTATGTGAAAACATATAAAATGGCTTCTAGCCTAATTCTGGGCTTTATTGCTAATTGAAAATGAGGCCAATACCAATTTATAGTCCAAAATTACATATCATTTTCAATGCATTCCGATAAGTTTCAACTTTGACCAATTTTCAGAAAAAAAAATTAGACAGAATTTTGCTAACTACGAACTTTTGACTTTAAGTGAAGTTTTCAGCACTATAAAATTATTTTTCCAAAAAATCAGTTCCAGCTATCGAATTCAGAATTTCAATCTCTATCGATTACATTTCAAATCAAATTTCCAAGTTATTTTCTAAAAACAGTTAAAATAGTAAAGTCCCTCAAAAAATTTCAAAAAAATAAAAAGTAATTGTTATGACGGAGTTATAAGAAGAAAATTCGAAGTATGTGACCAAGGTCCGTGTAGCTCAGTCGGTAGAGCAGCGCTCCGGTTAAGCGTTTTGTTGGACCTGCGTTTTGGTCGCAGGTTCAAGTCCTGCCACGGAAGTCACCTTTTTTCACATACACAACAAATTGGCGATCAGGATGAGATGGCGCGTCAAGCGTCATCATCACGAACTCCGTGCCGCTGCGCTAGGTAGCGTCGTAAGCCGGTATTTGGCCGGGAAGTTAGTGGTCAGCTTCCCTTAGGCCGCGCGTAATGTTGAACCAAGCATAAGTCCGGAATTTCTATTCCAAAAACCACTCCGGCAGTTGGTCGCGCAATTCTATTATGCGTAAAAATGCTTGTATTTCAATGTGTAGCCATTGGTACTGTGCTGGTCAAGTGGATCTAGTCCTGTGACCTTCCACTTTGTGGTTGCATCTATTAACATCTTGAACGGAGAGATGTTATGACGGAGTTATAAGAAGAAAATTCGAAGTATGTGACCAAGGTCCGTGTAGCTCAGTCGGTAGAGCAGCGCTCCGGTTAAGCGTTGGTCGCAGGTTCAAGTCCTGCCACGGAAGTCACCTTTTTTCACATACACAACAGTAATCATACTTTTTTAGCTGTAACTTTTTTTTCAAGTTACTTATAAACTTGATTTAAAAAGTAATCGATAGAAAAGAAAATTTAGAATTCGAATTTTCTGTAAAAATTTTTTATAAATCCTAAAAATTGGGACAAAGTTGAATAAATATCGCCCGAATTTCATTTTTTTTGCCGTTACATTTTTGGCTGCCTTTACATTTTTAATTGTAAATTTTTTTCCAAATAAACTAGAAATTTGATTTAAAATATAATAGATAGAGCATTAAATTCTGAATAAAATGATTTTTTGGAAAATAATTTTATTAGTTTTAAAAACTCGTTCAAAGTCATAAAATTCGTGGTCCGCAAAATTCTGCCTAATGGGGCTAATTCCAATTTTTATAGGAATATTAAATTGCATTAAAACCTAAATTAATGTAAAGTGATGAGAGGTAAAGAAGAAAATAAGAGGAGAAAGTGAAAAATATGTATATATAAAGAGAGAGAGAGTAAAAGGGGGCGGGGGCGGTAAATGGCCCTGTCATGGGGTCGTAAAATCGCCGCCGAAAAAAATTTTTTTTTTCATTTTTAAAATATTTTTGCGCCCTTTCGCTTCCGCCGCCGCGTTGATTTACGATCGAAAGAAAGAAAATTCTTGGGCGGAAACAAAGAGAGAGAGAAAAAGAGCGAGAGAGATGGCACACAAAACACATCACCATTTGTGTTTTTGTTAAAACACAAAACAAAGTGTGAAGACACATATGTGTTTGTGTGTTTAACATATAGATTTATTCAAAATTTTTCTATCAATTTGTTTCTGGGGGATTTTCGCCAGTTTAATTCGATGATTTTTATCCCCAAATCCGCCAGATCAAATTCTCGAGGGTAAGTTTATACTTATTAAGATTCACCGGCGTTGAGCCAATTTCATAAGTAAAATTATACTTAAAATTCACCGAAATCGGGCCAAGTTCTAAGCTAATATTATACTTAAGATTCATTGAAGTCGCGCAAAGCTCTAGATTAACACCCAGGCAAATTTTTCAAAAAATTCCTCAGACAATTACTTAAGTTCATGATCAATCTTAAGCTAATGACCTGAAACACAATGTCAATCAATCAATTTCTACAATTCATCCAAACTGGATGGCCTATGTGATCCTATATGGCCAAAACATATTTCGCTCGGTCGGCTCTTCCAAACAGCCTTATTCAATCACTTTCTATATTAAATTACCCCGAAGACGTCGACGACTCGTTGGCCCATTGTGCGGCGGCAGCGCCTAGCATGTTCTTCATATAATCGTGTTGTTGGTAGAGAAACGCCGACGAGGAGGAAGTGCATGCAGGCGGCGATGTGGCGCTGCTGACGGCAGCCACCGCAGCCGCCGCCGCAGCCGCTGACGTCTCGTAAAAGGATTTCGCGGCGGCGGCTGCCGCAGCCGCTGCTGCCGCCGCCGCCGTCATCGACGCCGCGCTCGTCGTCGCGGTTAACGGCGGCGAGTCGTCGCGCTCGTCGCGTCGAGTCACGCACCCATCCCGCTTCAAGTGATGGCCATTTTGTTGATGGGCGTGATGATGATGATGCTGTAGTTGCGTGTTACCGTCGCCCAGACCGTGACCGTGCTGCTGCGCAAACAGACCATTCGCATGCTTTTTCAGCGTCGCCGCTCCGTCCGCCAAAATCTCGCAGTCATCGAGCGCCGTCTCGGCCGCGTTATTGTTGTTGTTGTGCAGCGCGAAGAGCGCGCTACCGTTGCCGGCGCCCATCACGTGCCCGCCGAACATTCCACCGTTTCCGCCGCCCAACGGGCTACCATTACCGAAATGCCCGCCCACTGCGGCGGCCATAGGCGCCCAATACTGCGCCATTGCCGCGGCAGCCATCGTATCCTGATACATTTGAACGCTTATACCGCAATACGCCAAGATAATCGAGTTGAACTGCTACGGTAAACGAATCGAAACTGAAAAATGTTATACAAATATAAATTTAAATTTATATTAAATTAAATTTAATAAATGACGTTATTTGACATTTTAATGATTACCATAAATATAAAATATAATTTTTTCTAAATTTAAAATTTATTTAAATACCATAAAATTATTTTTTTAAATATTTTTCTATAATAAAATAAAAAATAATACTGTAAAATAAATTTTTTCAATTAGTTTTTGTTAATTAAAAGAAATAAATGATTAAAATTTAAATGTAATATTTACATTGATATTTGCTCAAATTCACAGTTATATTGATTGTTATTAATGTGCACAAATCAAGCTTAAGCTTAAAATTATTAACGCCTTCAAATCAAACCTGAACTTACACCAAAAACATTAATTAATATTTTTCTTAATTAATTAAGAAAGCTTAATCATGGTTCTAGTTTTCTTAAATTAAGCATAAGCTTAACTTCTGGATAGTCTGGACAGTAAATTTTAATAAAGAAATTCAGGTTTTTTTACTCAAATATTTTTCATTTCAATTTTTTTAAATACTGTAAATAATCCATTTTTGTGAATTTATCAATAATCGATTAAATTAGTTATGAGAATAAAACAATCATTTGTAATGATAATGTTATCAGTAATCATTGAAGATAATGATAAATGATAATTAAACATTTTTTAATAAACTGTTCTTCATTTTCTTCATGGTTAAGAGAGAAAAGAGAGAAATGAATAGAAATGAAAGAAAAAAATGTAAGGCGATTAAGCAAAATAAATTATAGCAATTAACCAAAATAAATTGCAATTAAGAATATATACGAAATAAAAAGGAAAGAACGAAAAAAAAATGTATTCGAGAGTAATTTTTCGTTTAGATTTGTACATAAAATAACTTTTCAAAATTTATTTTCATTTTCATTTCCCATTAAAATAAAAACGAACGAATAAATTGTAAAATGAAAATGCGAAATATAAATAAATAAAAATAAATGAATAATGCTGGAGAATTTTTTAAAAGAAAAAAAATTTTATGGGGCGAAAAATTTTTCGTTGTCGAAAAGCCTCGAGAGAAAGAATGGATGAAAATGATAAAAATGGAAAAAAAAAGAAAGAAAAAAAATGTCGAAAAGACGAAAAAATGAGACAAACCAAAATGAAAAATGACTTTTCTTTTTCGTTTTTTCGCTTTCTCAATCCTTTTCTCTGCTTACTTTTTACTGTACTTTCTCGTATTACTCGCATTCTTTCTCTTTTTGTTTGCTTTCACAAGCATTTTCTTAATTCGCTTATTTTCTCGTAAGCTTTTTCTCTTTTCTTTAGTTTTTTCGAACAATTTTTTAAATTTACTTTTTATTGTACTTTCCCTTATCCTTTCGTTTTCTCTCTGATTGAATATCAGCACTTTTCTTTACCTCTTTCCTTTCTTTTCTTCCTCAAAAGTTCTTCTTTTTTCTATATTTTTTTCCCATTTCCCAATTTTTTTTGCTAAATTTTACTTGTCGAAAAGCAAGTTGAGTCGGGTAATGTTGAATTCTCTCAACGAAAAACATTTTGTATATTGTAGTACGTCAAATAAAATGAACAAATGAGATAGAGAATGAGCGAATTTAAGACTAAGAATACGAATGATATTGAGGAATGAGAATGTAAAGGTTAAGTCAAATGATAATATTACTCAATGTTATCATTCTATTTCGTTTCGTACTCATTCTCATTCATCCACTCATTTATTTTATCTTTAATTTTTTTTCGAATCTAACTTTTCCTTTCACTCTTTTAAGTTCAATCGTTTCTCTTATTCGAATTTACTTTCATTTAAAGTAAGAAAATAATTTTCATTAACGATATCATAATCATGTGCGTATTTCGAGGATCGTAACATTGAAACAATATGTATTAATGACATTTTAAAATTTGATCACATAAAAAATAATAATTTCAAGAACATATGAAAAAAGAGAAAGAAAAAAAGAAAAAATTTAAAAGAAAAAATGCAAAAAAAGCAAAAAAGAGAATGAAAATGCGGAAAAAAACGCATTCTAACCAATGGATAGCCGGCATTTTTCCTTCTTTTTCTTTCGCATTTTTTCACACGATAACATTTCGAAATTACGATACAAATAGAAATGCATTTTTTTCAATGTGCATTTTCACCGTTTCTTCTCATTTCTCATTGCATAAAATGATTTCGTATCTCTGATCTCTAACAACGTTATCGATTCAACTTTTCTCTTTACATCGATAACGATAAGTTTTAAATCGTTTTCAACTGTAACTAAAACGCAAAAAATATGGTCACAAAAAAGCGAATCATTCTGATTAATTACGATCCAATTAATCGATAATCTAATGATTTTTTATTGTTATTTTATAGAGATAAAAGAAACGGTAAAATGTATAAAGAAACCGTATTTTTCGGACAAATTATTAAATACATTAATTGGCACTTTAATTTTAGTCTATAAAAAAGCGCTAATAAGTTCATCCTGTTGTATGCGGATCCGTTGAGGTTTAAATTTTGTGCCCATTTTTACGCGACTAAAATAAAGGCCGGCACAAAATTTGGTCCCTCTTGGGTCCGATATAAAAGAATAAACTCAATGGCGCCAATTTAAATTCGACTCAAAATATCCGGGTTTATTCACTCGAAATAAGTGTACATTTTATAAAATTTTCACTAAATTTCAAAGCGGAAAAAAATAGCGGAAAAATGTATAGAAAAAAATGGCAAACGTAAAAATATTTTTAAGCTCATTTCAGTCAAAATTTTTCGATTTTTTTTGGTTTTCTGCAGAAAATTGCCCCATAAAATTTGAAATATTTGACAGGCAAACAAAGCACGAAAAGTCGTTAAAACAGCACAAAACCCGCAATTTCAAAAAGCGCAAAGCCAAAAAAATTAAAGGGGAAAAGGAAAAAAATTTTCGTGTCGGCAAAATAGAAAAAATCTGAAAAAATAAGGGCGAAAGTAAAAAGGTGGAAAACCGGAGAGAAAATTGATTGATATTAAGTTTAGGGCCGATAATTCGATTAGAATCCAATTTTCGGACCAGATTTTTATTGGGTCCGATGCAGAATTTTCCGCTGAATCAAATGAAATAAAAAATTTTGGAATTCGATTTCTGGATTGAGTAAAAATTAGGCCCAAAACATTACCAAATTTTTCTAAAATTTAAAAAAAAAATGAAAAATTGACACTAAGTTTTGGAGCACATAACTCAATTAAAATCCAAATTTGAAGACTCAATAAAAATTGAGTCTAATACAGAATTTTCTGCTGAATTGAATAATATAAAAATTTTTAGGATTCGACCCCGAGATGAAATCAAAATTAGGCCCAAAACATAAAGAAAAATTTTTTTAATTTTTCCAAAATTAAAAAATTGACATCAACTTTAGAGCTGTTAACTCGGCTAGAATCCAAATTTTGGACTCTATTTTTACCGGGTCCAATGCAAAATTTCCCGCTCAACCGAATGGCATAAAAATTTTTGGGACTTATTCCTAGATTGGGTCAAAATTAGGAACACAACTATTTTTTAAGAAACATTGGATCCGTTTAAAATCCCATAAAAATTCACGAGAAATAACAATTTTTCATTTACAATAATATATTCAAATTTTGTAGCACAAGGTACTTTTAAATTGCATTTTCAAACTTGCGCACTTTTTTCATTGGCGGCCGAACAAAAAAAAGTCGGCAAAATCCAAATTTTTCGGCTTATTAAACAGAAAAAGATGAAAAATATTTTTAAAATTATTTGAAAAAATAGGAATATTTTTAAAATGAACATATGCAAAAATTAAAAATATAACAATTTTGTTTCCGGCTAAATTTTTTGTGAAAGCTAATTATATGGTTTCGGAACGATCAAACGAAATGGGACTAACCGGGATTAGACGAAACAGGTATGCAAAGGCAAAACAGGATGAGAGAAGGAGACAAAACGTGGAGGAACGAGTTAAAAAAAGATGAGACAGAACGAAACAAAACGAGAAACTAAATCGGGCGGGATGAAACGGGATCAGATGAAACGGAATGAGACGAGACTTAGGTTCCTTTTGCCTCAAACAATGTGCCAACTTGATTTGATTTCAATCATTTTTTTGTTGCGCTTTTTGCTTTTCGATTTTTAAGATTTTCGTTTGAAATTTTGTTCAAAGAAAAGAATACTCACAAATCATCTGAAAAATCGACATATAAATATAAGCCGGAGCGAATTCTCTCTTTAATTCGGCCGTAAAAAATTTACGGCTCAATGGCGAGAAAAAAAAATGAGAGAGAGAGAAAGAAAAGAGAAAATAATGACAAAAACAAAGAGCAAATTTAAGGTCTCATCGCCTCCCCCTCCCACCACAAAAAAAAAGATTTATGGCAAATTTTCGGATTTGTTGCAGAGATTTTAATTCGATTATTTACGATTCAAACAAAACAACGAAAATCTCTTCCGTTTTCTGGATTGAAAATGTTTTCCCAGAAATGTGTTTGTTTTCACTGATCTCCATTCACATTTTAAGCTGAAAAGACTGGCATTTTGTTTGAAAGCGGATTTTGAATTGGGCGGCGGAGAATTGGATCTAGAAAAAGATGGAATCAGACTCCCAAAATACTGAATATTTATATCCATTATAGGATATCTAAAATATGGGAGTCCTTATTCTCAGAAATGGAATCTCTAATCCCTGGAATAGAATACTCGATCTACAAAATGGAAGTCCTAGAAATTCCCATAGAAGGGTCACCTGGCCCTAAAAAGGATATATTGCTTCCAATTCATTCTATTTCATTTTATCATTACATTGTCAATTAGCAAATTGCTTTTGTGCTAATCTTATCGAAAAATTGTTTCGAGTGTAAAACATAAATATTATAAAATGTCATTAAAAAAACAATTTTTTTCTCCGCTTATGTCTGGCGGAAATGAGAGAGAGATAAAGAGATGGAGAAAAGAGAGAAAAGAAGGAGAAATCTCGTGCTCGGAAATCCAGAAATTCAAAAAAAAAATTTGAATAATTCTCCGGATTTCGTACATTGCCAATGTTCTCATTAAAATTTCGAATAAAATGAAAATTTAACATTACGTTTACGTTGAGGAAAAAAATGGAGCTAAAACATTACGGAAAAAACAATGGGGCAAAAAGCATTTTCCTAACTTTTCTCACTTCTTTCCCCCTTTTTCCATTCTTTCTCTCGCTTTCCACCCCTTTTCTTTTCAGTTTTTCATTTTTCTCTTTTCTTCTCTCTCCTCTCCCCAGTTTTTCTCTTCTCTCTTTTATCTCCCCCTTTCCGCCCCCTCTCTCTCTCCCCAAATTTCCATTTCCCCTCTCTCCCTTCTTTTTTTCTTTTCTCTCTCTTCTCCAAAATGTCTTTTTCTCCATCATTTCGGCTTTTCGTTCTTTCTTATCCCTTCTTTTCTTTCCTTTCTTTCTTTTCTGATTTTACGTTTGGCGGCAAAAATCAAAGGAGAATAAGTGGAAGAAAAAAGAAGAAAAATTGGGGAAAGATTAATAATCGCAAAAGCAAAAATAGCAAAAAATAATAGCAAATAACAATATAGCCCAGAACGATAAACTTTTTTTTCGAATTTGGAAAATTAATGACGCAAAATCTTTCTTTTCGTTTTTTCTTTCTCTTTTGATTTTCTCTTTTCTTCATGTCAATCGAACGATAGACAAAAATCGAAATTAATTCCCTCAAAAAATTATATATGTATAATTTTTCACTTACTTTAAAAGTGCCTAGGGCACAAGCTAGAAAATGGAACTGGTCAAGTGCTTAGCAAAAGCTAGAAGATAAAACCGGGCAAGTAACTAGGTACAAGCTAAGGGCGAAACTGGTCAATGCCTAGCAAAAGCATAAAACTAGTCAAGTGACTAGCACGAGCTAGGAGATGAAACTGGACAAATGCCTTGATATAAGCCAAGAAGTATAGATAAATAAGAAGCTAACACAAGATAGAGCGAAATCAGTCAAGTGGCTAGTCCAAGATAGAGGATAAAACTAGACAAGTGCTTAACATAAGATAGGGTAAAACAGCATAAAATAGGGTAAAACTGGACAAGGACCTAACACAAGCTAGAGGATAGAACTGGTCAAGTTCATAGCACAAAAATATCTAATAAAAAAAGTAAAAATTTGAATACATATGAAAAATAATTACTAACAAAGTTATAATTCATTTATTTTTTTGTCGTACACTTTTAAATGTATTGTAAATGTATAAAAAATAAATTTGAAAATTGGCCAATAAATATAAAAAAATTACATTTTATTACATTATACGTACATATTTGAAGGCATTTTTCCGACTTATTTTTCTTAAATTGTATGTTTTACCGACTTTTTTTAACTGTTAATCTGTAATGAATACTTATTTAATTTCAATACCATTTTTTCCGACAAAATTCAACAAAATTCAAACAGAAAAATGATTACGGTAGCCAAGGAGATTGAGAGAAAGAAAGGGATACGATATGTTATACGATGTGCTGAGTGAAATGGAATGAAAATGGCAGAAAAAAAAGAAAGAAAATTTCTTTTTTTTTGAAATTCAAAGCGAAAAAATTAAAAAATTTGCGAAATAAATTAACACGAAAAATTCAAAAAAAGGGGAAAAAAAGACTTTTGAAAATTAGTAGGGCATTGTGTGAAAAAATTCGTAAATTTTCAAATTTTCCAACACAATCACTTTTGTGCAAAATTATTTTTTAATGAGAAAGGTTATATTCAACTTTTGGCAGGTCATTATTTTGATGTTGGAACATTTCGGGACAAACATTTCTGCAATTTTAGGCAGAACTTAAGCTTAGGTTTAGTCATTAGACTTCGTTGGTTGGCTTTAGGTTTAGGCTTATCCATTAGACTTGATTAGGCTTAGGCTTAACCATTAAACTTCGTTGGCTTTAAACTTAAACTTAGCCATTATATAGTTGGCTCTAGGCTCAGACTGAGCTTCAGTTGCTTTCACCATCGTTATGAGTTATTATAGTATCTTTTTAACGACGTTAGTCCCAAAATGTATTAGCTTGGCAAAAAAGTACTTCGACAAAATTTAACTTTTTTTTCAATTATTTATAACTTTATTCAGAACAAATAATTTTAAACAATATATTCACCGTTGACATCAATAACTTTTACCCATTTATCAGGTAAAGCACCTATGCCTTTTTCCCAGAATTCAGAGGATGAGATAAAAAAAAGTTGTCGACTGCCATTTTGAGGTCGTCATACTTGTCGAACTTTTTTCCGTGCAAATAATGCTTGAGCGGCCGGAACAGGTGGTAGTCAGAAGGCGCAATGTCCGGTGAGTACGGCGGATGGGCAACCGTGTACCAGCCAAGTTCGGTTAATTTTTGGCGGGTGAAGGAAGCAACGTGTGGTCGAGCATTGTCATGGAGCAAGTGAACTGTTGAACGTCTTGGACGTTTTTCTTGCATTGCATCAGCCAATTTCTGGAGCTGATCGATGTACACAGAAGCTGTGACAGTCATGCCTACGGGCAGCAACTCGTAGTAGATCGGTCCCTTCGCATCCCACCAAACACACAGATGATCTTCAAGGCTTGTATCTCCGTTCGCAAAGCGGTTGAACCAATTGTTGACCGTCGCACGATGAACAGTCCCTTCACCAATTATGCTGTTGATATTTGCAGCAGCCGCGCTTGCACTCTTGCTTTGGAGCCACTCGTAGTAGATGATAGCTCGAATATGATCTTTACTAATCATTAGTGAAAATTAACAAAACTCTGCGCGCGTGTCCTTATATACTCATATAATAATAGTTTCGAGAATGTTCTACAAGGCTATCAAACTTATAAAATTATTTGAATTATTTCCAGAAAATTTTAGAATTTTGAAATTTTTGTCGAAGTACTTTTTTGCCAAGCTAATAGATTAGCATTTTTTCAGCCGAACAATTACTTAGATTTTATTTTCGACCAATCAACCCCTTCCCGCCATTTTCGCAAACTCGAATATTAGGGAAGGAAATTAGTTGAATTATCCAAGAGCGTATTTGAAAGAGACTTTCCTAACTCAAAATGGCCTCCGGGCACTTAAACTTAACTAATCCAATCAATTACTCTTATTTTTTTACACATCAAGGATCAGACTATAATGTATTAAGCCCAAAATCGATTACGCTTTTTTCACACACTTTTGATTATTGTGTTTACACAAATGAATGAACACACGTAACACACAGGAAACGATTTTTAAGAGTCGGAAAATTGAGAAGAAAAATCAACACTCTGCTTGCAATTTTCCCCATTAGATAATGTTAGATTATTCCAAAACGTACTGAAAAAAGAGAGAAAGAGAAAGAGGATGAGAAAAAGAGAGAAAGAAAAAATTTTTTTTCATTTTAATCCATCTACACAAACATTTTCATTTTATTTTGTTTATCTCCATTTTCTCAATTCAAATTCTGATTCAAAAAGAAAGAAAATATAATTTTCTATCTTTCAATATCGAAAATATATCTTTTCTCTCATTATACTCTCTATCTATTTGTCCATTCAAAAACGTTACAAATTTTCGAAAAAAGAAAGAATTCTCTTTTCACAATATTTTATTCTCCCACTTTACTCTGTACATCATTCAAGAAATATTTTTATACTTTTCTCCAATTCTCAGAAACAGAAAGAGAAAGAAAGGAAGAGAGAGAACGAGAGAGAGAGAAACAGAGAAAGAGAGGGAACGAGAATTTTCTCTAATCGCTATTTATTTCTCCATTTTGATACGATAAGAATTTTATCATACATTCACCATTACCAAATTCTCTCATTCTCATTTCTTAATTTCATTTTCATTCTTATCCAAATAGTCCTTAACATTTAATACAGCAATGATATTTGCCGTTTTATATAAATACTAATCCAATTATTTTTTTTAACAAATCCTCACACATTTCAGCATCCGCACACACAATACCGTAGTCCAAAATTACAGCACTTATTCCAACAACTATGTAATAAGGTGAATCCTGCCAAAATTAAAGATATTTGTCCAGGAAGGATCAATAAAGTTTTTTAACAGAATCGAATACATTTTTTGAGGTATTTTTTTATTTAGACTTTCTATTCAGCCCAAAAAACACCCCAAATTCGGAAGTAAAAACCAGCCGCGGCCTATACCTGCAATCTGATTTGGAAGCGAATTCAATTTTTGGAAAATTTTGCATATATGTTTTTTATTAAATTATTTCAAAGTTAATTTTTTAAAATATTCTATTTTTCCTATATATATATAAAACATTTACGAGAAAACATCATTTACGAAACAATTTCACTTCCTTAAGTTGTAATCACGTTTTTTCCGGCAGGTATTTCGGGGCCGTAGCGACACCGATGTTTGATGTCGTAGTTGTTCATGCAAATTGATGCCTTGACGTGTGCTCATCTAGTCTTGATGTGTTGAATGTGGTCATCTAGCTGTTTACACCGAAAAGATGTTCCTCGAAATAATGGCTAAAAATGACGATACATTATTGAACAAATTAAAAATAATATCATTTCAAAAAGGAAAGATTAAAGAAATATCTGTAATGCTCCATTTCCACTCCTCTAATTCTCTGATTATTTTTATCGTTTCAGATAAAAAATTTAAGAAAAAAAAATTTCTCCCTCGGGGTCACAGCCAAAAGATTAAATTTTGGAGAAAACAAACCTTGTAATAATGCTAATTTGGACGTCAACGTACACATTCGTAAAGTACCAGTGAAATACAAATCCATGCGATTTATACTATAGCAGACCGATCAAAGTCAACATCGAAAAAGAAAAAATATAAAAAATAAAATTTAAATAAATTTTTGACAAATTTTCAAAATCATCTATGTTAATCGCTTTAGAACTCAGTGTTTACAAAATTTATTTGTTTATTTTATTTTTAAAAGGTTTAACGGCGAAATTTTCACCCCAATTCATCTATTCATCCATATCATATTATATTAACTTCCTCTTCCTCCCCAAATGGAGGAGAAATCCACATAACGTAGCGATTTTTGAGAGGGTTACACAGAAATTGTTCTTTTTTGAGGAGGGTGTGGGGACAACTTTTTTTCCTACATTTTTTGGGGAAAGAGGTGGTCTTATGATCCACATCAATTTATTCATCCATCCACTTTCACATTCATGCTCATTGGAAACACACACACACGCAGCACAGCACAACATAAATATCTACAAGATAAGAAAATGTGCCTTGAAAAACTTCCCCCCCTCCTTCCCTATTCGCCTTTTATGGAGTCGAGAGTTTTGATTTATGGCAAACATTTTGTTTTAACCCACTCAACTCATTCCACTTTTCAGAACTTTTTCACAATTTTATTACTTTATTACAATTACTTTTTATTACTATTTCATTCCCCATTCACTCTTCCCATCAACCAGTCGTAAAATGTTCATCATCATCTCAAAATCTCTTCTATCAACATTAGATGAAATTGTCGAGAAAACAAGAATCGTCGTAATTCAACATTTTTATGCAATTTATAGTTAAATATTAAGAATTGTGTGAGTCAGCTATCTTTTTGCTATCTAGGTATGTATTTTTTACTATCAACGAAAAATCAAAATATATAGTGAGCAATAAAATATTTTATTTGTAGTTCTTTATTAAAAAAATTTTACTTACAAATGTTACATAATCATTTTTGAGAGATTCAAACTTAGCTATTAAATGTTTATGGCTAAATGGCCTCCGTCAAAATCAAACTGTAAAAAGATAAGAATATTTCTAACAACGTCTACTTAGGGTTTCCAA
This sequence comes from Bradynema listronoti, assembly GCA_024678965.1. Taxonomy (NCBI): domain Eukaryota; kingdom Metazoa; phylum Nematoda; class Chromadorea; order Rhabditida; family Allantonematidae; genus Bradynema; species Bradynema listronoti. The sequence continues at coordinate 10,436,487 of JANLNO010000001.1, read as the reverse complement.
GCACCCCCACCCTCTCTGGATCTTATCCGGCTCCAACTTATCTCTAAGGATCAAAAAAGCTGCCAAACTTGTTGATATTGGCTACTAATGATTTTCCGGACCATGAATTTCAAACCGAACTCGGAGCCGAACCTGATTCTGAGTCCAGAAACCGGACTCCGACCCGAGCTCTGAAAAAACCGGTTTTCCAAATCTGAGATTCGGGTATCCGTCACTACTATTTACCGATTTGATAATGATAATTACTTGAAGTTCTTCCGTTTTTATTCTATTAAAAATAAATCTGGGAAACGTCGAATTGAGCTACCCTAGATTATTTTTACATATACATATATCAAAGATAAAAAAATATTTTATTTTTCAATCAACATCAAAAAGGGGAAAAACGTTCATTAAAAAATCGATTCAACAAAAATTTATAGCTATTTAACGAGAAATATATAAATAAAAGTCTCCGGTTTCAAAGTGTTCAAAAAGACACATAAAAGAAGACACACACGCATAGAAAAAAAAGGTCAGATTGCGATTGGCTAGATTATGATTTTAAATTAAGAAAATATAAGCCATCATTGAGACCAGTGTTGGAATTTGACTCCTTAAGCGACTTCGACTCCATAAATGACTCCGAGTCGGTGAGTTATTTAGGAGTCATGAAAAGTCTTAATGACTCCTAAATGACTCCCAAATTTGAAAGGAGTAATCTAACCATTTTATTTCTCTACATAGATGACTAGGGGTCAAGTCAACAGCAATGAATGCGACACATCGATTCGATGAGCTCAAAGTCAAGATGTGAATAAATTGGAATGTGCTTGGAAAATCACTAATCAATTAATTAGGTTAAAAATGGTCAATGAATTTCGACAATTCGTTAGCACACAGACGGCTAAAAAATGATCAATTCGGCGTTCTTTTTTGCGTCTCGGCGAATTATTCATTCACTTGGAATCCGGCGTCATGTTGCTCGGCGGATGGGCCTGCGCGCGGCGAATGGTGCTCGACTTTGTGATGGTCTCAACGTTATTCCGAAAGAAATAGCCGCCGCCACCATCACCAGTGCTACTGCTGTTATTCGCGTTCAATACATTGATAATGTTAGAATATATAGACGGCGCCATCGACGCGTTCAGGTAGAAGCGTGGATTCGATGTTGACGGGATGTTAAACGCTGAAGACGTCTGAAATTGAGTGAGGGGGCAAATTAATGAGAGTTGTATGACTTAAATAATTCGTGAGCTAGTTGAGATTAAGCACATAGCCTTCAAAAAATCTTACATTCACAGCCGCCATCGCTTGTCGTACACGATCCGTGAGGCCGGCGAGCGGCGGAATCGACGCCGGCAATGAGAACAAATCGCGAAATTCCGGCTGAGGCGGCGGCCGCGGAATTGGATGCTGTAACAGGGATGGCGGCGTCATGATCTTTAATTGTTTCGAGCGCTTCGCCGCCTCGCGACGCTCACGCTTCGTCGACGTCGGCGGTGTCAACTTGGGCATACTATCGGGTTTTATTTGATCTCGTTGTCGCCCCTGAAAAGCGCGTTTCTGTCTTCTTCTCTCTTTCCGAGAGGCGGCGCTTGGATAGTTTGCGTCCGGCGTTCCGGTACCAACGGGCGGTCCAGCTCGCGACAAAGATGCCGGTGATCGCGGCGGTGGGCCCGCCTTTATCTTTGCTGGCGGTGGACCCGTCCTTCTCAGCGTCTCATCTCTGCGTCCTTTTGCGTTTCCATATGGCGCAAAATGCATTGAACTCGATTGGCTGTCGTTTTGTTTCCGCTCGTCAGATCCTCGACTATCTCTACCATCATCCACTTGTTTATGCTTCTGTTGTGGCTGATGATGGTGTATCTGTTCGCTCTTCAACCCGGCCCTGTCATTATCTCTAGCATTCTGCGAGGGATCAGCCGGCACTGGGAGCTGACCACCACTTCTCACCTCCTTCCCATTACTTTTATCGTTTTGCATTTGTGGCCGAGAAACGGAAGAGCTAAGAAAAAGTCAATAAAATACGCTTATTTTCATAAAAAAAATTCAGCCAACTCCCGAAGAAATATACACATAAATTGTATGCTCAAATGCGCAAAAATGATGCGGGTTATAATGCTCAATATCAGAATACGTAGAATTATCATAATCAAATTAGCCATCGCCCAAAATCCCAAAACTATTAGTCAAACCAAACTCATATTATATTAGTTACCCAGCTGTGGTGGCATTAGGCCGTCGAGCCACACTCATTGGGCCACAATCCGACGAGCTCGTCGAGGATGTACTCGAGCTGGAACTATGCGGACGTTGGCGTTTTGTACTGGTTGTCGGTACCGCGGTTGGAAGTGCTCAAAAAAAGGAATACATTTCTCGAAGAGTGAATCAATACAAACATAAATAAAAGGAAAAGTTTATTTCGGACTAAAGATTTGTTCTATCACCCTGAGATGATTTCGTTTTATCAACCTCTAAACTAATCAGTCTCCCCTACTCACTCCGAAACGATTTTGTGGTGGTCCTTTACGCCTAAACCGATCATAGTCTCTGCCTAAGATCATTTCGTGGCGGTCTTATCAACTCCTAAACCAATTATAGTCTCCCCTCCCTCTCTTTCGGATAAAAGTTCCCTCCCTCCTCACAAACAACATGACAATCCGCATAAGCTTATCCGGAAAAGAATACCCTGAGAGGATTGTGGCCGAATTCGCATCGGTGGTAGCAATCCGTCACGTCGTTGGCGTTGCGCCTCCTTGTAGCGAACCTGGTCCACAATTTCGCCGATGCGCCGTCGGCGTTCGGCGCGTTTCGCGTCGTCGGAAGCGGACGAGTCGGTGGACGACGACGAATTCCCTCTAACTCGAGTCGACTCATTCTTTTTCGCTGACGACGGCGTCGGCTTGCGCTTAGCGACGATGGGACTAAACGCTCATTGGTCTTCATAAAAACACATATCAACTTATTATCAATATTAATATCCATGCCTCCGTCACTTCGAACCAACTTAGCTCAAATAAATATGGCCCAAAATCTAATAGAAAAGTTTAACCTGACCTCTAAAGTAAAAGAGAATAAATAAAGAAAACCTAAGCCAAATAATTGGAGTCATAACTAAATAAGTAATGAAACATGTGAAACCAATTAGCTGCCTGTCAAGGCCAAATTTGAGAAGAGGAAA